>JAZDUH010000359.1:25985000-26585000 GCA_036419115.1 Scarus forsteni
ACACAAGGAGAAACCAGCTGAAACTGAAGACAGGCTGTCTAGTGCAACAGTTTGCTAGCCCTGTTGATACACATCATTACAATAACTGCAGAGATGATTAGTCTGCTGGTTACGGTAAAGGTATTTGGAGATATTAGAAGAGAAGGCCTTCATGAGCTTATGGCATTCATTAAGATGGACTACAAGCCACCACAAAGAGCAGCTAAAGTAGAGGAAAAGCACAGCAGAATACTTGCCGACATACATCAAGGTGGGTATTTCAGACTCACAAAATTGCTAACAACTTACTTGCACTTCCACATACCGAAACTAACAGCATACTGTTTTGACACTTACAGTGCTGTTCAAGAACACTTAAAAGACCTTCCTCTGTGTATCACATGACTTAATTGGGTACACATTTACAGTCCAAGCTTTGTTTGCTATGCTAACATCAAGCTAGGTTTACTCATGGCTGGTGAGTAGAATCAACAACACTGAACCTGTTCAGAAATAGAACAACAGTTCTTTAGGCATTACTTGTTAACTTTTAAAACATCTTTATGGTACATTGATGGTGTAGTCTTCGATCTGTTTAGTATAATGACGGTGCTCTGGTTAAATCATTTTGGCGTATCTAGAGTGTACATTTTTGGATTTTTAACAACCACAAAACTATATACTTGAAACACTCTGGAGCAGACTTCATAATGCATTTAACAGCCCTTATAGTGTGTATGGTGTGGAGGTGTGCTGTTTGGAACAAAGCCTTGGACAGCAAATGTTTTGCTTATAGTAGCTCAGGTTCAAGAGGGGTCTGTATATAAATTATTTTTAAGCTCACACCATCTCAGCGACATAAAGGGTTGGGAATCTGACAAAATTGTCATTTTGCACCACTTCAAATGTAAACAACTGAGCCAAGACAATTGATAGTTAAAAATCTGTGGGGTAGTAGGGCCATTTGGACTCGTACTTTGTTAGCATCCAGCAGGTAACTAACTCTCATGTTACTTAAATAAGTTCTCAGGTGCTTAATTAATGTAGCAAACACTTCAAGCAAAACCAGCAAACTATAACAAGAAGAATGCTTCGGGAGATGGCAGAACATTGTGGGAAAAGCTAAACATACTCATGATGTTAGGCCAGGGCATAGGGTCGCACAACCACATTGCAACAGTTGGGTGACGTTTAGACACAATATAAATATCTTATCATGAGCAAGAGGAGGAAATAGATGTCTATGCAATACTCCAGGTAGATGTATTTTTTTATTATACACCACACTTTGCGTTCCAAAACCACTTTATGGCAACTTGACAAAATCAATTGCAGGCAACACCTTCAACCAATTGATTGAAGTAATGGTGGCTGAATTAGCTCAACTAAGATTGCCACTTGTGACATTCTAACATTGTCATGTCACGTCTCAAATCTTAAGCCTTAACTGGTCTTCAAAGTCAATTATTAATCCTCACAATCATGTTTGTGGTCTGTGGGGGTTAACCGCAGTGCCATCTAGGAACCAACACATGCACCTGAGAACAAGCAAACTACTCAGAAATGCCCTTCAATAAGGATTTTGGACCAACTGCTCACCACTTTGCCAGTGGCATTTAAATGGATAGACTCTTGATTATCTAATGCTGATAGACATAGCAGCCTTTATGATCAGTGTGTAAATGTAGTGTGAATGGGTGTGAATTGTCAGTGTGCCCCTCACTGTAATAGCACATTCAGTTGTCAAGAAAAAGAGCTATTCTAGTCCATTTCCCTCCACCAACTTCAACATAACAACCCAGCGTAACAGCTTTGCCAGTTAAGTTTTGTAGTCTAAGCTCAAAGCCAGTGGAAAATAGCTGCAGTGTTAATAAGCTGAACACTTACAGGACTATCTACATCCACACTCTGCCACCACCATCTCTTCATACTTATGGTCGAAAGTGACTACTCCATTATCATGATAGAGGACTGAGATTGGCTCCAACTTAGTGGGAACACAGCAGGCACGCGATGCCTTCTCTGGACTCTTAAAACTCAGCAGTGTCTGCACTATGGCATGTCTGGTGGCCGAGACCTCGCTGGTCATGGGCGGACTGCACACTCCATTGCATTCGTACGCCTCGTAGCTCAGAGGCTGGATGATCCACTTATCCCAGCCAATGTCTTTAAAATCCACAAAGAGCGGTGTCCTCTTGCATGGCTTGCCCTTTACATGGCGGCGGATTCGTGGAGCCGTGTCATAGATAAGGTTGGACTGAAGTTCCACGAGAGACTGTTTTTCCAGCTCCTGGTTCGCAGGGTGGCTGTTTGGATTCCCCCAGGGAGCTTGTTGGCTCTGCACCTCGTTTTCAGGAAGGTCATTTTCATGTCTGATCATCTGATTTAACTCTTGTCTGTTCTGTTTGTGGCCTCTCGTCTTATCTGAGAACACTATCATCTCTACATTGTGTTTCCCCTCAGAGCTCCTCTCAATGTCAATCTCAACCAAGCCTCTGCCCTCCTCAGTGACCTCTGACCCCAGACTTGTTATGTGAACCTCCATTCTGTGATTTGCACACCCTGACTTCCTCCAGAGTTTTACCGCATGAGTCAGATCAAACGACACCCAGCTGTTATCTCTGGCATGGATTTGCTTTGTCACCAGTTCCTCCACATCATCCCCTACCTCCTCCTTATCCCTCCTTCGCCCCTCTCTCTCCGCCTTTTTTGTCCAAGTGGTTCCCTCATGAACTTTGTAGATAGCCACTTTGCAGTTGTTGCCGGTGTGTGGTCTTTGTGCTTGATGGACCAGGGTGAAAAGTCGCAGTTCGGCTAGTGTTATTTGCTCGTGGTGCGGCATTGAGATGTTGAAAAGCAGTGGATGTATCTGCACACCCCGAGGTGAAATTCTGTGGGGGGAGGGATCTGAAATCAGAATATTGGATATGTGATAAGTTTGTCACACCCATTTTTTTTTTCACTTTATGCAAGTATGAACTAAAGCTAATCATGGTAATACGTCATGATTTCCTTTTTTTTTTCTACAGCAAATAAAGTCATTAAAACAATAACCAGTAATTTAGTTTGAGCATTTTCATTGTTTTTCTAAACAGTAATAGATGCACATAATTACTTTAACATTTTGAATTAGAACATTATAGGAATGTTCATTTCAAAGTCCAAATTATGTTTGTCCATCCACTCAAAGTAGTCTGTCATTATGACAGATCTGTTTCACAAGATTTCTGCTCTATAAGATTTCTACATTACATGTATTCCATATGAAACTCAAAGTTTTAAATACCTTCATTCTTGAAACTGCGTACAATGTTTGCTGACGGCATAGCAGTCGGATCATTAGCGAAGCGGTTGTACAGCTCCAGCATGTAGTCCGGTGGCTCCTTATTTGCAGCTTGGGGCTCGGGCTGGGGCCTCTGCTCTGTTAGATTTATTGTGGACAGAAACTGGCTCAGAAACTCCTGCACAACGAACAACGGATTATCACCCATGTCCTTACGCACCACTGCCCTGTGATGGGTCTCCATAGACTGGATGGGACTGCACAAACTCACATCTGCCAAAGTCAGGAGCAGGACGCTCAGAGAGCAGATAAAGCCAAGAGTGGTGAAGACTGAAGATGTCATGGCTGAGTGGATCAAAGTGCTGTATCCAAAGTTTTAGGATTAGATGAGATGTAATGGATCCTTTGCAAATGGTTGGAGACGCTGTCCTTCGCTAAAGGACAACAGGTTACTGTTGAGGGCTTTGCCCTTGTTGATCTGGTGGTCTGGTTGTGAGGGCAGGGCCATACTGTCCAATGTGCTGTACTGACATGTTTGGAGATGTCATTCGGCCCTGCATGGCCCTCCCTTCTCTCTCGTGACTGGCCATAACTTCACTGATATTGTGTCTCAATTTGATATATTTCCTGTTGGTTGAATACTTAACAGAGCCTCCCTTACTGTGACTTAGTGAGGCTTTGGCCTCATCATTTACAAACTGTCCACTAAATTAGATTAAAAAATGAAGAAGACTTGTAATAGTCACTCAATAACTACTGGACTTAATTATCAGTCAACAACAATGTTAATATTTGCTTTGCAATCTCCACAAGAGGCCAGTGTGGGCTCAATATCTGTTCCCTCCTCATCATTATTTAAATTAAGTCTGTCCATTATCTGAAGAAGGGATGATATAATCTTATGTAAAGTTGCTTTCAGCTAACTGCAGCTTTTGTTTTCTTATATCTGCTGCACAACATCTGTAATATGCAATCATGTGCATCATTTCAAAGTTCACAGTTATTAGCAAACACTGAAGGACAAATGCAAACAAACTGGAAAAACATAATTTTAGAATGTTATCGACAGTTCAGTCAAATACCTATCTGTTAAGTATTAGAATTGTACTTGTAGGTACTGGATATCTGACTTAGTCAAAAATGAATAAATTAAAGTACACACCCCTGCATCTAAAGCACAACTATCTTTGCATATCTGCAGCTTGCAGCGGAAACATAGACAGGCAGCTGTCAACAAATTTCAGCCCTCTCAGAAACAACAGGAGATGCTAATTAATAAAAACTCATTTACTGCTATCAAGGATTCAAGTATAAGTGGAGGTCATTAAAGTCTGTCCAGGTATACTTCTATTTGGCTATTAAATTCCAATTAGATGATTGTTAGTGGAAAAAATAGAATAATAACCCATTATAGTTGTATTCGTTATATATATAGATATTTGTGAAGTTTTTAGTTAAGTCTATATTTGTATGTCTCTTGTTAATTGATATATACATTATTTGCATGTTTAACACAACTAAATATCCAAGTTTGGTTTATAGTTTCTATCAAAGAGGTCTTGATAAATATTTCTGTTAAACCATTAAAAAGAAGGAACTGCACTGAGCCAAAGGAGAGCAGTGCTGTAAGTGTGTGTGTCTGCCCGTGAAACAAACAATGAAGCGGGATCTCTTGCACTTCTTCTATGGCCTATTTCACTGTGAATCAACACCAATGTCAAATCTCTGTATATTTAATGTGAAAAATTGCAAGGAGCTTTCTAAAACTTGTGAGAGAACAGAAGTCAGTAAATATTCAATGTTTACTGCTTTATGTATAAAAGCCATGTATTGAAATATTCTTTTACAGTACCTATTTTAAATTTTACATTTTTATACTGAGAGCGTAATCTTTCTCCGAAATTATTTCCCTTGCATAAGTAATTTATTTATTATTTATTTATTTTTGCATCTAGAATTCTTGAAGAGTTTGTACTTCTTTGGAGTTCAGTTAGTCTGCTGTTTGGGAAATTTACACATCACTTGCCATCTCCAGACTTCTTTGCTGCTGACAAATGCTTACTGACATTCAGCCTAACATGACCCAGCGTTGCAGTTGTGTTTGTATCTATGATTAACACACTTTAAAGTTCAAGCCCACTGGGGACATTTATCATTCTGTACCCTCGTACTGTTGTGCATATTGGCTGTGGTTGTAAACACATAACACAAAAAATGCTTTACACAGTTTAAACATTGTACATGAATAAACATTTGAGGGACCCAAATCAAACAGGAGATACATTTATGAAGTTACATTTCAAAAAGGCTTGTAAAAGACATAAAAAGGTCTTTCTGGAATTCAACAAACAAATATGCAGAAAATGAATAAAAAAATATTAAAACAAAATGAATGAGAAATTATGCGCATTGTTTATTTTCAGTTTTCGTTTAACATCGCAATGCAAAAAGGACCACTGCAAAGCAGAGTTGTATTTCATGTTAGCTCACTTACAGGTATTAGCTAATACACATCCATAACCTTGAATTAATAACATAGGTATTACAATAAATATTACAATATAAATACCTTCATTTTGATTATTAACAGTCCTTTGTTACACATTTACAATCCTGTTTTACCTATCCTTAAACAAAGGGAACAGAGAGGGTTTGCCAATGGCCATATAATTTAATTGGTTTTCAGGTCACTTAGGAATAAATTAATTTCCAAAATTTAGAAATGTTTTTCTATTATCTCACACTTGGGCCAAAAATATTTCTTCAATTATTTCATATCATCAGTTCCCATTGGTATACATGAAATCATCAAGTACAGACCTTAATAACAGCTCAAACTAGAAGTAGTATGAATTTTCACATACTTGCCTAAAAAAGTGCTATTTTTATTCATAATATAGTCTTTGGAGTCATGATTAATTATGATTTGCATATTTAGGCAATGTCAGATTCCATACATAATCCATCATTAATTCCAGACAGACTATATATCATCCTATTTTACAATTCAATAAAATCTATTTTGGAATAATCTCAATAATAAATACATGTACATGTTTGGCACATAATTTTCCGCAAACAACGGAAACTATATCACTTGGATACTTTTCTTTGTCTGTACAAGAATGGTCAAATGGCAAAAATCTTTGTTTACGAATGGAAAGAGTCTTTACAGGTTTGATCAGACTTGCTGGCTGTTGTTGTTGTTGTTGTTGTTGCTGGTGTTCTTACACCCAGGAGTCCAGCGGTGGAGGTTTGTTATCCATGAGGCCCACTGCAGGTCTGCCAGCTCTGATGAAGTGTTTTCTCTCGCTTATCGCCTGTAGAGGAAACAGGCAAACAGACTGTTTTCGTACATTTGCATGAAGGCTAGACAAACACGCTGCTACACAAATAGATAGAAAGAAAGTAAACAAAACAATTTGAAAGGAAACTGTTCTGTTATTTGCTCAAGCCACTAATGAAAACTGAAAGACGCACAGTCAGGTTAAAGTTTTAAAAGGAGAACTAAGTGAAAGAAAGGTTTATGAGATGTCATGTTACCTGGAGGGTATCTCTTTCAACAACAGGTGTTTTCCCATCCCCAACTCTATCATTTGGCTCCAAGCTGGAATAAACATCTAAAAGGAAAATATGGTCATCTTATCAGTGATCAATTTGGAAAAGATTCTGAAAGATAGCAGGTTAATTCTCAGTGATGTAGTATGGAGACCTTTGATATTTTTTATTTGTGTAAAGGACTTTTACAGCTGCTTGTTTTTAAAAAAGTTTTAACATTAGACTGAATAACCTGGACCAAATAGATATTTGAATAAATTATTTTTTAAACCAGAATAACTCATTGCTACCTATAGGTAACCCATTACAACCAACTGGCAACCTCTAGTGTTAAAAAATGAAGCCAATGCAAAGGAGCAATGTAATGCAGCTCCTTAAGTATTGACTTGAGGCTGGCTGCCGAAAACCCTGAGGCCCATACAAACTGGGGCACCCCCCACAGTGTTAATTTCATCCAGCGCACCGCCGTGGCCTGCCAGTTTGACAATTTGGTAGACCGTCTGCACAGAGATGGGCGTGACGGCGCACCAGGGGGAGGTGCTGCCAGATTCATGTTGGCGCAGTGACAATTTCGTGCCAAAAAACTGTGCGAAGGTGCGGTGAAAGCTCGTCAGCTCCAACCTGGTCTATTCTCGGCGCAAGTGAAGCGCACCCTCTGCAGCTGTAATTTGGTGACAGGCGCACATGTCCGCACACGTCACCAAAGCCTCAGAGGCAGGTTTCCAGAGTGTCAGGCACATTTTAATGCAATAAACAATCACAGCAATCACTATTTAATGTAACCGTCTGAACCTGCATGTACATTTGTATCTATATTAACTGTCCCGTCACATCTGATGTCGGATTAAAGCCGCTTGTCATAATGGAAACTTAACCTGACGGCAGCTAGAAGTTTGATGCACATCTTACAAGTCAACAATAAACAGCCTTATCATCCGGTACTGAGTATAATTCTGGTTTCTCTCATTTCATGAAATTCAAAGAAAAGAGGGAGAAAAAAGATGAAGAAAAAAGAGAGAAATAAAAGTCACTAAGGATTTACCATATTCCTCTGTTTTAGTCTTCATTTTTAACGTAATCTAAAAAGATGGAGTATTATTGCAAGGAGGATGAGGCAGAGACACCGGGAGAATATACAGCATATCACCAAAAGCTCTGCTATTTGGCGATGACAAACCAGGAATGCAGGTGGATCACAAGCATAAATGGATAAGCCAGCTGCTGTGTAACTGTCTCTTAATTATGTACTCCTATTAATGACAAAGGAACAGATTACATCTGTCCCGGGTGCTGGCCCACACAGTGACGCACTTCATGGCCTCTGATGCGCGCTCCGATGGCCAGTCCGTTCTCCCAGTTGCTGAAGTGACAGCCTCTGACCATCTACGCTACCGGGTCTTTCCAGCACACTGTTTCCACGGTGGTGGGGATCATTCAGACCAATCAAACGCTGCGCCTTGTCTGCAGCACATTTAAAGGCAAGGAGAGACGTTCATTTGATTGGTGAAGACAGCACTCGGCTGTGTTAAACCCACTCACGCCTTTTCTCCTCCCTCTCTGGTACTTGCGCGGAGGGGCAGGGACGGAGGCATGGATGCGCCTCTCTGCGCCTGCAGTGCGCCTCTCTTGGCACTGCAGGAAACTTGCAAAGTGCGCTTGACACACCCTCTCGGCGAGGCGCAGACGCAGCACAGAACAGGTGTGCTGTGTCTGCGCCTGGTCTAGAAAATTAGAGCCCTCAGTGTCAAAAGGCATATATGGACAAACATTTGATGAGCATGTTCAGCCTTTCAAAACTTTTTCAGTGTTAACTGTTTATGTACTTGTGTCCACAAACTGCACTTTCTTAAAATAACTCATCCATTCTAATATGGATTTCAGGACACAAATAGTCGAGATGTTCCCAGTTGGGTAATTTTAAATCCAGCCAAACACAAATCAACACCTCTTTTGACTGACTAGCTTTATGCTGACTTAGAAAACAGTCCAAATTTAGCACTTTATATTCCTCAGTGAGTCACAATATCAACAGGTCAAAGTTGAGCCATGGCTAAAGTTAGCATCCCGAGCCATTTTTTCTTTTTTGAATTTAACTTCTCTGCTGGTTGTGGAGACTTGCAGCTTAGGCTGGTCAGTTACATATAAGCATGAACCAACACAGCTTTAATGCAACTTCATCTCTACTCAAAATTTTGGGGAAAAAAACTGTGCTATTCCTATAAGACAGCATTGATTCTCTCCTTTCATGTCATAGTATTCATCCACATCCTTTGTTTACATCCGGTCTTGAGGGTAATCCTGCAGCAAGGTTCCTGTCATTAAGCTGAGCTTTAGTGGTTACCAGTGGCAGATAGCTGTGTTACAGTTTCGACTGAGTTTTGGAATGGGATTTCAGGTCACCATTGACCAAAGATGTTAATAACAGACATTTCAGTTTTATACATAGTATGATTCACCAATTTTTCTATGATTTCATCTGCATAGTGTTTTCTCCACAGTTTGAAGCCTATTTTGTTCCTTAAACAGAATAATTGGTTGTAGTTATTATAAGTGGTTTATTAGTTGTTTTATTGAACATTTTGCTTTACAGTTGCTTGCCTTGAAAAACTATGCATAGCTGCTTTGGGATAGGGTCCAATCTGATATGTCCTTTTCAAGGGGGCTAAAATCCCTGAGTATTATTCCAAAAACTTGCCTCCACTGTCTTCATGAGACATGAGTCAATCTTCAAAATCCTAAGCGCAGTTTTCTTTAGCCCAGCTTTATCATGGTAATTATAATTAGCAGCATGACTTAATTTTGCAACATTTCCTGCTAATTCCTCCTGCTCACATTTCTCTTTTGCGACAAGAGGTTGCCGAAGTGTGTTACTAGTCTTTATATAGATTATTCTATAAATTCTCTGTCAGCTACATTTTAGTCAAAAAGTTGGCCTTGAAATAGTAGCATTAAGTATAAACTGAAATTTGTTCAATAATATGTTTAAAGTAAATCTGAATGCTTAATGAGCCATTCATGATCCACATTACTTTGAAAAACAGCTTCATAAAAATGCTTTTCAAATTTTAAAGGATTTTGCCTTTTTTTGGTAGCTAGTCTAATGTTAGCTAACAGAAGTCATACTATTGAGCATCAGTTGGATGTTGTGTACTGTATTTGCATTATCCCACATATTACAGCTGCTAGGTTGACACATTACTCTCCAAGTTGGATATGTCAAAGGATTTACAGTGTATATCATTCCACTTGTTCTCAGAGATCTATGATCTTTTTTGATATAAGACTTTAGGGCACTCTTTCTTGGGTTAAGTCTATATACAGTGGGCAGCTGAATTGCATTGCCATTGTATGAGAAATGTGCCTGAGGCGAGTCACAGACTGAAACGCTATGTTCAGTAACTATGTCCAATGTGTTATTCTCCCAATATTGACTCTTAAGCACATAGTGGTTCATTTAGATGTTTATGAGATATATTACGAGTGCTAAAATACCCATATAACAACTTTGCGAACTTATTAACAAATTTGTTAACATCTGTGCGAACTCTGTGCTATCCGGTTGTAGCACTCACACAGATAATAAGCAGCAACATAAAAACAGAGCAGCCCCTGTTTCTCACTCAACACACAATACAGAGTCAACTAGAAAAGCAATCGGAGAGCACAGACCTCCGCTAGCGCCACAGTCCTCACCCATATTGTGATTTTCACTATAAATATTAGTCCTACCTTTATGTCATCGAAATATTTAGATTCCTTGACCATGAAAACATCCCATAAGCAACTGGATTCATAATGATATCTTTTTTAGTTCAGTAGTTATTCACAAAAATTACATTTTTCATCATGGCGGATCCAGACGCTGATCCGGATCAACACCAAAATCGAACCAGTTTTGAATCTTCCTTTTCCCATGCTGAACATTTCCTGAAAATTTCATCAAAATCCATCCATTACTGTTTGAGTTATGTTGTTCACAGTCGGACGGACGGATGGAAGGACGGATAGACGGACGGACGGACAGACGGACGGACAAACAAACTCTTCCGAAAACATAACCTCCTTGGCGGATGTAACAAGATTTTTCTTGAACCAGTCAGCTGAGGTGAAGTGCATCTGCACATGGTTCCATATTTTTGGCTAAATCTTATTAACCACCCCACTTTCAGCATAAAAACAACTTTATTACAGTACACCAAAACCTGTTAAAAACTACAAATTCAAATACTGGTTGAATTTCCTATAGTAAATGGGGTAGTCTAATAATTTCATCATAACCGTAAACATGGTTTACACACTGCTGTTAGCTAACCCTACTGTCTACACTTAGAGAATTCAGGAAAAAATAAGTGTTATTTGCATTAATCTATGTTTTGGGGTTTTTATTTTGAATAGAAGCACTTGTTTTATGAATGTATACTGCAGACATTGCCTCATGGAAAACAGGGTATGAATTTTTTTGCCCTCTGAAGTCAAAGAAGTCTCCAAACCATCTCAATAATTCATTGGAAGTAGTTTACACCTATTCCACTGAATTCATATTTCAACGGCTGTTAAAGCTTTGTTCATAATTTATGAGGCGGCCTTCAAAAAATATTCCTGCTTTAGTAAGAAGCTAGAGGTCGCTGTTGATGTGGAGAAGTCAATGCCCTTTGGAATAGTGTTAAATGAAATGTGACTGGTGATGCGTGAGCCTGCCCTGCCTTTGGGAAAACACAGTATGGGCTAATAAGCCAAGTCTGTGCACTGATAACCTTGGCAGCACATCATTGGTTGGAGGCTATGTGCAGAAGAATATGGTCTGGGATTTTAAAAAGCCCATCCTCTGCCCCTGACATAACAAGAAGGCCTGCCTGTTTAAAAGCAGCATTTGCTCTCTGAGCTAGAGGACACTCTCCTCATTTAGACAATGGTTTAATAACATTTTGCTGACAGAGGGAATGCGTGCAGTGATTTGCCGACCTTGATTTTTGTCCATGAGCGGCAAGGTGATGTCATCACTGCCTTGCTTTCCACTCTTGGATTTTTTAGTCACTCCGGTAGTTGTTGGCTTTCAAGGAGAGACAAAAAGGAATAAGTGAGTGAATGATGACTGAAAAAATCATTTTTTTCCTTTGTTGTGGATAAAAAACAGACATTAAGAGCTGTTACATCTTATGTGACAATGCAGAGTTACTAAATAATATCAAACACCAACACAAACTTTACTGTTGCAAATGTGGACTATTTCTCATCACATATTACTCAAACCATACATGACAGGACTTTCTTCTCATGCCCCATTAGAATACAGATGTGTCACCCTTCAAAACAATGTGTACTTTAGTACCTTAAAGTGGCTCTTGGTCCAACCAGCCTTGGTCAAAGTGTTTCTGAGGTCTTTGTAGGCCCAGATTGTCTGGAGGACATGGGAAGCTGCCTTGATCTCCCGCGCTGATTGGCTGACAGCAAATCATTAGACATTGTGATGAACAAAAGAGGACAGCTTGGAGACAATTCTGTCGCAATGATTAAAGTCAATTTATGATTGCTCTGGGATACGATGATTATGATATCAAAAACCATTACTTTCAGGCTGTGTCAGAGATACAAACTTGTATTACCCATTAAAGCAATGAGTACTGAAAAACAATGCAGTTTCATTATTTACTAGGAATTCTACTCTGGAAAAAGGACAATATGTGAGACCTTTGCTTAGGATTTATATAACAGCCTTTTAGCAGACTTTATTTGATCAGTTTGAATTCTACTTAGTCTTGTATGCATTCTCATATTTAGATATACAAGGTAAAAAGGTAACTTGACAGACAAGACACTTTTTACAATATGTTTTCCCTTGCATTAACATCTATATTAATCAATCACCAGGTTGACTGCACCAAGTATGTGTTGTTTCCATTTTGCATCAACCATATACAGTATTTCAGTGTAGGCAGTGAAACAACATTTTGGGCCTAATGTCACACTGGGCACCAGTTTCCCCTCTGTGTGATGACACTCGGCAGTGTTATCACTCCTGATTACGTAAGAGTTGCTCAATGTTGGATGTTGCTGCAAATTTGCCATTTTGAATATTGCTAATGGGTCTATTTACATGCACACACATTCACAGTTACTCTCCAAATTATTTTTGCCTCAAGCAACACCCTGG
Source organism: Scarus forsteni (assembly GCA_036419115.1). NCBI lineage: Eukaryota > Metazoa > Chordata > Actinopteri > Labriformes > Labridae > Scarus > Scarus forsteni. The sequence goes on from JAZDUH010000359.1 coordinate 25,997,972, forward strand.
CAGAAAGAAAACCTCACTGAAGTTTTGGAGAAAAACTGATTTTACTGATTTCTGAGGAGTGACCGTGTTGGCAAATAGAAAAAGACAAAGCAGACGCACACTCTCCTGGTTGGATGCTGGTTCCAAAAAACTCACATGAAAAAGCTAAGAAATATCTGCATACCAAAGTAGCTCCCTCAAAGGATTCATTTGAAAATCAGTAACTTTTTGAGCTGTATTAGCCTAATGAGGTACCAAAAAAAGAAAGGAAAGTCAACACGTGTTATTATCAGCATATCTATCTAAATTACAAATTATACAAATGTTTATACTGACTATTTTGGCTGTGTCATGTAATATATATATATAATATAACCAGCAAAGAATTAGGTACAGAATTTTGAGAGATTATTAATATCCTGATATTGTATTTATGCTTACTGTATATCCTACCTGCTGCAAAAAGATACCACTGTCAGAACAACATGTAACTTATGAAGAATCCAAACTTCATGGCATTGTTGTTTTTTTTCATCATCAAGGACAACCTTGGTTTTCAAAATACCCACCTACATTTGGAATAATACTTAAAATGCCAACCTTAAACCAAACTATGACCAGGCTATTATCCTCTTAGCTGTTATATGCAGCCACAAGCTCAGAGGCGAGTGGTGGCTCTTTAGCAGGAGCCACTTTGACATGCAGTATGAGCCAACAAAGATCGAACTGTCTTAGTGCACACTGATACCACTTTCACACTAAAATTAGTGGGTCAACGTGGGTTTTTTCAACCTGCTTTTACCCTGTTTTTTAACCTGCTATCAACCAGCAAGTGACTCCTTTCCCACTGCCAGCAGACCCAGGTCTAACTGGCAGCAGACGAGCTGCGTGGCCTTTTTTTTCCCTCTTGTGCATCAAGCTGATGTCATCATATTGATGACATCATCCACACGCTGAAACATGTCAATGTAAATACTAGAAAGGAGCATGGATGCAAAATGTACAAAATCGGCGCAGACTGAATGACATTTGAGTGCTGATGATACAAAGGGATGGGATTTGCTGCTGACATGGCAAAGAGTCACGCAGTCGCAGGGGACGGCCTCAATGTCGACATCATGACATAATTTAGCCTGTTGACCTAGGTGTGATGTTCCCACTGAAGCCTATCAGAGGGGAGTCGATAAAACCCTGTGCTGCTTGCAGGGTCAGTAGACCCTTTCAAACTGCCGACAGGAGCCGATTATTACTGGGTTTAAACAGGTTTTTTGGCCAGTCTGAAAGGGGTATAAGGTTAATTCACACCAAGCATCAGTAGACTATCACTTGTTATGCTAATGGCTTGATTGGATGTTAATTCAAAGGGTCATAGAGAACCTGGACTTGTTGATGGCCACCAGCTTCTGCACAGCATGACCCTGTATGAGCGCCCGGGCGTTCTCTGGGCTGTCTGTGATGATCTCATGGATGGTGTTTAGAATGGACACCACAGTATCTCCATCAAGGTTCTTTGCCGGATGCTGCTGCCCACATGGAAGATTACCAACAAGGTCCCTCAGAGCATAGCTTCCTGTTATGACAGAAGGACAACTCAGCATACAATTTACAGTGAATTTGCAATTGCAGTGTCACGAATTTGAGAGTAGCCTGTACCTATTAGATCTTTGTTCCTTCTATCCATGGCTAGGTTACGAAGAGCGATAGCCACAGCACGAACAACTTTGTCAACATCTGAGCGCAGCAGCTCCACCAGGATCGGCAGCCCTTTTTCTTTCCTCACTGTGGCACGGATATAGCTGGACCACTAAAAGAATGAACAGAAGAGATATGATGACTGAAGGATACCTAAGTGATTACATTAGTGAGTATCCATGATTTTTTTCTTCCTGCTGGCTCATTTCCCTATTCTAAAAACATTCTAATAAGCAATTGTAACTTACCAACCAACCATGTCATGGATAAGAATCAAATTCTCCTCTTTCAACTGCCCCCTGATGAATGATGCAACTGGATTTCCGAATCAAAGGATTTTAAAACTCTTTCAATCTGAGCCCAGCCTTAGTCTTGATCCTAAATTAAACCGACATTCATGGCCCAGTATATCTTGGCAAAGCACATTATTTGACAGGCCTTTAGGGACAAAGCTGTGAAAGTGATTTTTGATCATGCAGGCTGGTGACAAAGTCAATCTAGACAGACCAGTTGGATTAAGATGATCAATGCCAAATCCTCCTTTTCTGCACACACTTTACATGATGCAGCCTCAGCAAAACAACACAGCCAGCCCTGAAAATGTATTAGGCATGCAGATCCTATTGTTCTGGCCTAAGGAGGATTTCTTGTTGTAATTAAATTATGTTTTTGGACTTAAAGGTAAACCTGAGCCCTTATTTAACTCTAGTGTTTGTTATTCTATTAAAGACATAAAAATGTGTTGGACCCCTTTTGTAAACTTGGGCTGAAATAGCAAAATGTATACATGACATTGAAGTTAAGTAAAAGTCTCTGTTGAAGAATGTAATATGAAACCAAAAGAGTAGACCAGTAAAAAAAAAAGAAAGAAAGAGAGAGAGAATCTAAATTCCATTACAGAAAGATTCTAAATCTATTTGAAACATCCCTGAAGCAACAATCAACAATTCTAAAAGAAAACGATTCCTTCGCTCCTCTCTTGACAGTTTTCTTCAACAGTTAAATTTATGATCCGGCCTGTGTTATGTTCTCTGCTCCTCAGCAGTAGCAACCACCAACTGCATCATTGATTGGCCTCTGATTGCTAAAATGTCCTTTTAATCACTTTCAAGATTTTTTTTTGGAAAGATTAAGCCCTCCCCAAACACTGTCCATGGGCTGTTGCCCAGATGAACCAGTAAAATACTTCCTATTGACATTTGCAACATTTTTCAGGTTTGCAAGACTAAGTATAAACCTTACACAGAATATGTTTGTCGTTATTAATAGGCATTGTGTTTCTTGGTTACTTTAAGGAGGACTCGTTGTGCCGATTCTGAACAGATCTTGATATGCTGTAGCTTTCAGATTTCTGATGTAGATATTGTTTTTTTTTTTTCATTTTTAACATTTTAAGAAGTTCAAGATAAACAAAACCTTCTACCTCTGTTTTAGTCAGCTTTGTTGTTTAAGTTTTAAAGAAATACTAAAGCATTTGCCCACAGATTATTTGTTTACTTGAGTAAAAGGACCAAAATTCAGTTTTTTCTTGGTAGAGTAGATCACAGATGACCTGAACATGAACATGCCACCTTTTGTAGGTAAGGATGGCTACACACTAGAGAAGTTTAAGGATTGGACCAGATATTTGACAACATTTGCAATTATCAATGATAAGGGGTCTGACCTGATTCCAGGCTTGTACTAACTGATTATTTTTCCAAATAATTACCGAGTGTGTAGTGTAAAAGGGCCCGTGTCCTGTGCTTGACCATTTACATCATGTCTTAGGTGTTTATTAAGCAAGGACTTTATTTCCTTGTTAGAAATGCTCAGATATGAGGGAGTGGGGAGGCTACTGGAGGCCATGATGATGAGCTCTGTGCTGATATTAAAAGTGAAGAAAATTTATTTTGCAGGACATAATGTAGGACCTTTAACATGGTACTTTTAACATTCATCCAGATTGGTCTTCACCAATTTCAAATATATCACACCTTAGTATGGCTGCCTATGATGTAATACCCCCCAAAAAGTGGACTGAGAGTAGTAGACAGGGAAGAATTTACCATCTTATCAACCAGTATATCCCCTTCACTCTTAATTGTTATTTTATGTTTTCTGCTGATTAACAGAACTTACACCTGTTTACAAAATAAGGGCTTAAAGGTCAGAGTGTCACAGCATGATTCACTGTTGGACCACATCTGATTAGAAGAAAAAAAGAAACACAGAAGGGGAATGCATTTTTGTCAGTTTGTTTTTGTCTTAAAACTAAAATTGAAAACAGATCAATGGAACTAAATATGGGTATAAAATCTAGCCTAGCATATACATATACGTTACCCTGACTTTAAATCTTAATCTGTGAGTTCCTGTGCGATATTGTGTCTCATGCTTGGTGTATGGTCACAGTCTAGCTGAATTGTAGTGTGTGTGGTTTGAATATTTTCACTAAAAACATCTGTTGAAACTGTCCCTATAAGATAACCAGGTAAAATGCCAGTGTCTTTTGTCCTGTTATGAAATTCTTCTTGACCTACATGAAACTACATGCTATCAGAGCATTTGTGTTAATAATAGATTTGCAACACTATGCAGATCTTTAAATACATTATGTGTTTGGATTACAATAATAGAGAATGCTCAGGCTGGGTGTAAAAGCTGCTTGGCTTTTCTGATAGCTTGTTCAAAGTAGAGAATTAATAGGTAAACTGTCTTTATACATACTGGTGAGAAATTAAATTAAAGACCAGGAACAAATACAGAAACAAAAACGACACTGCATATGAGAAATTCTTTTTGCTGTTGTTGTTATTTTTAACCATGTTGAAGAATGTCACTGGCTTTGGTTTACAGTTGCTCCACAATGAATTTGTGAATTTGTACACTGAATGCAAATTCTTCATACCTTTCAGTGCCAATATACTGTGACAAACAGAATGAAATTTCTAGTTTCAAGGACGACAATCAACCATGAACAGCATACTAAGTGTGCCAGCAAAGTAAGACACAGTTACCACAGTAACTGATTCTTTGGCTTTTTAAAGCTTGATAGAGTGATTTCTAGGATAAAATCAACAAGGCTCTCAGAACATAACATGTATGGAAAACAATGGCAAAGACTCACAGCCCATTGCCCTGCTGCGAGGTTCTGCAGGGCTCCTGCTGCTGCCTCCAGAGTGTTGTGGTTTTGACTGGAGGTGAGAAGAGATAAGTAGAGCCTCACCACCTCTGGCTGATACAGCAACTCCAATCCTTAAGGAGACAAGAAGATGAGTTAGGATCGAGCTGTGATCGAACAAAACTTTGTTAACCCTACTCTTAGGACTACTGAGAAAATACAAATCAGGCCTAGCTACAAGTAAACAGGCATTACCCCTCTGTGTGGCATCACTGAGCCAAATAATAACCTCTGTAGACATAAGAGTAGTGCTGTGAGGAACATTGTTTAGCTTGTGTAGGTTTCAGTCAGGGATGCACATGGTTAATTGGATAAATGGTCATAGGGTAGGAGAAAAAATTGTTCCACATAAGTATCGGGATTTTTTGTTTGACGATTTAAAACCTTTTTTTTGTTCAAAAATCGACTTTTCCAGATTTAAATGCTTCAATTTACTCTGTGTTAATAAGCCACTTTTAAATGCAATCCAGGATTTTGAAGAGAGAGTATAAACAGCTGGTTAAAATATATTGCTGAATAAATCCTAAAAATGGACTCACATGTGATGTGTATTTTTCCTGATATAGTCTGTAGGCATCATCATTGTTCATCTTTTTTGCTGATGTTAAAAAAGCTAACTACAGATTGCAAAATCGGCAATATTGTAGGATCGCAATCTGAATTGAATCGGCACCTAAAAAATCGTAAAAAATCGAATCGGGAGAAAAGTGTATCATCCCAACCCTAATAGTCAATAACTAAATGTTGTATTTTGTCTTGGAAACACATCTGAGCCCCCTACTGTCGGTTCAAATTGCTGCTGCCAGGTCATGTTACATTATCCTTATGCCTTTGCACTGACTGCCAGTATATTTCAGAATTCAGGTTATTGCATGACCAGGGATCTGCCTATGTCAAAGAACTGTAGAAGCCATACTTCAGCAACAGGACTCTGAGGTCCTCTGATCAGGGTCTGCTTGCTAGTCGTTGTGCTTGACCTTAAATAAAAGCCCCTTATGACCTTTGTCTTAAAAGGTGCTTTATAAGTAAACTTACTTACTTCCTTACTAAACAGTGGGTACTAGATTTACTTGTTGGTTGAACTACTTCTGTACATTTTTTATCTTTACAGGCTCAAAATCCCAGTCAAATGTTCTATATAAAGTGTAACACAGCTGGCCAGCACTGTTAAACACAGTAGCTCCCTCCCAGGATGTCGACAAATAACATTAAATCAGCACCACAGAACAAAGTGTCTGCACTAATAGAACTGCCTGTGAACATTGCTGTTCTGCAATATTTGGACCAAAAGTTTGTATCCAGGCTGCGTCAGGTTATACCGGCTGCGATTGGACCATTGACACCTGGGTGGAAAATCTTTACCCCTCTGCTGCCATTATCACCACCACTAAATAAACTGCCTAATCTAAATGAGCTTTGAGCTGCTCTGCTTTCAACAATGGGCGTGCAAATCACAAAAACAACTACTAGGACACAACATACATAAATCTACCTACACCTAAGTTATTGTCTCTTAGATTGGATTTCAGAAAAGGGATGAAAATTCATCAGCTGACTTGAGTGGACAAATAGCCAGAAACACACATTCCTAATCTTGTGAGGTCAAAGCATGATGCTTGTCTCCGGTGTAATGTTGTGAACCAGTTTAATCTTGTCTGATGATTTAGATTTTATTGTCATGTTAATAGGCAGTCACTATGTTTTTTAAGGCCTTTGCACACCTGACACTTTTTTTTTCCACATGAATATATTTTTTTCATTTTTATAGAAAGTCAATGCAAGCTTTCACACCAGTGCTGTTATTTAATTGAATGACTTTTGTTCTTTGCAACAGAGCAGATTTATCTGAAATGTTTGTAAACCGTCTATTGACATCAGACCAACAAACACTCGCTGTTGGCACATATATAGCATCAAATAGCATCAGAGCTTGTATGTTTATGGTATTTGTTAATGAGGTTAGGTTCACATTTACGTGGGTACTTTTACAACAAAACTTTTTCTGTGCACTTTGTCCCTCTGTCCACGTAAACAGAGACTTAAGTCACTGAAAATCCATGAATCTGTTTGAAAAAAAAACTATCACTGTTGTTCGCAAGTGTTGCAGGCTAAACTGTTGCTGTTTTAAGTGTAACTTTGTGAAATATTTGCAAGCATATTTTCTGTTGCTTTCTCAGCATAGTACAATTCATACACTTTTTTTTAAGGTGTAACGTTAATGTCCTTTGACATTTCACCTCCGCTGTGAATGTTGTGGAGATGTGATGGAGGGAGTGAGTTGACCCCATGTTTCCTTCATCTCCGGGGGTAGCAGGAGACAGGAGTCTTGGGAGTGAGCATCTCTGCCTTTTATTTGTGGGGCACGTGCATTGGCATGCACACATCCAAGCCATATTGCAGCATGTATTAACACAGGTTAAACAGCCTAAAAGAATTAATGTGAAGGTTTCAAGGCGTAAATATAAGAGCATCGTTGCAGTGCTTTTGCATAAAGGCACTGTGAACTGGCTTTATGATGCTGCTTTAGAATATATTCTGATGAGACAAACCCTGCTGTTGCTTAGGTATTGCAAAAAAGAAAGAAAAGAAAAGATATCCAACCATCACAACAAGATAATTAATCGAAGTTGACAGTGCATTTATGAGTTTTCACATGGACGGGGATGTTTCATATAATTTCACAGGATTACTTTTGAAAAAAGAGCAGAGCAAGTGGCCATAACCACTCAAAGTGAAGTCCAAGTTAGATCCCACAGAGCATTTTTTCTTCCGAAAATACATAATTTATTTATAAAATCTTGTCTTTGTTTTTGGGTGCTGGTTCGGCAGAGTGGTTAGCAACCACGCACGTCCCATATACATACATCTGCTAGTCCGGGTTTGAGTCCAGCCTGTGAACAGTTTGCAGAGTGTCTTCCCCTACTCTCTCACCCCCTTCCACAAGCCTATCAACTGTCTCTCTCCTATCAATAAAGGCACAAAATGCCCAAACAATACATTTAAAAAAAAAAAAATCTTGTCTTTTTTTGAAAAGAGAAGTGTGCCAAACTTTGCCTTCATTGTGTTTACAATACAGTACTATTTATTTCCCTTGCCCTTAATGTGCAAATGCCTTAAGTTATGTTTTTCACTGGCTGATTCACATTGGGGCAAAAGGAATTAGTTTCCTAAAAAATAATACTCATGTTAAGTACAGATACCCAAAAAAACATGAGTATAATAGATGAGTGAATTAACTTTCTTACTGTTCATCACTAAAAGTGGTGTTGAAGCACTGAAAGCAGCAGTAATGGTTTGCATTGATTCATAAAAGAAAATATGCTTAAACTATCCAACAACATCTTAGATTTGAATAGGTTTCAATCCACTGGAAGGAAAATAAAATAAACTACACTAATCTATTCTGGAAAATTACGACCCTCTTACTCCTGCAGAGGTTTTTCCGTGCTGAGCCTGTTGAAGCTGCTGGATTTGTACGAGTAAGGCTGACCCTGGACTGTACCGTGCTTGTCACTCTGATTTGCATTCACTGGCTGGGAGTGTGGGAGGCACAAGCTTAAATCTGATCTACAATTCAACAGCAGCCACATCCATACACACATTACTCAGCCCTACAGTACTTAGATCATGTTTTTTAAAGCTTCTATTATAAGAATATTTTCACCATTTACAAAGAGCCATAAGGCTTCATAAAAAAGCCAAAAGCTGTACAAAATAGAGATATATCAGGATTCAGGGCTTCTGCAGTGCCCCCCAGCAGTTTCCAGTATAGTGCAAGAGGAAATGTTTCTGCTCAAGATTTTGCTGGATAAAAATGTTCTCAGTGTATCTGTTGGTAGGTCATTTTGTTTTAGTAATGAAACTCTCCTCAAGTCGAGCAGGTGCTGATGCGTGGCTTTGAATTTCAATGATTTCTTTCCCAGGCCATGCAAACGTCATGCATACAAAGCAAATCCAAAAAATCAGCTCTGGTGCTGTACTGATGGTGATGATAAATGTGGACTACTACTCAGCAAATATATGTATTGCAATATAATTTAAATACAGCTGGCTTATATGTACTACGTTTAACTCCTGAATATGGTAATTTATGTGAAGTGGATAATTCTATTTTAAGTGTATACCTTTGGTTTGTTCAGTACGTTTTGGTAAATCCAATGTACCGTATTTTCTGTCCATAAATCCATTTTTCCAACCTGTACATCACAGACACAAACATGCACACAGACACAAACACCAGTTATCATTATAACAGAACACAAGCAGATAATGTCACAGAATTCAACAGGATATCCAAACACAGTCACATTATGTAATTAGACTGACCTTGATTGAACCACTCCTCTGTTGGACACAAGGAAGAGAAAAAAAGTATTACAAAAGACATTAGATTAAGGTGGAAATGGTCTAATGAAAGAAAAGACAAATAAATGGTGTATGTCAAAGATAGAAGTCTTTTTCAGGTGAAAGGATTTAATGAAACCATGAAAAACAACAGATGACGGGCTGTTAAACTCAAAGGTCAGATGTTCTGGCACAACTTCACCAACTTTCAAGGTGCTTGGAGAGAAAAAAAAAACTTGAAGACATCAAAACAGCTCCAACAAAACTTGTAACTTAAGAAATAAATTTTTCAGATCAACCTGTTTCGACTTGAGGTCTTCATCAGGGTCATTGAAAGCACAGTACAAACATCACTTGCATACATTTCTACGCACCTGCATAACAAACCAAACACAATTAGCTACATTTCTTTAATTGTCGAATAAATGGACAATAATTGAAATCAAACACATGTACGTCAAGGTACTGATTAATACGATAAAATGTCCTGGCAATAAGATATATGTTGGAGAAAGATCCTGCTTCCTTCGAGAAAAAAATTACTGAGCACAGGAGTGCGAAAAGGAATGACAAATCCAGCCCTGTTGAGAGACCTTTAATGAGACAAAATACACCGTTTTAGCCTTGTTTTTCTTTGGCATAGAAGCCATAAAACACTAAAAGAAATAGTAATATTGATCTTATCAGGAAAAGAGAAGCACTTTAGATTTTTCATTTTTTTTAAAAGCTTATATCCAAGGGGCATAACAAGGACTTTTCAGCAAATTAGTTTTTGAAGTTAATCTTTTAAACTTTTTTTTAATATCTCTTATCTATATCTTCTGTGTTCTGATTACCTCGATGAAGGCCATAAGCTAAAATGTGATCGTCAAATAAAGTTGTTTCCTGAACTACAAGTATTGTTGGAGCTCTTTTGATTTCAGCCTGTAAAACTTACACATAACTCTTTCAAACTAGGATAAACGTTTTTATCCTAGTTTTTTTATTTTATATCTTTAAGATCACTTTTTGAGCTGTTTTTTCATGATTCATGTCTGACAAAAGTGTTTTCAAACACTGTCTTAGACCAAGTCAAATTAGTTATTATATTTGCCATCAACGGAAACATCATCTGTCTTTTTTATATCCCTGCTATTTACTCAAAGAAAATCACCACCTTTCTATTCTATGTCATAGTGCAAGGACCTGCAGCTAGCCCAAATCTACAATAAAATGAAAGCTCACCGTGTTGAGCTGCCTGTGACTCACAGATCAGTGTGCATACACAGTAGCACCTCTGTGCCATTAACATCCATTAGGTTGATCTCATTACTGACAAGTTTCAGGACAAGTTACTACAGATCATGAGAAAGCAGTCTTTAAATTTCCAGAAAATCATAGTTTTGAAGGCCCCTGCCTTGAAATCCCCTCAGATGTTGGATTTTGGCATACTCTCTTAAGAAAAAACTGCTTTAGTGTACATCATCGCGAACATGAGCTTCAAAGTCAAGCCAAACGTGTTTTGTTCAGCTTAGGAACTGTCAGCCAAAAAAAAAAACCTGGCTGAGAGAATATATCTGAATTGTGGGTGTGACATATCCCCGAACTACATCATTATCAGAAACTTAAGAAGCCACCTAAGCACCTGTTTTCTGTAAGTTGGAGCAGGTAATAAAGGGAGACAGCAGATTTTTTTGTCATGTTCAGAAGGTTTATAAAAAAAAATGCCACTGGCACCTTTTAAAGTAAAGAAACCGTTCAAAAGTGCGTTTTGCACTTTTGCACAGAATATCGAACCTAAAAATGATTTGCCTACAGTGTTTGAGCCGCTGCCTCAAGCATCGTTTTGGAGTGTCTGTGTTGGCATCAGAGTAATCTGTGATATGCATACAGGTTACAAAACAGACAGTTTTGGCCTCCATCAATGGACACAGATGTGTCATATTGAGGTGCTTCTTAAGGCCACTTGACACTAGATATCCTGTTAATGATCATATAAATATGATAAGTGCAAAAAGAGTGGATGTGACCTGTGATGATTAATCATTTTAAATAGTCACTGGACTAGAAAAGTATGGCACAAGTTCAAGTCCATTCATCATTTAAATGCCTTAACAGAAGTAATGGTTAGTTTACAGACTTAAACAGTTATTGATTGGTTTAACCCTGGCATCCCCAAGCATTAACACTTACATTGTTTACTTATATTTATCAGACTGTATACAGAAGTAATGGTTAGCTTACAGACCAAAAAAACGTTTTCCGACCAAAAAAACGTTGCCCAGTCTTCAAAAGCAGTGTATTATTTTAGAATGTTGTGTGGGTTCACAGAGAAAATCCATAAAGGTTAATATTTTTATCATATGTTCTTGATTAAATTTTTTTAGCAGTGATCTTTTTATACTTCTGTTTTGACACTTAGGAAGAGTGACAACATGGTGTCAGGCTAATGGACCAATCAGATGTGCTCATCTTTCTTCTTCTTCTTTTTTATTTAATATCTGTATGTGATTTGTTCAATGTTTATATTCAGTGAGATTTAAATTCCATTTGAGTTGTTGTTCTGTCTCTTTGGTCATACAACTTCAAATCCTGAAACTGACATCAATACTATATAATAAAACTAAAGCTCATTTAGGTTGATTGGAAATGACAAGTTTGAGGTTTTACACAAATTACAACAAAAAGTCCAGGCAGACCAAATAAAGTAGACAATGCATTGTAGTTGTGAGGGTTAACTTATTGTAATGAAATAACAACAAACAGAATAATACAAACCTAAAAGAAACTCTATAACCACATTCAGTTAAAGCAATCTCATCACATTTGATGTCTAACCAACCTTTGGGTTTTTTTCCTCCAAAACAGTCTGACTCATTCTTCTTTTTCTGATGTCCCACTGGCTTCATCAGGTGAAGGGAGTGAGGTTCCTGAAACTGCTCTGTCCCAGGTATTTCTTTGTGGACATGATAGGACAGGTTCCGCAGGATGCAAACGCAGTTCTCTACAGACTGGTGGACAATGACATAGACTTTTGATCACAGATATTTATAGACTGTAAGAGTTTTAACTCCTCTGATATCATGAGAAAATTAAAAAAAAAGTACAGTAATAAGATAAACAGTACTGACTTTGCTGAACCCTTTCTATACACTCAAGACATTTGTAACCAGGGTCATAAGTAAAAGTATAAAATATTTAGTAGAAGCTAATAATCAATGCATTATCTGTGAAGTTTAAGGCAGTCAGTCCACTAGATTCAAGTCATGACATTGGATTTTCTGGCTGAAACTGCTTACTGTGTTGTATTGACAAACAAAGCTACAGTCCAAAACAATGAGCAAATAAGTGTTACTTTCTGTCAAGAAAGAAAATGTAGAAGACTGTTACAAAAAGATAGTGGATGAAATCAGTCAACAATGACAATTATTATTATGTCAGTAGTGTCACTCTTAAACACTTTAGGGCCAAAATGTGGACGTTCCATAGAAGCGCAATTAATCATATATTTAAATTGTTTACTCTTTACAGCATCAAATTATTTTCTAAAACATCAGCCCTCTTCAGCAATAAGAATAAAATGTTAGCATGTGTTTAAGCCCTAGTACATTTTGAACTCTAGGTGCGCTGACAATTTTATGGAAAAGAAATAAACTTTTCTCTTCCCATAGAACTCATTATGTGCAGGATTGTTTTGTTATTATTAACACAACCAGGGAAATTTCAGTCATAATTGGGATTTTGTTTTGGTTCATTTTATTTATTTATTTATTTTTTACAGCTTTAAGAGACAAAAGACTCACATGTAGCCAAATAAATCCCAAAAGTGAACACATCACAGATAGAACTATTAGATAATCATTTATTAATTTTTACTACTTCCACAGCATCAAATGATTTTACCAACAATGTTCTTAAATTATACATTTTATTTATTTTCTGATCTTAAAACCTCTGTATAACAATCTATGTTTTATGGCAATGATATTTTATGGAATTGAAAAATATCTAAATGGTTTTACGCTGGAGTACATAAATAAGAAAGTTGGGGCGATTGTAAAAAAAATAAAAGACAGTAACAACCACAACTTTTTAAATGTAATACAAAGCATTTTGAATAAAAAATGATATACATCAATCAATCAATCAAACTTTATATATATAGCACTTCTTACACAAAAACTGTAGCACAGTGCTTTACAATCAGAATTAAAATGAAGGATTTATGAGCCAAACCTACTCCACCCAGACCTTGAACCCAGCCACACAGCTATCCATACGCAGTGTTGATTAAAAGCATCATAAATAAAGACATTAATAAAGCGTACAGCTGTACCCAGTACGTACTGAGGAAACGCCATCTTAAAGGTTGGAAAATGATAAAACACTGGTGGTTAGGCTAAAGTGCAAAATTAAATATATCATAAAATAAAATAAGAAAAATAATTTTAAAAATAATACTAAAAAATAACTAATCCATTGAAATGAAGTGATAATAAAAAAAGAAAAAGTAGGAAGTAAAATAACGAAAGATAGAAAAGATAAAAAATAAAATAAGATAAGATAAAATAATAATAAAAGTTGGCTGTAGTTAGAATAGATAAAAATGCTTAAAGATAATTCAGGTAAACGCTTTTGCGTTTGAGTTTGTTGTTATGATCTGTTGCATGGGCCATATAATCCAAAAATCACTGTTATTATGTGTTTAGATGTGTCTAGATTGGCTAAGTGTGATTAACTTAAGAGAACTTTTGATGGAGTTAAAATTAAAAGTCTGGAATATATTTTTGCCACGTGACATATCATTTGAAATATTGAACTAAAAATAATTTTAATTCTTCTAACAGTGCGTCCAATGAGTCTATACGAGTATTTAAGGTTATATATAAGTTCAGCACAAAATAAGGTCTTTGTAATGTATTTATATTTATGGACAATAAATTAATAAGAGTAAAACCTTAATGTTGTTTCAAACATTAAATCCAACAAATATTTTCTGAGTTTGAATCATGTACTCATTGGGTTTATTCCAGGCAGCAACCTATTATATCAAGCCTGTTTTTCTTTTATGAAGGATTTAAGGAGGATTTATTGAGGATTTCTGGTTTTGGACATGCAGCGTTACTATGGGTCGGACGACCTTAAATCTTGCATCAACATTTCTGTCTTTGAGCAGATGGAGCCAAAGTTTAGTTTAGATAACGTGGCCGCAAATATTAGAAGCCATCAAGAAACAGTCTTGAAAATGTCTTAAAAATATTAAATAAAGCTTCTTCGTGTTTAAACAAAAATGGACATGGCACTAAAAGAGACCAATAGGGCCTAAGGATTAAAATTCTCTTTCCAAAATGTCAGAAATCCAAGAATTTTCCAAGAGTAAGTTATTTTTACATCAGAAAAATATTTTATGCTTTCCTAACCACAGAAATTATCCTAAATCTTGAAGTTCTACACAATAAAATGTAATAATTCACAAACCTTATTATCAGTGTCTTTGTTGATGACAGCTGACTGAAGAGCATGAAGGAGTGCATCCACCAACCCCTCACACTCCCTCAACCTCTGTCGAGCCTCTGCCCCATCTGAACTGACGTTCCTGCAGGAACAAAACGACATGGACCATCACAAAAAAAGTTTTAGGTTGCACCAGTTTATTCCAAGATGATTTGTGGGTTACCTCAGACATCCTGATGTGTTCTTGAAGACTGTGGTCCACTCAGCACTCAGCATTTTAGAAGGGTCAGTTGAGTCTCTCCTCCAACCCGAATGAGGGATGATGATCTCATCAGTCAGCGTTTGAAGCCCCTGGTTGATGACCATCATCTTCAGAGGTTCATGTGATGAGAGGTTCCACAGAGTCCCTGGAGCGAAAGAATACAATAAGCTGAGGACGTAGAATAAATGGTCACGTGTTATTTACAGGAGGTGTATGAAATCAAGCCGTACCTGTGACTAGCTCTTTGACCTCCACGCTACTCGTCTTCCTCAGGAGCCGGACTAAAGCTTGTATGCCATCACAGTTCTTGATGGCCATTTTGTTATTGTGGTCTTTGCCATAGGATATATTGCGCAGCGCCCCACAGGCCTTACGATGGACTTCTGCTTTAGGGTGGTCTAGTAATTCCACTAAGATCGGCACCCCATTCAGCTGGCGCACCTCCTGCTTGATGCGATCGTTCTCATAACACAGATGCTGCAAATAGGCGGCAGCATTGGACTTTACTGGGTCCATTGGGTGTGTGAGCATCGAGATAACCTCATGTAGGTTGGGGTCCCTCCAACGGGGGTCTCTGCGGATACTGTCCAGGCTGACCATGCTGCTTCGCTTGTGGGGGAACTGCAGGGTCTGAGCACGGCACATGGCCTGGAAGAAAGGATTCAGATTCCCTTCCAGCTGGGCCATGAAGGCATCATCATAACCACCTCTGAGGAAGCAAACAAAGAAATCAAGTGAGCGCTAATAAAAATTCAGAGAGACGCATCACTAAATAATGTGGATCTACAGCCAACAGCTGGGTGAGATAGATGGGAAACTACAAGAAGACTTAAAAAAGACAACAAAGACCTCCCAAAACCCTGCAATGCAAACCCTTTCCATCTTGATTACCTGCACCTTGAAAGATCAGCCTGGCAGTCCACCTGTTCAGAGGTGTCTGAACAAATACACCAAACTGTTCAACAAAGAGAGACTGAAAGGTGTTTAACAAAGCTGCCAGGCTAAACTCAACATCCTGACTCCTTTCGCCAACAAAAGGACAAATGTGTTGCTAACAGGACAGTGACATCCTAGGGTCTCATTACAAGGACAAAAGACTCCAGACAGGTTTTGCAACCCCAAGATGGCGCCAGGTCAGTCATTTCTTTCTGCTTGATTCTCAGGCTAACTGTTTCTTAATGCTTCTTTGTACTTACGAGTTACAGTACTAACAGAGGCCTTTATTTCTCTATGCTTTCAGTCTGACAGCAAAATGTCCATGTGGGAGGGACAGTGCAACGGTTCTAGTACAGGGCTAGGAGCAAGATTATAGCCATTAGCTGCATTTGTCTGTTGCCCACATTAAACTTAAAAAGTCAGTCACAAGTTATTTATACCATAAAATAATCTACTTAATACAGTATACCCAAGTGACTCCTACACCTAAAAATACACAGAGAATGTAGAGACGAGTCACCATTTTGATTAACAGTTTTATGATTCAGCCAATCAACCTATTTTGATAAGCTGAAAAATGAACTTACAGTAGAACAACTGTATAGTATCATATTTTTAAAGAAGACTACAAAGCAGAGCTAGCAAAAGTGATGATAAATTGAGTTTTGTCCATTTAATTTATGGGTCGCAAAAAGAAAAATTCGGCAAAATACTAATCATGCTGAACGACTAGATTTTTCCTCTAAGTGACAGTAAAGAATTATCTCTCAGAATAAAACCATGTACTCTGAACCATCACATTGAGTGTTATATATTAAAGTATTCACGCACTACAGCAGTAAGTTTACAATAAATTACATTTTTAGTTAACTGCCAGCTACAGACTGAAGTGCACATGTTTTGCTAAAGTTTTGCAAAATAATTAGCTTAAATGCTGAGTGCTGCATTCATTACATTTTTGGTAAAATTAAACAAAACAGCAGCTGAATGTTTTTGCATATTAACTGAGGTGTATGAGGAACACTGCATGGCACGTGTGTTTGAATGGCACAAAGAAATTTGTGAAGGCAGAGAAGCTGTCCAAGACACTTAACTTCCTGGGCACCCATGCGCGTCAAAACCTCTGAAAACATTCAACAAACTGGACAAATCGTTCAAAATGATCTCAACCTAAAAGAGTAATGATAGCAGAAATGGTCTCCATTAATGTAGAGACAGTTTGACAAATTTTGCATGAAATTTTGAGCATGACAAAAGTGTGTGCCTTCAGTTCTGACTGCAGTTTAAGAGAAAAACACAAGCAAATTTGTGGTGATATTTTGGTGCGTTCCAGTTGTTCCGAGTAGGAAGCTGCATGTGGAACGCCCCCTGAGGTCGGAATCTCCTACTGGGAACTCGGGGAAACCTCACCACCTTCAAGTTGACAATCAAAGATGGCTGCCCCCAGTCTAAACAGTTATTAATCTCCTTAATCCATTTATTAGCACTTCTGACTAGTGTGTGTCGCACTAAATCAGCCGTATGCACAGTATTGTTTGACTTATATTTATAGGAATGCTGCCATAGTGATATTTACATTCTTTGTGTGGTATTTGTGAACTACAACGCATGGCTTGCTAACAATGGCTAACAATAGCCTGCATCAGCATGTCTTTTCCCGACTTTGTAACTGGAACGCTGATAACTCAGAGATAACGTCATTCTCACTTCCTTCTTCACAGTTCCGAGGTTACTGGAATGCAGCATTTTTACACCAACTGAAAACAATACAAATTTTTAAGAGGGAGTGATAATGTGATGGTGGGAGAACAACAGCATTACTAACGTCGTTATGTTTTCCCAGTAATATATCTAATTAATTACTTTCTCATGTGTTACAACTCTGTTATCGTTACCGACAGTGAAATGTGGCGTGTTACTTTGCACCGAAGTCATGCAGCTGTTATCTGACCTGCCTCACACAGCCAGACACAGACAAGAGCTGCGCTGTTGACAGACACAGGGGAGAATGTGATGCCAGAGTTGCCAGGTTTGCTTATTATAAGCGACTTTCAGTTTCTTCTTTTTCTAACTTGCATGTGTTGGGAGTTGTGGGTTGCAGTTTCTGGGCTTGTACTAATAGTGCAGTTGCTCATTTGGGCTTGTTGTGCCCCCAAACCCAGGAGGGATCTGGTGTATGATCTACCATCAATATAAACCAAATTCAGAGGTTATTAATATTATTATATCCCACCCTAACACAAATGTAAAATTACAGTAAAAGGCATTTCCACCTAAAATAAATCCTTATAGCCATATTTTAAATTGATTTCTAATATAGTTACTGCTGTTTTCACCATAATAAAGCTGTAGAGGATTAAGGTACAACTTAGATAAAAACCTCACATGTCTGTCTGATTACAAATATCAAGGTTAGACAGACTGCTTAGCAAAAACAGAGTTACAAATAACAGTAGCCCCTCCCTTTACTTCTGTAGAAAGAAAAGGATGTTCTACCACTAAACAAACAAATGTTTAATAAGTAAATTAAGAGACAAAAAAGAAGAAATATAACTTTGAAATTAAAATGTAATGTGGATAAAAAAAAAATTAAAACATGCTTCATGTAGGTTCCTCTCTTCAAAAATGCTTATTTCAATTGCAAAACCTGGCAACGCGGCTAGCTACAGCAATGGTGAATCCAAAACGGTCTGTGGAGTTAAAACTGTTGTTTTCAGGATGGAAATACAAGAAGTAAAAGGAGAGCACACATGTGAAGTATACATTATGCCCTAAAACTAAGTGTGTGTCTGTTTTAAATAAGTCTAAAATCTTGTGACCAAAAACACTGATAAATCTGCTGATGATGTCAGAGCTGCTGCAGCAGGCAGGCAGGTAACAACACGGAGGGAGAGAGAGACGAAAACACACAGTTAAAGCAGTAAAAGCTTTTTCAAAAAAGTAACGCATCATTTACTTTACCTGGTAACTAATTACATTTGTGAAGGAGTAATTCTGTTAGTAATTCAATTACTTTTTTGGGACAGCAACTAGTAACTATAACTAATTACTTTTTTAAAGTAATGTGCCCAACACTGGTCGTCACCAAGGCTGAAGAAAGCACAACAAAGAAAGTCAAGTCCATGTTGTTTTCTTTGACATAAAGGATTTCACTTTAAGACTGTTGATTTCCTAAGGGTTAACGGTAAATCAATACTATTATAAACAAGCTACAAGAAAATGTCTGAAGACAGAGACCACAGTTTAGGTAGTAGTAGTTTTTTCCTTATCAAGACATTGCACCAGCTCACAATGCGTTCCTGGTAAAGCATGCTCTGGCCCTAAATCAAATCACAGTGCTTGATCACCCTTGCTTGTCCCCTTAAAGTGTGACTTTTTTCTTTAGTCCTAAGATCAAATCTGTGCTGAAACATGTTTCGAGTCTGTCAGAAGCGAAGATAGGAATGACGGACAAAAAACAATCAATAAGTCATATCTGGCAACCAATACTGTCAACTCCTTCATAGTGTAAAGCAATGGGAAGTGTTTCTTGTCCATCAGACAATTATATCATGGATATGTTAGTTTATATGAGAACCATCATTAGGCATGCTTTTTTTCTTACAGCTAATATAACATAATAACATATCCTGGCTGATTGCCATTCTTGGGGCCTCAGTGCTAATTTTCTCCTGTCTATTTGCCTTGAGGCCACTCTGAGTCTTTATTCTCAGTCAGTTCCCATAACAAACAGTCTTATTGCCAACCAGTTATCTTATAGTTGTTTTCCTACTTAGTCCTTAAGCTAAGCTCATAATATCATGGTTGTGTCACCACACTTTAAGCTGTAAAGCAAAAACTCTCTCTTATCTGCCTCTTAATGCAAAGCAAACCCTCTACATATATATTTCAGACACTCCCCTCATAATGCTCAGGAATTCATTCCACTAGCTCACAGAAATACAAGCATAATTTATTTACTCATTCTATTATCAACAAGATATGGAGCAACCATGATACTAAAGGTGGTGATCTGTTCCTTTCTTTGTTCCATAGGGTTAATGAAATAGCCTTTGTGAGTCTAATAGACTGAGCTTCACTGAGTTTAACAGCATAAGTGAGTAGCTTGTAGCCTTTCTAAACAGCTCTGTCACTTTATATGGGCGAAGGAAAAGCTTCTGGCAGGCAATAACAGGTGAAACCTCCTTATTTATTGACTTTGCGGCAGGCTGCCGTCCCTGATTGATACCAGCTGCTACTTAACTGCTGTCCATCTGTCTTTCTATTGTCCAGGCGGACTCGCAGGATCTTGATAGAGGCAATGTCTAGGTTGCTACGAGGCAGCTACTGCAATTAATATCTTAGCCACAGCAGGTCCTCCATGTTGTGATTAGCTGCATAGCACGAGGTATTGCTGCAGGAAGGACCTCCTTGCACCTTTGTTATTTTGAAGGTTCTGATGCCTGGTGCCTGTTTTTACTTTTTTCTATCAATGTTAGATTTTTTAAAATGGCTTTTCAGTTATATGTTTAAAAGTTTAAAGCCCATTTATAGAGTTAATGAAACAGGCTGAAATTAACACCGCTACTTGTTAATGGCCTAAGACAGCATGCAATTCCATTACAGCAATATTGACTGTTTCTGTACAACTGCAGGGAGTCAAATAGTCTAGCTATCAGCATGCTGCCAAAAAGCCTCATTTCTTTTATTTCCTCAACATGTCTGAAACCAGGATGAGACAAATATAGAGGAAAATATACAAGTACATGAGAGTCCCTCTAGCAGCTTTAACAGTAGATCATGAGAAAAAAAGTGGATATGTTTTTAATTTTCCAATTGTATGATTTTGTCATTTCGATATGTTTTTGTTTTCTTTAATTACAATTTTTGGTCCAAAAATAAAATGCAGGGAATTTACAGTATGTGATTGTTCTCTTAAATAGCCCACAATCTTAGATTATGAATTGACCTTTTCTTGGCTCTGTTTTGTCTGCTGACCCATCTGAAAGAAAGCCCTCCTTTAGGAGCAGCTGTGTCAGGCTGCTTCTTGTTAGACAAACTTCTACCCATGCCAAGTCTCTTTAATGTAGCCAACTGCAGGGAGCCGTGTCCTACCTTTGTAAAAAGCCTACTAACATTATATTGCTGGAAATGTCAAATAATGTGAAGTTAAAGTTGCCCATTTCCAGTTTTAGCAGGTTTTTCAAGAGGAGGGGTAGAGATATGCCTAAGACACACATTTTATTGGCATAATATGAGACCTTAAATGCTGGTTTAGTAAGGTAGATTAAAAGCAGAATACAACCAGTTTACTTCTTCTAGTAAAACACAAAGTTTGTTAATGTGTTGCAAAAGGATGACTAACAAAGGGCGACATCACAGTATTTAGTCTTTTAAACTATTTTGACCAGTTTTGGGGGGTTAATGAGTTATCCTGATTCATCTGTCTTTATTCTTGTCTTATTTTTTTCACCAAAACAAGGTTTTTCAAAGAATCATTCAAATGACAGTAAATGTCAGTAAACTACAGAATATTTTAAATGAGATGTTGCCCCAGCAAGAAATTATTTCATCTAACCCAGAGGCAGGAAGCATGGAGGGCAGGGTTCCCCAAAGGGTCCAGTGATATTTTACAGATTATATCTATCTATCTTTAGATATCTTCTCTTACCTTAAGTTTTAAAACTGTCTACATGAGTGGTTTCAAACTTTTTACCCGAGGCACACCAAAGTCAAGTCAATATCCCCAGGCACCATACAATAACAAGCAAAATAGCATATTAAATAGATAGATAGATAGATAGATAGATAGATAGATAGATAGATAGATAGATAGATAGATAGATAGATAGATAGATAGATAGATAGATAGATAGATAGACGGATAGATGGATAGAGAGATAGAGAGATAGATCGGAATTTTATTAATTCCTTGGGGGGGTTCCCTCAGGAAATTCAGATTCCAGCAGCAGGTAACACCATAGTACAGAAAAAATGTGCAGATTAGATAGAAATAAAAAAGATAAAAACACAGGTTATATACAGCAAAATACAAATAATAGTAATAATTGAACTGTACACTCTAGCAGCAATGGGGATTTCCAGCATAAATAAACAGCAAGGACAATAATAATAATAATAATAATAATAATAATAATAATAATAATAATAATAATAATAATAATAATAATAACAATATTTGACATGAGCGCCTTTAATAGAATTTCTGTAAATATTTATTCCTATCTTTAATATAACAAATTTGAAACATAGCACTTAAATTAAATATTTAAAGCTTGAAATACCGAGATTTCCCATTCAGAACAAATTTATCTCTCTTGTGATTTTACATTTACGTGAATAATAATAACAATTTGTTTAAATTCATATTTTAGATTCTCTTGGACATGCATACACCCATATGTCGTGCTTTTAATGTGTTTAAAAATAAAATACTCAGAGTTATTGGATTTTTCCCCAAGCTAACAGGCAAAAGGTAAGACATTAAAGTCAATACTGATCCACCTCAAGATCCATAATTATTGAGTATGGATATCCTTAAAACTTTTCTGAAGTTTGAGTTTTGAAAGAAATTCAAGCAAAATATGTTCCAATCTCTCTTGTAATGTTCTTATTCTGTTCCCTGCAAAAGTGATTAAGGGCTTGAATGATTTTTTAAAGTTACTGCATTTCCATTTAATACAAAAATTAGCTGAATGATTACTGAATACTGACAAAATATTTCCACAGTAAACTTTGTGCAATGAATTAGAAGATGTAGCTGATTGGATGACTTGGGTATATCCCTAGTTTACTTGATGTCTAATGCAGCACCAAAGGGTTTCTGTCCTTCTATCATAAAACTGTCGTTCTGTTCTTTCTTTCTATTGATGTGAAAGGGTCATTGCATTTCTCTTGGCTAACCTTAGCAAAAGGTGATCTCATTATCAGATAATTTATTGATATTTTACTGACAAAGACTGAGTGGACTCTCCTGTCTGCTTTTGGGCTAAAATAAAACTTTACTGGCAAAACAAACAAATTGATTTCAAATAAACAGACCCCATCCCCTGTGTGTTACAGAGGACAACATAATCTTCATCTAACTGTACCTCAGAGAATGTAGCACAAACATTTTACCTGTTTACTTTGCCATTGCCCTTTAAGTCTACAAGGGGCTGATCTGTATTTGACCCTACATCTGGGTGTCATGCTGAAACCACAAGTCCCTGAGACACATTCACACAACACTCCTGTGGGATCAATAGAGTTTGATCTGTGGTTTCCTCCTCTTACCTGGTTCTTGAGGGCTCCCTGAGGAGCTCCATGGTTGTAATCGGTCTGAACTGGTGGATCCCTCCCAGAGTTGGATAACTGGCAGCAGGGAGCTCTGTCTTCATGTCCAGTAGTGGGTTTTCTCCTCTTTCGCCGATAACATCCTCCTCTGATTGGCTGCTGAGCCCCGCAGGAGCATAGCTATCCCTGAGGAAGGGTAAGGTGAAGTGAGCCCCGGGCGTGTAGGTCTTGGCAGGCCAGTAGCTATGGAGGGCGGTGCGGGAGAGGCTCCCATATCCAGCACATAAGTCACCGCTAATGCCTCTGTAGCCATCAGGAAGGGTGTACACTCTGCTCTGCCTGTCTGTGTTCACAGGCTGAGGCTCTCCAGGCGGCTGGACCACCTCAGGGTGTGGAGTCGTAGTGACACTGTTTGTTGCTGTTGTTGTTGTTGGTGGTGGTGGTGTAGTTGTGGATGTAGCACATTCAGAGGGTTCAGTTTTTGCCTCAGGATCAGGCTGCTCAGTGGGAGTGGTTTCCTGAACCTCTGGACTTGATGTTAGCTCAGGTGTGTCCGATGTCTGCACACTCTCCTGCTGGGTGTCCGGGGACTCCAAGGTCTCAACAGGGGCCTCTTGTTCGACACCCTCTTGTTCCACCACCTTGGGCTCCTACAAAGATTGATGCACCACAACTATTATCTCTACAAAGCCTAATTAGACTCAACTTTAAAATCCCATTTGTCTGAAAGGTCTCTGGTTCCCTCTGTCAGATTAAATGGCACCAAATTGGTGTGTTTTAGTCGGAGAAGAGACAACTTGGACTTAATTTACTTGAAATATGCCAAAATTTTTCTGATCCCCTTTGTTTACCTTTCATCAGAAGTGAACAGCAAACACTCCTGCTAATTTCTTATAGTGATGATCAGTCATCTTCTGCACTGCTGCTCTATGGCTTTGTTGGCTGAAAGTAAATAATAAATTCTTCCTTGCTGCCAAAAAATAATGAGTTTCCCCTGTTCAAAATGAGTTTAGATTGGACTCTGATTAAAGAACTTTCGGTTCAGCCACAGTTTGGGGGCAGAAGAAATTTAATTATCCGGGTAAGTAAATTGATTTTGATTTTAACTCTTCAGATCGTGAGAAGAACCAGTTATTTTTTAACCATAAACTTGTAAATATGTAGCAGCTGAGTAAAGTGGAAACCTAATTGCATTAAAAGAATTTCATGGAGCCATTGCTTCAGAAGGAAATCTCCATCTCTGTCAGTGGAAGTGAAACTCAATGAAATGATCTCAGTAGACCTAAAACTAAAGATGTTTTTACACTCAGTGGATTAACATGCACATTGAGCTGAGCTATGATACAAGCTTCATGGGGCAAACTGAGGTAAGTTCTGGCCTTGTTCTGGTATACATTCACCTTGAAAATGTGTTTTTTTTATTTCACACATGTTGATCTCTGATATAGTAGGAGCAAAAATCTAAGCAATTTTAGCCAGTTACAGTGGATCCTTTTCCGTCAACCAGTGTTAGATAAAATAGATATAGTTGGATTTTATGGAAGAGCCCACAAAACGTCACGTCTAGTTTTAGAACAAAGGGGAAAAGAACTGCTAAGGACAATACTTCAAGGCTGCTGGTTGACATTTGTGCTCTACAATTAATAATAAATGTCATTCTTTTGGAATATTTATTCTAAACCAAGCAAAAACTTTAGTAGAAGAACACAATGGCTAGTTTTAGAACATGACACATAGTTGGCCATTTTACACTCCATTCCCATTATCATTATAGCTGTTCTTGTAGTTATTTGCATGATCTCCATATCCATGATCGTTACACCTACAGTATCTATTTTTTATTACCACATAGTCATGAAGTCCCTCTTGAAAATGGGATGTCACATCTCAAGAGGCCTTTAACACACTTATATTTAATGGAGACAAACATGGTTGGGATGCACTTGTGGTCTGGGCACCCATGAGTTCGTCACTACCATAAATTCTTATTTCAGTAAGAATATCTAAGATTATACTTCTAGAAAATGATCACCACAACCATTCAGACATGAGGACCCTCTTGAAAATGAGATGTAGCATCTCAAGAGGCTACCCTCTAATAAATCAGACGACAGGTCTATGGTACATGAACCTGTCCCTAACTTTAGTTCTTATTCTAGTCCACTTGTCTCCTCTTACCTCCCTTCTTTTGCCCTCACACCCGACACAGCATCATGTGGATTCTCTGTTCATCATGAGACTGGGATCCACATTCAAGATTTCCTGCTGCTTAACAGAAGGTTTTTTCTTGCCGCCACGATGGAGGGATTCATGATTGGCTATATGGATTCATGTTGGGTGTGGGATGTATATATTTGTATATATATGTATATGTGTATTTTATATATCTATATATGTATCTATGCATATATGTGTATCCATAAAATGAAGAGCTTTATGCTCTATTGTAAAGTGTCTTGAGATAACACTTGTTATGAATTGGCGCTATACAAATAAAGATTGATTGATTGATTGATTGAATGGCTTCAAGCTGTCCACACAAGGATGAGTTTAGTCTCCCAGGATCTAAATATCTAAACATCTGTAAGTCCTGTCTTATAAATTGGACATTTATGTTTGCTTTTTAAAGTTGCTGTTTCATAGATAATGGCATTTTACTGTCCCTCAAAGCTCATTATGCGTATAATGCTACAACAAGTTTGTTTTGAACTCTGTAAAACCAAAACTATTTTAAAGTAGGTCTGTGCAACAACTTGCCTTTCATATGTGCCATTGTTCATATGTAAAATGGATCAAAGCTCTACACAGTTAATATCACAATGCACACTAAAAGGCAGCAAACATTTATTAAATGTGCATACTGGAAAGTCTTAATGTCTTTTCTGATAGTATATTGATAATTGTACCTATTTAAACACCATTAAATGGCTAGAAGGCCAGCATTACCACTGATTTATTGACATAATATTAAGTTTAAATCATAATGTCTTGGTAACAACAATGCTGTCTCAGGTTTACATTAACACAGTCATTTTTTATGCATACCCTTTAGCTGTCAGTGAGGGATTCAAACATGATACTTCAGGTGGCAATACATGTTGTAAATTTGGTCATTGAAAGTTATAAAGCCGTGCAGTTTGCTACTTACACCTAAAACAGAAGTATCCTAACTTTTATATCACCAAGAACCATGTAAAGGACAAAAACAAGGAGGATTGAGCAACTTATACCTCATTTTTTGGGTAAAGATGTAAAATTGAGATGAAGATATGCTTCTGAAATAAATTATGCTTCAGAGAGAAATAAACAGTCTACATCACATTTTACAGCAATGGATTTCCTGGCCAAAAGCCAATCAATGTTTAAGATTTTTAGCCAATCAGATTTCAGGGGCCCAAGTTGGCCTTGACTCCCACTGATCAGCCCCTGGATAGGGTAAGAAGATGCTTTCACAAAAAAAAGCTTGATGACTCATACTAGGAAGTTTTTAAGGAAAACATACGTTATTTTTCCTGTAAGCTGCGTTTAGACATTTCTTTCAGTTTCTCAGTCAATAACAACCCATGAAGAGTCATTAAGTCACAAACCTCTGTGTCGGTCTGTTGCGGGGTGTCGGTCTCTGTGGAGCTCTCATTGGTGGAGGTCACCACTGAGGCAATGGAGGTGGGCGTGTCCAGTTCTTCGTTGGTGGACGGGTTATCCAGCGTGGCTTCTTTGGCCTCCTGGGACAGAGCCAGAGGAGGAGGACCCTCTGAGCTGTGCTCCTGAACAGCAGGCACAAGAAATTAGGAAGTTAATGTCATTCTAGACATTTTTTGAGTTTCAGTTGTATATTAAAGCAAAATGTCTGTCATACTGCAGCCAACCAGGTAATTAAGGCTCTTCACCCCCAAGACATAATGTTTACATTTTACAGAAGGCGACAGTGCTGCATGTCAGAGTAACTGACATGCACATAGTATGAAATGTTAACCCTCTATGGCACCATGTTGCACTCAGGCAACAAACACAATTTTAGCCTGTTACTTCTCAACAGTTCATCTCTTTAAATCATGCAAATATTATCAAGTAAGGAAGACTCAAAGGAACCTGTAAAATGCATCAATCTGTCACACAACTCTTAGGAAAAGCATACTGAAACTTCTTTTGGCTGACTTCTTTGACAGGAAACTGCCTTGCCATTTTGCGCTGCAAAAGCATCAAGACATAATTTCCTGTACATTTTCCACCTGGAAAAAAATATGTTCAAAAATATGTTGTACAAATTTTGATATTTGAAAACATTTTATTATTTAATTAAAGAATGAAAACTTGAAAACTAGTTGATATGAATCTTTTCCCAGATTTAAAGGATTTGTTAACAATATGAGATATGGCAGTTTCCCACATTTTGACAAGAACTTGTCAGACAATGTTGGAAATACTTTGGGAGAGGTTTGTGCTCTCTGAGCACTTCTAGTTAATGATTATTATAAATATAATGTGTTCTTAGCCTTATGACTTGGGAAAATCCCTTTTCTTTATTCCCTCTTCTGCTTACTTCAGCTTTTAGAATACGTATACTCAAGCAACCCAGTTAAGAACAACATTTCCTGCCCAACCCTGCCCCAAATGAT
This sequence comes from Scarus forsteni, assembly GCA_036419115.1. Lineage (NCBI taxonomy): Eukaryota > Metazoa > Chordata > Actinopteri > Labriformes > Labridae > Scarus > Scarus forsteni. The sequence goes on from JAZDUH010000359.1 coordinate 26,025,672, forward strand.
GTCACCTCCAAACAGTAGACACAGGTGCTATGCAGTCCACAGCCTCCTCCAGTAGAGGAACATGTCTAAGCATGTAAGCAAAGCAAAGAAAAGCTAAGAGCACAGCACTGGAAACTAAAGCTTTAGCTGTGTCTTATTAACCTGAGAAATGGGTGATCAGATACAGCACATGAAAGTCTTAACCATACAGGCTATATGCTCTGGGCACATCAAGGACAAGCAAAAACATGTTGAAAAGGGGTAGAATATGGTGCCTTTAAGGTTGTTCTCATGTGATACATTCTTTTTACATTAAAATAGTATTTGTCATAAAAATGTTGTTCATATAGTGCAGTACATACTGTATATATTATAGAATTAGGCAACCATGCCATTAAGACTGTATTTACATAAAAAAAAAGGGCTGCACATGATGCCCCAAGCCACTTGATTGCACATAATTGTCACATTATTTGGATTATGTGAAGCATAATCTGTAAAATTCAATCAAAATTACAATATCCACACCTTTAGCATCCGGAAAACAAAGAACTATCATCACATTTTAGTATTCTTGATCACCTATTATTAAGGTATCAATCTTTTACAAAAAAATAGGTACCTAATTCCCACAGAGTGCTTATGGTAGTGATTATATGTTGACAGCAAAAGAAAGAAAAACATTAAAATCTCCAAGATTCAATTTACCTCTTATTAAACAGGAGCCCTGCAATGTTTCTCAAGTGCTTTGTATCCTTGCATGCAAGGCAGGCTGTGCTTTAATTTGTTGTGGTATATATAACAACAAATTATTTCTGATGTATTGGATTTAATGGGTGCATTCATACATGCATGGTTTGCTAATGTGCACTGGAGTGGTGCTTCATTTATTTAAGCCTTAGCAGGGAATATCTCAACTTTCAGGCTCAACTCCTTAAATTTTGCTTCAAGCATTTTCTTAAAAAAAAAAACAAAGTTATTTATTAAAGTTTCCCTGCACTTGTTTTAACCTTTTGGGATGATTTTACTTTGATTGAAGCAAAAAGAGATCCATCTCATTCAAAGCTACCATAGACCAGAGTGCTCTAAAAAGAAAATGAAACACAACATAATAATGTATGGACAGTAAAATGCTATATCGGTAAATATGCATCTAGATTCTTGGATTTATGTGTCATTGGTTATATCTGCTTTTCACTTTTCATTGAAATTTCTCATTTCAGAAAGTCTGCCTTGATGAAGCACAGCACTGTGTCTGGATAGCATCTGTCACTTATTGTCATTGAACTTATCTGATGAGATCTGATTTACTGCCACAGCTGCTTTTATCCTTTCCCCAGCTGTTTCTCAGTACAACATGCTGATCTTCTCTAATGTCTCTTTGTTTTTGAGTGGAACTTAAATTATCTTTTTTTCCCTCTAACAAAATGTGCTTCATTAACCAGAGGGGATTAATTATTCAGCATCTTGGTCTGAGAAAGAACTGGAGGCACATTTTAACTGTAAACACGTTTTGTGCTGATTTTTCTAACACAGTTCTGTGTGTCTACAACAATGTGCTCTGCTGCTCTAATAATCTCAATCAATATCTGCTTATCTAATATGACTTTTTGCATCTCGAGGGCCTTTTCATGTTTTGTAGGAAATCCAGGACACTAAACAGCCCAGAGAGCAATTCCTTACATTTGAGATTAACAGTCGAACCTCTTGCATCATTAGTGACTAATATACCTTTTTACATTTTAAATGCACACTTTTAATCAATATTCACACAAAGAAAAATGTTCCTGCCCTGTAGGCCAATAGATTTTTTAAGATTTACTGCATTTAAAACAAGATAGTTTATAGTAAAAATGATAATGAGTGTACACTCATCAGTGACTTTGTCATGTGCAGGATGGACCCCATTTTACCTTCAGAGGAGCCCTAATTCTCCTCGGCATGGATTCAACAAGGTACTAGAGACATTCCTCCAATATTTAAGCCCTTATTGACATGACAGCACCACACAGTTTTGAAAATTTGTTGGCTCCTCATCCATGATGTTAAAATCCCATTCGACCAAATTCCAGCCGCTCTCTTTTTAGATCTGGTGACCATGGGGGCTACCGGAGTGTGATGAAGAAACCAGTTTGATGGTGATTAAAAAAAATAACCTGAGTCAGGGCCAAGGATGCTAAACCTTTCTAGTCAGTGAGCCTTCCAATAGTTTCCTTCAACTAAGGAAATGCATGCAGGTAAAAGATACATCATCATGGGCTGGGACCACATTACACATCCATACTTAATTCTATGTTATGTTGACTGTTTAGGCACCTGCAATGTCTAAGAAGAAGAGGTATCAAGTTACCACTGGTATTGGTGAAACATACAGTACTTATGAGGTATGGCTATTAAAAGCAATAAGCTCACGCTGCGATATAATTTCATTGATCATAAACATTTTTGTCTTTCTCATAATCTCCCCTTTTGCATCAACACACCACAAGCATTCAGGTCTTCCACTGATCAGAGCAGTGCAGCCGGTCTTCTATGGACAATTGTCTCAGAATCTCTCTTTCTTTTCTTAATCTCTGACACAGACTCGAAACGTGTTCCTTTGAGCACAGATTTGATCGGAGGAAAAAGGAAAAAGACACACATTGCTAAATCAGGTAAATGGGAAGGGTGATCAAACACAGAGCTGGTGTGTTGTCTTGACGAAGAATCAAACCATTTGTGTGCTTTCCTAATCCAAATCATGGTGGTGTTACAAATGCATTTGTATAGGAAGATCCAAGCGTCATCACATGTAATCCTTCCTTCTATATCATATGGGTATCTTCAGGTTTGGTGTAAATGGTCTTCACAAATGTGCTTATGTTTTTCCTTTTGATATGGAGTCAGAAGTCTTTGGCACACACTTTTATCATGTTCAGATTTCGTTTAAAATCTGCCAAACTGTCTCTTTATCAATGAAGACCATTGCTGCTGTCGTTCTTATACTGCGTCTGTGATTGTTATGAATGATTTGTTCAATTTGTTGAATATTTTTAGAAGGTTTTGACGTGCATGGGGACCTAGGAAGTTTTCTGTCACGGACATCTTTTCTGCCTTCCCAAAATCTTTTGTGCCATTTAAACACACATGACAAGCAGTGTTCCTCACGCATCTCAGTGAATGTTTGAAACAATCTGGCTGCTGTTTTGTTTGATTTCACATTTTCAAGTTAATGCTTTGAACATGTGCACTTCAGTCAGTAGCTAGCACTGAACTAAAGATGTCACTTTTGGAAACTTAAGGCAATTGTGTGAGAAAATCCTACCTTTAATATATAACATTTCGTATGACTTTGAACAACATGGTTTTATCCTCAAAAGTGCAGTCTCAATATTTAAAGGAAAAGTTCGGTTTCTACAGCTTCCACATTGTTCATAGAATGAAGTAGAACAATATACTCACCCAGAAGGCTTTCCTGATCCAAACAGAGCTTCAGGAGATATTTAGATCCAAAATCGAGCGGCAGACATCCGTATAATGGTAGCACATAGGGCATACAGCGCCGCTCCTAAAACTGCATTAATCGTCCAAAAACTCATTAGTTTCACCAATATTTCATCATGGTCCGCTCACACTACTCCTCCATTACAGTCTGTGTTGCCCATGTTTTTGTAACTGTGCTGACCTCTGAACTGAAGAAGAAGAACGTATGCCTCCGCGCCTGCGCAGTACTCTCTGGAGCGCTGCCTCCCCGTCCTCCTTTCGATGAGCTCCTCATCTGTAAACTCTGGCTTGAAACTGTAAGGACACCCATCATATTCAAAGTTCTCCTCCACATCTTCATCTGATAGATATTTGTCCACATTGCACAAAACTGGAAGAAGAAAGTCGTTGTGTAGCCGGCTTTCTTCCCCTGAAACAATGACCTGCACTGCGGAGGCACGGAGCAAGTGCTCTTCTTCTTCAGTTCAGAGGTCAGCACAGTCACAAAGACATGTCTGGGGCGACACAGACTGTAATGGAGGAGTAGCCCGAACGGACCACAATGGAATATTGGTGAAACTAATGAGTTTTTGGACGATTAATGCAGTTTTAGGAGCGGCGCTGTATGCCCTATGTGCTACCATTATACGGATGTCTGCTGCTCGATTTTGGATCTAAATATCTCCTGAAGCACTGTTTGGATCAGGAAAGCCTTCTGGGTGAGTATATTGTTCTGCTTCATTCTATAAACAATGTGAAAGCTGTAGAAACTGAACTTATCCTTCAATAGCCGTACCTCCTATACAGTAAATATACCCAACCCTATGTATCATTGTTCAGCTAGAAAACAATGAAATGTGATTTTTGGTCTTTAATCTCTATGCTCTGGTCTTATGTTTCACTCAATAGCACAGACACAATATGCACCAGGATAAAACACCAAATATGCTTTTAAATCTCTCCAAACTCTCTCTCTTTCCAAGGCTGCAGCATTAATGCGAACAAGTGCTGAAAACCTAACTCCCCTGCATTAAATCAGGCTGCAGTGGATGTGGAGAGAGAGAGTGCTTGATTCGCCTTTCAAACACCTCACCAAACACAAGAGCCCCTCACATCCATTGTACAAAATGTGTCAGAGGGACGAGGAGATGAAAGGGGTCACACGGGAGAAATTGGCAGCCAGGAGGGGGGGGAATTCTGGCTCTTGCACTTTCAGGGGGAGGTTGATTGGATATATTGTTAGGCGGCTTTTTAACTGGGCGGCTGGCAAAAAAAAAGGCAGACGCAGTTCTACTGTCTTCAACAGACAGCTTGATTAAGGACTTGGAGGACGATAATAGGCCGTACAGCACGGCCTATGTGCGCTGTCCCCAGTCTGATTCGCGCTCCAGGGAAGGCCAAGCCTCTGTGAGTCAAAGCTCATTTAAATAACTCACTGCACCATCACTAAGTAAGCGTGCTTGCAGAGCCAAATAGGTCGGCATGATGACTCTCAATCTGACTTCGCCTTTTAAAAAAACGAGGTATGAGATCTAGATGTTAGGTGCAGCCATGCAGGAGACAGAATGACATGATTAGCATCTTGTTCCCCTCCACTCACAGTATTGAGGCCAGCTACAGCCAGGGTATTATTTTGGGAGACACAGAGCCTGATCTAATGCTGAGTGATTTTAGACTTTTCAGTGGCCAGCTCAAGGGCATGACAGGCACAAGTCATGACCCAAACTTGTCCCAAAGACAGGATAGTCAATTTTAGGGAAAAGGGACACCCTCAAAATTAATTAAATCAACAAGACAAAGTCATTTTGTGGTGATCAAACTTGAAGAGATTAGCTTTAACTGGCAGTTTGTCTCTATCAAAGAGGGGGATTGAAAAAGCAACACTCCTGCCGGATAATAAAACATGACATCCACACACTGATGTCAGAAAACATCAGAAACAACTTTGTCACAACTCATCTGCCCTCCATCCACTATCTGTTGAATCACTACTCGTGCTCAGGCTGGCTGGTGTAAATCCAAGGCAGCAACCTTTGGCTCCAAAGATGACGCCATTGCAGAAGTGTAAAGAATGCAGTTCTTCCAATATCCATTAAAGGCGGGCTGCAGAAGGTCCAGCAATCACTCAGTGTACCACACTCAACATTAAAATATATTTTTAAACAATTAAACTTGTATCCAGCCTGGTTTTAAACATTTTAATTCCGTCTCTATTGCAGTGGTTCTAAAATATTTTTTGCTCGAGGCACACTGTATTCATACCAATGACAAATGCCGATTTAACCTGTGCCAGAGTACTGTATCTTTGTTTATTTTTATCTAATGCCCAATAAAATTTGATCATCAACTGTATTACTCAAGAAATGTTTATTTCTTAGAGAAATGTTTTATAATAATTCTCAATTCAATTAATTTACTGACACAAGCCTCACAACTCCAAATCTCAAAGTACTTAAAGCACTAACTGAGGCAACACAAATGTAATCCTTTTCTGCACTTTCTACAATTCTAATTATCACAAAATCCTTTAAAAGTTCTTGTTAAACAAGAACAATATGGGATGCTGGTTTGGCGGAGTGGTTAGCAACCAGGCATGTCCCATATACATACTTCTGCCGGCCCAGGTTCTAATCTAGCCTGTGACCTGTTTGCAGAGTGTCTTCCCTTACTCTGTCTCACCTGTCCACTTTCATTTTCTCCTGTCAATGAATTCACAAAATGCCCAAAAATACATTAAACACCAAGAACAATATATATTTAAATGTATGTACACAAGGATGAAGTCCAGAGCCCATGCACAAGCTGTCATATGTTACAAGTTCAGGTTGTACAAATTTTCAAGGCAAACCAGTGTTACCATACCATTTCAGAACCACTGCACTTAGAGAACAGATTGACCAGGGTGTGGATTTCCCTTCTTCATGAGTCAACTTACTACTGACCTCACGGCATTAGCAAATCATAGCAACACTGTAGGCAGACATGAATTGGAACCATTTGTATGCAGGAGGCCTTGAAACAGACTTGTTGTGTGATTGGGTGCCAGAATAATGTGGGTAATAGTAATGGCACAAACCTAAAATTTGGCTGACTTCTCACATTTGAAAAATCCCATATTATGCAAGATACACTTTAAGTGATTTTTGTATTAAAGTATATATTAATGCCTTGTCTACAAATCCCTAACATGAGAGAAACCCCTCCTCTCTGTTGCTTGTTTAGACCTTCGGAAAAAAACTCCCCTAAAGATGTCATAAGGGGATATGCCCCCTCCCTTAGATGGTAACACTTTAACTGAGCTAGGTGTTGCCACGTCCTTAGTTCACTTTCCATGATAGAAACATGTCTACGCTGTCACTTTTATCAACAATCAGATAACCAGAATAGTAGCAAAGTATTGAATGAAAATGTCGTCCTGCATGCAAAATGCCACAAAAAATCCAGGAGAGAATTTGAGCAGTTTTAAACTCACAACATGAAAATGTTGTCAAAAACAAATTGAAAACATTGTCTGTCTGACTTATTGTCAGATATTGTTGGCCAGAAACACAAGCCTACCAACTTAAACTAGATTGTGTGTTATTAACTAATATTACCTGCTGACAAGAGCAAATGTTCATAGTGCACTGATGTACCCACGGATGACCTTTCTCCACGCCTCTGACAAGAAGCCTGTCTCTCAGTCTGTTAGGGCTTGGGCTGGGGACCGAAGGGTGGCCAGTTCAAGTCCTGCCCGGACCATGATTGGAAGTTAGTTTGGTAGCTGGAGAGATGCCAGCTGAATTCCTGGGCACTGCCGAAGTGCCCTTGAGCAAGGCACTGAACTGTCACGTCTTTTCTTTGCAGCTCGATTGCTCTCATCCTCGGCTTCATTCTGTTGTGTAGCTTCCAAAACTCTCCTGTGCTTCTCAAGGGGTATTTCTTCCTACCACCTGCAGCTTCCTCCTGCTTTACTTTTTTACTCGGTTTGTGACAAAAAGCCACAGATTGTTGTGTTGCGCTCAAAATGATGTCACCGCAGAGCCGCTCTCTGTTTACAGCGACACTGCACGCCGTTGGGCAGGCAACTGGGGCTAATGGAAAAGCAGCACAAGGCGAGTAGAGTAGAGCCGGGTAGAGTTGGGTAGAGTCGAGTAGAGTACAGTAGGGCTAATGGAAAAGGGCCATAGGTGTCATAAATTCAGAGCGATCAGTTAGTTAGGTTTATTTGTCCAGTAAGGAGTTTATTTTATCCCAACCATGCTTCAAAAGTCATAGGGAAAATGGAAAACTCAGTCACAAGTTGTTCTAGTTGCAGTAATAAAACTAATTTATGGTTGTGCATGTGCTCAAGGGACAGAAACTTGTCTCACCAGTGTACCCCACCACACCATTTAAGAAACACTGCTGTAACACCACAGTGAACTTTAAAAACAAAGAATATGAAAGCCAAATCTGCATCTGTAGTGAAACACAGCTGAGGAGGATTTGCTCTGTGTGATTTGTGCAGAGCTGAAACATAAGGGTTATAGGCATGCTGACATCCAATGTCTAAGTGAAATTACAACAAGAAACTTGTAGTCTATTTTCTGGGGACATCTGAGGCCAGAGTAAGCCTCAAGCTAAGCCAATTTCTCTTAATATTATTTTGATCCACTCTTACATTGTACATTGACTTCTATGGTACTGGGCTGATTAGCTAACAACTCAAAGTGCTTTTAACACCAAACATCACACTCCCATGCATTCACACCACATCCATTCACAAATGAGGTTTACACATCATTAGCAATGGTAGAAATTTAGGATTCAGTCTCTTGCCCAAGGAAATATTGACAACTTGTCCAAGGCCAACATATGGTGCTTTTCCACATCGGGTATCTGCTAAACTTGGCTCAATTCCACTGGAACCAGAGGTACTATTTGTCATTATTGTGTGCATTTGCAGTACTTTCTCAACACAGACAGGGTTATCAAAGCATGGCTGTAAAAAGCGAACATGACACGCAACACTTAAAAGGAGTAAACAGTCAAAAGCATCACTGGCTATGTCTATGAATTGTATTCACATTCAGGAGACAAGAATTGTTCTAAAGATGTTTACAAGCAGCAAAACGATAGACAATGTAGATAAAATCAGAGGAGAGTTTGGGGAGTCAGTAAAAATTACAGAGTTAATGACAGGAGCTGTTTCATCTCCATGTTGGATATATCCTTGTCTTGTGACAAAGATCTGTAAGCATTGTCTCCTCAAAACATTTAAGTTTCGGCTCAGGTTGCAAAAAATACTGCCAGAGGCAATCTGAAAAATGTATTGGTACTATGTCCAAGCCTTTGGGGAACTTCCATAGAAAAGTTTCAGGAGCAGGACCAGGCCTCTGCCATGCCCTGTCCAGTGCTCCTGAAAATTTGAACAAGACCATTTTTCTCCCCAAGTTCCATTAGTATTACACACTGGAATGGCAAATAGTCTTCCAGCATGTTCCTACCACCCCATTCACTGTTTTCTTTCCTCCTATCTCTAATGTCCTAAAAAGGGCTTTGCCTAGAAGTGACAGCAGATCCCCCTAGAAGTTAAAATCTATGTTGACAACATGTTAAATATTTCCAAATTCAAATACAGCTTTTAACATAACTAATTCCTGCCGATGGTGTGGTCCTTGTTAGTAAATGAAACACCAAATACACAAGCAGGTTTGAGTCAAGACAAAGAGATACCACATAGGATAAAACGCCCCAGTACCCCTTTACTGACCCTCTGTTGCTACATGGGAGTATAAGGGGTACCTTAGACATCCTGTGTCTGTGCCAAACACTTCCCACAAAATGGCTCTTCTGGAAGCCAATTCTCCAAATTCATATCCTGAATGTTAAAGAAATCAACTAACATGGCTTTGAATTTAGACTTGCTTTCTCATGCATTCCTCATCTTCTGTGACTATGATGATATCCAGTGCGTTTACTGTCATTTTGTACCAGGATTGCATTTTCAAAAAATCCAAGTTTACTGACACATAATCATTCCACTTACAAAAAAATGTCTTTCCTTCAGTTCCTTCCTTCCTTTTGATTCTGTTTGTGAATTTCAGGACAACCCTGGCACAAACTTTTGCCTTGTTCAAATTATTCAGGCAAATCTGTCTCTTTACCAATGGAGACCATATCTGCTATCATTCTTATGATAGCAGATATACTGAGTCCTCAATCAGTAAAGAAATTTGCTCAATTTGTTGAATGTTTCAAGAAGTTTTTGATGTGCCTGATGTGCCCCGAAGATTTATCATCCAATTTGGATGGCAAAACTTTTGCCATTCAAACATTTGCCAAACAAATGTGTGACATACAGCATTCCCCTTAGTCCCCTCAGTTCATTTCAGAAAAGATTCAGCTTCTGTTTTGACCAATTTCACTAAAAATTAAAAGTGAATGCATTGCTAAAGTTTTAAGCTAATCAAAACATGTGCACTTCAGTCATTAGCCAGAAGTTAATTCAAGACGCCAGTAGTTGGTAACTTGAAGTCGCTGTGCATGAATGTCCAACCTTAAATTAAAACACTCTATGTCTATGAAACATATGGTTTTATCGTCATAAGTGCAATCTGCTTTTTTTTTTTTAGCTAAACCTCTTATATTGAACTTTCTATCTGGATGTCAGGTGACCTTAGCTCCACCTTTTTTCTGTTTTCTAAGATGAACAAAAGTTAGTTTTGAATCAGGTCTTTAATAAGGTGAAGATTAGCTTCAGTGGCTTAGTAACACACAGCTGACATGTCATATGACTTATCCATCATTATCTACATCCATAGCAAATCCACATGATGTGCCACTTTGCACTGTGGTCCTCTCTTTTTCTTATTCAAGGCTAGTTTCCTGCAGAGGCACAATTGTCCATTATGCAACACGTCTTGTTAAGCGTAATTCAACCAGGCTGGTCTATTTGGAGAACACAGTGATTGAACATGACAGCCCAAACAAAAGGAATGATGGGTATTCCCCTGAAAACTTTCATTCAGAGCCTCCGTTTTGCACTCCTCTGATCCTCAAATAGTTAAATGCTGCATGGTCAGATTTAATGTCCCTCTGATACATCATGGCAATACACTTACCAGAGTGTGCAGCATTTTCCCCCTGGGGGGACAACCTCTCCTTATAATACAATCAAAGATTATCCCCTCACCACCACCTTATATGCTTGCCTATGCATTTGCACACATGCACATCCATGCTTGTGCACACGCATACACTTGATGAGGATGTAAGCATCGTGTCCCCATGCACACAAGGAGACTGCACCGAACAGCAGTATAGAGAGGCGAGGAGGTGAAGCAATTGATGCCTCCTTCATTCATCATGACAGTGGCAGAATGCAAAGGCAGTGCAGGGGGCTACAGTTCTCTGCAGAAGAAGAAAAAAAACTGGAAAAAGAGGGAGGGTACAGAGCAAATAGAGCCATTCCAGCACACACACACACACACACTTACCTCTTTTACTTCAGCAGGCATTGCCAAACCTTTTCTGCTTCCCCACAAATGATGAGCAAGATGCTTCTTCCCCCAGTGAGATGTGTTCTTCCTCTTCTTCTTCTCTTGATTTGAGCCTTGACTCTTCCTCCTTTGAGCATGTGAGACAGTTTAAACATGAGCATCCATCCTTCCTCCCAGCTCTCACTAACACACGTCCTCACTCTCTCTCCTCCTCTCTCTGCCTCCTGCTCACTCTCTTTTTCTCTCCCAAACACACACACACTAGACGCACCATGCACACATTTGCTCAATACAGACGTTCCTTTGCACGCTCAAGCACACACACACACACACTAACACACACACAAACTGGGAGGCAATAAACGGCGGGCTCCCTCTCTGTCATTACCGCACTCCTCTGATGTGTGCTGCAGTTTAATGTGTGCGCTATTAGCAAGGTGCTGAATCAACTGTGTGATGCCGGAGCCTGTGAATGGCTTAGGTAAGAGCACACCCCTGCAATCCCCCAACTGAGCTGCCCATATTATCTGGCAGCACACACATACGCACAGATCATTCCCCCTGTAGGCACACAGGCAGATGCAGCTGGAGCAGCACTAGTTGGGTCCTATGTCCACCCATGTGCGGCATAATAAAGGGCGAGGGGTGGGGGGATTGGAGGGGTGGGAAGGTGCATGAGAACTGTATGCAGCACAAGGCATACTGAACACAGTGCTTTTGGCTCTGGAGAGTGTGCCAGGAAAACAACCATTTTCATCAATCATCGCTGTCCACCTACGAATCTACATGCGGCAACGGCTTTATTCACTGTAGTAAGACATGAAGTAACTATTAAGGTAACCAGGAAGTTCGCCATATGTTCCTTTTCTTCCTCCTCATGAAATCTGAAATAACGTGTTGTTTGTCACGTTTTTGTCGCAGCTCTGGTGACATATACCTGTGCCAACATCAGGGGAGCGTGATGCGATGATTGCCTTGCAGTTCAAGAATGAAAACTATGAATTTTACATCTAGCAGGCCTTTCTTCATTCTCCACAGAGAACTTCCAGTACAGGAAAATGAAGCTGATGCAAAAGAGCAGTGAGATGATTTATTTATCCAATTCCAAGAGACTTTTCAAAACACGATGTGTGTTTCCCTGACAGAGTCTCACAAAAAAGATTTGAAACAATTTTGAACTGTTTTCTCTGGCAGAAGCTTCATATGAATGGTAAATGGACTTGAGCTTATAGAGCACTTTTCTAGTCTTTCTAAGGTGGTATGGTAGTGCAGAAGGTAGTGTGTTTGCCTCAAGAGGATTGCTGGTTCAACTCCCCTCAGTTTTTCTGTGTTTGTTTGGGTTCTCTTTGGCACTGGTTTCCTCCCACAGTTTCAAAACATGCTCATTAGGTTAAGTAGTAGCTCTGAATTGGTTTGAGTGTGACTGGTTATCTGCCTTTCTATGTGGCCCTGCGATCATCTGGCCACTGTTTCAGGGTGCACCCTGTCTCTCGGCCAATGCCAGCTATAAGCTCCAGTCCACTGTGACCTAGAGAGGGACAAGCGGTATTGATGATGGATGGATGGATTGACTTTCCACCTACTTGTTCATTCTCACCCTCAATTTCCTCATCGTCTACTTATTCAGCATCTCATATGAGTCATGCACTCTGCAGTCTCCTAGTCTTGTCAATCAGTCTCTTTCCCCATCCTGCACCTTGATCTGTCTCAACAGGTGCCAGTCTGGAAAAACAAAGGCTGTCTATGTTCTGCAGGGGTCGGGTCCATCTCAGCCAAGTACATCAACCAAAAAATTAAAAAATCAAATGTTCATAGTTCTGGATAATTTCAGTATACAACAGAAATAGTGGGAAAAAAACATCTAAGCAACCAGCAAATGAAAGTCAGGCAGGCTGACTTGAGCTTATATAATGCTTTTCTAGTCTTTGACTTCTCAAAGCTGCTTTACACCACAGGTCACACAAATTCACACCCATTCGCTCGCACAGTCACTTCACTGATGGTTCAGAGTTTCTATGTTAGTTATCCATCAGTATCTCTAACACATTCAAACCCTGTCACGCCCATTTACACACCGCTGACGCAGCAGTGGGAGCAACTTGGGGTTAAGTGTCTTGCTCAAGGACACATCTCCATGTGTCACACAGAGCTGGGCTTAAACCTGCAACCTCCCGATCACTGACCAAGTGCACTATTCCACTGCACCACTGACGGCCCATCTTAAGTCATCTTAACTCTGCTAAATCCTATTCTCTGCAGTCCATGCACTTATCCTCGGAAGCCTTGGGTACGCAAGGACCTCAGGTGTGCCATCAAGTTGCTTAAGTTCTGTGAATTTGTGAATATTCTTATCCACTGACTGGACTTCTGCCAAAATTACCTTCGCACCCTGTAATATTCAAAGTTCTTCTGTTTTTGCTTGTCTTCTTCTGTTTACTCCTGTGTTTCGTTTTTCTCCAATTCAAAGAGGTATGGCTCAATGTGCTGGCGTTGTTCCCCAAGTTCAAAATCTATTTCAACCGTAATGTGCTTAAATTGTATGAAAGGGGTTAAGTCTCTCAGGAACTGCTGTGTATGTTTACTCCTGGAAATATCCATTATTCTTAGGTGAAGAGTCCAATGGGAGAAAGGCTGGCGTACCATTGACCTCAAAACACTTTCTGACAGACCAGCTACATGTCACACCAACCCAGAATAAGTTCAAACATAGGCTAGCCTAAATGTAAGTCTTTTTCAGTATTGGCTGCTTTTATAACATAACGACCCTGCATTTGGGCTTTTTTCGAGTTTTTCCTTCAGTGTGTTCAACGTATCACTCCAAGTGATAGATGACTTCGATGCACAAGACAAAGTCAGTTTGACACCTGCCTGTTTGACCTCCTACCATTGTTTAAAAAGAAGTTCAAGCTAGGGCTGACAAGCTGAGTAAGAGAATAAATGCAGAGTCATTGACAGCTGAACTGACAGTCACTACAGACTAGATCGGCCAACCAATCAGAGTGGATTAGGCCCACATGGGGAACGAATTCTAAAAGAGCATCTTAGACCGACTGAGACTTCAGGTGAGTCTGGATACTAAGTATGTGAAAACTGGAAGTTTTTTTGAACATTAGTGACTGTGAACACACTTTTGCAGTCACACACACACACACATATATATTTATATATATATGTATGTATATATATATATATGTACCAGAGCAACAGCAAAATACTAGCTTTTTAAAGACTTTTCAGTAGTTGTGAATTTCTTTAAATATGGCTGCTGTGGTGTATTGTTTAGTATGTGGAATAACTTGGACTGTAAGGAGAGGCAGAAGGTTTTACCTGTTGCTTGGTGTCTGGATCATGTTCACCATGACAGTTACCTCTCTCAAAAATGTGTGAGGACTTAATTGCTCATACTTTCAAGCTCAGTCCCTGCACTTCCAGCTTTAACATTTGAAAGGCAGAAAATCTTGCTCTAAACCTTCAAGTTTCTACTTTAGGCTGTAACTCTGTTGTCACCAAATCCACTTTTTGGTTTGGCCATTTCATCGGACAGCTGCCTAACAGTCTTCCTCAAACTTTGGCCCGACTCTCTGAGCTTGTTTAGTAATAATACATCTTGTCTGCATGAACCCTCTGGATACCTCCTCTGACTTAAGCTTTACCTGCGGAAACGAGAGGGAGCCCTGATCTTTGTGGAAAAAAGCGACAAGCAAGGTAAAATAAGCAAGAAGTATGAATGGTTTTATCCCTCCTCTATTTTGACCTTAAACTGGCACCTTCCTTGTTTATACTTCACTCTCCTCAAATCCACTGACACAATTTAATTGCTCCCACTGACATCTCCAGAACAATCAACAAATTCAATACCTGCACTTCTATTTAATTTCAGATGTAAGAGAGTTGCTATTTACCCTTGTTGTGAGACACTGTGGTGCAGTACACAGTCAGTACATGTGACTCCAAACTACCCTTAAGTATGAGTGAAAGTGTGAATGGTTGTCTCTGTATGGCCCTGCAATCACCTGGTGACCAGCCACCTCTTGCCCAAGGGATAGAGAGTATAGATACTGCATCCCACCAAGGGATGTTGCTCTGCTCCCCCCCACTCTCTCAATTTTCAAAGAGAAAGAAAGGATAAAGAGAGAGAAAGAAAAATAAATATTTTTCTACCATTATTTTGGCCCCAATAACTGTGTTTCCCAGCTCTCCCTTTGTTAAAACAGCCGGCCATACCCAGGACTTTCTCCTATTCTACTGGACAAACCCTAACTTTCTGGAATAGGATTATCATAAATGACTTAGGAATGTCATCAGTGTAGTAGAAACACTTTGGTTTATGCCTCCTTTTTCAATCTGTTCTTCTGTATGTTTCCAGATAAATGTCATACCAGTACTGTCATTTTGTTTCTATGAATTTCACTTTAACCTGCTACTTTGCTCTCACACGAAGGTTAAACTTCAATCTTTCTCTTTGTTTCCCCATGTTTGCATGTTATATGATCATGTTTGTGGGTACAGAGTAGGGGTGGGCGGTATGGCAAAAATATCATATCACGATTTTTAAAAAATAAAATCGCAATCCCTATTTCATCACAATTCTTTTTTCCGTTGATTTTTCTAGACTAATTTGCATGTTTGACCATTTTTTCCCTATGTTTAACATATGAAACATGTAAAACCCTAAAAGACAAAAAACAACAATTAAAGCCAAACTTTCTGAATCGTTTTTAATTTAAATAGTGCAGTTTTTATAAAAATATGCCATAAATGTAAACATAAAAGGTAATGAACAACAATATCAACATTATCTCTTAAAGTGCAACAATTTAAAACAAATGTTATCGAACTGCAATGTCTATAATCTGAGTGAATAATACAGCTGCTTTAGAACAGATTTTTGTTCAGACATCTTCAAGCTTTTATCTCCTTTTCTCTTTCTGCCATGGCTTCACGCTACATAACCAAACAGGAGATACTACCTAACACTGCGCGTAATGTGCTACGATTGGCTAGTCCGGTGTGCGTCAAAGCTCTGCGCCCACACAGACGATCTGACGATCTTTCTGCTTTATGAGATCATCCCCACGTTATAATCCTTAGCGATTTAATATCGCCATATTGCACACCCCTAGTACAGAGTTAATCATCTCTTAAACACAGCTAGTGCTGGTTCATGGAGGACATACTTTTGTGCTATATATTCTGCTAGGACATTGAATAAAGGAAAGAGGATCAAATTGTACAGAGCTGTGTTATGAGTGATCTGTTCTCTCTCCCTGTAAAGAGAAGTGCTCAATGACTGAGCTAGAGAGGTAATCTAGGCTGATAGAGAAGCGGTCTAGAACAGATGATAGAGAAGCTGTCCAAGACCAAGCTAGAAATTTAAAGAAATTAAATGAAGCACTTTCAATCCTTGCTTTTAGACCCTTTTCTAACCATTAACCTGCTGTTGTTTTGACATGATGGAGGGGTCAGAAAGTTTGTCTCCATGCTTTAAGCACATGTAGTCATCATACTGGTAAGCAATTTTAAAGTTTCATATTTAGATTGAGATTAAGATTTAGATTTATTGGTCCCTGGAGGGAAAATCCTTTTGGCTGTACATTTTGCACTGTACGTTACTGTCATCACTTTTTTTGTTCTATCAGAGATCCAACACCATTTTACCTGTTTGTTGTGAACATGCTGCATAAACACTGAATTCAAATATTTTGGTCAAAAGCAACATGGTATAGGTGCATGGGCAGTTAAACATTGCTTTTATGATGTTTCTCAAGTGGTTGTATCCATCACTACTCCATCACGCATGCAGGGTTCCCCATGGATATTCCTGCGTCCTCTCAAAGTCTAAAAACATTCTCATTAGGATAATGAATGACTCAAGACTTGACATCAGCATGGTTGTAAATGTGTGAGCTGTCCGTTTGTGTATGTCAGCACCAGGACTGACCAGCGACCTTTCCCAAGTTTGCCCCACTCTCACCCAATGACAGCTAGGATCGACTCCAGCCCTGCTTCTACCCTTAACAAGGTAAACAGTATGAATAATGGATGAACGGATGAATGTCACGTACTGTTCCTGAAAGGAAAGTTCTGTTTACTTGAATGAATTTTCTGCCAGTACCATGTTCACCCCGGTGCTGATAAAACAGCTGTAATACTAGCTATAATTAGTGAGTAAATATTGATTAAATTAACACACAAATAATCAGCATCCTATTACCATTAGGAGAACTAAAAAAATGTCAATGTCAAATGTCTCATAAACTACTTACACATGCAATAAATGAAAGACAATAAATTGATCTGGAATTTTGTGGAACTGAATAGCACACAATAATAATGAGGCCTACTGTTGTAAAAACCCTTATTGCAATGAAGCAAGGATGTTGTGTAAGACATGAATAAGAAAATCACACAATGATTTGCAAATTCTTTCCAAAGTATTTTCATTTAACTACACTACAAAGACAAGATGTTTAATGTTCAAGCTGATTAACCTTAATGTTTTTGTTGTTGTTGTTGCAAATATCTCTCATTTTGAATTTGATGCCTGTAACACATCTCAATAACCTAGGACAGGAGCATGTTACATCACCTTTTCTTTCACATCACTCAAGTGTTTGGGATCTGAGGACCCTAATTGTTGATGCTTTGTAGGTGGAATTCTTTCCCGCTTCTGTTTGATGTACATCTTCAGTTGTCCAACAGTCCATGGTCTCTGTTGTATTTTACTCTTCATTATGTGCCTTATATTTAGCCCGCCAGCAGTCCAGATATAGACAGATCTGGACTGCTAACTCACACTTGTTCACTACAAAGCCATGCTGCTGTAACACACGTAACACGTCTTGGGATTGTCTTTCTGAAATAAAAAGGGATGTACCTGAAAAAGTCAGCACTTTCTACAAAACCTATATGTAACCTTTAAGCGTTGGTGGTGCCTTCAAAGAAGTGCAGGTTACCCAAGCCATGGGCATTTACACACCCCCATACAATCACAGATGCTGGACTCGGAACTTAGCACTGATAATGTGGATGTTCCTGAAGCTACCTAAGTTTATTCTTTGTTAAATTGTGGCACGACAGATAATAAAAAAGGTAAAGAATAATGTATTTGTTCTTCTATAAATTATACTGTTTATCATTGCAAATTTGTATTAGATACATTGTGGCAAATGCTTTTAGATAAGCTTTTTCTGTTGTTAAGAGACATATCAGTTACACTTTTAATGACAAAAAAACACTCAACATCCTCAAACAGAAGATGGAGACACTAACAGAGAGATGTCAGAATAAGAAGGCAGCAAATAATTCAAGCAGTCAGGGGTCTGATGCCCAACTCATGGGCCCTTTGGCAGTACTCTGAAGTGACTGGAACATCTTCAGCTACCTGACCTATTTACATACTTTTATTCTCACTGGGACTTAGCTGGAAACCCTCCAGTTCTCAACCCTGATCTCAATGGACTGAGCCACTTCTGCCTCCAATATCTGAAGCTTTTGAAGACACATTTCTGTCTTTGCTTTATACAGACATACACTCTCTGTTGTTGTTTTTTGTTTGTTTGTTTCATGATAAAACTTAAACCTGTTGTTCAAAGTATCAGATTGGTGCATTATTGATTTGCAAACTCACCAACGGCACATTTGGGCAGGACTAGAGATCAATAGCCTACTGATTCAGCAGCTGATATTCTAATAGTGGACTCAGTGCTGGATTAAAAAAACTTTCTCAAAGAGTCATATGTGACATTTAGTCCTCCATATATTGACAAAAGCTATTTTCCATGTCTTGGCTCATTTACAATCGACCCCCAAAGCAGTTTGATTGCAGTGAGGACACAATTGACCCAGCAACTGACACAAATAGGGTGAAAGTTAAGTCATCACGGTGCTGCACTAATGTAAGTAGCAGTAGTGGTAATAATAATTTGATTTTAACAACCAGGCAGGTGACAAAGAACGATTTAATTATTATTTGGATCCCAAAGAGTCACTTTCTTCACACATGCGCAACAAACCATGAAAAAAGCAACAGGTTAACACTACTCAATGTCCCTACAGCAGATCATCACAGAACATGACCACAATCATTCAAAACTTAACATTCCCAGACTGCTGTCCAAGTTGTTCAAGCACATGGATATGTACTGTTTAAATCAGCTCTCTACCTTTTGGCAATGTTTACAGTTTCTCTGCAAACACTTCTGCGGGTGTTACCTTGTAATAAGTTCCAATGCTATCTGGTGTCTTCTATGGTCCACTGTAGACACCAAGAAGTCCCTCTTCTTCATTCATAGAGTTTTTCACACTTATATTGTAAGGCATATCCCACACTTATAAGTGCTCATCTGTATATTCTTACATATGACATTTAATATCCACTATTATCATTATTATACCTCCCTTCCTTCACCCTCACACCCAACACAGCATCGTGTGGATTTGCTGTTCATCATGAGACTGGGATCCACATTCAAGATTTCCTGCTGCTTAACAGAAGGTTTTTTCTTGCCGCCATGATAGAGAGATTCATGATTGGCTATATGGATTCATGTTGGTGTTGGATGTATATATTTGTATATATATATGTATATGTGTATTTTTATATGTATATATGTATCTATACATATATGTGTATCCATAAAATGAAGGCGTTATGCTCTATTGTAAAGTCTCTTGAGATAACACTTGAATTGGCGCTATGCAAATAAAGACTGATTGATTGATTGATTGATTATTATGTTAGCACTTTGTTGGTAGGGTAGCCTGCTTGCTTGATTCACATATTGCGCAGCATGACTTGACGTGAGTGGCATGAGCCCAGCTCTTGCCTTTTGTGCGACTCAGAGCGGTGCTGGCATGACTCGACCAGCCCTTTTCAAAATATTGAAACATCTAACCATCTAAAGGGAATATGCAAAATAATAGCTTTTTTCCCAACTGACTCTGAATATATTAACCAGTCTGTAAGTGTGATAGCCACTTACCTAAGTGTCATCCTTTGGTGGCACCATCTCTCCTGTAGAGATTGGTGGAATAACTGGAGCTGGTTTTACATTCTTACCCATTCATGTTTACATTACATCAACATGAACAAGTTTAATATTCATTTTTTGTCTGCTCTCCCTGAACTCAAGACTAAACCTTTTGTCATATTAAGTACATCTAACACTCTGGGGTTTTCTGTATGTTAATACAAGACCTGACATCACCTGCTTTTCCTTTGCTCTGGGCTCTGTTCAGATGATGCTGGTAAAACAAATTCTTCCAAGATCAGCTCAAGTGGTCACAGATAATGAACTAAGACAAAATCCACTGCTCCACTTCTCAGAATAAAAGGAAGTATATAAAATGATGATGAAAGTCCATGTCTTACAGTCCAATTTACCACTAGACCACTTGAACTGAGACAGCAATATTCTGGGTAAAAAATGATCTGCTTTCATCCACAGACCAGTGCTCTCTATCAGCTACCCTTCTTATTGATTTAAGAGCATCCATCTATGTCATTGATCTGGGAGGATTTAGAGAAAAACCTCAGTGGCCTCTTGGTTTGTTTAGAGTCTGCTAACAGAATGCAGTTTGTCATTTTTGAAAATAAACCAAAACATTTCTCAGTTTTGTTTATTTAAACTTGCTCAGTCATGTCAGCCTTGCTCCCATTTTCATTTTATGATACATCCTTGTTAATGTAATTTGCATTATTGTCTAGATATCAGAGCAGCAGAAATGACCATGAATTGTTTGCTGCATACATCAAAAGACATCACACAAATTAGACATCTCTTTTGATTAAACACATTTTTTAATCATTTTATGAGTTCACCCATAGCACAATCAATGAAACAGCATACCAATGTGTAAAAATATTGTTCCATTTTGTTCCAGAGATGATTACTGCTGTTCTCCACTCTCCCGCTGTTTTATCTCCATACTTGAAAAATACAAGTCCCATCAAATGGAAAATACCAGCTATGAGTGTCTTAATGGCTTTGGGTCACTACCAAACACAAGAGCAGCTTCATCACAGCTGGTATTTTTTATTTCATGCATTTAGGAATATCCAATTTACAAACGCATTCAGAATACCCAATAGAGCTAAAAGGAAGAGCTGTCTAAGTCCAAATGTGTCCAATTATTTTTATGTAGCATTCAGAAAAATTGTGTGTAAACTTAGGTGGTCCATGGTTATAGTATGTTAGAACTGTGGTATGCTTATCCCACAAATGAAGCACAATGGCAAGCCAGCTAGAAATTACAGATTTTTCTGAGTCTCTTGTCTGCACACAAAGTATTTGTCATTACATTTAATAAAGGTATGCATAGTCTGTTTTAGATCTTGTTACCAAAGGCACGTGGTGATTGCAGATATGCTTGCAGTTTGTACCTGTGATTAAAAGCTCACATAAAATAATGCTGGCTTGATGAGATGCTATGGTAAAATTTTTATATTTATATTTTAATTTTTCCTCAACAAAGCCCCTGCGTGTATTTTGCAATGTAGGGGTTATGTATCCCTCTGCCATCGCTTATCAGGTTATCAGAAGAAACAAGCCTTAACCTCACTAAAACTTAACTAAATATTTGCATTTCGGCTTGAGTGATGATGACAGGCAGGGTGTGATAAGTATGAAAGGATATTTTCATGAAGCGGAGTACACAAAGACTGTGGAAGAACTTCTGCAGATGGAATTACAGGTAGAAAGAGGGATATGAGAAACTGTTGTGGAAACTGAGGAGCAGGACAGCTCAAAAGTTACCTGGTGGTTACCTGGCACCATTTACTTCTATACATTACCCACAGTGGCAATCGTATTTATAAATGGCATTGGCCACAAGCAACCAAACTTAAAAACCCCAGCTATTCTTTTAAACAGCAAGTGCCACTCCCCTAGGGCACCAAGTCTCTGGCAGGCCTACATTGACATACTTAAATGATATGCATCAATCAGGACAGCATAATTGCTACACTAAAATAATACAGCAAAACCACTGCATGTGCCCCATGCCTCTTTTTTTACCTACCCCCTACTGAACATTAATCATGCAACTGAAAAAGGAACCAGTCCACGTAGAAACTGTAAGTTATCACAGTGTTTAAGACCAAGGGCTCTAATTTCGTAGACCAGGCACAGTTGCAAGCACACCTGCCCTGCGCCGGCCTTTGCCGCGCAGACAGGGTGTGACCAGCGCACTTTGCAAGTTTCCTGCAGTGCCAAGAGAGGCGCACTCAAGGCACAGAGGCGCATCCAAGCCTCCGTCCCTGCCCCTCTGTGCAAGTGCCAGAGAGGGAGGAAAAAAGGCGTGAGTGGGTTTAACACAGCCGAGTGCTGTCTTCACCAATCAAATGAACGCCTCTCCTTGCCTTGGTGCAGCGTCTGTGTGGTCTGAATGATCCCCGCCACTGCGGAAACAGTGTGCTGGAAAGACCTGGTAGCAGAGACAGTCAGAGCTGCTGTCACTTCAGCAACTGGGAGAACTGACTGGCCATCATGGCACGCATCGGAGGCCACGAAGCGCGTCACCATGTGGGCCAGCTCCCGGGACAGATGTAATCTGTCCCTTTGTCATTAATAGGAGTACAAAATGAAGAGACAGTGGGCTCCAATTTCGTAGACCAGGCGCACCTGCCTGCGCCGGCCTTCGCCGCGCGGACTGGGAGTGACCTGCGCACTTTGCAAGTTTCCTGCAGTGCCAAGAGAGGCGCACTCATGGCGCACAGGGGCGCAGAGGTTGGCACGCCCGTCTCTGCCTCTCGCAAATGTTAGAATAGGAGGAGAATAGACGTGAGTGGGATTATCACAGCCGATCGCTGTCTTCACCAATCAAATGGCGCCTCTCCTGCGCTTTAAATGCGCTGCGGCTGAGGCGCAGCGTCTGATTGGTCTGAATTATCCCGCCACCGTGAAACAGCGTGCTGGAAAGACCCAGCAGTGGAGACGCTGTCCCTTCAGCATGAGAATGGACAGCGGGGCGCGTCACCGTGTGGGCCAGCTCCCGGGACAGATGTAATCTGTTCCTTTGTCATTAACAGGAGTAAAAAAAATAATAGACAGTTACACCACAGCTGGCTTATCTATTTATAATGCTTGTGATCCACCTTCACTCCTGGTTTGTCATCGCCAAATAGCAGTGCCTTTAGTGATAAACTGTATACTCTCCCGGTGTCTCCTCCTCATCCTCCTTGCAATAATGCTCTCCATCTTTTTAGATCACGTTAAAAATAAAGACTAAAATAGAGGAATATGGGAAATCACGGGTAAATCCTGAGTGACATACATTTATTTTCTCTCTTTTTTCTTCGTCTTTTTTCCCCTTTTTTCTTTGAATTTAATGAAATGAGAGAAGCCAGATATTTACTCAGTATCAGATGTTAAGGCTGTTTATTGTTTACTTGTAAGATGTGCATCAAACTTCCAGCTGCCGTCAGGTTAAGTTTCCATGATGACAAACGGCTTTAATCCGACATCAGATGTGACGGGAAGGTTAATATAGATATAAATGTATATGCTGGTTTAGACGGGGACATTAAATAGTGATTGCTGTGATTGTTTATTGCATTAAAATGTGCCTGACACTTTGGAAACCTGCCTCTGAGGCGTGCGCACATGTGCGCCTGTCACCAAATTACAGCTGTGGAGGGTGCGCTTCGCCCTGCGCCGAGAATAGACCAGGTTGGAGCTGGCGAGCTTTCAGCGCACCTTCTGCACAGTTTTTTGGCACGAAATTGTCACTGCGCCAACATGAATCTGCCGACACCTCCCCCTGGTGCGCCAGCAGTGGGAGACGCTGTCCCTTCAGCATGAGAATGGACAGCGGGCGCCACCGTGTGGGCCAGCTCCCCGGGACAGATGTAATCTGTTCCTTTGTCATTAACAGGAGTAAAAAAATAATAGACAGTTACACAGCAGCTAGCTTATCCATTCATAATGCTTGTGATCCACCTGCATTCCCGGTTTGTCATCGCCAAATAGCAGAGCCTTTAGTGATAAACTGTATACTCTCCCGGTGTCTCCGCCTCATCCTCCTTGCAATAATGTACTCCATCTTTTAGAACATGTTAAAAATAAAGACTAAAATAGAGGAATATGAGAAATCCTGAGTGACATACATTTATTTTCCCTCTTATGTCTTCGTCTTTTTTCTCCCTCTTTTCTTTGAATTTAATGAAATGAGAGAAGCCAGATATATACTCAGTATCAGATGTTAAAGGAAAAGTTCGGTTCCTGCAGCTTTTACATTGTTTATAGAATGAAGAACAACAATATACTCACCCAGAAGGCTTTCCTGATGCAAACGGTGCTTCGGGAGATATTTAGATCCAAAATCGAGCAGCGGACACCGATATATAGATACAGATGTATATGCTGGTTCAGACTGTTACATTAGATAGTGACTGCTGTTTTTCACCGATATTCCATCATGATTTGCTCGAAGGACCGCCATTGCAGCCTGTGTCTCTCCACACAGCGCTGTGTGGCTGAACTAACCTCTGAACTGACGAGCTGTTTACATGCTCTTCGCGCATGCGCAGTGCGGCTCATTGTTTCAGGGGAAGATCGGCAGCTATAAATCAACTTTCTTCTTCCAGTTTTGTGCAAAATGGACGAATGTCTATGGGATGAAGATGTTGTGGAGGAGGACTTTGAATATGATGGACGTCCTTACAGTTTGGAGCCACAGTATACAGATATACAGATAAGGAAGCGATCGCAACGCTCCAGAGAGTACTGCGCATGCGCGAAGAGCATGTAAACAGCTCGTCAGTTCAGAGGTTAGTTCAGCCACACAGCGCTGTGTGGAGAGACACAGGCTGCAATGGCGGTCCTTTCGGAGCAAATCATGATGGAATATCGGTGAAAAACGTGAGTTTTTGAACGATTAATGCAGTTTTTAGGAGCGGCGATCTATGCCCTACGGGCTACCATTATATCGGTGTCCGCTGCTCGATTTTGGATCTAAATATCTCCCGAAGCACCGTTTGCATCAGGAAAGCCTTCTGGGTGAGTATATTGTTGTTCTTCATTCTATAAACAATGTAAAAGCTGCAGGAACCGAACTTTTCCTTTAAGGGTGTTTATTGTTGACTGGTAAGATGTGCTTCAAACTTCCAGCTGCCGTCAGTTTAAGTTTCCATTATGACAAACGGCTTTATTTCGACATAAGATGTGACGGGACATTTAATATAGATACAAATGTATATGCTGGTTCAGACGATTGCATTAAATAGTGATTGCTGTGATTGTTTATTGCATTACAATGTGCCTAACACTCTGGAAACCTGCCTCTGAGGCTTTGTTGATGTGTGCGCACATGTGCTGCGGAGGGTGCGCTTCGCCCTGCGCCGAGAATAGACCAGGTTGGAGCTGGCGAGCTTTCAGCGCACCTTCTGCACAGTTTTTTGGCACGAAATTGTCACTGCACCAACATGAATATATTGACACCTCCCCCCTGGCTGCGCTGTGACACCCATCTCTGTGCAGACGGTCTACCAAATTGGCAAATTGGCAGAGCATGGCGGTGCGCCGGACGAAATTAACACTGCGCGGGGTGTGCTGGCTCTGCGCCCCCTGCGCTGCGCCAAGAAATTAGGGCCCCAAGTCCCAATTTGAGTAAAGTCACAAATCTTGGGGATCAGAGGTTGAGTTTGAGTCCTGAATATGAATATTACATCACTGACGTAGAACAACCATATAACCATGTTCAATATACTCGTTGTTATGTAAGAATGATAATATTGTGATTATGTTATGTAACATGAGTCTTGTTGGCTATTTTTTCCACCTAACCTTTTGCATTTTCAGTAATGTATGTTGCACTGTTAAAGCTTCCTCGGAAAATAACATATCCAGTAGCTGTAAAAATTGCACACAAGACAAGAGTTAAGCAGTCCACAGTTGAAAAAGGAAGTCATCTTTTATTACCTGGTGCATTAGGTGAACTTTCTATTCCCACTGCTTTGGCCTTGGTCCATCAAAATAAGTGAGGCTGGAAATGAAACAGACACCCACACAGGTGATTGTGAGTCAGTGAGAGACAGCAGCCGATGACACCTTTGTGCAAGAGCTGAAAATGTCACCCATGATGGATGAGACCTTTTAATACCTAAAATGAATTACACTGGATTTATTGACGTTTTCTCAGAGTGCACATTTTTGAAAATTACTCTTAATGTTAGAAAATGTCAGCTGTATGGATCTGTGAACCAAAATGAATGTTTCATTTAGTATCAAACAAGTTGGAACTTACACATTTTCTTCAAGGACTTCCTGCTGTATGATCTCTGCAGGCCGATGACAAAAACTGTTTCAATGGCCTTTAAATAATGGGCAATAAAGTCAGACTACAATCCCCCATCAACACAGTGAACTTACTACGTAGTTCTCCCAGTTGAGAGGCCCAGCGGGAATTTAACCACAGATATGATTAATGAAATTATACTTTAACTAGTTCATTTAGTTCAATTCACAACATCTCATCAGCTTGGAAATGAGTAATATGCAAAATACAGTACAGGTCAAAAGTTTGGACACACCTTCTCATTCAATGTGTTTTCTTTATTTTTTATCAGTATTTACTTTCCTCTGATTACTGTTTTACAGACTTTTGGCATTCTCTTTATGAGCTTTAAGAGGCAGACACCTGAAATGGTTTTCACTTCTCAGGTGTACCTTTACGGGGTTAATTCATGGAATTTCGTGCCTTTTTAATGGGGTTGGGACCATCATTTGTGCTGTTCAGAAGTCAGGCTGATGCCCAGCCAACAGCCCTATTAGACACTTTAAAATTAATATTATGGCAAGAACAAATCAGCTAAGTTAAGAGAAACAAGTGGCCATCATTACTTCAGTGAGAATCTACAATGTAATTAGTGATAAAAATAAAGAAAACACGTTGAATAAGAAGGTGTGTCCAAACTTTTGGCCTGTACTGTAGTTATTCAGCTTGGTTGTTTTATTTAGAACAAGATGAAATGTGGTTGTATGTTTCCCTTGGTCAGCATAATATTTCACTTTTTATTTCACCCTCTTTCAAGCCTCAACATGTTTGCTATTTCTTGGTTGGATTAAATGTCCCATGTCCTGGTATGTTTGACCATTTTGATCTTTGACATTTGGCCGTAAGACAGGTAAGGAATTTAAAAAAAATGCAACAATCAAAGTTTTGATCCAATAATTATAGCCATCACAAAATAAACTGTTTTAGAACAAGCTATTCCAATATAAGAGATGGTTTTACTCTCTCAAGGTTTCAGTGATGCTTTATGACACACTGAACTTTGATATTCTATTACCGGTACTTAAAAAAAAATCAAATCATGTTCTCTGGGCCTTTAGGTCAAATAAAAAAATGAAAATGTTTTTTAAGGGACCAGTTGCAGCCCTTTTCCCTCCTCCTTTGGAAACACAGAGAACAAACATATGGTCAGTTATTACGGTTTTAGAGATGCTTGTTCATATCACATAAATGGACTTGAGCTTACAAAGCACTTTTCTAGTCAATTTGACTACTCCAAGCACTTTTACACTACAGGTCACATCTGCCCATTCATACTGATTTTCTATTTAAGTTAGCCATCAGTATCAGCTTAACACATTCATATCCTTTTATATCCATTTACATACCACTAATGCAGCGGTGGGAACAACTTTGGGTTGAGTGTCTTGCCGTTTTACTGCTGGAGCTGGGCTTAAACTTGCAACCTTTCAGTTAACAACAGAGTAGCCTACTATACTATACTCTTTTGCCATGTCAAATTTATGTCCTGGCCCAGCAGGACAGGAAAAGAGATGTCATCTATCTTAATTATTGGACATCTATGCTTGATAGATTGTCTCCCATGGTGAACATCAGTGATATTTAAACATGGTCCTCTCCTGTTAGACAGTGGAGTGTCCTAACAAGGATTTCAATATCAGTATTGGATACCAGCAATTATTTTATAAATCATAAATAACATCAAAGTTTCAGATGCAGCAGAAGCACCTGATAGGATTAGGCTAATGCTAACAACTGGTAATGAGACCTTTATTTCCAAATGACCTGTTAAATGTTGATAAGCACATTATTTCTTTGTGCAATTTACCTACATCCTCAACACAGCTTCAGTGGATGGCTGTCCAACATGAGACTGAGTCCACTCCAAGATGTCCAACTGCTAAAGCAAGTTTTTCTTCTCACCACTGTTACTGTCAGTCCTTCCACAGATAAAGTGCACTGTAAGTTGGCCCAGTGCTGGGCCGAAGGTGGATTCATGTTGGGTTTCGATGTACAGTATGTATATGCATATATGTGTGTCTATTAAAGGAGGAATATGGCTCCAGCTTGCTCTATTGCAAAGTCTCTTGAGATATTATTAGTTGGTGAAATATAAGTAAAGATTAATTGATTGATTAATTGAATAAACATGTAAAAGAGGCATACTGAGGACAGCTCAGAGGCTTCTCTTTGCTTTAAAATCACATTCATCTCAGTTCAGTCTTGACTTGTTTCTCAGTGCATGAGCCTCCTCATGGTGACCCAACTCATTTGAGAGTGACCTCAACATTTGTGTCAACTAGATTTATTTATTTACTATGTATTTATTATATATTTATTTAAATTGATTTTATGGCTCCAAAACACACCGATGATGTAATTATTGACTTAAATTAATGAAAGCATAAGGAAAACAGTAGCACTTCTTCCATCCTGAGTGACGTCAGCCACGTGTCTGAAAAAGGTCTATCATCATTCAAGGTACTGAATCATTTTTCTCTGGAGGTAGAGAGGGCTACTCAGACAGGCAGATGATTATGAACTAATAATTACCAAATGACTGACTGATGTAGTAACTCTCCATCTGCTCTCTTATGACTCATTTTTATCTTCTCACTTCTCTGCGGTATTCAAGAATTACTCCTACAATTCATACTGAACCAGTCTGACCATTGATGATTTTTTGATTTATTTCTATTTAACAGTGTCCTGTTCATACACTGTATGGTGAAGTGTCAGAAATCATTTTTCAAACATTGTCATTTGAGGCTCCTGTGAGGACGTTTTTGTGGTTTCATACAGGGTGAAATCAAAACTAATTCCAACTAGAAAAGCACCTGGAGAGCGCAGACCTCCACCAGCGCCACAGTCCTCACCCATATTGTGATTTTCTCCATAAATATTAGTCCTACCTTTATTTGAAAACATACCATTAGCAACTGGATTCATAATTACCTCCGACAAGGAGGTTATGTTTTCGGGAGAGTCTGTCCGTCCATCTGTCTGTGAACAAAATAACTCAAAAAGTAATGGATGGATTTTGATGACATTTTCAGGAAATGTTCAGCATGAGAAAAGGAAGAACTGATTTGATTTTGGTGTTGATCCGGATCAGCGTCTGGCCACCATGATGAAAAATGTGATTTTTGTGAATAACTACTGAACTAAAATAGATATCATTATGAATCCAATTGCTAACAGACGGACGGACAGACAGACAAACAAACTCTCTCGAAAACATAACCTTCTTGGTGGAGGTAATTAATGACAGACGAAATCAAATGAGCACATTGGAGAGAAGATGGGCCTGTAGTTTTTAGTATTACAGACATTGGATTATTATTCTAAACTGAGCCCTGTTCCAGACTTTGCCAAATCATGTTGTAATCATTTGCATCTCTTACACTTTCATATCAGTCAACATAATGCCAAGTCATCAAAACTGCTCAAGTGTCTTTATTTGTGAAAAATCACCATAGACAATTTGGTGTTTGTGTCCAAGCAGTCATATTCTGCACCTGTCAAATTTGTCTGCTTGAAATTAAATTTGTGGGTAAGTCAATATTTACTTTTGCATGTGAAGGTGGGAATAAACCACCTCTTTTTCCCTCATGAAAATTAGAGAGAAGGGGGCATTAGAAAGCATCTAGTCTGACAGGGGTCACTTTTAAACCTCATCAGGGCACCAAGCCCTGGCACTGTTCCTTGTCCTCCTTTAAAAATCTTTTCAGTTTCTCTCGGTGTCTCTCTATCTTCTCCTACAATTGTGTTTTTTTTTTACCTATATGTCGGCCCCAGTATGTTGTCTGTGGTGTCTATCAGGGGGCACCTTTGTCCATTGACTGTGGTGCTGTTTTGGCTGTGATGACCATTTGGTACAGAAGATGAGACAAAGAACAATGCTGCATGTTGTTATGTGGATGGCGGGAGCTTGTGTTTAGGAGAGTTGCTTTGGAACTTATTCCTCCTCTTTAACAATATCAATTGGTATTTTTGTATTCTATGTCATTGAAAATCCCAACTAGTCATCTTAAAAGAGGTACAACTTGTAAGAATCATGCATATGTAGAATGAGCAACACAGCTAAACCTTTGGGAGAGCAACTAGAAGCTGCTGTTCCAGTACATATAATGGTCGCTTTATTCAGTGTCAGCCCTGGTACAGACTTAGGACAAAGTTCTGTGAGATTGGTGAAGCGAAATCAGACTGCAAAATAGGTGTCCCAGGAAGACAACACCCCAAGAAGACCTGTTCCTCACCCTTTACTTATCGAGGAACCGTATTTTTCTTTCCACGGAAGGAGGGGATTTTGGCCCTTTTTATTTATAAAAGGAGGGAAATAATCAACCAAATGTTTCTACACTTTTTAAGGCGTTAAGTTGGGTTGTGGCCCCTGTGTGGTGGCATGTACTGCATGTGGCATCCCATTAGTCTGCCTGATTACAGACATTGAGTCAGGCAGGTCCAGCTGCTGTGCTTCTTGGACAAGTTATATATTTTTAAGTTTTCCAACATTTCTTTGATTCCACCCAACACCTATTTTGTTTTTCAGAAGGTAGATTCATAACATTAAAGGATGGGTATCTTGTGTTTTCGTAATGTATAGCAAAACTATTATTCCAAGAGACTTAAAAAACAGATTTAGACCTGTTTCCTTGTTATATCTTTTGTCATATATTACGCCACCACCAACACAGCATTTGGCAGCATTGTACGTTTACATTGTCGACAAGCAGAACCAGACTCATATGAAACAGCCATCTGCTAAAAGTATGTTGGTTTGGGTCCGAATTTCTGATATTCATACATCCATCTTTTCATCCATCTTCTGTAACACTACATTTCAGAGTTTCTCCTTGTCTTACTCATATGAAAATCATATTTCCATTCTGAATACAGTGTGAGTGGAAGCCTTTTGCAGCCTCTTAGTGACAGTTTGAATCACATTCAGATTTGCTGAATGGATGACAGGCCACATAATTTTTATGCTCATCAAACTGTCTGGTATCCACTCAGGCTCTCTTTGGGAAAGGAGGGAGGAAACTGCAGTAGCAGAGGGACAAAAATGGTTCACACATTTCATTACAATTCAGAGTAATATTAAATTAACACATCTTTGTGTTTGCTGAGGTTACTTTATGTGCAAGTGTTTACACTCGAGCACATCTATGGTCTGCCGACACTTCATAATATTATGCACACGTGTCTCATGGCTGATAAAAAAGCAGACAGCATCTGCCCACTGTATTAGCACTTCCTCTATATTTAATAACTGTTGTTGTTCAGGGAGGGTCAGCCAGTCACTTTTTAATGTTGTTTCTTAAAAATAACCTCATGTATCCTTCTGCCGCCTCGCTGCATCTCTGTCCTGTCTTTCTTTCCTTAATCTTTGCTCTGCTGTTTCTAAACAACTTCCTTTGCATATTTAAAGAAGTTGTCGATGATTGCCCTGTTATCTCTATGCACCAAATGGAAAAAGTATTGTCCTTAACCAAAGAAATGCAACAGGAGACATGGAGGACTGGATTTATGCTGAATGTTCATGATGCACTTAATGTACACTTTGTTCCTTCTTGGTGACATTAAGAGTGACTCACAGAACTGCAGCATATTTAGGTTTCTGACTCACATTGTTTTGCATAGTGTGTGGAGATTGTGGCATTACAGTTCTCTTTTGAAGTCCAGCATCAAAATCTGTCAACCAGCTCCTCAAATGGAGGTCAATACTGTTCAACCAATGAGAAGACAGCAGCTCCAGAGTTATTACTGGGGGTTTTATGGGCATTATGTTTTTGGGTTTACTCTCATCTGTATGGGTCAAAGTGTGGTGACTGATTATCTCAGACAGTCTTCATGAGATATTCTTCAACCTTAGACCACATGTCATGGCTGAACTCAATGATTAAGTTTACACATTTTTACATTTCATTTCCAGCAAAGGTCAAGACCATAGAGTCTCAGGTTCATCTTTTGGTTGAAATCCCAATATGTCATGAAAGCTCAAAGGTCATCAAACTTAGCACCAGTGTCCACATTGTCTCAAAGATGAAGCCATTGTATTTATTCAAATAGCTTTTGAACATTTTTTTTTCACAAAATAGACGAATTTCCCCTGAAAGGTCAAGTGGTGTTACCACAGCAAAAGGATAAATATTAAATATCTATTTCCACCTTGAGTGTATGCAAGTGTACCTTTAAAAACAGTAACTCAATTTTAATTTATCACTGAAAAAAACATTTTAATGATTATTTTAGAATTCAACTATATGTGTTTTTGTAATATAGAGCAGGACTAATGCTAAGTGTTTTTACTGTTCTTTTATTAAGACAAAAAAGGTATGGTTACCTTGACATGTTTTGACGTTGCTCTGCCGTCTTCTTCAGAAACTGTCATCCTGACAGCTGTGCCGTGTCTTTATTAGCTGTTTCCGGGAGCAGCCGTCAAGGCAGATTGATCACGTGAACCGTCCTACCGGCTGTGTCCCCCGTTGCCTGGCGGTCTCTGGAGAAGAGTATCCCAGGTGTGTGAGAGTGGGAAAGCTCCCTCATCCCTGTTGATGGTGTCCGTACCCCGTTTTCTGATCTCTATTGACTCCTTGTCAAGGTAACCATACCTTTTTTGTCTTAATAAAAGGACAATAAAAACACTTATGTTCTAAGAAGACAAGATGAACTTAATCAGTAATAATAGCAGAACTAATACTGGAAATCAATTAGTGTTTTTCTAAATAACCTTTGACAAATTATCTATGAACTGTTGAAACTGTTTTAGTACATTGGAAACAAGGGTTTCATCTTATTCCCCATGAATTCTCCTGTAAATTATAACATTTTGGTGTGCTGATTTGGCAGAGTGGTTAGCAAACAGGCACGCCCCATATACATGCTCCTGGGTTTGAATCCAGCCTGTAATCAGTTTGCACAGTGTCTTCCCCTACTCTCTTGCACAAGCCTGTCCACTGTCATTCTCATTAATAAAGGCACAAAATGCCAATATACCATCAAAAAATTATCACATTTTTATGAAAAATACTGGTTACAAACATTGACAAAAATAGTCAGACCACCTGACCATGTTGTTTTTACAGAAGAAACTGGCCATCAGCAAGGTTAATTGAACTTGTGCTTTTTATTTTTTGCAATGAAGATAAAATGCCAGCAACAAGAATTGGGTGCTTTCTATAAATAATTTAAGAATTAATAAATGACCCTTGCTGCAGGATCTGCATGGACTCAGGCTCTGTGTTGAGCCACTTTTTCTTTGCTTGATAATGGCATCTATTGGGTTAAAACAGGGCTTTATTATACAGCAATAACCATGTTACAATATAAAGTTTCTAAATATTATTTTACAGATCTAAATTTAATTTTTTTTGACAATCATTTAACATGTTTTTGGGGTGTCATAACTTTTTAAAGCTGTTGTTCATCTTCAACTTTGTCATTCTTAATCCACTACTGCTACATTTATGACATTAAGTATTTTCTTGTATGCAGAGCTTCAAGATGAAAGTAAATGAAATACACATATGTAATCATTTTATATTTAATATGTATTAATGCAAAAATAACAAAGCCATGCAGAATAATGATGTTACACTAATGTCCAAAGATGTGGATAAATAACTTTTTCTGATAAATATAACGATATAACACTAAAATTACCCATAGTAACTTACATCTTTGACTGGTATCAAATCATATGTTATTTACCAACATCAATGGTGTGACTGGTTACACAATTTGAAAATTCAATTAAAATTCAAATGTACAGCGTCATGTTGGACACTTGTGTAAGCACATGGCCTTGATGTGAAGATTTCTGACCCAATATTTAAAATAAATACTTATTTTTACAGTTACTTTTAATTATAAATGGTTTTCTAAGATCACACCATTTGAGATGTGACCTCAAGCACACCTGACCATACCCTAAAAAGGTCAGATTATCAAGATTTCAAAGAGAGCTAGCCTTGGCATGCAGCAGTTAGGTAAAACAGGGGTCCTTCTTTGTTAAACCATTTCCTGCCTCTTGATCTTACAATAAATGAACAAAATTGCTCCTTGAATTTTGGTCACACTGCGTTAGCAATTTATATAGTCGACAAATTTCCAAAATTTGATATAAGATTCAGGACAATGGGCTTCCTTTTATTTTGTTTATTGTTAAACAAGACACATTTAGGATTTTTTCTACTAGTTAATAATGTGTTTTATTGAGAACTTCACCTTTTTTGAACAAGTTCAAGAATTTGGTACCATTTTCTTTTGGTTACACCACTTAGACGTTTTTGTCATTATCCCCTGAAAAGTCTCTCAATATTGATCAAATGCAGCAATTTTAGAGGAGGCCTTCGAAGAAGAGAGTGAACTCAAGTAATTTCTGAATGATTTATTTTTAAATTTTAACCTTTTTAAATTGAACTAAGCCATGGGAACACAAAAAAATGTGTCACGTCATGAACCGAAAGCAACATAGCCCTATAATTAACTGACTGCTCATTAGCATTGTTTTTTTCACTCTTAGCTTGTGAATGCAATTTTATGACTGAAATCAGACTTCTTGAGGAGATTTTATTCAAACTTCAAAAAATGACTAGCTCAACACAGACAGAAATTCATTATACTTTTAAGATCAAAGGTAAAAAAGTCAAGGTCACAGAGCCTCTTTTTCTTTTCAATATTATATTTTGAAAGCAAAATCTCAGAAAAATCCTTAGTTGTTATCTTTAAACCTTAAACATAGTCTTTTTTGACTCATTCAAATACTGATTACATTCTGAAGGTCAGAGGTCGGAGGCTTGGGTAAGTAAGTTGTGTTTTTTTACTTGTAAGTGTTATATCTCAAGACTGCTCTAAGACATTTTTTAAAGCTGTATAAATGCCTGACTTAATGGAAGGATGAGTAACTGAGCTGTGGAATGAAGTCTATTGGATAGATTTCCAGCATATAGGATCAAAGATCAAGATCAGGTTTCATGAACATTTGTTGATTAGAAATGCCATCCTTTAAAAACAAATTTCACAGTGTTGTTTAAAGGGATTTTCCCTTTAAGCAACTTTGCACAACTTTGTACAAAAATCTGACATGACACAAGTTTAAACAGATACGATTCTTGGGGTCGCAATTCAATGTTTTCAGATCATTATTTGCCTTTCAAATGTATTATCTTGAGAAGCTTTAAGTAATTTTTGTCACAACTGATATTTGTCTTCTTGCAGGGCATTGGTCGAAAAGTTATTTGGCATCATGCTCATTACTTATTTGTGAACACAATATCTTTAAAAAGCTCTCCAGGATTTGCAAATGTCCACTTTGACTCAGTGACAAGTTGGTAAAATTTTGGAAGCATGAATTCATAGGCCTCATGATCATGGATTATTTTGATTTAAATTAGTCATGAAATGTTTGAGAATTTCTGCCAAAATTTGAAAAAATATCCATACGGGCTTGACAATGAATCAGTTTAATCCAGTGAGTATTAAGTCAGAGGCCGAGTGAGCAAACATTGTAATTTCACTCACGCTCACAGAGGCATTTTGTGGTACCTCCAGTTAAATCCTTATTTGGCAAAGGGGAAATTAGGCAAAGTGTGACCTTAAAAACATGAATAAAAAAGTATAACAGAGTCAAACCCTTGGAGAGAATCAACAATAGGAGGTTTCTTATTGCTCCAATCACAGCACAGTATGAGATGATACATTTTAGAAAGAATTCACTGGTTGAAAAGAGACAGGGATATTCTCTCAAATGGGTATAATGTACAATTTCCTTTGTTGTACCTGCAAGTAGGTATCCATTGTGTAGTCTGAACTCATTGTGTTGTAATAATCCTGAGTAAGGAAACGTTTTGAATGTTATCATGCTCTTTCTCTCCCTCCTCTCCATGTCTCTGCTCTCTTTAGTGTTTACGATCTGTTTTCAATAAAACAACAGCTAAAGAGCCTCAAGGGATCGCACAGCAGCAGCACTGTAAACTCTGTCAATGTCACCAAGGACTTTCTGTGTTTGTATAAAAAATGTTTTACCTCTAAACATGTTTCCGTGTTCTCCTACAGTCTGCATGGACACCTTTGAAACTAGCTTATGCTTTTCTGCATGCAGTCCCTAATTTATTAGAGGTGTAATTTTAAGGTGAAAAAAACTGTCTTGACTCTTGTTACATAATAACAATTATCTAACCCACAGTGTGTTTCCCTCTGCATTCACAACAGGCTTTATTCATTTATTCATGCACTAGCTTCGTTGGCACCTTGCACGGCACAAATCAAAACATACATTTCTTTCCTTAATCATGGAAAGGCTAGCCAGTGCTTCCTCTATTAAGCTCATTCAACTATGTCATTTCTCTGTCTCCTTTATAGAGCATTGCTATCAGAAACTGTAACTATAGCAACCACACCTTATCAAAGATGTAGACAACCACTTCAAACTCCACCAATTGCACAGAAGGTAAGAAATGAAGGGCAAAGTAAGCACATCACCAAATTCATGCCACTAGATCACAGATTAGTAACATTATTCCTGTGATGTGCCTGATTTAAAAACAAAATCGAGGCATTGTGTATATACAAGAGTCCTTGAGTCCAGCGCTTTGGTTAAGTCTGTTGAATGCTGTAATGAATTCGAAGTCAAGGTCAAAAGCTGTTGAGCCTCATGATCATACCTTGTTTTATTAATGACTCATCTCAGGAGCACTGCAGGAGATTCTTGTCAAGTTTTGCACAGTGTTCAGGTCGCCTTAAGACTGACCTAATAGCATTTTGGATTTTTAAAGGATAAGTTCGGTTTCTACAGCTTTCACATTGTCTATAAAATGAAGTCGAACAATATACTCACCCAGAAGGCTTTCCTGATCCAAACAGTGCTTCGGTAGATATTTAGATCCAAAATCGAGCGGCGGACATCCGTATAATGGTAGCACATGGGGCATGTATAACGCCGCTCCTAAAACGGCATTAATCATCCGAAAACTCATTGGTTTCACCAATATCATGGTCCGCTCACGCTACTCCTCCATTACAGTCTGTGTCGCTCCAGACATGTTTTACCACTACGTAACTAGAAAGAGAAACATTACCTTGTCGCTTTGCATCCTGTAAGTAGTTGAAAAAAGAAGTTGTAAAGCAATTCGGAGTTCTGAGGAAGGTCCGAGCTGCATTTACCACAACAAGCACACGCTTTGGCTTCAGTCACGTCTTTGGTGCGTTCCAGTTGTAGTGGGAAGTAGGGATTTCTAAGTTCTGAGTAGAAAACTGCAACTGGAACGTTCCTTGGAGTCGAAATTTCCTACTGGGAACTCAATGAGACCTCGCCACCCCCGAGTTGACAATCGAAGATGGATGCCCCCAGTGTGAACAGTTATTTAGCTCCTGTAATAATCCATTTATTTGCACTTCTGACTGGGGTGTCGCTCTAGATCAGCTGTATACAAAGTATTGTTAGACTTATATTAACAAAAATGCTGCCATAGTGATAATCACATTCTTCATACAACAACGCAGGGTGTGCTAACAACAGCTAACAATAACCTGGTAGATCGGCATGTTTATTTCCAACTTCAACTGGAACGCCGATAAGTCGGAGATGATGTCACTCCCATTTCCGAGGTTACTGGAACGCAGCATTATTACAGTCACCGCAAGTGCTCATGGGTAGCAGAGTCTTAATGTCGCCGGTAAGAGATTCTCCTCACAGCACCTTTAAGCATACTTTTAGTCTGACACCAGTGGAAACTCATGCATGCACAGAGGTAGCATGCAATGTGCAGACAAAAAGGCTCTTCCCCACTGGGATGTTGACTTTCTTGCAGTGAAGAAGGACTGCACCAGGTAGCCTAAAACAAGCCAGAAAATGGTTACTGCTTTTACCCTTACAAACTGTTGGGTTGAATTTGGCTTGTTTTCACAGGATCTAAAGCACCCTGAGTATTTTATGACTTCTCCAAAAGTGACTCAAAATGCACATTAATGAAATGCTCCTAAAACTGCATAAGCTTTATAGTTTTTATACTTGGGTTACAAGTTTGCACATTGAGACTGATCTGGGTTGTATATGGCTGATATAAATCAAGACAGAAATCACTACAAAAGATAAAAGCAAAATGTATTTGTCTTATTTCTTGCCAAAAAAAATCACACATGTCTAAAGCTACATAATACAGTATGAGGTTGTCATGTCCTGGCATGATCAAAAATCTCGAACAAGGTGGGTACTACTTTGAACTTTTTCAGTGTCTTAAAATTGTCCCACTGATTTGAAGAGTACATCTTATTTTTAATTACATGATATTTTTGTGATGTGGTAAATGTTTTCTTTCTAAAGGGGATTAAAATTAAAAAGGCAGAGAATATGAATAGTACGTGAGTCTTAAGGTACCTACACCTCAATTAGAGATTGTACTTAAAGGGACTGTAAGGAGTTTCTAAGTAATTGCAAAAAAGTCTCACTTTTAGATATATGCCTGATCAAAATACAACACACTTTAAGATGAGTTTTATAGCATCAAAATAGGTTATCTATAAATGCTATTCCTTAGCTTCGCGGTCGGGTCGGACAGGACAGGGCTGGCCTGGATACTCAACTTCGGGAACAAGGCAATTAAAACTAGAGCAAATTTATATTATTCAGACACGTCTTAGAGCACCGGGCTGTTAGTAGTGATAAATAGCCGGCTACAAAACTACTACATTTTCCAAAAATTGCTTGTTGTCACACATCAAAAACCACCGCTACGTAACTAGAAAGAGATACATTACCTCATCACTTTGCATCCTGTAGGTTGTTGAAAAAAGAAGTTGTAAAGCAATGCAGAGTTCTGAGGAAGGTCCGGGCTACAACACAGCAAAAACATGCTTTGGCTTGGGTGTTGCTTTTAGTGCGTTCCAGTTGCAGTCAGAAGTAGGAATTTCCGAGTTCCGAGTAGGAAACTGCAGCTGGAACGTCCCCCAAAGTCAGAATTTCCTACTGGGATATTTGGTAAAACCTCGTCATCCCCAAGTTGACAATCAAAGATGGATGCCCCCAGTGTGAACAGTTATTTAGCTCCTGAAATAATATTGCACTTCTGACTGGGGTGTGTCATTCTAGATCAGCTGTATACATAGTGCTGTTAGCTTATATTTACAAAAATGCTGCCATAGTGATCATCACATTCTCCATGTGATATTTGTGAACAACAATGCAGGGCGTGCTAACAACAGCTAACAATAGCCTGGTAGATCGGCATGTTTTTTTCCGACTTCAACTGGAACGCTGATAAGTCAGAGATGTCCCTCCCAGTTACGAGGTTACTGGAACACAGCATTACGACAGTCGCCGAGCGTGCTCATGAGTAGTAGAGTCTTTGTGTCGCCGGTAATAGGTTCTCCTCACAGTCCCTTTAAGTAAACTTCAATTTTGATTTTCTTAGTACTTCAATTTGGAATATCAAAAAGCACAAGCAATGATTGAAATAATAAAAAGGTTATATAAAGAATGTTTGGGGTGAAGTGTGGTGGAGCTTTTGATTTGTGTCCTGTGTGTGGGATACCCTGAAAGAGGGTAGCCCGAGTTCGAGTTTATGTATTCCTCCATGCTAATACAGAGCCTACATAAACTACAGTTTATACAAAGTGAAACAACCAGACCCCTCACCAAAACAAGGAAGATAGAGTACCCTTGATTTAGCCTCTCTGCTCTGGTTGATTTCAGGGTCAATTTTTACATTTTTATAATAACTTTTAAAGCACTTTCTTAACTTGACCTGAAAGGCATCATCACCCTCTTCCCTAAGGAGCTTAGTGTCGCACCCTTAGATCTTCAACCGGGTCTGCTTGTTGTTTCATAATGCAGGTTGGGGAACAAGGAGGACAGTGATTTTCTTTTTCTTTTCTTGAACAGAGTCACCAGAGGAAATCAGATTGGCAAGCTCCTCAACCTTTCTGAAATCCTTTGAAGAAATACTTTTTTAGCACACTTTCACAGGGTCTTAGTTTTAACTGGATTTGTGATGGGTTTACCTGGTTTGGACTGATTTTTAATGATGTTTAAGGGGTCTTTGACTGGATTATCTGATTTGACTTGATTGTTACAGAGTTTAACTGGTTTTAACTTAGTTAAATGTTATTTTAACAATAATTTTAGATAATTTTGCATTTGTAATGAAGTCCTAATGCTTTTAAATTAATTAATGTTTTTTGTTCTTATTGTCCTTTTTTGTTTTAAGGACTTCATAACTGTTTTTAAAAGTTAAAAATCGAGATTGTAATCATCACATCAAAGAGGAGGTCCATTGTTGTCTATCTTTGTTTGTGAACAGAATACTCAAAAACTAATGAACAGATTTGGATGAAATTTTCAGGAAATCTTATTTTTGGCACAAGAAGGAAGTGACTACATTTTGGTGGTGATCTTAATCCAGATGCAGATCCAGAAATTTTTACAAGAATTTGTTAACAGTGCGGTAAAAGGCAGTGATTCCCCATTTTTTCTCACTGCCAAAATTATATGAAGGCAAAAGCAAAAGTAATCTTTGAAGATTAGGCCACAAAGGATTTAAGAAACTGCTGTTGATGGTAGCAAGCATGTCCCTGAAGATAAATAATGATTTGCTCGCTCATGCTAACCACACAGACTTTTTTTGTAATTACACCTAAGTATACTGAATGGCTTTAGTACTGGGAATTCACATTTACCCCAGTCTAAACCAGTGCAGTTCTCCTAACCAACGAATATACTTGCAAACATGTTCTCATCAAATTTTTAGATTTGCAGATTTTGTGACATAAAAACTAAAGATACACAATATCAATTGAACAAAATTGGTGTTCGGCAGATAATTGCCTAAATAGTTCATTGCTGTTGCTGGTAGATATAATCTATTTTGCCAATATTTAAAGCCAGTATTTAGGTCCAACATATTGGCCAGTTGTATCCCATATGTCGACTGTAATATGGCAGAATGTACCACAATAGATAATTTTGTATTCTTTCCTTCTCATAATCTTTACATTCATATACTTTTATAAACCAAATTGTCATTTACAAAGAACAAAATGTTACTTTTCTTGCTTCGTAACTGTTTCTAGTACAAATAGACTGTCAACATGTGAAGAACAGGTCTTTGTGAGATTGACAAAAACATTGGTATTGGTGAAAATGTAGGCATATCAGCAAAAATCCAATATTGTTCATCCATAATAATAAAAATTCTACATTTACAGGTATGCAAATGTACAGATGAATTCAAGGCTGTTTTCTTAGACGGAATGATTTTAGGGAAAAACAGTATAACTTCAGCGACATGTATTACGATATCTTTGGGTAACTTTAATAGAAGTGTTTTTGAATGTGCAACAATTAAATTAGATTAAACTAATTTAATAATAAGCCCACTAGTTCTTCCATTCCACATTGCCGCCTGCAACTGTGATCAACACAAGTCAAAACACAGAGGGAGAGTGTCAAATCACATTTCTTCATGAACTTTATAAAAGAGTTCTTAGCTTGTAATATCATTACTTAAAACCTGGTATTTAATATTTTTGAGATGTATCCTTAACCCCGACAAAATATTTCTCAATAAGCAGCCTCATTTATGTAATTCCAGTTAGTATAATTTCCCCTGTCTAATAGGTCACTGTGTTTGACTGCTAAGCATCTGTGGTTTTTAAGACTGTGTTCGAGGGTGAAAAACAGCCTTATGTCTTTATGCTGTGGTATTCATTTAAGGCACACATAATGAGTATTTTTTTAATGATGATCAAAATAAGACTAAAGAAAGGAAAAAACACCTGTAAGAATTATTTGGAACCATATGGCTGACATTGCACATCTTGCAATGTGACTATTGCACATGCACACATTGCATTTAATATGTAAAAAGATCTTTTGATCAGCTTTTTGGTGTACAGTCTGAGTTGGGGAACATAACATATCTCGAACATTCCTACATTGTTGGCACGTTGTTTGGTTGTTTAATTATTTCACTTTTTAGATTTTCAATTGATAATTTTTTGATTGTAAATGTTGTACTTAATAAGCATATATATCTTTAGTGTATTACTAACACCAAAAAATATTTGTATTCTCTTCAGATGGGTTCCGAACTTCATAGAGATCTTTTTCTCAAAACCACAGAAAGGCCAGGCCATTAATAATGAGTAGCTCATTTCAGGCAGAGGACTCTGGTGAATAGGTGTCTCACTCTACAAACACATACAGTAACACTGCACGGCAGTCACAAACGCCAGGATCAGATCTGGCTTACAACATTGTTCTATTCCTTTGACCCCAGCTTATAAAATTAAGTACTTATAATTTAAATCTAAAACTACAGTGTTATTATCACATTTTCACTGAAGTGTGATGGCAATGGGAAATACAGCAAGCACACAGGACTGTCCGGAGATCATCCGATGTCTGTAGATAGAGACATGCTAAAGCACTACCCATATACTCCCAGCGTTTGAGCTAAGCTAAACTAGCGGTTAGCAAGCTAAGTCCATCTCACGCACAGTTGAAAGAATAATGTCTACCAGCTTGTCATGGACTGGTGACTGAGTTAAGACATGAAAATATTCAAAAATGTTGGAGTGAGCTCTTAGATAGATAGATAGATAGATAGATAGATAGATAGATAGATAGATAGATAGATAGATAGATAGATAGATAGATAGATAGATAGATAGATAGATTTTTGTATACAGTATCTTTCTGTATACTTTTCAAACTGCTATGGGATTTCAAACTGCACCCCTCTGGTTCCTGGCAACTGTTGCTATGAGAAGAGAGCCCTGATTGGCTGGTTAGTGGACCAATCAGAGGGGATGGAATGGCTTTGATCTGTATAAGACTAAAGAAAGGAAACAACAAAGGACAGTTGTCCTTTGATGTAACAGATCCTTTGACCGTCATCAAAGGACAGTTGTCCTTTGATGTTGACATTGATCACATAGATAAGTAGACCCTGATCCTCAGTCTGAATTCATTAATTCACCAGTTTAATATGAGTGACTTGACTAAAAACCAGACCAAAACAATGCACGGCGTAGAGAAGATTATCCAGAAAACCACTGTTATCAACAAGGAGACACTCAGGCCAATAGTTTCCAACTTTATTGACCAGCTGACAACAACACAGTGGACAAATCTGAAAGTTGGACTATTTGACCAAAAGACAAAAAACGACTTGACTGAGATGTGTATTGATTTGATAGATGTTGCTTCAACCCACATCTTTAAGATCTTTCAGTCAGAGTTTTTATCAACAGATCTGGAGCACCAGGTGTACCAGTGTCTCGGGGACATGGGTGCCACCATAACAGAGACCTTTGCTGAAACGATGGGTTTAGATGGAAACATCTTTTGCCAGGGTTCACAGGAGGTGACGGAGCTCATGGTGGCTGAGGTAACAAAGGAAGTGAACTCTAAGTTGTCTGGCAGCGATGACAGTAAAGGAAGTGATAGGGAGGGCCCAGAAAAACGCCGCACTTTTGTCGAAAGGGTGAAGATAATTGCAAAAAAAGTTGGTAAAATATGCTGTTTCTGTGTGGCCAAGAAGTCAAAACTCTCTGCAGAAAAAGAAACTCAGCAGGTTGAGACTGATCTGGAGACAATCAAGGTGGTATCTCAGAGCAGTGTAACTGAGATTTTGAGTTATGAGGAACAGGAAATGCTTTCAAACATGTTCACAGACGACCTGGACATACTAAGAGTCTCAGAAGTACTTGAAATCTCTTCAGCTAAATCAGCCAAAAAGTTCTTGGATGATGAGGCCAAAAAGATCTATGACTGTCATAGGTATTTTCATATTTCTGATGAAGATTATAAACTTCATCTCGCCAAATCTGGACTAGAGTCTGAGAAACTTTCCCTTGAGCTCCAGGAGAAACCAGACAAAGCCCCAGATTCAGAGCCATCACCGAAGGTCCTAAACAAAATTAAGGCTTTCTTTATCCGCCATTTTGCTTGTGAATCCATCCTTAACATGATGGCGAAATTAAGATTCAAACATAAATCTAGGACTCGTAAAGCATCATCACTCATCCTGATTAACGCTGTGAATGAACTGGTAGCGGACATGATCACTGAGGTTGAGATGGAAGTTGAAGGCACAGGAGTGGGTACAGATGAGGAGTGCCTGTACCAGAAGATGGCCGACAGCCTTTCAAGCAGCCTTTCAAGCGGCCATGGCCTTCTCTTGCGTAAGGTGAGCAGTGTTCTCCAATATCATGTAACACCAGGAAAGGTTACCAGTCCAGAGATAAATAACGAGGTCAAGCTAGAGGTGAAAAACATTATAAAAAAGCTGTGGTACTGGCTGACCAGACAGACCAAAAAGAACAGTGCTGCAAGCACCATAGAGAAACCTGTGGAATCTTTTGAACCTGAGACAGAGACCACCATGTTCTCAAACAAACTGGATGACCTCAGAGTCTCAGATGTACTTGAAGTCTCTGCAGCTAAATCAGCCAAAACTTCCTTGGATGATAAGGCCATAAATCCTGACTTTCATCAGGATTCTTATATTACAGATGAAGAG
Source organism: Scarus forsteni (assembly GCA_036419115.1). Classification (NCBI taxonomy): domain Eukaryota; kingdom Metazoa; phylum Chordata; class Actinopteri; order Labriformes; family Labridae; genus Scarus; species Scarus forsteni. The sequence goes on from JAZDUH010000359.1 coordinate 26,070,355, forward strand.
TGTAACTCTCTTCCTAACAAACCAGAGCTAGAGTATGAGAAACTTGGCCATGAGCTCAATGAGCTCCAAGAGACACCAGACAAAGCACCGGACTCAGAGCCATCACCCCAGCACCCAAACAAGATTGAGATTGTCTTTATCCGCAATTTTGCTCGTGAGTCAATCCTAAATATGATGGCAAAATTAAGATGCAAACATAAATCTAGGACTGTTAAAGCATCATCATCCACCCTGATTGATGTTGTGGATGACCTGGTCGAGAACATAATCACTGAGGCTGAGGTAGAAGACACAGGCGATGAGGACTGCCTGTACCAAAAGGTCGCTAAAAGCATCTCAAGCAGCCATGAGTTTCTTTCACTTGAGATGAGTAGTGTTGTCCAAGAATTCTTAACACCACCAGGAGAGGCTGCCAGTCTAGAGATAAAAGAGATCAAGCGTGAAATGAAAAAAGTTTTGAAAAAATTGTGGCACTGGCTAACCAGAAAGGCCAAAAAGAGCAGTGCTGTAAGCAACGTAGAGAAAACTGAGACAGAAACTTTGGAGCCAGTTCTTGATTATGATGATGATGATGATACATCTGATGATGTAGTAGACTTCACAGATGAGATGGCTGTTGATGAAGTCTATACAGATGAGATGGCTGATGATGAAGTCTATACAGATGAGATGGCTGATGATGAATCCCATACAGAGGAGTACGAGCTCAGTGCAAATGTTTGTGAAGTCATTATGTGGGACCTGTTCTACAAAGCAATGCCAGGGTTTTCACCTCAGCAAAATTCCTCTTACACAACCTCAGTGACAACTTTAATTGACATGCTCATTGCAGAGGTAAGAGCATCTGGCATCATCCTGGACCCACAACATGTAAGCATCCCAAAGTTGATCAAGAACACATACAAGGACCTGTGTAAAAAATATGGAGGTATGCTGTGGGCATACCTGCTATCAGAATCTCCAGCAGTCCACAAGTTTGTCATTGAGACTCTGACAAAACACCTTGCACCCAAAAAGACCTTTAAGGAGAAGATGTCAGCTGTCAGGTCCTGGTTCACGTCTTTGCTACCAGCCTCACTCAGGTGTTGATCAACAAAAGTCACACCAATGACTCATGCCCTGAATTAAGATCACCATAAGGCCACACAATGGATGAGGTGTAACCTCATCCATTTTTGGGTTTACTCCGAGTTCTTCGGTTCTCCTACATAGGATTTAATGTAAAAAAAAATCAGAAGCATGATTTCAAATAGCACAATGAAGTTGTCATGTTTGGACAAATCAAATAAATCGATGTGAGCTGGGTGGTGGCCAAAGGCTGGGACCCTGGCGTTCGATCTTCGGCTGCAGGGTCTAGCTCAAGGGACGTGGAATGTCACCTCTCTGTCGGGGAAGGAGCCGGAGCTTGTGCACGAGGTTGAGCGGTTCCAACTGGATATAGTTGGAGCTCTGGTACCAGTCCTCTTGAGAGGGGTTGGACTCTCTTCCACTCTGGAGTTGCGGATGGTGGGAGGCGTCAGGCGGGGGTTGTAGTGCTTGTCCCTTGGCTCCAGGCCTGTACGTTGAGGTTTACTCTGGTGAACGAGAGGGTAGCCTCCCTCCGCCTTCAGGTGGGGGGACAGAACCAAACTGTTGTTTGTGCTTATGTACAAAACAAAAGTTCAGAGTATCCACCCTTTTTGGATTCCCTAGAGGGGGTGCTTGAGAGTGCCCCTTCTGGGGACTCCCTCGTTCTACTAGGGGACTTCAACGCTCACATCAGCAATGACAGTGAGACCCGGAGGGGCGTGATTGGGAGGAACAGTCCCCCCGATCTGAACCTGAGCGGTGTTCTGTTATTGGACTTCTGTGCCTGTCACAGACTGTCCATAACAACACCATGTTCAAGCATAGGGGTGTTCATATGTGCACCTGGCACCAGGACACCCTTGGCCGCAGCTCGATGATTGACTTAGCTGAAGCTAACTGAGACAATTTGATATCAGATTAGACTTTGAAGCCGATTTCACGTGTAAGAGGAGAAGATTGTCTACGTTTTGATGCATAAATCATATCTTTGGTTTGATGAAGTTATGACAAGATAATTCTGCTGAAGTTTTTGTGTGTGTGAAGGAGGGCTACGGTCTAATGAGTCACGTGACACGGTCTAAGTCCAGAGCAAACCACAAAACTCTGTGTTGCTCAAAAATTCATATTTAAAAAATTGTTGAAGCCAGCAAAAAGCTGAGGATGTGTAAATATAGCTGAGAAGTCAGTGCAGCTTTTGAAGCATGAATGAAGTCTGTAGGTGTAAGTATGCTCAATCTGTGGAGCTTCAAAGTTGCTGAAGTTTTCAGCAGACCTGCGGACATGTCCCATTGATTTCAATGTAAAAATACATGCAGAAATTATTTTTTACTGTAAAAAGTATAACTGTTAGACCTGTGAAAAATACAAGCGCACTTCTCCTCAACATGCTGCATGTGTCCATTTTTTTCTGTGAAAATCTGTGCAAATTTGAAGCCTGTGAAAGGTGGCAAAGTCTAGGAATAAGAAGAAGAAGAAGAAAAAGAACAAAATGGAGTTTAGGGAGAACAATATGTTGAAATGCTGACTCAGCATTTCAACATAATTAAAGAGAGTTTCATCAAACACTGCACATTTTCCCTCTGACTTGGGGATGAACTTTGTAGAATTTGTTCTTTGAAGGTTAAAGTAATTGTTCCTCATGCTCATCCCTTGCTCATTAGATCATTAGAGTCACACTGCCGCATTAAATGCCCCTGCCCTTCTCCTATAGGGATAGGGATAAAACTACAGCTAATCTATTCTACGTACTGAACAAGTTTTTTTGCATGTGAACAAGTATTAATCCTGTTTTGCTAAGATGTTTTGACAAATATGCATGTGCGAAGCATTTCTCCAAATGCACACATTAGCTGTTTAAGCTGCTTTGATGAAAGTCTTTGTCATTGCCACAGTAACAAGATAGTTAAAGGCTGTATGTGTGACAGCCATGAATGTAATTATTGCTGCCTATCATATGCACACAGAGGGAGGTACAGTGCAGGCAGGATCTGTTGACAAACACCCACACAGGAAAAAAAGACATATTACAGTTCATGGTACTGTATTAATTGCAATGAAATGCCCGCACAGCCTTTGCTGCTCAGCAGGGCATTTCATATCCTTTTCCCAGTGTGCTCAGCCACACAGAGGCACAGTCAGAGCAGATTTTTGTCCTAATTAAACCCCCGCACTGCCCACCTCTGCTCCGCTCAGCCTGGCATGGGCAGCTGAGGCGAATTCAATTTAACTCATGGGAACAAACGTCTATGAAGAAAATAAGAAATCAGTGCGAGCAAGGCTCTGAATGCTGCTCATATGTTTGACTAAGACTTAACAAGGAATGCATAATATCGCTGCATATATTTTCAAAGGTCACTGATTTGGCGGAGGAGGAGAAAGGTCAGCCTTTGTTTTCATTTTCTGATATTAAAAGAGGATCAAATGTTTTCATTTTCCTGCACAATCAACACAGGAAAATAGTTTTATTTGCAATAAAAAGTAGGCATGAAATCTGAGCCAAATGTGATGCTTTTTTTAAAGGATTAAATCAGATTGGGAGTTTGCCCTCAGACTATAAATGACAAAGCAACACCTGACGTCCTGACTGTCACTTCCATTTACCGCTGCATTCCCCTGTGAGCCACAGGAATGGTAAAAACTGTCAGTCAGTATCACCCAATATAGAAAAGCAACACTATGCATCCTTTCCTGTTGACTTGATAAGTAATGTAAATATTGGAAAACACTCCCCCTACCCTGAGGAAAAAACATGCAGGGTGCTATCAATCTATCTCCTCTTTGTTGCTGCAGCGAGTGCTTAATCACAGCAACAGAGAGCCAGGAGAGGAAATGAAATGCATCAGTGCCACTGCAGCTGAAAATGACAATCAGCCAGTTCAGCGATGCCTCTGATGATCAAGCATATCAATGAGCTCTGAGAGGGAGAGAGAAAGAGAGAGAGAGAGAGAGAGAGAGAGCACAAATGTGGGTCAGTCTGCAGCATCTCTACGTGAATCAAAAGATTTCTGAGATTGATGTGATTTGAATGATCTCATGTCAAGAGACTGACATAAGACCATATAGCCAGGAATAATTCAGTGTTTACATTCTAGCCTGCACAAGAGAGGAAAGCCATGGCAACACAGACAAATCTGTGGTCAGAAGAAAGGAAAGAAGATGAAGTCTTGAACAGGGTACAATTGCTATTTATAGAACATTAAGGTTCAGCCAGGACACATCTGTTGTTGAAATCAAAATGATCTAAAATTAATCATATTAACAATGAAGTCTGGAATTGGCAAGCAGTGTGTGAAGATCGATCTTTATTAAATGTTTTTGTTGTACACTACAGTGTTGTGTCAGTTATTATTTCAGCCTGTTTCATAAAAGCAAATGGTTTTGTTTCTAGCCTTTACAGCAAGGTAAAGCTTGTAAAGGTCATGCATCCATAGAATAAGCAGCACAGCTAAACGTGGAGGTATCACTCAAAAACAGAGACAAAATGAAACACAAAAGAGGGAGGTCACAAGATGCTGTCCAAAAAACAAACAATAGAATATTTTAATGATTTGATTTTTTTTTTTACCAATTCCTGTAAGATAAAAGCATAAAATCTGGATTGAAACCATAGTTATTAGGAAAGATGGTAAAACAAAGCAATGGGGGAAAATCTATGGAATTAAGCGTAATATGTGTCAGCAATAATATCAATTCTGCTACTTTATAGAATTTAAACAGAGGAGGTCCCCACTTCTTAGAGTTGATTTTTGAAGCTTCTGAAAGTTTTGTGGCCCTGCAATTAAATTGTATATAATAAAACACATTCCTGCACAGTACTGCACAGTAACTAAGTGAGATTTAGTTACGTTCCATGCAGTAACTGCATGAAACGGTATGTTACATAATACAATTCAAGGTGATACAATACAATGCAATACAATGTGACACAATACAGTCTTACTCATCATTATTGGCACCATGAAGTTTAAGTACACAATGTGACAGCACAGTTTCCTTACAAACCTCTCTAACTTTGCTCTGCATCACTTTATCAGATTTAAACAAGGCAGAAGTAATGTTCACATATTAAGGTTTGTAAATTATACTTCATTAACTGATCATGCAGTCATATTTAGAATAGGCAGTTTTAATTGCAACCACTTTAAGCCTACTAGGAAAAGAACACCCTGCCAACAATTAAGCATGGTGGAGTTTCCACAGTGCTGTGGGGCTGCTTTGCTGCATCGGGTACTGGAGGCCTTGACCGTATCACAGGAATCATGAAATCAGAGAATTATCAAGAAATTTTAGAGCGAAATGTCCGACCCAGTGTAAGAACGCTTGGTTTGAGTCGAAGATCGTGGGCCCTCCAGCAAGTCAAATACCCAAAAGTACACATCCAAAAGCACGCAGGAATGGTTGAAAAGGAAAAAAATGGCCGAGTCCTGATCTCAGTCCGATTGAAAATCTTTGGTTTGGCTGAAATCAGCCATTGGGGAAAAGAAACCTGCAAATGTTCAAGAGCTTGAACACTTTGCATTGGAAGAAGTGGGAGAAAATACCAGCTGAGAAGTGCAAGAAGCTTGTAGCCATCTACAAGAAACATTTGGAGGCTGTCATCAGTGCCAAAGGGTGTGCAACAAAATACTGAAGAGGGGTGCCATTATTGCTGAACATGCTCTTTTTCAGTTCTTTCTTTGAAATTACAATATGTAACATGTAAAAATGTGTTTTTTGTTGTTAAAATATTTTGAACCTTCAATTAAAAGATCCTGATGACATGAATTTGGTACATTTCAATGTATTTCTGAAGATGTTGTTAAAGTAATGAAAATAATGAAGGGGTGCCAATAATACTGAGCAGGACTGTAGAATCCAATAGTAAATATGGATACACCCACAACTATGCAGTGCATAAATTCATTGCCAAGCTGAGAGCTAAACCTCAGGGCACCTAAGATCTCTTGTGTAAAGAGAGGCATAATTTGGTTTGAATTTGTGAAATTTAGACATGACAGTAAAAGCATGGATATCATCCTTAATGACATGTTGCAAAATGATAATTAAAAAAAAGGCACCAGGATATAATGTTGTATGTTCTTTTCAACTACGGAAGAATGGGCTATGGATGGATAGATGAATGGATGGATGGATATAAAGAACAGATACATAGATGATAGATGGGTGGGTGGATGGACGGATAGCGATACTGTATGTACACTAAGGCACTAAAGTACTGCTATGTATGATGTGTATTTTTTTTCTTTTTCCTTTAACTTAACAGTTGGGTCTTTAATGGTGCTCTCTCTGTCTTACTGTCATTCAATCATCAAACGAGCACAGGTCAGAGAAAGGTAAAGACTGGATTTTTCTCTGTGATTTGAGTCAGTCAGACAGATCAAACCTCACATTACCCGGGGCTGAATTTGAAAGTGCACTTGTACACAAAGGTGCAGCTCAGGATTTGATTAAATATGACTAGTGAAAGAAATGGAGAAACTGTTTTTCTTTTAATCCAACCAAAAATCAAAGAGTCTACTCTGCTGGAGTTTAGAGTCTAGTTTTGTAGCAGCTGTAAACAGATTTTCCGACAAATGAAGTGTCAGCGTGAGGACACCAGAGTCTTCTAAGACCTGCTTGTTTTGGATATGCACAGTAAAAATAGCATGATGTAAGGAGGAGGGCTTTTCAGACACCAGCTCAGGCCTTAGAGAGCACTTTTGATTCACTTGTCTCAGTCAGTGACATGAAATCCCTCTCTGCGCGGCAGCCTTGTCATTAGCGTCATTATCATTTACCTTCACTTTACCTACTGTTGGTGAGAGAGGGAAGCAAACAACAGAACGAGAGAAGGATTAAAAACAGCAGTATACCCTGAATACCTATCCTGACACACTGAGGTTTGCATGAAAGAAGTGAGTGAAAGAATTTAGAGCAGATGTATGCAAGTCAACAAGAGGTCAGAAATACAGATATAAGACCGAATCTGCCATTGACCATATATCAAGATGGACAGAGCAACAGCCTTCTGGGAGTGAAGCCAAACTACTGAAGACTCCCCAAGCTGGCCTGGTGAATAGGTCATAAATTCACCCTCCTTCATGTTCTTAATGGGACAGCTGATAAACCACAAAGTTAACCCTTTCATGCATGAATTATTAAATCAAAAAGGAATACTTTCTTAAAATGTTTGTTTTTACTTTCAGACAAGTTAAAAATCTGGGTCATTTTTTCAGTGTAATATCTTGAGGTAGTTATGAATCTGTCCACTACAGTCGACTCCATGAGTCAGCAGTATAAATAGTAATTTAGTGGAACTTAATGGAGATCCACAAACACGTCTTTGACAAACATTTATTAAGAGTAAATAAAAGAAAAAGTGAAGTCTGAAGTATATGTATTATTGTAGTTTAATCAAACTATTAACTTGTGAATTACACCGAGATTTAAAATAAAAAACACAGTTATGTGAAATCAGAATACAGGAACAATACCCAATTTGCCCTTTGTTGGATGGATTTGTTGGATTTCTGATGCAATATCTGAATATGACAAAAACGTGCAAAGATAATATTTTTAATGAAACTTAGGATGAGGCTGTAGAAATCTGCCACCTGGTACTTTGACCTGGTATTGGTATTGGTATAAGGTTATAAAATTTATTCCAAATATCTGTCTACTGTAGGGGTCACCATGCATGAAAGAGTTAAGTAACATGAAAAATTAACTTTTGCCAACCTATGATATTAAGTTATATTAGTTATTAGGGCTGTCAAGTGGTTATTATTGCAATAAATTGTGAAAAGTTTGTACTGAATTGCAACCAGGTTCTAGTTTGTTAGAAAAAGTATGCTGTAGTTAACTGATCAAAGAAAAGCTCCGTTTTAGAGAGCAATTTTCGTCTTTTTAGCAACATTGTACTCTTTGAGACTTGTATTATTGGATTTTTGCTCCTGCTCTGGTGTGTGTCTCTACTTCATGTTCACAGATTGGGCATGGCAACCTGGTACTGGGGTTCACTGTAAATCTCACACCTGACTCTTATTCACCGCAATCATCTGCACTTCTTAAAGCTACGCTGTTTAGTTTGTTCTCCCATCTAGTGGTATTTCGCATACAAAACAGATAGTGCTCTCTAGCGCCTCACTTTTTCAACTGTGCGTTGCAACCGCTGAACTCTACGGTCTTCCTATGAGGATTTCTTCTTCTTCTGTGGCATGGCAGTCTTAAATTATGAACAAAAGTGCAGTGCAGGCTTCAAATCTGCTGGGGAAGTGATAAACGCATCTCTCTGTGCTCCTTCTCCATTTCTCATTCAGTCCTAGCCAGTATACTATGTGGTGCTTTATGTCCCTCACAGCTGTTCAAAGTTTTTTAATCGACCGGAAGGACATGGAAGCTTCTACAGGACTTACACGTTATATGTAAATACAGGTAAGAAATTCTTCACTCAGGAGGACAAGTCAGATTGCCGGCAGAGGTAATTTGACACAAATGAGGACATATCTATGAATGTATACATTGTTTTAAGCTAAATAAAAAAAATACTTAAAACGCTACACATTATCCCTTTAAGCTCTGCTTTGGCTCATCTTAAGGGCCAAATGATTCCCGCAACTCCCTGTGGTATTGTTGACCAGGACTTCTCTGTCACCTCAGCCCACACCCAGGCGAAAAAAAAAGAATACTTTAGCACACTAAATTTAAGTATATTTAGTATTTCACATGCACATACTTAGTGTACTCAAAGTGTGTTATTTTCGAGTACTAAAAAGTATACTTAGTATACTAATGATATATTATTAGTGTGACTTGAAATATACTAAAATACAACTTAGTGTACTTTAGTTTACTATTTTGAGACACCATTAAATTCAACTTAAATGTACTCAAGTACAACTTTGTGATAGTTGGAAAAAAGTGTACTTTAGCACACTAAATGTAAGTAGATTTAGTATATTTCACGCGTACATACTTAGTGTACTCAAAGTGTTTTTTTTCATGTACTAAAAATACATTTAGTATACTAATAATATGTCATTAGTGCAACTTAAAATATACTAAAATACAACTTAGTGTACTTAAGTATACTACTTTGAGACATCATTAAGTTAAATTTAAGTACACTCAAGTACAACTTTCGAAGGTTTAAAAAGTAAACTTTAAAATACTAAATTTAAGTATTTAGTATATTTCACATGCACATACTTTGTGTACTAAAGTGTGTTATTCTCATGTACTAAAAGTATACTTAGTATACTAAAGATATATCATTAGTGCTACTCAAAAAATACTAAAATACAACTTGGTTTACGTCAGAACACATTGAACTTCAACTGACTGTTTTTCTTGCAAAATTGAAGACTTTCAGAAGATTAATTTTTCAGTCAAGCTACAAAGTTAATACCCTGTTATCTACACAGCTTAACAAGTTCTTGAGGGATAATATAATTTTTGGTTGCTGTCAAATGTAAATGAAATGATCCAAGCTTTGGAATATATTTTTTCCATGTGATGACAAGAAATATACAAACAAAATGCAAGGTTGTACTGTTTATTTTACATGGTGACTGTACTTATATAAAAGCGCATGGTCATCTTAAAGGTGCTCTGTGTTGTTTCTGTTTAAGTGTTCAAAATTCCCCATTAAATTCTGAATGAACACAAACATTTTTAAGCATTGCATAATACAATGATGGTAAGATATCTAAATGTATTTTTGTAACACTACTTGTTAACATTTTAAAATTGAAATGAAAAAAGTAAGTATCATTTTTTCCTCAAAAGGTGTTATTAGTTAACAGCATTGTAGTTTGCTTTGAAAATTTAGTATTTTGAAAGGTTAAAGAGAAAAGGTGAGAGAAATTATCTCATTGTACATGTTTATAGTGTACCCAACAAGAATACACTTATTCCCACATCGTCAGTTTTTATTTGTTAATACACGGACTTTAAATAGCAAGCAACGTCCCTGCTTATTTCAGCAAGACAATGCCAAGCCACATTCAGCACGTGTTCCAACAGCGTGGCTTCATAGTAAAAGAGTGCGAGTATTAGACTGGCCTGCCTGTAGTCCAGACCTGTCCCCCATTGAAAATGTGTGGTGCATGATGAAGTGTAAAATACAACAACGGAGACCCCAGACTGTTGAACACCTTAAGTTGTACATCAAGCAAGAATGGGAAAGAATTCCACCCGAAAAGCTTCAAAAATTGGTCTCCTCAGTTCCCAAACGTTTACTGAGTGTTGTTAAAAGGAAAGGCGATGTAACACAGTGGTAAAAATGGCCCTGTACCAACTTTTTTGCAATGTGTTGCTGCCATTAAATTCTAAGTTGATGATTATTTGCAAAATAAAATAAAGTTTCTCAGTTCGAACACTAAATATCTTGTCTTTGCTGTGTGTTCGATTGAATATAAGTTGAAAAGGATTTGCAAATCATTGTATTCTGTTTTTATTTACGATTTACACAACGTGCCAACTTCACTGTTTTTGGGTTTGTACTTGTAATTAATACACTTTCATGAATATTAAATTTTATATAAATATACTTGATATAAATTTAAATATTAGTACTAATTAGTGTACTTAATCTAAGTAAACATAAGCACTACTCAGAGAAAAATATACTTGTAATTAGTACACTAAAGTATATTTTATTAAGTACATTGATAATATATTTCAGATAAATATACTTGATATAAATTCAGTAATAGTACTAACTAGTGTATTTAATCTAAGTATACTTAAGTACTACTCGGGGAATAATATACTTGCGATTAGTACATGTGTAGTTTATTTTTGGTTTATTTTATTTTTAACACAAAATTATAATGTACTAACAAATACTTTCTGAAAATTAAGTACCTTTTTAATACATTGCCTAATACACTGCCTGAATTCACCTTCACCCCCTGGACCCTGGATTCCCCCTCCTTCCCCTTGGCTTCCCTTCAATAAACATTCATTGTAACCCCTCTTTACTCAGTCTCTGCACTTCTGATTTGGGTCTGCTCATGCTATTGCAGATGTTCTTTGTAATATTCCATTTATTAGAACTTCTGACTGGTGTTTGTGGCATTAAACCAGCAGTAAACATAGTATTGTCCAATGTTTATATATAGAATTTCTGCTCCAGTGTTATTTCCATCGTTCCAGAGTTATGTGCAACCACAACGCAGGCGTGCTAATAACAGCTAACAATAGCCTAACAACAGCGAACAATAGCCTGGTAGATCGATAGTATTTTTCTGACTTTGTGACTGGAATGCTGACGACTTGGATATGACATAATTCACACTGCCTTCTTCCCAATTCCAATGCCAACAGAAAACGGCATCAAAATGTGGTAAACATTCCCTCACAAACATGCCCACAACCTTCATACAAGCCAGCATTTAAATTCTCTTGGGAAGAATAGACCAGCGAGTTAACATGGATATACAGAGAGAGCAGATGTGGGAAAGAGCCCACATCGTCTGCTTTTAGATTAAAAAAAGAGCAATGTCATAGACCGTTTAACCTAGAATTTAGAGTGACTATTTGTACCAACATTTTCCCCATTCAGTTTAACATTAATATGGACTATTTTAAAAACCTTATGAGACTGGGCCCCATTAGAAGATTATATTCTAGAGACCATTATATAGAGGCCACTTTCAAAGAGGAAAAAAAACACTTACTTGTATGTTGATGGAAGGCTTGGAAATATATACATATATATAAACAGTATATCCAATCTTTTTGCTTTACTTTTTTGTCTCTTATGGCTTTGAAGCTTCTGGTAACGTCTTCTTCTTCCTCCTCTGATTTAATTTCTGTTGTTTCACACTCTCTCTAGTGTAAAGACTGTGTAACACAATCTGCAATCTTGTTAATTTTTTTTTTTTTTGGCATGAACATCTTGTCCAATTACAACAGAACAATGTCGTTTCCACTCTACTTGTTGCGCTATGGCACTAACTGAGAGGTTGTTACTTATTTATTTTTTTGTCCATGCTCCAAGTTTTTTGTTGTTGTCAAGTCTTTAACTAAGTCTCGGTGAGGGATTGCTCTGTTGTTTGTTTGATTTGTAAAATTTTGCCAACAGTTTCAATCAGCCTTGAGTCCATCAAGCTGTCCTGTTGTCATTTCCGCTCCCACCTGATCTAAGGTTGAGAGCAACAATAACTCACCTGTGGAGCCTAGACCTCAAAGTGTCACGTCTCGTCATTTATTACATCGACACAGAGATGTGACGGTGGATCACAGGCTTTAGGTAATAAAAAGTTAATTTTATTTTTAAATTTATGCCACAAAGGCTCTGAATGTTTTATAAGTCTGTCCAGAGCCTGAAGGGCAGAGTTCTGGAGCTGTCCAAACAATTTAAATGGGAGCTTTGACCTCCCCTCTACCCTTTGAAACATAACAGAATGTGAAATATGCTTTGAATAAAGAAAATAATAGATATTCACAGTCATCATGATACAACACTGAAAGATGAAAATCCGACTTTCACGTTGATAAATTGAGACAAGAACTATATCTCTCAGAATTGTCTGGTGCTAATATGGTGTTAAAATGCACTAGATAACAGGACATTTCATCGACCTATATTTGAAAATGTTCAGGGGAATTCCTAAATCCCAGAGGGATTTATTTATCTAATTCTGAGCCATAGTGTGCCATTTGTATACAAAAACAAAAAAACTGTTAAAAAGTGACTTTTGGGACCTTTTCAGGCAGGAGATCATGCTTGCGTGGAAGGTTTCATCATATTTTTACCTGTAAAAAACAGTTTTAGTTATGTTTCTCTCAGGTCAGATGTTTCAACAAAAAGCATGCTAACATATGACCTTTTTGGCATTTTGGACCTGGAAAAAAATATTCTGAAAAGTAACTTTTTGGGAAACTTATCAGGCAGGGGAACATGTTGTGCAGAAGTTTGGTCATATCTCACCTTAAAAGTGAGTTATAAGCATTTTTCAATCAGGTCAGGCTATTGAAAAAAAAAACACATGCTAACATATGACTTGTTTGCCATTTCGTAAAAGGAAAACACATATTCTGAAAAGTGACTTTAGGTGAACTTCCCAGGCAGGAGACCAGTTGGTATAAAAAGTTTGGTCATATTTCATCCAAAAAATAACTTAAAAACATTTTGTTTTTTCCCCGGTCAGACTTTTGAACAAGCAACATGCTAACATATTACTTTTTTTTCCATTGCCAACATGGAAAAAAAATGTTATAAAGTAACTTTTGTGACCTTGTCAGGCAGGAGATCATGCTGGTGCAGGAGGTTTGGCATTACTTGACTTTTACATGGTCTTATGAGCATGTTTTCGTCAGGACAGATAAATTATAAACAACGTTTTTCATTTCAGGCTCTGCAAGAGGTATGCTGAAAAGTGATTTGTTGGGAACATTACAGGCAGGAGAACATGCTGGAACAGAAGGTTTGGTTATATTTCACCTGAAAAATGAATTATGTATGTTTCAGTCAGGTCAGGCTTTTGTAAAATATATATATTTATATGCTCAAACATAACCTTTTGGAACCTTTCCATGCAGAAAATCAGGCTGCTACAGAAGGTTTGGTCATAGTTAAGCAAATTTTTTCTCATTGGTAAGATTTTTGTACAAACAGCATGCTAACATATCACTTTTTGCAATGTCGGTCAAAAAAAGAAAAAATCCTGATTCCTGACACTTTTGTAGGCCAAAAAACACAATGGTTTGGTCATATTTGGCGTAAAAATGCACTACTACTTGTTGTGCTTTTTTCCCTCAGATTAGCCTTTGAAAAACCCTCATGCTACCATATGACTGTTTGCCATGTCCAACTTCCAAAAAGATTTACTCAAACAAGACTTTTTGGATGTTAAACAGGCCGAAAAACATGCTAGTGGAGATGGTTTGGTCATATCTGGTTTTAATATGGACATAGCCTTTAAGACTTTAGTCCTTCAGGTCAGACATTGAAAATCCCTGATATTAACATGTGACGTCTTTTCCATTTTGGACTCCTGAGAAAAAATATGCCCCAAACATGGGTTTTTAAGAGGCTGAAAAACATGCTGGTGCAGATGGTTTGGTCATATTTGTCCTTAAAATGCTATATTGAGCCAGAACCACAGAACCCAGAAATGGCCTCTAGTTTATTGAAAAAGTTCTGGGAGATGACCTCCAGACTCTCTCGGGATATATTCATTTATTTATATAACGAATGTGGGTATAAAAGGAGCCTCACCAAAAGGCCCAGTTGTTCACTAGGATGGGATGATGTTCACCACTTTGTTAACAATGTTTGAGCAATCTAACAGTTTTAGAACATTTCTCAATGTGCAGTAGCAAGGAATTGATTGATTTCATCACCCACAGTTCATAATATCATCAAAAGACCAAAGGAAATCTGTACAAACCTCTGCACCTAAGCGACAAGGCTGAAACCAACATTTAATGCATGTTACCTCCGATCCTTCAGACAGCACGTGCTCGAAGACCTGTCATCATTCTGTGAAGAATATTATCACGTGGGCTCAGGAGCACTTTGGGAGACCATTGTCATGTAACCCTTTTACATCTGCAAGTGCAAGTTAAAAAGTCGAGCATGCAAAGACAAAGTCATAAGTCAACAACACACAGCAATGCCACCATTATTTTTGGGCCTGAGCTCATCAGACACAAAGTTAAAAAGTGCGCTATGGTCTGATGAGTCCACATTTCAGATTAGTTAACATGTTAACACATGTAGTGCAATCAGACGATTAGAAAAATTAATCTAATTAATTACCAGATTTATAATTAATTAATCTAATTAATCACATTTTAATCTCATATCTGCTTAAAGTACCCAAATAAAGAATTTGAATTCTAGGATATTATAAAATTGCAGTGCATGACTAATCAAATGAATACACTAAGAAGTGAAGATTTGTAAATCCACATTTTTATTGGTGACTAAATAAAACCAAAGTCAGGGCAACTTGTCCAGAAAATTCTAAGCTCAATCAGGCAACTCAAATTACACTTTAAGTGTGTTCATAAATCAAATTCAAAATAAGAAAAAGTGGAGGACATCCAGCAAACCAGTTAGGCCTGATGCATTATTAAAGAATGTATTACAAATATAATAAATAAATTCAAAAATAAAATAAGACTTAGTCTTAAATATGCCATTCTTGTTGTCACCTGGGCTTTGTTTGGTTTGACTAGAGACGCATGTGTGAAGTGACGTGACACTGCAATGTACGGGTCCTCCAGCTGGCCAATATCAAAATCTTTGTGTGCTATGATTAATCTTGTGATTAATTTTTTTAACGCATTAATTTGAGGTGTAATTAATTAATCTAATTAATGCACTAAAGTGACAGCCCTAGCCAAGACACATGCTGCAGGTATTTACCACAGAGTGGTTTCAAAGTAAAAAAAAGTGCAGGTACTAGACTGGCCTGCCTGTTGTCCAGTCCTGTGTCCCATATGAGATGTGTGGCTCATTATAAAGTGCAAAACCCTCAGTTCCAAATGATTATTGGTTGATTTGACACAGTGGTAAACATGCTCCCATTTTAATGAGTGAATATGTGCAAAACAACAACAAAACAACAAAAAACAATAACCAACATTGTGTTTGCAAAAATGAACCCCACTGACAGACACAAATACAGACAGACAGACAGACAGATAAATGAACATGCTGATAACACAATGCCTACTTTATGAAATACCTTTCATATATATCCTCTAAGGCCAAGCTGATTTAAGATGGGCTGAGACGAATGAAAAATATCCTGTTGTCCACCATATTATATTTTGAAACTAAGTTTGGAAACAATGGAAACTATATCCTCTGGGCTAAAGAGAAGAAAAACCATCCTTCAAGTTCTTTAAGTGAAATAGCCAGCATCTATGAAGGTCTCTGGGTTCATTACAGCAAATCGCATTGGTAGCCCGCACACTCAGCAAGGCTACACTAATGCTGGACAATGCCTTCATGTTTGAACATATACTGCCAGGACAACTTCACTTTTATGGAAGATTTCTTTTATTTCAGCAACTTCCTTACTTATGCAGGTCTTACCATGAGGTCAGAGAGACAATACACAGCTCTATTTTATATGTATCACACATGGTTCTGTACAAAAAGAGTCTGTGCCACAAACTGGCCTTCTGTTGTCTACATTTGTCTCGCCTAAAAAATGCTTGTAGCATTGTAAGCACTGAATAAGACAAAGGAGACCCTGAACTGCTGAAGGACTTAAATCCTCGATTAAGAAAGAGAAATGATAAATTTCTACTTGAAGAACGCCAAAAAGTGGTCCCCTCCGCTCCTTAAATGTGTTGCAGTTGCTAAAACCAGAGTTGATGCTGCACAGTCGTGAACCTGTCCCAACTCTTCCATGACATACAGACAGATAAATGAACATCCTGATAGCGCGATACCTCTGTCTCCCATGACACTTCTGTCGCATCAATTCAGATTCTGATCATAATTTTCTATAAAAACAAATAGATTTATTGTTGAAAAAAATCTGTCATGTGATCTTTGTAATATTTTCTTGACACATTAATTTCAGTTTGCACCTTTTCATTGGGGTTTTTGTTTGCAAATTTGGAAGACATATTTTATAGATATGGGTTAAATTTGATGAATATTTCTGATTTTGGGGGGGCTTAGTATTCATTTATATTTAAGCCAATTTATTTTAAATTTAAATGTTAATTCTATGTGCTGTTATACTGTATATCAAGTTTCTTTTTATATATATTTATATTTTTATTTATCCATCTTTTTTAATGAAAGGGCTCTCATTTTGAAATAAGAGCCGCCCAATGCAAAGTTAATGGCAAAGCTGCTCCAAATAAACAGCTCTGACAATCAGTTTTTATGTTTCTCTACTGGTTAGTATGTAAAAGCTCTTTGACAGATAAAATATAATCACTTCTGTTATCCATGAAATTTCAAATTTACTATTTTACAAAAAAAGAAGAAAAATGTCGTAAAGTACATGATCATTTATTGATTAAGAAGTAAAATTATAGTTATTTATTGTTATTAAAATTATAGTTAGTTATTTATTTATTATGAATTGAAATGTTTAAGTGGTTAGGCAGATTGAAAGGTGAATTCAGTTTAAAAGTCCTCATTCCTGTTCAGAATGTACGTCCAATGACAATAACATTTTTTATTCTAAAGGAGTTTTTGAATGATTTCTAAAAAATACATATGGTGTGGTCTTTATTAGACAGGTGGTCTCATAAATTTGTTAAGAGTTTGTCAGAGGCATCTTTTGGCTAACTTTAATTCATATGGGTTGAATTTGATGTTTTTATCTCTGATTTTTTGGGACTTGGTAATATTCATTTATGATTTGTATATTCAGTGGAGTTTAAAAAAAAGATTTTTGTATATTCTAAGTGTTTCTCTGTCATTTTGTCCTGGTTTCTAAAGAGCTCTAATTTCAACATATAAATATACTGCCTAAATTGTGGAATAATAATAATTTTATCATTTAGTTTTGCACACTATTTTTATTTAATTTCACCTCAGTTAAATGGCAAAAAATAATAATCATCCATAATTTTTTATGTGTAAAATATCTGCATGGCGTGATAAATGCTGCAGCACAATAAAAATGACCTTTGAGTATGTAGGTCAAACCGCAGCTTATCTCTGCTTTTCTATTACTCAACATGTGTTTCTGTCATTTTACACACAATAGCATCATCTGCTGGATCTGAGTGCACTGCCAACATCACACTATGCTCTGAAACTGTCCACTAGAGGGTACAATACACAAATTCACTGCAAAGACGTGCTATGTAGAGCCTGTGAATCATTCCTGCTTTGAAATTGTATGCTTTAAAATCCTGGTTACACATCATTATGTTATTTTTTCCAGTGCTATTATTGGTACTAATAAACATATTTCAGTCAATGTAGCATTTTTTTTTTCAAACTATTCTGAGAAAATCCCTCTTCAAAGCAGAAATAATCACCAATATTAAAATTGATTTGTTTTTAACTGCACAGCTACTTTTAAGTTTTTTATTCTTCATGAAACCAACTGATATTATCACTCAATGAGGGCTACCAAATCAAACAAGAACACAAATAAAACAGTAATATTGATAAAGTAATCTTCTGTGTCTGCCTGTCCTACTGCAGGGTAGATGTCAGAAAAAGGGAAGAACAGAAGACTGTAGAGCCAGTCCAACTATTCAAAACACAGTCAATTTTATGTGTTTATGTACCTATTCTCACTCTGAATATGTTTAAAACTGCGCGTGCATCAATGTAATGGCAACAAATCATGGTTACAGAAATTTAAGCTTCGTAGTTATAGTTATAATAATGTATGCACCAATTGCATGTGTGTAATAGTGTGTTGATTTACTCACTATCATATTACTGCTAAGGCACAATTTTAGATTGATGATCTGGTTTGCATTTTAAGGGACTGTGAGAGTTTTTAAGCAATTCCAAAAAAGTCTCACTTTTAGATATATACCTGATCGAAATACAACACACTGTAAGATGAGTTTTATAGCATCAAAATAGGTTATCTATAAATGCTATTCCTTAGCTTTGCGGTCGGGTCGGACAGGGCTGGACTGGCCTGGATACTCAACTTCGGGAACAAGACAGATAAAACTAGAGCAAATTTATATTATTCGGACACGTCTCAGAGCACCGGGCTGTAAGTAGCGATATATAGCCGGCTACAAAACTACGTTACTAAGTTTTCTAAAAATTGCTTGTTGTTACGCATCAAAAACTACCGCTACGTAACTAGAAAGAGACACATTACCTCGTCGCTTTGCATCCTGTAAGTTGTTGAAAAAAGAAGTTGTAAAGCAATGCAGAGTTCTGAGGAAGGTCCGAGCTGCATTTATTAGCATCACAACAACAAACACACGCTATGGCTTAGGTCACGTCTCTTGGTACGTTCCAGTTGTAGTCAGAAGTAGGAATTTCCGAGTGCGAGTAGGAAACTGCAACTGGAACACCCCCCGAGGTCGGAATTTCCTACTGGGAACCCCCGAGTTGACAATCAAAGATGGATGCCCCCAGTGTGAACAGTTATTTAGCTCCTGTAATAATTAATTTATTTGCACTTCTGACTGGGGTGTCGCTCTAGATCAGCGGTTTACATAGTATTGTTTTGACTTATATTTACAAAAATGCTGTCATCGTGATAAACAAATTCTTCATGTGATATTTGTGAACAACAACGCAGGGCGTGCTAACAACAGCTATAATAGCCTGGTGGATCGGCATGTTTTTTTCCGACTTCAACTGGAACGCCAGTAAGTCGGAGATGATGTCACTCCCAGTTCCGAGGTTACTAGAACACAGCATTACAACAGTCGCTGTGCGTGCTCATGGGTAGCAGAGTCTTAATGTTGCCGGTAATAGATTCTCCTCACAGCACCTTTAAGACAAGGCTTTAACATGTTACTACCATGTGTGGAGTAGGACTTGCTCTGATGATGGTGTAACTCATTTCCTGCTGTCTTCTTAAAGAGGCTCAAATTGTCCACTTACTCTAAGACTATTGGACTTTAAGAAAAGAGAGTCATCACATAACAGTAAAGTCAACAAGTGTGTGCAGCTCCTATTGTAAGCATACTGTAGCAATATTCTAAATTTAACATATGAACCTACGTTAAGGCAAAATGTGGCTCCCTCAAAGCCACAACCAACAAAAACAGCATGATCCAAGCAGGACTAAAACAGAGGGGCTTATGCACGCCCAACTCTAATCACTGAGTGGCTTTTCTGGCAAAAAAACAAAACAAAACATATGAACCTGGCTAATTTGGAACCACTTACACTTGCAGAAAAGGGAGCATTATATTTGAACAATCTTAAATTCCCCACAGCATTGACAGAACAAAGAGAAAAAGACATAAAAATTACAAAATAAGTTTATTCATAGAAACAACTACAAAATTTATTAAACAGGGTAGTTTGCAGTGGGAGACAAATCAGATGATGTGGTATTACACTATTTCACAAAAGCAATATCAAAACATGTATGAGCAGATAGAAAGTCCATCTGTATTCCTCACATAGCCCTTCTGCTTTGTCTGTGGTGCTCTGTTTGTAAGAGGAGGCACAACTATCCTGAGATTCTCTTTTCCAAAGATTTGGACAAGACTTTTTGAGGAATACTTTCCTTCAGTGTGTGTTAGTTTCTCATCCAGTCTCCCACACAGGAAAAGTCCCAAATGGCCTCTTATTTACAAAGTATTTCAGAGTTGTGAACACTGAGACTAACACTGCATAGATGATTCATTCACACCACCAGAAACATAGAGTATGTTGTTCTTCCTTTTTTCTACTTTAGGGCTCCTAGGGTGACAGAGTCTTTCCCCTCAGAGGAGTGCGTAAGCGAGGAGCGCTTGGCAGTGCCGTAGGAAGCGTACGAGGGGGCGGTGGAGGTAGAGGTGGAGGGTAAACGGGGTAGGGTAGAAGTAGAGGAAGGGAGGGGTTGAGTCTGTCTGTCAGGAGGGCAGTAAGCAGGAGATGAGGACCTGCCTTTGCTCTGCAGGCTGCTGCTGCTGCTGCTCTGCAAAGGCGAGCTTGACGTTTTGGGGCCCCGAGTCAGAGATGACGTTGAGGAGCTGGAGAGCGGCGACGTCCTCATGCCGTAACCGAGAATGCCCGTGCTCATGAGAAACTCCCTAGAGCCGTATGCAGGAGGCGTTGGCCCACGGGAGCCAGCAGATCTGTGGATATTGTCTGGCGGTAGACTCCTCCTGCTTGGAATGTCGTAGATTCCAGCATCCGGCCCGTAGAGCGCTTGAGACCTTGCTTGAAGACGCAGCATCCTGTCCCTCTCTTCCATCTCCCGCCTCTCATGAATGGATGCCATCAGGGTTTTTGAGAAGCCGTCGTAGCGAGCGGCGGCAGATTTCGCTGGGGTCAGACCCTGAGGACCAAGATCCCTGAGGCTGTCCCGGAGGGTTTGAGACACCAGAGGTGGAGGAGGGAGGTCCCGTGATATCACACTCTGGGATGCAAGATCTCTCTGAATCAGGCTTGGGAAAGATGGGGAAGGGTCTCTTTGTATGTACCCTTGGAATGAGGGTGAGGGGTCTCTGGAGGTGAGGCCCAGCAGGGAAGGGGAGGTGTCACGAGGCTGGGGTGACTGTCTGGTGACACCCATGAACACAGGGCTGTAAGAGTGAGATGGAGGCCTCTGCACCACACTCCCATCCCCACCCAGAGACATATAGTGAGGGTGATAGCCAACCGAGGGAGCCCCTCTCTGGGGCAAGAACTGAGGGTCTGCAGGGGTCATAAGGTTATCGTAGGAGAGGCTGCTGCTGCTATGATTGGCTAACAGGCTGGAGGAGGTGAGGATGCTGGGCGCAGGGTTGGATCCTAAACTGTCGCTGTGCATGGTGTGAAGTGGGGGTTTGTTGCCATGCCGATTGCTGTGTTTGAGGGTTAGTGAGCGGGAGTTTAGGGTCAGGGAGTTGAGCTGCAGAGAGGCTGATATGCTGTTGGTCTGGATAGGCGGGCAGGGCTGCTGGATGCCTCTCAGGGGGCTCTCTCTGGACTCAGAGCGCAGGTCAGGACTTCTGTTGTTTCCCTGCTGCTCTGATGCTTTCAGCAGCTAAAAAACGCAAAAAGAACAACAACACCATGTCAGACAGGAATCTACAGACAGGATCACACTTTTTCGACAACACATTAGATTAAGAACTAGAACAGGGGTGTCCAAACTATGGCCTGGGGGCCGATGGGGCACGCTGCCCATTTTTAATTTGGCCCCTGAAACAGTTGAATAAAGACATTTTGATTACAGCAGCAAATACATAAATCATGCACATTTTCTGCTGTATTTACTTTGAAAAAAAGGTCTGACTTACAAAATGTATTGCAATATTCATCTTCAAATGCCAACATTCTTGCAGTTTATTCTTGTTTTGATTCTGACAGTGAAGATAAACCTTTAGAGTTTCCCATCCCTGCTGCCAAGAAGGTCATTTTTGCCCAGACCAGGTGTGACTCCGGATAACACACCCCTAAACTCCAACTTAAATACACGAAAAGGGAGGTGCAGCAAGTGCTTCTGTCATCCATGAATTCCTCTATATGCTGCCCTCGATGTAAAAGTTTGGACACTCCTGAACTAGAAGTAGCACAAAAGGCTGAGAGTAATTACCAAAAATGTGGAAAACTGCCATCTCTTGCTGTGTTAACATTTAAAAAAAAAAATCAATAGATCAACATCTGGGTTTTGATCACCACCACACTCCAATAATATCGGTCTTGTGCCATGACCAACATTGCCTTATTGTTTGTTATACCAAAATCTGTGGTAAGCATTTTAAGAAAAACTGCCCCAACAAATCCTGTTAACAGGTCATCAAAATGTTTCTTGGATCTGCATTCACATTCAGATCACCACCAAAATCTTGTCATTTCGTCCTTGTGCCTTGAATAAGATTTCCTGAAAATGCTCTCAAAAGTTGTTGGCAACTTTTAGTTATTCGTAAAAATGTGGAAATCTGCCCAATCTGGCAATGTTAAAAAAATCAGTTGAAAAATCCTGGATCTGCATCTAAATCCAGATCACCACCTAAATCTAGTCACTTCTTCCTTTTGCCATGAACAACATTACCTCATAGTTTCCTCCAAATCCATACATCATTTTTTTAATAACCCTTTCCACAATCTAACAAAGAAACAAACAAAGCAGTCAAAAACACACCTGCCTGGGCAGAAGTAGTTACCTGCTCTGGGGGGATGGGTGAGGACCCTCTGGATATGGCCTCCAAGACTGGTCGTAACTGTGGCACAGTGGGAATGGATACAGGGATGATGGATTTGGTATGGTGTCCTGTCTCTGAAAAAGAAAATGTTCAATCATGAGGTGGATACACACAGGACAGCTCATTCATATTTCTCGAATCTTGTAAATTATAGGGGTATAGATTAAAGAGGATGAGACTTTAGCTAGAGGCCCAGAAATCATCAATACATTTTCATGAATTAATGCTTGAAAATAATTAATAGTGTGTAAAAAATTATCAGTAAAAATGTATTTACAGCACTCAAATATCTTTAATGTAAGGATATTGTGTTTGGAAACAAAGTGGTCCCTTATCTCTACCCTTTTATCATACAGTTGGTATTTTGTTTGTAGCCTTGGAAAGCCAGATAAGTTACTTATACAATACTATTAATCAAGCACAACTTGTAAGGACCATGCAATGAGCAGCACAGCTAACCTACAAATGTGCCAAAATGTATAACTGTCCTTTAACATTTATATCTCAAAGGCATTATGATCGAAGTCTTTGGTTTATGCACTGATGTAGGCATGATCTGCTAACACATGTGCAGATCAGATTTTCAACAGGAAATTATGCATAAATTTAAAATGCAGTGTTTGGTAAAATGGTAGAATAGAAATAAAGCTGTTTCCTTACAGTCAACTAGACAATTCATTATGTTATATCTGATATTTCCACATCAAGATCCTGAAACTACTTGTTGGTACAAACATTCAAGGTGTAAAATGGTATGGTTATTTTTACTCTTTGGTTGCTCTAATACACAAATGATATAAGAACATACAGGAATGTAGACCAAACATGCCTACACTTAGAAATTTAAATAGGCAATAAGAGAAATAAATGGAAGAGCAGCATTATGTAAAGCAGGAGTTCCCAATCTTTTCAGTCACTGACCCCAAATTAGTGATAACAGGGACCCTATACTGTATGCAGCATTAAAGGGCATCAGACCCAACATTAATATAAGTTTAAGATTATATCTTGAAGAGCTTTTAGACATATCACCCTCATAATGGCCTAAATCTCATCTAATAACAATAACTTACTAAAATATAACTCACTTTGCGTGTGAATTTTTACAATAATGAGTACAATGCACCACTCTAAATCACTTAAAATGTCTTTTTTGGAGTATTTGGCAATCTCCAATCTCAACTTTGCCTTGCAATCATACTTTCATAAGCATTGTTTGGAAGCAAGAACATCTCTACCAAAGCTTCACTTTCACTGTTTTGCATATAAAAAAAGAACTTGAGCTTGGTCTGGCTGCTATGTATTTATGCATTCAGGGGGGTGTATGTGGGCTGGACTTAAAATAAACTTTAGTTTGTGATAACAGAAGAAAAATGCTTTCTAGTTTGTGATAACAGAAGAAAAATGTTTTCATGTGAAACAGTGTTAGCTCTCTATTACATTTCAAAGTTTTATTTTAACAGTGAAAACTATAACACAGAAAAGTAACTGTATTTCACGTTGGCCTGTTAGTTGGATGGCATATTGACACCTAAGTTACAGTCAGATGCTGCCTATGCATTGTAATTTGGGCATTTTTTGTCATTTATTTAGCTGCCAGAATACTGAAATCCTCCGCTGTTTATTTCAGTGAATGTGTGTCATGGCACAGTACCGTCACTAGCTGTCGAGTGGCTCTTCAGCAGGCCGTGCTCTGGTTTCGGTGGCAGCGGTGGTGGAGTTTTCGTCTGTTTGGTGTCTGACAGCTCGACAGCTCCAGCTGACGTTCGCTGGCAGGAAAAGGGAAAAAAAACAGGAAACATGAGAGACCTAATCCCCTAACAGCTGAGGTTACAATCCTCAGATGATGTGTGAGAAAACTGTGTGTGTTCCGGATTTGGCGTGTGATTTGTTTATGCATACTTTAGTTTGTAGATCCTGGCTCTGTACGCCGTTATCGCGGACTTTCACTGACATCTGCCTGTCGATCTCAGGTCTCAGGAACGGAGGCTGGATGTGGATCACTGACTTCTTACATGGCCTTGCGGTGTACCTGGTGTCACATAGAAGAGTGTCAGTCAGATGGAGTTACCAGGGATCATGAATGAAAGTCAGATGGATAAATGGAGAAATAGATGTACATGAAGTTAAGACAGTCTTACTTTGGAGAGATGGGACTGCAGACTAAATACTCCAGATTGTTACAGCAGCCTCTTGTGAAAGGATTGACCCCTCCTTGAAACTTCCCAGTCACCTTTGGAAACACAAAACACAAAGAAGCACATGTATCATTGAACTAGCTAAAAGAGAAACAATATTATTCCAAATTTTATTCATCTAATCCTTTGTTTTTATTTTCTTCAAGGACAAAATTTCCATAAGCAGCCTATTTATTTATATTATTTATGATAGATTGGGTAGTTTGAGATCAGATGACAGAGTTGTAGGTTGGCAGGTAGACAGTATAGGCCCACAAAGGTAAATGGTTTTTAGAAGGCCCGCGAATGAGAAGTAAGGATGTTGTGTGAGTACATGAAACAACAGTTTGTATAAGCATAAAAGTCACCCTATGGTGCTGCAGCAGTAGTGAGATTCTCAGATTTCTTTTGGATATTTAGGAGACGATTTATGCCATGCAACCACATCCTTTTGTTGTCCTGTACCTGCCTGTTAAGATAAAGTTTTTTTCATTTTAAGAGTCATCATGTACTGTACTTGCTTAAACCACAGAATACACTGCTGTCCAAAAGTATGATACATTATTTTCCATCATCATTGATAAAATACAGAAGGAATGTAACTTGATACACCAGATGGATCATTCTATATATTTCATTAATAAATCTAGAAAGGAGTGCATAGAAAGTGTTGGAAATTGGCAGAACCTTTTAAAAGCATATCCAGCAGGTGACTGGACAATTGTTCTATCAATCACATTAATTATGGGCCAATCAGATAATGTGGTAAGCGGGCACTGCTGCCTCGGTTAAAAAGATAGAATGTGAGACACTTTTTAAAACAAACTCTCTGCAGAAAGTCAGAAGTGGAGCGAAATAACACTTTAGCTGTGTTCAAAAGCATCCACTCATTCACTCACTCACTATCTCCTATATAGTGTAAATGATATAGTGGACTACATAGGGAATGACCAAACGACATTTCGGACACTACATTGAAATTTTCTAAACGTCGTAGCGTCAGCAGATGAGCCGGATATTCCTGTAACGGAAGTGGTCGCGCCAAAATTCACTTAAAAAAACGGACACTCAGGAGGATAAGTGGCAAATTTCGAAGCTGTTTACAGCCACTAAAAGACATTAAAGAGCTACGCTACAAACGTGTTAAAGATACTTTAATGTTTTTTTACATTTATGAATGAAAGCAGTGCCTAACAGCCTCCCTCCTCTTCTTCTTCTATGGAAAAACACGACCGCATTGCATTGTGGTATACAGGAGTACAATATAGGGTACATAGTATATACACTCACTTTTGCTGTGCATTATGGGTATTTTGTAGTGCATTATATAGTGAATGAAATTAACTGCTGAGAATTTGAACAACACTACAAAATGGTGAACACACTGTATAGTGCACTATATCCGTGATAGTGAGCGATTTCGCACACAGCTTTTCTATAGAGAAGTTTGTAGTGTTGTGATTTCTTTTTTACTAAAAGGAGTTTGGTCAAGATCTGATGAAACTGCTACTAAATCTGTTATCATCTATGCTAACTTCTGTACTAGAAGTCGCTTCATGCCACCTCTTGCTCATAGCACCTACCACTTCCTGCTCTCAAGGATGGTGACTGAGCTGGGCCACTCGCAACAGTTGTAGATCAGAGTTGGCAATATGGATGTTTACAGAAATTGAATCAGAATGATCCATCTGCACTGCAAGGTTAGACAGAATTGGCCGACAACCCACACAAATTTCTATGAAAAGGCATTTCAATAAAGCATCAAGTGCTGTCATCTTTAAGCAAAACAGAAAAACTCATTTCTACATTCTCAAAACTGAAGCAGCCTTGCACCTCTCTCTATGGCCTCTGGTGGTGCCCTCCTTTTGGTAGGGGCCTGGACCACAGCTTTGAATCCAAGGACAATGGCAAAGTTGGTAACCCAGATTCGAGTACTAGTATGTATAGATTGTAAATTGATGAGCTGTACAATATAAAGCAGTGTAATTAAATTTCCTCAGTCTGTTGTTGGTGACATGCTCCACACATAATGCTGAGACATACTGAGAAATACATGCCCAAACAAGATTCTGTGAGCATATGTTAGTGGAGAAATGTCAGAGTGACAGACTGTGGACCTTGCATTTGGGGGGTTTGATGTTCTTCTCAAAGGAAATCCTGTAGTTCCAAGTCCCCCAGACTGAGACACTGATGTACAAGTTAACACTACATCTTTGGTTCTCAAGCTGTGTAGGCCAGTGATTGCCAACCCTTCAAAACTAAAGATCATCTGTGGTGTTATCAGAATAAGTGAGATCTAACAGCAGCTTATAATTACATTTAAATTAATATAATTTATTAGCTTCAATGTTTCAGCCTGTAGGTGCAGGTTTTGCTCAAATAAAATAATCAGAGGGAAAGAATGAAAGATGTAGGACTTCTTTTGTAGGTCTATTATTAAATTATTACATTTACACATGGACACAAACATGTTACCATGAGACATATTGAGATATATGATTTGAAACAAACAAAAAGGTAAAAAAAAAAAAAAAAAAAAAAAAACTGGCCAGATCAAGTATTTAGACAACCAGGCAACTGCCCAGGGGCCCAAGACTTGAGCAGAGCCCTGGGTACTAAGTAGATAATCAAAACATTATCCTGTTTCCCTGGTGCCACTTTAGCTTTTTACAAACCTACCCAACCGAAGTGTTTTCATTGTATAACATGTCCCATGTCGCTACTTAGCTGCCCTAAGCAGGATTATGATTTGATGTCCTTCCCAGCTCTGCAGTGTACCATCCAATAGAGTGGTGCACAAATGATGTTAATTTGAAACATTGGTAGGCTAACACAGATGTTAGCATTGCACTGGTTCCCTCAACTGGATGTCCACTTATAGCCTGTGGGATTTTTCTCTGTTTTGCATCATTGCTGATAAAAAAGAAAGCTCTGTGGAGATCAAAAACGTTAGGAACTTAAATGTTCTCTTCTTTGTGATAACCTTAACAAACAAACCAACTTTACACATTTTTTAAGCTTAAATGTAAGCAGCAAGAGTGAAAAGCTATCAGTAGGCAATATTGAATTACATTACGGTGGTTCAACTTATGGTGCGCTTCAGTTGTAGTCAGAAGTCGGAATTTCCAAGTTCCAAGTTGAAAACTGCAACTGGAACGCCCCCAGAAGTCGGAATTTCTTACTGGGAACTCAGGGAACCTCACCACCCCCGAGTTGACAATCAAAGATGGCTGCCCCTAGTGTAAACAGTTATTAAGCTCCTGTAATAGTCCATTTATTAGCACTTCTGACAAGTGTCTGTCACACTTAATCAATCGTATACATAGTATTGTTCGACTTATATTTACAAAAATGCTGCCATAGTGTTATTTATATTCCTCATGTGGTATTTGTGAACTACGAGGCAGGGCATGGTTACAACGGCTAACAACGGCTAACAATAGCGTGGGAGATCTGCATGTTTCAGAAATACTTAGCATTGGATACGCTGCCATTTTTGTAGTCTTTGCAAGCAGCTAGATAGCAACCATTGCTTTAAGCACACAACAATAGTTTAAGCTTCAAAAGCAGGCAACATGAGATGCAGTTTATTGTTTCCCATTGAACACTAAAAATCTTATGTGCATGTGTTCACCGCAAACTGCCACGAATTAGGCGCTCTTCCAAAACAGATATTATAAATTCCATTTAGATTCCAGCATCCGGGATGAAAACTAGGAAGTGCTAAATGCTAACTCATTTTCTCACACCCACATTTTTTAACTCATTCCTCCACCACTTTATGGGAAAGTTAGAATACTATACATGTCAGTGGCCTGATGGTATTTTTAATTTCTGCAAAGCTTTATTTTTGCATGTCCTATGATATATATGACTGTTATTTAACCAAGTCCCGACAATAGTATTTGAAATATGCAAAGACATGAGGGCTTTTGACACATGTACAACACCTGAAAAAGGCTGAACCTACCTGCTCATTGGTGGTGCGTCCTCTGGAGACCAGAAACAGGTGAAAACCAGCCAAACCCAGCACAGGTATCAGAAACAGCCCTGATATACTGATCACAACCAAACTGTGCATAACATTAAAGAAAAGTGCTCCATACTTATCTGGTAAGACAATCAATTCACATATTAATACACGTTAAAGTATAGTTAGGCATCCACATAAGGATACGTGACAGTGCAGTGCAGCTTCCACAGGTCGTCCATGTGGTTCAGGACGTATATGAGGCCAAAGCTAAACACACAGATCATGTGGGCTGTCAGTGACAACAGAAACAGGAAGAAGTAGCGGTAGTTTCGCCTCCCGATGCAGTTGTTCACCCAAGGACAGTGGTGGTCGAAATCCTGAGGGGAGAAGAAAAAAGCCAAATTTATCCAAAGCTTAAATATCTACGGTGCTTTCTTAACACACTTAAATACAGGCCCACCACAGGCATTTCTACAGAGACTACAACGGATCTGAGAAAAGGATTAACCTGATTAATGAGATTCTCTTCCTCCAACACACTCTGCCCATCATTCCCTCTGCAGAAATCCCCTTTTTTACACTCTATGTGAACACTGCTGGAATTCCTGTCCATCCATCTTCCGCCATTTTGATCCCCTGGCATGTTTGATATCTCCCACTTATGTCTGCATGTATTTCTGAAGTCAGTTTTTCAAATGTGTGCATGCACTCACCTCCACACAGTGATCACAAACACTGCAGTGAGAGCAGCGTGGGGGTCTGTAGAAGTGACACGACGCACACCACTTCATGCGTACTTGGACGCCCTTCACGTCCACGTTCTTGTAAAGCGGGGCACGAAACTCATCATCCTTGTCCTCATCCTCGTTTGCTGGGAAACAAAACAGGTCGATTACTGAAACAATGCTCACACAAAAAGGAGATCTGTCTATGTCTTTCAGTTTGATCACTCACCCATTGGGAGCACACCGGCATCCATAAAGGTTGCCATGGTGAAGTTGGCCAGCACAAAAAGGAAGAGGACGGCACAACATGGTGGCACAGCTGGGCAGATGGTCACAGCCAGCCATGGGCATCTGAAAATACAAATAAAAAAATGGAAATCTCAAGCAGAGTTCGTCCTGCAAATCAAGGGTTTCAGCTTGCTTTTTAAATCTTGTGAGTATCCATCCCTTAGAGGTTGAGGTTAACACGAATCAGGGCCACAACAAAGATTTTAAAAGATAATCTTCATCCCATTTATTCCGAGGGGAGCAGCAGATCCTAAAAGTAATTGTTTACAGTGAGTAGATAAGCATGTATTAGTGCGTGTTCACCAGAGCTGGCAACAAGGGATTAAAAGATGGGGTACCCTGCAGGAGAGAAAAGACACACACTGTGTCTGTTTTACACAACAAAGTAGGACAAGGCCATAAAAGGGATACAAGGACTGATTATCTTAAACTCTATGAAATTTTATTGAGCCATTTCTGCAGAATAATTTAATCAATTCAGAAACAGAAACAGAAACACAACTTTAAAGGGTTTCTTGGTTGTACTGATTTTGCTTAACACAGTTTTTAATCCAATAAACTGCCCAAAAGTCTGGTGTTTATATAATGGTGCATCGCATAAAACAATAAAATGGAAAATCCCTGTTTTCTAACCTAAGAACAGGGAAAAACTTTGATATCAGGAAACAGAGGGTTGTTTTCACACCCAGTCCTGACCGAATGATAATTTACACCCATTCCACTGGTCATTAACATAAATAGCTGATCAGCCAATAACATGGCAATGCAGGTTTTAGTGAGGCATGTATGCATAGCAAGACAACCTACAGAAGTTCAAATTGAGCATCAGAGTGGGGAAGGAAGGAGCATTATGTGACTGAACAAATCATGGTTGTTGGTGCCAGACAGGCTGGTGTTAGTATTTTAGAAAGTGCTGATCTCCTGGGATTTCCACAAAACCATCTCTTGGGTTTACAAAGAAGGTTGAAAAGGGAGAAAATATCCAGTGTGCAGCAGAAAATATCTCACTGAGGACAGAGGATCATGGCCAGAGTGGTTCAAGACAATTGAAAGTCAAAAATCACACAAATAACCACTTCTTAAAACCAAGGATACATTAGGCCGAGGACCATTGCTGGATGCACAGTATGATGAATCCTGAAGCAGATAGGCTACACCAGCAAAAGATTGCATTGGGAGCCACTACTGTCAGCTAAGAATGAGAAAATGAGCCTACAATTCACATGGGTTCACCAAAATTAGATTATGGAAGATAGGACAAATGTTGCCTGGTCTGACGAGTCTTCATTTATTTATTTATTTAGCATAAAAAACATGAAAGCTTGGATCAAACCTACTTTGCATCAACAGTTCAGACTGATGGTGGGGGTGTCATGGAGTGGGGAACATTTTCTTGGCATGCTTTGGGCTCCTTTGCTCCAATTTAGCATTGTTTATATTTAACACCACAGTCTACCTGGGCATTGCTGTCCATCATTATATGACCACAGCCCACCCATCTCCAGTGGCTACTACCAGCAGGATAATACACCATGCTACAAAGCTCAGTTCACCTCAGACTGGTTTCTTGAGCATAACAGTCTCCACTCAATCCAATAGAGCACCATTGGGATGTGGTGAAACAGGAGATTTTCATTATGGATGTGTAGCTGTCAAAACAGCAGCAACAAGGTGATGCTCTCATGTCAATATGTCCCAAAAACTTTGAGGAAAGTTTCCAGCACATTGTCATATATTTACTACAAAGAACTAGAAGCAGTTCTGAAGGCAAATACAAGTCCAACCCAGTGTGTGTAAGGAATAACTGGTAAAAATGCCAGTGAATGTTTTTATTCTTTTGGCTTTTCTTTGTTTCAAAATCAGGAGCCCCATGAAGAGAGCACTGCAGTAGTCAGTCCTAAAATGAAGGTAGTTAGAATTATCATTTTAATTGACTTAAAATCTATAAAAATGACTCAGTTTTCAGTTAGGTGCACAAAAAGAGGTCTGGGTAAACAAAATCTTAATAGATTTAACTTCATTTTTACAACATAAAGACGCATTTTATGGTTCCACACTTGTGAATTTTGTTAACATGTTTTATGATGTACAGTGTTTAAAAAAAATTCTGGACCAGCTATAAAAAAAACTCTAAAAAAAAAAGTTATAATTTTTTAGAGTTTCTTTGAAACTCTTTTTAAAGGCTGTTTGAAACAAAAAACTAAACACGATTTTGGTAATTACTAATGCTTTTAATTTAGGGCAGCTGTGGTATAATCCTTACATTGGGTACTCTTCTAATTAATTAATCAAGCACTGTTTAAAATCCAAACTTGGGAGAAGAGCTACAATTATAACCTTTATGTGCAACATGCTCTGTTTTGAACAATGTTAAACTGTGTCATCCTCATTATATTGAGATAATTTAATTAAAGTCAAGAATTAACATAAGATCAGAAAGTTCGTAGGGAGCATCAAACATCAAGAAACAAAACATAAAGATTTAAGGTTACAATGAAGTAAGGTGCTTGCAGTGAAGTTTTCCTTAAAGTCAGCATTTTCTTAAAGCAAACATTTTATTTTCCCAGATTAAATAAAGGCTTCTACATTATGTAATAGTGATTATTTGGGGAGCTTATCTTGATGAACAAAACATTATGTATAATACCAGTTTTGCCACAGAGCTCATTTTCAGTAATAATCCCCAAACCCACTGAAAAACCTATAGGCTTATGTCAATGAAACCTCTGCATTGCTAATACCTGCAGTACTCCATTGAAGCCATTGGGTTTTGGATGTAAGTATCTATCTATCTATCTACTAGGGATGTAACGGTTACCGGTAAAATGGTAAACCGCGATAAAATTTCCCACGATAATCGTTACCGTGTCCAATTAAAATTACCGTTATATCGTGCTTGATCCCCACTCTGCCTCAGTAACGCACGGTGATGATACTCTTTGCCTGGAAAAGCCAGAACTATGTATCTGCCCTCGATTAAGGAGCCTCACGCGAGGTGCACATGCGCAGTTTGCATTGTTTGGCCTCTGAGTCTGACACATTTATTGACAACAAAGACAAAAGAACTGTTCTGAATATAATAATAAAGGGGTTAAATGATTTCAATTCTATGTAAAAGTACTTTTAGAACATTTTGAGCACACTGCAACAATACCGCGATAATAATGATAACCGTGATAATTTTGGTTACAATAACCGTGATACAAAATTTCCATATCGTTACATCCCTACTATCTACATATATATATCTATAGAAATATATAGATATATATATACATATATATATATTTATATATATATATATACACATACATACATACATAAATACATATATATGTATATATATATATATATATATATATATATATATATATATATATATATATATATATATATATATATATATATGTATATATATATATATATATATATATATATATATATATATATATATATATATATATATATATATACATACATACATAAATACATATATATATACATATACATACACATATACATACACATATACATATATAAGAAGATCCATCTTGCAAAGCTCAAATCTACAATGGTTGTGAGTGGCCTAAAGTGGCACGGCCCAATCAGTGTCCTTAAGAGAAAGAGGAGGTGGAAGCCATGAGCCAGACAATAGGAAATGACTGCTTACACAGGAATTAGCATAGATGCTAACAGCTTCCAAAGCAGTTTTATCAGAACTTGACCAAATTTCACTTTTAACTGAAAAACAGATCACAGGTCACAGGTCTCTCAGGACTTCTTAGTCCTGAGAGACCTGTAGAAAATTATACATAGAAAATTATATAGAAATTATAATTTCCTTCCAACATATTTTAGCAAGAGTTTGGATACAAAGCGTCTCATGTACTATCTTTATAAAGAAGTAGTGCTTGCCTGATACATTATCTGACTGTCCCATAATAAACGTAATTGGTAAAACAAGCCTGCAGTCCGCACAGTAGCACAACAGTTGTGTCAAAACTAGGGCTGGGTATTGATTCAGGTTTTGATTCGATTCGATATTAAGAGGTCTCAAAACGATTCGATTCACGATTTGAAATTTGTTCAGTCTGGGTTATCTCAGTAAAAATAATGCTGTAAATGACTTTTTGACCTGTTACATTATTAAAACTGTTTTTACATTAAGAGCTGAACCCAAAGCAGTTACATTAATCACATATTAATGATACCCATTAATGCATATTCTGCAAGTTACTTGTTTTTTGTCCAACTTGTCTTTTCTTTCATGCTTGTTAAATCTGAAATATGTCCAAACGTCAACTGTTAAACTCTCCAGTGGTGCCCCTATAGTGCTACTTGCTTCCACCATGTTTTTTTGACTGCTTGCAGTCACATCTCACGAGATCTTGTTCAGTGGAAAGCAGCGCTAAACGCGAGACTATATATATCTATATATATATATATATATGTGTGTGTGTGTGTGTGTGTATATATATATAAATTCCAGTGTTTGTATTTATTGAATCAAATGCCAATATTTCTTAATTTTATGAGCTAAACATACCCTTCAAGTCATTTTCATTTATTGCTTTTTCCAAAACAAAGCACATTATTTACTGGTTAATTTGTCAGCACTGATTTATCATTGCATATAATTAAACAGTCTGACCTGAACAATCATGGTTTATTGAGATTCTGAAGTGAGAGTGAAAGGAGGGCTGCATGTTCCCACATCCAGTCCCTTGCCAACCCCTAACCTCGGCCAGCAAATATCCTAAATTTTCCATGAGATTTTGAAGCTCATCATCAAAAAGAAAAGCTTTTGGCATATTACATATTGCAAAAAGGAACAAAGAGTCAAATGCAGACCAGCGAGGCCTTGGGGTTTACGATTTGTGATTGAGGATTAAAAAAGCTGGAAGGATTTGCTGCTTTTTCTGTTTCATAACATCATGAACTGAACATTTTCGGAGTTTAGAATGAATGGTGAGGGAGGGACAATGCAGTAAAACGCTGCCATGTTAAAATCAGATAAACAGATAGGGTCATTTTGGACTGATAAGGTTAGAAATTAATTTAGAGGTCAGGGGGAGAGGCCAGTTTGTACTATTTAGATAAAAATCAGATTTAAGAAAATATGAGCCTTTTTTCTAAATACAATTGCCTTGATGATATATGGTCAACTTATTGTTAATATGCCTCAATTTTAAGCCATACATAGCATAAATAAAATAAATAAGTATATTAAAATGAGCTAAATTACTCAAATTTGCTTTCAA
This sequence comes from Scarus forsteni, assembly GCA_036419115.1. NCBI lineage: Eukaryota > Metazoa > Chordata > Actinopteri > Labriformes > Labridae > Scarus > Scarus forsteni. The sequence goes on from JAZDUH010000359.1 coordinate 26,105,594, forward strand.
ATCACACAAAGAAAGAAACAGTTTTACTCTGTTAAATGTAGTTGGGTCAAGATTATCACCATCACCTTCATATCCCAATACTGGGCCTGTATATGTCTATATGTTCTGTATGGACAACCAAAAATCTTAGAGAGACCCTCTTACTCAGTATATCTGTGCGTGTATGTGAGTGTGTGCTGGATGGTCTTGAATGGGCGTCCGATTATATCTGGGCTGTTTGAGATTAGAGGGAGGGGCGGTGTAATCAGGTTACAGCGATAGACGAAGAGGAAAAGATTCACTGGATTATATTTACAGTGTTTGATTGAACATCACATGTTTAACCTACATATACTGTAAAAGTGCATGGGAATTTTCACTTTTGTGCAGTTTAAAATCATTATTTTGTTTGGTAAGAGCACAAGAAAAGAGGAATCATATATTTCTCTGAGGACTGTCAAGTGGAATAGTACAACCTTTCAAACAAGGAATACATGTCAAATCTGTTACATTTCTTCTGTTAATGTAGATGCCTCTTCACATACCAGTGGTAAAACATAAAATATAAAAGTGAAACACTTCTTTTGATCCCAGCAGCATCCAATCCCCCCTCGGCTGGTTTTAGGCAGTGGGGGAGGGGTTCTTTTTCTCCCCAGAGAGGAACGCCTGCTGATGCCATGCCAGCTGCAAACCCAGTAATCCCTGGATTATGAACTCTGGATTACCGACCATTCCTGCCAGTCCAGTGCATTGTGTGTTTCCCACATTCAGTGCAAACAGAGCGCGCACATGCCATCAACGCACGTCAGGTATCAAACATCACGCTACTGTCTGTGCTGTAGCCATCCTGAGATAAACCTAATTGGTGGCTCGCTTGCAGCGCATTATGAATCAAAATTGCAAATGAGAAATTAAGTTCTTTGTGGATTTGAATACATTTCGCATAATTAAATTACAGGAACCTTAAGAAGCGGTGAATATGTGACAAAAGATTAAGGAGTATAATATCATCCCCCCTCCCCCTTTAGGCAGATATTCAGGATTTATATCCAAGTTCTTCCGACTAAATATGGTCATGTTTGACATGTGCTTCAACTGTCACAGATGATCACTTACATTAAGCTGCATAACTCGAGCTGGTTAGTTACAACGTGGCTTCTTAAGAGACTTCCAGTTAAAATGGGGTGTTTATTTAATTTTTATGATTTGGGATGATAATGTGGTCAGCTGCCATTTTATTCTTCCTTCTTTCTTTAGAAAGATAGATTGATCCTAATGATACCCCTGTACTGGAGAAAGCCAAAACCAGAGGCAAAATCTTTTAGGGATGTCCATCCAACCATAGTTAACATCTTAGAAACACAGTCAAGGATTCTCTTCAAACTTGGCCCAAATGTCAAATATGACTAACTTATTCAATGATGACGATCAGAGGTCAGGCTTTAAGGATCTCAGGTTCATTATTACTATTTCTAGTGGGTCACAGAATATTTGAACTACTCCTGTCATCGTCTGATATAAGAGTCACAAACATGTGTCGTACTAAGTAAATCTTATTCTTGATTATTAACTCATGAGGACAAATGATGTTAATCATATGAAATAAATGAGCTAAACAAAAATTGTATGAGGGGTTGTTATTGCTTGCCCTCAAAACATTTGATACCATATACTCTAATAAGGACAAAAATAAAAATGCATTCTCTCTCTGACCATTTTATAATGTGCATCTTGCAAGTATTGTGCCCTATGCCTGTTTCCCTTCAGATCCACCTTATGCTACGGCCACACCAGATGCGAATTCGCAAAGACGCGCGTTGAGATTACATACAAAGTCAATGTAAAGACGCGTTTGGACGCAGATTTGCCCCGGGCGGCTCGTTGGACGCATTTGGCACGGCGAGTATGGAGCGTCCGGCGCGTTTGGGGCATCAAACGTCTCTACGCTCGAGTTGAAAATATTGAACTTTCGACAAAAATTGGCTTGACGCTGTGCTGCGGCAGCCAATCAGCGATGACATTCCCCCCCCCCGACGTCACTGATTTGATGAGGTGTGATGCTCTGGCCACATGCTCCGGCTTAAACCCCGCCGAAAGATGGAGGAGAGGTGGATCTGCGCTGTTTGCCATCATCCGGAGCTATATGATTCGACGTGTGTACTCTACAGAGACCGGAACAAAACGGAGCAGGCTTGGGTGAAAGTCGCTGGGGAGACAGGTTTTGGAGGTAAGTTCTGTAAATATTCGTTTCCAGCTGGATTTGCCTGCACGGACCATCACTGAGTCCGACTGGCTCCGGCTCTCTACTCTGCCTGCACAGTGACGCGTGTCGCCCCTCAGCTTGTCAAAATGGTCCAGCGTCCAGCCTTGGGCGGTTTGCGCGGCACGTCACAGGCACTACGCGCGTTTAAATATGCCAATTCGCGTCCGGTGTGGCCGTAGCATAAAGCACTGTGGCATGTAGTCAACAATTTTCTGGAAACACTCATCTTAAATGTTGGTCATTTCAGACATGAAAGCATCACACAGTTACTGCAGATGTCTCTGCAAATCTCTTGCTCAATCAGCTCCCTAAATTGCTCTATTGTAGTGATAAATATAGAGGCCTGTGATGTGCAATAAACTCATTGTGATGTTTAAGAAACTAGCCTGCTTTGGTTTATCTTTGTGACTTGGTGCGATGTCATTCTAGTCGTAGCCATCAGAAGATGGTTACACTGTGGTCATCAATGGATGGATGGGTTGGATGGGGTGTTAAAGTGATAGACAAGTGTAGGGCCCAAATTGTCCTAAGAAAATATCCTCTACACCACCAGTAGCCTGAACTGTTGATACAGGGAAGAACAGAGACATGTTTTCATGTTGCAAATGCCAAATTGAGACTTACCAGGTCACATAACATTTTTTCCAGTCTTTTATTTTTCCATTTTTGTGAGCTCATGTAAATTTTAGCCTCTGTTTCCTGTTCTCATCTGACAGAAATGGCACCTAATGTGGTCTTTGAATGCTGCAGTCCATCTGCTTTAAGATCTGATGTCTCGTGCATCAGAAACGGTCCTCTGCATACTTTGTTGTAATGAATAGTTATTTGAGTCAGTCCTCTTATCTCTAACTACTCAGCTCGTTGTTCTCTGAACTCTGGCATCAATATGGCATTTTCACCCAGAGAACTGCCATCCACTGGATATCTCCTCTTTCTTGGATCATACTCAGTAAACCCAAGAAATAGCAGTGCATGAAAATCACACTGAACCAGATCACAGTTTTCTCCCTTTTAGATGGTATTTTGAATTTAGCAGGGGTTTTTTGGACAATGTCTATGTGACTAACTGCACTGCGCCACTGCCATGTGATTAGCTGATCAGCTATTTGTGTTAACAAGCAGTTGAAAGCGTGCATCTAAACAAGTGGCTGATGAGTGTACAGAACTTTTTACATTAAATATTGCACTTCAACTTTTACAAGCAAGGGACAAAAAGATTTTTAGTTATCGGCGAAATCTGTAGAAACTGTGGAAAACTGCCCAGTCCTTCATTGTTAAGAAATCCTTTAACAAGTTCCCAAGTCTGCATCCAAACTTAGATTGTCACGAACATAATAAAATAATCACTCCTTCCTTGAGCCATGAGCAACATTCCCTGAAATTATATGAAAATCTGTTACAACTTATTGAGTTACAAGAGGAAATGTGGAAAACTGCTCTATCCTGCAATGTTAATAAATCCAATAAAGAACGTCTGGGTTCAGATCACCACCAAATTCAAATCTCTTCTTCACTGTGCCATGACACATCTTCACTGAAAAGTCCATGATATCTGTGCATACCTTTTGGGGTTATCCTGTTCACAAACTAACAAGTGCCTGCAAAAACATAACCTCCTTCACAAATATAACTTTGCTGAATGAGAGAGGGTTGCTAGTTTGCATTAAATATAAATTTCTTCATTGCAATAAATTCAGACCTCCATGATGTACGCTGCAAATGTCCATCTCACAGTAACAATAAAATTGCAGTTTATTTTGCAGCCCCAATATTTAAAAGGTTGCAAAAAAGATCCTGATTTGACTGCATAAATGAATTGATTGATTTGATGATTGAAATCCTGCTTGTTCCACATCTACAGATGAAACACTAAACCCTGTAGGAGTTCATCTGCCTGATTTCTTGTAAAACAGATTACAAAGTGGACGCCTCTGGGTCCAGCAAGCTTCCATCATCATCGGCCTGAGGCCATCTGGACCGCAGGGAGAGACAGTTCATTACACCGCAGCGTAGCAAAGACAAGCCCCACCTAATGAAAGAGGCTGGGCAGAGCAGTATTAAATCACACAGGATGGTAAGCTGCTCTGCAATCTGCATGCTGCCCTCATCCTCACAGTGGGTCAGTGGAACACCAGACGCTTACTATTCAGTTTGGTTATGAGCGGGAAGTTCAGGACTGCTGGCAGCCTGGGCTCCTTCACTGGAAAATGTCACAGATAGAAAAATGACATCATGACGTGTAATCTGTCAGATTTGTAGACGCCATCAGCACTGAAAACTACCAGGAGTGAATAAATTCCCACCGAATGGAGGATAAATCTCCATTTGTCACATGGTCACAGTGTGCTGGTTCACTTGATCTGTGACTGTCAGACACATTTTATCATTTTATTCTCGGTGTGCACTGTTTGGTAAAGATGAAGACAGTTTAAGTGCTGAGTATATTCTCTCTGCAATGACCAGCTTTCATGGTTATAGTGTTGAAGCACTCAGTTCAAGTCATAAAGGTTTATCCCAAAGTCAGACTGCATGATTTTGTCTGTTATGACGTCCACCATTAACCTTGAACAGCAGCTGAACCAGCCTGCATCAGAATCTGTAGTGAGGCAGATCCATCTTGCCAGAAAGCTTCAACCTCCTGTGCTCAGCCCAAAGCAGCACAGTCTAATCAGTCTTGTCAAACAGGAACAGCAGGAAGTGACTGCACTTGTAGAGATTAGCACAGATGCTAACAGCTTCAGTGGCAGTTCAATCAGATTTAGGTACGTTTACTTAATAAATGAAAAACAAATATCAACACTACAAACTTCACTAAAGTAAGGATATTTTCGCTTCACTTCTGCCATGTTTTGACCTAGGTTTGTTTTACAAACTGTAATCCAGTAGCACCTGCCTACTGTATTATCTTTGGCCGGTTATAAATGTTGATAAATGGAGAGATCGTTCAATCACCTGCTGGATATGCTTCTGAAGGTTCTGCCGTCCCCAAACACTTTCTATAGGCACTCTTTCGGAAAAGTTATGGATGGATTTTGATGACATTTTCAGGAAATGTTCAGCATGGGAAAAGGAAGAAGTGATTCAATTCTGGTGTTGATCCGGATCACCGTATGGGAACTGTGCTGCTTGGCGGAGGTCTGCGCTCTCCGAGTGCTTTTCTAGTTCTGTCTGTAAGAGTCTCTTCTATGCATCACTTGATTAATTGCTAACATAAATTAAACTATAATAAAAAAAAATACATAAATGCTTTCTTAAACCATTAAGTACACAGTCCAGAGTATTTAATTCCAATTCCAACATCCCTGGTACTGACTGGATCAATACCTCTTTAAGGCTGGCGGGTGCATCAAGCATGGCTATGCAAAACCACAGTGGCACCCTCACAAAAACAAAAGAGGAAATAAAGACGATAGATCTGCCATCTCCTTTGTGGCCTTTTGAAGGGTTAGGGGATTCATTTGTTCCAAAGACATTTGCAAGTAGCAAAACAACATGCTTTATAAGCAGAGGGAAGTCAGACAGCATCACAGAGACGACAACAGGTGCCGTTGCATTTCTATATTAAAAAAAGACTGACTCAGTGTCCAGCAGTGTCTCCACGTCCCATCTAGCCTCAGCTCAGCTCTCTTCAAGATACCTGCTGGGGCTGATACTAAAAAGTGTGCCAGGTACTAGGTACAGTCCCAGAACAGATAACTTAAGCAACAGAGTCAATACTATTTAGTGGAAAAGCCCCATATGACACACTTCACAAGATAAAACTACAAACTTTTGTAGCCAACAGATCCAAAGCTCTATGATTGTCAGGTCAGGCTATAATCATGCTCAAACCTTAAATGTCAGACACTGTCAGAAGAGTTGAGTCACTTCAAGGGGGCTCACATGCAATGAAATGCAAGGCTGGACTCAACTGATTGATAAGTACAAAGGTCTAAATCCTAGATCACACAAAAACCTTCTACCTGTCCCACTAATGCAGCTTTGAAAAGTTAATTATCAAAAACTTGAAATATGCTCACCAGATAAAATGAAAAACTACAGAGGAGGCATTTGGAAGTTCAGCTTGTTTGAACTGCTTCCTTGGTTGAAACTCACCATCAAACGCTGCTGAGTTTAAATCCAAAACATCAACGTTTTCTGACATAAACATAAGCTAAACCAGTGCTTTTGTTGTGAATGAGACATTGCTATGGATTATAGGATGTGTTCCACTTCATAATATGATTGGCAGGTATCTCATACTGACATTTGGGGATTTGTTGTAACACTCAAATAGGTAAAAAAAAAAAAAAAGATAACAATGGTTGTAGTTTAAGAAATATCTGGGGTAGGGTGACCGCATGGACAGAAGTTTGATTTGCCATAAACATCAGTTATGTGCTAACACAGAGATGGGCAACTTCAGTAACCACAAGGGTGACATTAATGTCATTCTCAGCTTCAGAATGCAAAACTGTTGCAAACTAAAACATACTAAAGACATATTAAGTGGCTATTAGAATTTAAAATTATTCTTTCAAACTGAAAACTGAACATTAAAGCAACATTTTAAGCCAAATACAGCATTAAAAGCTTAATAATTTATGCAATTAACTAGTTAACATGCTGTTTTTAATTTATTGATTTATTTTACCAGTTAGTCCTACTGAGAATAAAACATTCTTTCACCAAAGTAACCTGACCAAGGAGGTAATCAGAAAATCTTGGTTACTGATGTTCCATTAATAATGCTCCATAAATTATCTTTTGTTTTAAGTGCTTTAGATCAAGTTTTCTGCCTATGTTTGGTAAATTATCATTAATTTGGATAAATGACTATTTCTAAGTAAAATATTTGAGTCAAAAATTCATGTTTTGATGACGGTGAATAAACAACATCATTTAAAGATAAAATCAACGATGAATGAAGGTTTAGGATCCATGTATTGTTTTTTGTTCTTTTTTTTAAATCCATATGCATAAGGAATCTATCCTTATTCTTTTTTTTATTTTCACATACCAATAAATTTACAATTTAAAAAAAAACCTCAGGTTTGGCTACAGTAACTTTGTCTGCAGCACCACAGAGCAAATTTGATAAAAGTTATTTTATGCTAGTTTAAACTATTTAAAAAGAGCTCAATTTAACAAAATAAATCCTCCTGTTTCCTTCAGTGCCTTCATTGCTCCCTACTCTACTAGTGCTAATGTTGATGAGTGAGTACATATCTGAGCGTGCTCTACGGCAGCTTAGAGCACACTCATTTTTAAGTTGTGCAATTTGTGGTAGCAATGTTATGCAAAGGTCATCCTAAAATCAAATGTCATTTAACATTTGGTAGAAGAGTTAAGAGTGACTTGTGATATGATACGATGCTGATCTGCAATTCAACTGAAATGCATGTGCTAAACTGCAGTGTATTACATTATGTAACAATATGACGGACCATGTAATGATTAAGTCAACAAAAACATAGCCAGTAATATGACAACTACAAAATGATCTATTACAAAACTAGCAGCGTCCGGCACAGCTCAACCTCCAAGTAAACAACTGTAACATTGTACAATGAAATCATGCAGAGGAGAAACTAGGTCATGGTCCAATTCTTCAAGACCAAAACCTGAAATGAACAACGTAAATGTGAGTTTTTTAATCTTCATGTGGCAGGAAATTTCCAAACTGTTTTCTGTGACCTAACTTAAACATACTTGCATGTGTCCAACAGGCAAAAAAGCACACGAAAAGCATCCTTAGAAAAAAAAAAACACCAATGAAAAAGGCTATGTTGTCTCACAGTACTCTACTGCAGTTTAGTATCACTTTCATTTAGTTTGAAATCAGTATTCTGCTAGAGTTATCCTAAATTATCCCCCTTTTTTCCCTAATTCACTCACAGAGCTTATCTTTGGTCTTTCTAATGTTTGTAGTCTCTGTGGGGCGTAGGCGACCTGCCTGAGTTACGCGACACATGAAACCTTCAGCACCAGCCCAAACAAAAGTTCACAGTGAGAGGAACAAAAGCAGGAAACCTGTGACTGATGAATTTTATCAGGAAGAGGAAGACAAAAGAGCCTCCACTGTTTAAAGGCTGATTTTTCAACTCTACCAAACCTACTGTGAAAAGAGAAATACTTTCACTGCTAATGTACACACACTCATTATAAATGCATGAATATTTCCAGATGAAAGGGCTTTAACTATAACACGGCTGCAGGCTTTGGAATTAAAATCAAGGATAAAAGCTTTCATCGATATAAAAAGATAGAAAAAAAGTAGAAAGGGCCTGTCTGGGTGGTATTCATGAAGGTTTTCAGGATTCTCAGCTACAGGGGCAAAGGCAGGGTGACTCTATGGCAGACGACGCGTAACGTCCCTTCAAATCAGTGTCGGCGAGGCGGTGCTGAAGAGAGCGTGGCACCTGTCTTTCCACACTTTTGGAGGAAGTGAATCACTCCAGCTGCAGCTGCTGACTTGGCAGAAACACTGGTTATTAGACAGGGTGGGCACAGCTCATATCAGAGAAGTGTGAGCCCAGCTGGCAGCTTACAGGGCGCTCACTTTCTGCCAACTTTCTCCAGAAAAAAAAATGTCTAACTTCCTGCTGAGAGCTGGTATTAATAGCCTCTAACTCCAATGTACATATTTTCAGATCTGATAGGCAATTGAAAGGCTATCTGGTGTTTTGACATTTATCAATGCACTTGGAACTTACAAAAGGGTGCAAAGACTTGGTTATTCAGGAGCCACCCAAAAATTCAAATCTCTGATAGCCTGTTTACTTTGTCAGAGGCAAAATAAGTCGAAAATAAACTAGAAAAGCACTCGGAGAGCGCAGACCTCCACCAGCGCCACAGTCCTCCCCCATATTGTGATTTCACCATAAATATTAGTCCTACCTTTATTTCATGGAAATATTTAGGTTCCTTGACCATGAAAACATACCATTAGCAATTGGAATCATAATAATATCTATTTTAGTTCAGTAGTTATTCACAAAAATCACACTTTTCATCATGGCGGCGGGACTTTGATCCAGATCAACACCAAAATTGAATCAGTTCTTCCTTCTCCCATGCTGAACATTTCCTGAAAATTTCATCAAAATCATTCCATTACTTTTTGAGTTATTCGCAGACAGACGGGCAAACAAACTCTCCCGAAAACATAACCGCCTTGGCAGAGGTAACTACTTTGACTGTTTCAGGATCTGCTGCTGGTGGTCTTTGCATTCTTCTGTAGAGTTATAATGTTAAAATTGTAGAAAGACACTTTTCACAGTTACTTTACCAAACAAGTGTACATTAGGTAGCTCAAAATGTCAACAAGCTCTTAAAGTCAAAGTTCTGCAAAAAAAACAAATAAATTAAAGAATTTTCTTCAAACAATTTTCTTCATGGTAATCCTTTGCTTCTTATACAATCTTGTAGAATCCGTAATTCACAAATAGTTGAAGTGGTTTTCTCTAACAAAAAGAGACGGTCAAAAGTCATGATAAAAGACCCCCTTGGTTATTATTTGATGGTGACAAAATATCGATTCATTCATCAAACTTTGCACAAACATCCGCTCCGGCTAATGCCCATGTCAGACTGCAGACTTTTTTCATCATTTACAATGGTCCTCATGTCAGATTAGGCAACTACAGAGCCAAAAAATTCTGCAGGACAGACTACACGATTAAAATCAACAGCATATAACGACCTGTGTAATGTCTGAAGAGGCAAGGCTGACACTGAATACAACAACAGACACACTGTATTTAGAGACCTTTTCTTTAGTTTGTCTTTCCAGATGTTGTGATGATGACTGCAGGCAATCATTTATCAAGGCTCTATAGGTCCTCTGCTTTACCTCTCTAACATTTATCTTTTTAAAGTTGGCTTGAAACTTCTCCAAAACATCTTTTAAAGGAATGATGCTGTTTTTCAGAGGCTTGTCAAACTTTTTCTTTCTCATAGTTCTCAAGGCAATAATGCTAGTCTGTTTACATCTGTGATCGCCATGCATTTAGAGCTCCCTGTGCTCTCATTGGTCAAGGTTTCTGGTGTGAGGAAATATATCAAAGGAGACTAGACAAAAATCAAACACATGAGAATTTTTGTTGTACAGCTGTGAGGAATTTCGGGCTGAGCTTTAGTTGCCAGTCATTATGGTCAAGTCATAATAATGCTTAAATCTGACCCTGGCATAGGAGACGCACTGCTTACATTTTAAAGGCCATAGCACAAATGTCAGGTCTGCAGACCCTCATGATTATTTGGTGCTCTCATTAAATATTTGAGAGTAGTGTTGTGTTGCCTGAAACCAGTCTTGGTCTTGAGACCGGTCTCTAGACCACATTTTGAAGGTCTTAGGGTGTTTTCACACCAACCATATTTAGTGCGCACCAAAGAAGTTTTGCAACCACCGCACTTTGGTGCGCACCAAATCAGCCGGTCCGAGACCTCCATGAAGCGGTGGTCTCGATCCGCTCCATCACCCTACATTTGGTGTGGTTTCACTGGTGTGAAACAAAGTGGTCCGAACCGATCTACTTTTGATGCATTACTTCCTGTTAATCCCGCGGTTGAATCTAGTCTAAATAAGGGGAAAAAAACTACAATTTTTTTCAAAGAGCATTTTTTGTACTGATGCAGTAATATTTTTGTATGTCTGCAATTGGAAGAAAATAAAGCAAATAAGATTTTTGCAAAACTTCCTATTGTTGGGGATTTTCTATAATCTTTGTTTTGTATCATGATTATTTCGTATCGTTTCATGAGTTGACCATTTTGTTACACCCCTACTATTAAGGATTGGCTTATTAGATTTCAAGGTCATTGTAAAAATGAAGGTTAAGGATCCCTGACTTGTGAACATGACCTTGAAAACACAATTTCACAAAACAGCTTGAACAGATTTTCTTTAAAGATTGCACAAATTTCCACTGAGTCACAAATATAAATTGGTTAAATAATGGAGGTCATCGGTTGAGGTCAAATGTCATGCAGCTTCCAGGTCATCATTTACTTTTGAGTGCTATATCTCAAGAAAACTGGAAGGGATTTATGTTTATCTTTGCAATTTTAGTCTCCAACTAAAAAATAATTCAACAAGATTTGGGTGGTCAAAGATCATCAGGTGTCATTCATCCCCTGCTTGTGAACTCATTATCTAAAAAATTCTTTGAATGTTTTTTTTAAAATGCTGCACAAACATCCACTTTGAGGATAAAGATTTAAGATGTTGGGTGGTACTAAGTCAACTTACCTGGGCCTCATGATCATTCCTTGCTTTCAAACATGACATCTCATTTTCCTTTTCCTTTTTTTTTTTTTTCTTTTACCCCTTGTCTGCATTATCTTTACAGCTGAGCACTGTGTCCGGTGGCAGCGTTGGAAAGACCTATGCATTTTTTTCTAGCAGTGAGAGATATGTGAATATGATTCACTGCTATAGTGGCCATCACCAGCCCTCCATGTAGGCTACTCCATCAAATCAAACTTTATTTAACCCCTGACGAGAGCTGAAGGGAAGGGCTGTGCCACACCACAGTGTGAAAGAAGGGGAAACAGTGACAGACAGGACAAGACAAGACAACCGGGAGAAGGACAAACAGGTATTGTGGTTAGTTTAAGATAGTAGTCCAAGTGCTGTGCTGATCTAAGTCCGTACAGTAAGTAAAGGCTGTAAGAAACCAGTGACACCAGAGATGTGGGGTCCTGATAAACGGGGGTGGACCCATAGGGTTGAGATATGGAGGAGCACGTGTCACGGGACGTGAGAAGATGTGTAGGAGTGCCCAACTCAGCATGTTCTGACGGGACCAACCAGTTTCTTAACAGTTAGTCTCAACAGGAGCTTGAGTGTCTATACACACATGCGTGTCAGGTGGTCACCGAATACCCAAGTAGCCACCGGAAAAAGAAAAAAAAAACATAATATCTCTTTTCAGGAAATTCTGTTAGACTTTGCACAAATGTCCTATTTGACCCAAAAATGAACTGAATACATTTTGGAGGCACAAGGTCAAGGGCCAAGGACTCCATACTCATCCTTTGCCTACAAGATTTCTGCAAATCACACCTTTGCAACAAATACATCCTTGTCCATTTTGTCCCTTTCACTGCTCACTGTACTTTCACTATGTGGCACTTAAAGGCTTTGCAAAGGCATAGAACCAACAGGAAATAGTTTGAATTAGTGTTTTGGTACAGAGACATTGCCTGTATAAATATGCCTTTGTAATTGGAGGTGTAAAAGAATTTGCTTGCAGCTTTAAAATGATTAAATTGAGACTTTGGACATGCATCTTCCATTTGAGTCCTTATAGAATTGGGGGCTGTTGTCTTAATTCATGACATAAGAAAATGATGAGCTGTACCCTACTGAGCAGTGTAATTCAAAACAATTTTAGGTTACGGGGTCATTTCAGCTCACTCACATTCCCTGTCTCATGAGATGCAGATTCATCACTCGCTCCATCATTCACTTGCAGTGTCCTGGTTTTGCTGGTTTAGCAACACAGTCCCAATTAAGAAGTCTCTTTTCGGTCTATCACGCCAGCAGGCCATTGATTTTTTAATATCTCTCTAAGAGGGAGGACTAAGTTCATTAGGGAGGGGTTTCTAGATCTTTCCTGGCCTGTGAGCCTTGCATTTTGTCCAAGAGTGGTGACTTAAGCAAAAAAACAGTCGTCAAGACAATATCATAGTAGATCTCTGATTGATTATGATGAAAATGTAACTGCTGTTTCATATTTTCCTTTTCTCACTTATCCACTTGTGCCTTCTAAGATTATATTAGTTGGTAAGCAAAGTTTGTATACACGGAAAATGTTGAAAGAAATACTTTCAGTTTCTTGTGCAGTGGAGATGGACTTGTGAGAACTCAGCATTATCAGATATGCAATGTTTGTCTCCACGTTCTTGTGCTGCTAATAAGTAACAATAAAATATTACACATAATTTTTTTTGGGGGGGGGGCTGGTTTGGCGGACTGGTTAGCAACCAGGCACCCCATGTATTTGCTTCTGCCGGTCTAGGTTCGAATCCCGCCTGTGACCAGTTTGCAGAGTGTCTTCCCCTGCTCTCTCTACCCCTTTCACAAGCCTGATCCCCTGCCTCTGTCCTATCAATAAAGGCACAAAATGCCCAGAAAATACATGAAAAAAAAATATATATATACATATATATATATATATATTTATATATATTACACATAAGAACAAACTGACCCTTTGGAACAATTTAGCCTTGTCTGGGACTAGCAGTTCTGCAGCACAACGAGGCACTCCTTTGCAAATTAACTGATGACAAAACTTGCCTGGACAACATTGTTTCTGTCTGTATGCTCGAGCTGCGAAATTAATCCAACCATAATCAAGAAAACAATTACTTCTTTCAACAATAACAAAAACTGAGTAGTCAAGATTCAAACATTTCTGTGCAACATGACATGTTGATTTTTTTTCTCCATTACAATAATTACTATTATAAGCTCAGGTCCATTTGTCATGTTGGCCTTCTCCATCACTGTTAATGCAGCCCCACAAAACAGGACAGACTGGCTCTCTTTTACCTTCAATAAAAATATCTGTTTTCCATGTCTCTTGAGAAGAGCGGCATTCTGCATCTACCTTCCTTTTCTTGTCAACCGCCAAGAAGCATGTACGTGAAGTACTGAGCAATCTCAGTGACATAATCTGACAGCACCTGGTGTTTAGTTTAAGTCCTCTCCATGTCAATTAGCACTTCTACCTAATTAAGCATGCCTTGCAGCACCCTGTATAATATTTTATATCCTTCTGGTAATTTTGCTTGTACTTCCAATTGTGGGCCATACCGGATTGGCTCACTGGCCATGTACCTTATATTTACTCCAAACTATTAGTTTAACCCCCGTTTCAGTCTGGTGCTGTCTGTTTTGTTGCTGAGTTTCACAGTTCAGGCATCGCTTCATGTGTAACACCTTCAGATATGAAATGTGCATGTTTATATGGACTCCAAGGAGATTCCTTAGCTTTTGGAGCCAGCATCTAGTGGTCACACAAGGAAGTGCAGATTTCTGTATTTCCTCAGAGGTTTGAATTAAAGGGAATTACTTGTAAAATAAAAAAAGCATTATTCTAGTTATTCTGATCTAGTATTTTTTTACAATAAAGATTAACAGCCTGAAACAACAACACTGTTATCTCTTATTTATTTTCCTATTTTGTCTTGTACATGATTCAATGTATGAATTATTGTAAAAATTTGCTTTGTAAGTTATGAGAGAAGTCTTTCTCTTTTAGACACCTACCCTGTCCTTTTAAATACAGTCATTAAATTAATTTAACAGGAGTCATTAGCTTTAAGCAAATAGTACTGTATGCTGTTCTATCCTATGCAAAGACATCAGTATTACAGTCAGTCTTTTTCATCCCTGACTAAAAAAAATCCTCACAGGAGCTTTAAAGTAAATGTCACTCTACTAAGCGTACAGTAAATGTCACGTTTGATAGTGAAGTCAAAGGCTCCATTTTTCCCAGATGGGGGATCACATGGCATTGGCCACAGGATCTTAATCCCATACTCCCAATCTGGTGTCAGATTCCAGTGGAAACGTTGAACGGTTGGAGTATACAGGAGAAACGAGGCCAGATGTAGATCCAGAGGTCAACGGTCAGTGGAGTGGCACAGATACGATGAGGTGGGTGCATCCTCTCAGAGTGATCGGTAAAGTGCATATGGGAAGGGGGTTCTGTTGAAGGTACTTTAATATGTGACACTAGTCTGCTTGTTTTTATTATTTACACCGCCAACTTACATAAGGCTTTGGAATCTATAGGATAAATCTGACTAACCTATAGTTCTCAGCTAAATTGGATCTGAGGGTATTATGGGATATAATATTCTTTTTTTCCTCTGCAGAGCCAGCAGCGTTGGCTTGAGCTGAGTCTTTTCAACCTCCCACCAGCTCTGCTTTACCTCACAAATAGGTCAGAATCAGGAGGCTAAAATTAACTATTCCAACACCATCAATAGTCACATTTCCAACAGCTCTGTCTTGACCCAAACCACGACATTTGTTTTCAAGTGCAAAAAGAGTGTGTTTTACTCCCAGCGACTGATATTCTGACACAAAGGGCCCATGAAGATATATTATTGCTTGATGTTGATTGTGGGTGGCTTATCCCCCTAAAACTGAGCTTACTGAGAGTCCTAAGGGTGCACCGGGCAGGCACCCAAACTAGCCTACACTGAGAGCCAACCAGGTCAGATGTGAGCCGCCCCTGGTGGGACTGCCAGCAGCGTGAAGTCAGAGAAGAAAGAAAGAAATGGTGCTTTTTTGTGCATTTGTTATGTAAATACTATTTTAAGATGAATTATAAAACTTCAGGAATATTTTAGGAATGCGAGATGTTAGATATATGTGGCATGCCCTATTTCCAGACTCACTATTATCGACACTGATATCAATACTGATTGTCAACAGCACAAAGTCTCCACTTAATTAAATTCACAGGTTCCTTTCATGGTAAGAGTTAAATCCCCACAAAGGACATGATGTTTTCCTGAGTGTGTTTCCTTAATCTATGAATGTGATAACTCAAAAAATAATAAATGGGATTTGATGACATTTTCAGGGAATATTGGTCATGGCATAAAGAAAAAATGATTAGAAGTTTGTACAAATCTAGGTGCAGATCAAGGATTTTTTAATGATTAATATTGTAAGAAAGAGCTGTTTTCCACATTTTCGCTAATAAGTCAATAGCTTTTTTTTTTTAAGGATTTTGGTGAATATTTGAGGGAATGTTGGTCATGGCACTAGAGAGGGATAATGACATTTTGGTGGTGATTTGAATCAAGTATGGATCTATGAATTTTTAAAAATAGTTATTAACATAGCCAGATAGGACAGTTTCCCAGTTTTGCAAATAAATCAATAAGTTCTCCACAAATTATGATTGCATGTTCAGGGAATGCTGGTCACAGCACAAAGGAAAACTGATTGGATTTTGGTGGTGATCCATATCCAGTTGTGGATTAAGAAATGTTTACAAGGATTTGTTAACACTGCAGTACAAGGCAGTTTTCCACATTTTTACAGCACCTCACTCAACAGTGTTGGAAATGTCTAGGCGGAGGTTTGTGTTCTCGGAGCACTTCTACTTTGTGTTAGAAACAGATGTAAAGCAAGTAAAACTTTTTATTCTTAACAAATGAAACTTATAAAAGTGGACATTCAGTGATGATTAGGTAAACTACTTCAGCTACATTTGTCTATTCTACAACACTGCAGTCAATATGAGGGATACTTATGACCAAATTGTATACCTAAACTATCGTCTGTAAATATCTACAAACATTTTCATCTGCTGATTTTGTTCAGATAATACCGTGTACCCCAATTTTGTTGAAATATACTACAGAGTGTTAATGGGCGACTTTTTATTAGTTATAATATGGTATAAAAACTCAATCTCACATACAAGAATGAAGACGTAGCCTATGGGGTATACCTTGTACAAAAGCGCGTGCGTCTGAGTAGGATTACTCACGTGAATACGAAGAAGAGGGATGTGGAGCCGACCAGGAGGCAGGCTGCCGTGCACACCGGGATGAAGGCGCTGGCTTTCAGCGAGTCTGCGCCGCTGGTGGGCATCCTGTCCTCTCCGCATCAGAGGCTCCTCATAATAACGGAGGCGACCGTGAACGCACCACCGCGCAGCTAGTACCTGTTTATTTCCGGTGAAGGAGACCCCGTCTTCAGCCCGAGAGCGCAGGAGGAGTCATGATGAAGAGGAGAAGTGAAGGAATGGTGAAGCCTGCAGCGGCTCAGCCCGCTCCTCCTCCGTCCCGTCCTGACTGTGCCGGCAGCAGACAGCGGCGCACAGATGCCGCCTGTGGTTTATCCTAAAGGTGGAGCTTTGGCTCAGGACTGACGTGAGGCTGTACTACAACACTGAGACCCCCACTGTGGTCTGATCAGACTCACTGTCTGTGAGGCTTTGTTTCTCAAACAGACTGAAATAAATGACTATTCATTAATTTAAAATATATATATATATATTAATTTTTTTGATAGTTTTGAGAATAAATCAACCAATCAATAAAACCGTATTCA
Organism: Scarus forsteni; assembly: GCA_036419115.1. Taxonomy (NCBI): domain Eukaryota; kingdom Metazoa; phylum Chordata; class Actinopteri; order Labriformes; family Labridae; genus Scarus; species Scarus forsteni. The sequence goes on from JAZDUH010000359.1 coordinate 26,122,909, forward strand.
TTAAGCATATAATCATATATAACAGATGTCAAGTTATAGTTATTTACTTGAATAACCAAGTTAAAAAATAGTTTTGGTGGATAAATGTTATGATTGATAAGTTTCTGACTTCTCAGAGAAGCCCAGTGAGCCAGCTCAAATTTGGGCATAAAAAAGTGAAATTAGTCTAAAATTCGTCATTCCTGTCCAAAACGTATGTCTTATTGCATTAACAGTGTCAGTTTTAAACCAGAAAAACACTCTAAGAGTGCAGACCCCCACCAACGCCACAGTCCTTACCCATATTTTGAATTTCACTATAAATATTAGTCCTACCTTTATTTCATTGAAATATTTAGATCCCTTGACCATTGTAGTATACCACTGGCAATTGAATTCATAATGATATCTATTTTAGTTCAGTTATTCACGAAAATCCAATTTTTCATCAAGGCGGATCCAGACAGTGATCCGGATCACTCTCAAAATCTAATCTAATGTGTTCCTTGTCCCAATACAGACATTTCCGGAAAATTTAATCAAAATATGTCCATAACTTTTTGAGTTATGTTGCTAACAGAGAAACAAACTAACGAACTAACTAACCAAAAAACAAACAAACAAAAAAAACAGACGGCAGAGGTAACAAGTTTTAATTATTTCTAAAATATTTGTTTTCTTATTTTTATAACAAGTTGTCTTATACATTTGTAAAGAACTATACAAAAACATATATAGCTTATATACATACACAGAGTTATAGAAGACCTATGTAAGTGTTCTAATGATATTGAGATTCACAAGATCACTGTCACAAGTAAAGGAGGATGACAATTCAAGTCGTTGACTTTTGACCTCCAAAATCTATTGACGTCCTTCAGTCAAAACAAACACTTGTGCAATTCTAAAACCTTTTAAAATATTCTCATGATATTGCTTCCACAAGATCACCTTCACAAGAAAAGGATGACTACAAGAATATTTGACCTTGACCTTTTTCCTGTGACCTCAAAATCAGATTGGTTTCAACCTTTAGAAAAAGTGGACGGATGTGCAAAGCTTGAAAAAGTTGCTCAGAGCAGTGTGGATATATGTCCACAAGCAAAGAGCGACCTCTTGCTCAGAGCTTTATTATTTCCTGTGATCTCTAAAATCTTGTAAGTTTGACCTTGGATATACAAGGACATTTAAGACTTCAAAATGTTGCCATCCTAAACATAAATACCAGCCTTACATACTCCGTATATCTTTGTGAGAAACAGGGGGAATGGTGACATTATCTCACAACATGATAAAATGGGTTCAATTCCTCATTAACATAAGCAGGGACCAATGAGACGGTATGTTTTCATTACTTTTTGATGGACAGCCCTCCTGAGATTAAAATTCAGCTGCTAGCTCTGTCTTCTGCCGGCTAATTCACTAATCTCGGTGTGCGAGAAAGCTCCCTGAAGAGCCTGTCATAGGAAAACTACCCCTTCATCTCTTAGGGATTACATGAACACTACTTGATGGAAAATGAAATGGCTGAATGCTATTTGAACTCCTCAGCATGATTGGTTTATGCCTCTGTCCCTCCTTTATAAACATCTCATGACCAAAGCCTCCAACATCAGAAGCCTGGGACAGTGTCTCTGAGGATGGACGCTGAGGAGCTGATAGAATCCATCATCAGAGGACTCATGTTTCTTGCAGGGATCCTTGGAAACAACTGGCTGGCGATTCGCTCCATGCCCGGGCAGAAATCAAGCATCCGCACCAGCGAGGTCCTTTTTATCAACCTGGCCATCTCCAACCTCATCACCAACTACCTGGTGGACCTCCCAGACACCATCGCCGACTTCGCCGGTCGCTGGTTCCTCGGGGAAACCTTCTGCGGTGTGTTTCGATTCTGTGCCGACCTTTCTGAAACCAGCAGCATCTTCACGACTTTCTTCATCTGCGTTTTCTGGTACCAGAAGCTTGTCAGGTCTTTGAAGCAAGGCGGCGCCCCAGTGAAGCTGGACAGCCTTTGCTTGGTTGGGTGTCTTCTGTGTGGAAGCTGGACCGTGGCTGTCGTTTTCAGCATCCCACATTTCTTTTTTGTCACAGTGCAGGCGACGAATGACAGTCATGAGGATTGCATAGACCTTTTCCCCAATGCGATCGCTAGACAAACCTATGATGTCTTTTATCTTACCTTGGCGAACGCTATTCCTATGTCAGGGATTGTGTTCGTCAGCATCCAGATTGTTTCAACTCTTTTCCAAAACCAACGACGCATTCAGGGCCGCAACTCTGACACTACCAAGACGACAGTTAAGGATGAAAACAAAATTGCTGATACCACAGATGACATGCCATCTGTCCACAATGCTTCTGGTCAAAGCACCTCAGTAGACCCTTCTGACTCTGCGTCCTTGACCAACATTTACACGGGCGTGTCTGCTACTTCCTGTCCAAAGCCAAACCTGGCAGGTCAAAGCTCAAACAGGGAACCCAGCAGAAAAGTTGAAGCTCCGCCGGCTCTTTTAAAGCCAGGCCAGATGCCGGCTAACAAACAGAGCCAGAGTGCCAGCTCTCAGGTCAGAGCAGCCAAGAGTGTGGTGGCGGTGGCGAGTGTGTTCCTGGTCTGCTGGCTGACTCATATACTTCTGCGCATCACCAACAACATCCACACCTCGTCAATAGTAGTGGAGGTGGCCAGTTATGTTGCAGCCTCCTACACATGCATTATTCCATATATATTCCTGCATGGAGTCAAAAAGCTTTCTTGCTCATGCAAACGGTAGAATTATGTAAAGTTCATCTGATTGTACTCATGGACTCCAAATAATGTCCAGTTCAGAAAAAACATGAAGCTCTAGTCCTTCTCTGCTCTGTTTCTCTGGATGTTATCATGCCCCTGCTTTCCTTTAATTATACAGAGAGTCCATCACTATCTGCTTGTTTGTCTTAACATGTGATTCGACCCAAGGAGATGCTTCCATCTATCAAAACGAAACTCAAACCTGTCAGAAAAATGTCCATTTCAGAAGCTGCAGGTTGTGCATAAGTCAAGCCTGCTGCACATTTTTCAAATAAAATCTAAGATCTTTTTAAGAGCAAAACAAAAAAAAATTAGATAGTACTTTTAGACTTACCTGACTATTCACATTCACTTTTATCTAGAAGAAAAAATTCTCTAAACTTGCTTCTCCTTCCTACACAGGGTTCCTAAACTTTTTGTATCAAAAATTAAGACCCTTATAAGACTCAGACTGAAAAAATAGACACCAGTTTTTGCACTGCAGAACAAACAGCAATTATCACAACCGTGGTATATTTAACTAGAAAAGCACTCGGAGAGCGCAGACCTCCGCCAGCGCCACAGTCCTCAGCCATATTGTCATTTTGACCATAAATATTAGTCCTACCTTTATTTCATGTAAATATTTAGATTCCTTGCCCATGAAAACATACCATTAGCAATTAGATTCATAATGATATCTATTTTAGTTCAGTAGTTATTCACAAAAATCACATTTTTTGCCATGGCGGCCAGACGCTGATCAGGATCGACACCAAAATTGAATCAGTTCTTCCTTTTCCCATGCTGAACATTTTCTGCAAATTTCATCAAAATCCATCCATTACATCTTGAGTTATTTTGTTCACAGACGGACGGACAGACAGACAGGCAGACGGACAAACTATCCCGAAAACATAACCTCCATGGTGGAGGTAATAATTGTCCTAATATGTTATTAAATGCTAATGACCTTCACCAAGGAGGTTATGTTTTTGCCGACATTTGTTAATCACTTTGTCTGTGAACAAGATATCTCAAAATGTTAATTACCCCCGCCAGGAGGTGATGTTATTGCCGCCGTCTGTTTGTGTTTTGTTAGTTTGTGTGTTTGTTAGTTTGTATTTTATTAGCAACATTACTCAAAAAGTTATGGACAGATTGCGATAAAATTTTCAGGAAATGTTCGGATTGGGACAAGGAACAAATGATTAGATTTTGAGAGTGATCTGGATCACTGTCTGGATCCGCCACAACGAAAAATGCGGTTTCGTGAATAACTGCTAAACTAAAAAAGATATCATTATGAATCCAATTGCTAACAGTATGTTTTCATGGTCAAGGAAGCTAAATATTTCGATGAAATAAAGGTAGGACTAATATTTATAGTGAAAATCCCAATATGGGTGAGGACTGTGGCGCTGACTGAGGTCTGCTCTCTCTGCAACCTGCTGCTTTTTAAGTTACTGATTTTAATTACATTTTCAGGGAATGTGAGCAATTGCAGAAGGACGAGGGAATTGCACTCTTACAATGTTGGAAATGCCTTGGTGAAGGTTTGTGCTCTTGTGAGACTATTTATAGAAATCTTACAAGTGAGAAATGCAATAATGTGAAAAATGGAATAACATATTGTCACATAAATGTCAAAGTAGAGGAAGAAAGAGACACAAAATATTGACAGCCTCGTCACGTGGACAGAGAACTTTTCAATGCTCACTGTAGGTCATGAGAGCAGAGGAGTATTAGGCCAAGGCTGGGGAGTGGAAAAGCAAAGAGGTGGATGACTTGGTTCTGATCATCATAGTTAAACATTTTTATGACAACAGATCTTTACCCCCTTATCCTTTGTCCCATCTGGCAGGAGCATTTTCCATACAAAAAACATCACTTTTCTGCCAGATATTTCCTGGTGTTTTATAAAGCAGCAGTTGAAATGGCCCCAAAACAAAATCCATAGAATCACGTCATTTAAATTCAATTCAAATTCAAGACTTCTTTTGTATTTAATTCAAACATGAAAATGAAGACTTTAAATAATCTTCAGAAATCAAATCAGCTCCATATTTTGACTACCTTACAAGTCTGGTCAGGTTCAGAGCACAGGTGTTTCACCAAAGTTTATCTAGCATCGTGGCAGTGCTGCGCGGGAAATACGTGAAGTGAGTTAGTTCCAAATAAGCTTTATTTTTCCGAAAAGTTAACAAACTCAAAAAACACTAGGTAGCATACTCTTAAACTGTGGTATTATTTTTATGGGAGTTCTTGTAGGCAGAGAAAATACTCTATGTATTTGGTACAATGCTTCCCTGTTTGCCGCTGGTTCTGCGTCACAAACTTTTACAAATTGTGGCTTACTGAGGGAGACGAGAGAACTTTGCTTCTAATGTACTTAATGGCCATATGGAGCTCATAAAACCCCGCTTCAAAAATACTGAACTATCCCTTTAAGCCAAATACATCAAAGAGGTTTGCATGCCATGAAGTTTAAGGGAGCACCTCCAAGGCTCTGGTGGCAAAGGACCCCCTCCCGCTGCGTCACCAGCTGCCAGGTTGCAGTGCAGTGGTTGCACCGACTCAGATGCGTTTCATTTGGGTCTTAAACTGACCACCCTCCGTCTCCCAGGCCAAGCCCTCATGGTCTGAGCTAACTTACAGGTAGCTCTTCTCTTTATTTCCACCCATTATTCCCAGACATTTTTATCTTAAAGTCTAATTCCCTTAAACTTTCATCCTCTCCTTTTAACTTCCACTCATTGTTAATGGCATAACTGGTTGCTTATCTTCAAGTTTATAAATGTATGAGAAAGAAGTGTTCTTTTTTTAATCTTGAACTTATAATTTAATAGATTTTGTCTTGTTTATGTCTAAAGTGCAGTAGCTCTAAATAAACAGACATCACCTCGTCCAAATTTAGCTGTTTTCTTGTAATAGCCACAATTTACCATAATATCTCTTCAAAGGAAACTCGTGCAATGACTTTTGACAGAAACCAAAAATATTTCTACGTTTGTCAGTCATTCTTACAAAATAAGAATTTGATTAGGCTGTCAAGACTTCATCAGGTTGAGTTTACACACACAATACACTTTCTTTCCTGATAATCTCAAAATTGTCATGGTTGATTTCTGTTTTTCTTACACATTTATGAATGTTTAGGCTGGAAAATTACATGCTTGGTGTCTTGGCTTGACTTTGTGGTCTGAAAAGATTTTTTTGTTTGTTTTTTCAAACTCAACACAGTCCAGTTGCCTCGATTTCAAATCTTCAAGATAGCCATGACCTGGATGAATGAGAATCTACACAGACATATAATCACATGTTACAATCAAGACACTGGGAAGACCAGCCCTGAACACACACAGCATGTTGAATGTTGAAGCAGACAGGCTGCAGCAGCAAAAAACCACACTAGAGAAACCGGCATTGTGTAAACTCCACAGACTACCCGAGTATTGTTGCTGAGAAGAATGTGAAGGCACAAAAAATCCTACATGCTCTTAAGCTCATGAAATATTACCATACCAAGGCTGATAATATTTGACTGAATCGTGTTTACAGCATCATTCACAAAGAGATCTGACTTTACACTGTGTTCCAAATTATTATGCAGACTGCATTTTATCGTCATAAAGACTAAATGTTTTTGATTTTCAAGTAAACTCATGAATGGCATTTTGTCTCAGGACTCTTTGAATTACTGAAGTCAATCTCAAACACCTGTTAGTTTACCAGGTGAGCCCAATTAAAGGAAAAACTACTGTAGAGGGATTTTCCACATTATTAAGCATACAACTATTAAAAGGATCTATCTGCTGCTGAAAAGCATGAAATAGTTGAATGCCTTGGACAAGGTATGAAAACCTAAGATACCTTAATACGTAAGCGTGACCATCGTACTGTGAAGAAATTTGTGGCTGATTCAGAGCACAAGCAGGTTCATGCAGATAAAGGCACAATAAGGAAGTTTTCTGCCAGACAAGAGCATCAGATTAAGGGAGCAGCTGCTAAAATGTCATCACAAAGCAGCAAACTGGTATTTGAAGCTGCTGGTTACTCTGGAGTCCCTCAAACATCAAGGTGTAGGATCTTCCAGAGGCTTGCAGTTGTGCGTAAACCTTCTTTTCACCCCCTTAACTAATGCAAACAAACAGAAAAAGCTGCAGTGGGCCCAGAAATACATGAAGACACATTTTCAAAATGTCTTGTTCACGGATGAGTGCCGTGCAACCCTCGATTGTCCTGATGGATGGAGTTGTGGATGGTTGGTGAACGGCCACCATGTCCCAACAAGGCTGTGACGTCAGCAAGGAGGTGGTGGAGTCATTCTGGGCTGGAATAGTAGGAGAGAGCTAATTGGCTCCTTTAGAGTCCCTGACCATGTCAAAATGACCTCTGAAAAGTGTGTGGAGTTTCTGTGTGACCACGTCCTTCAATGGTACAAAAGGAAGAACTGTGCATTCCAAAACAAGATCTTCTTCATGCATGACAATGCGCCATCTCATGCTGCAAGGAACACATACATCTGCAGCATTGGCTGCTGTGGGCATAAAAGGAGAGAAACTCATGGTGTGACTCCCATTATCCCCTCACCTCAACCCTATTGAGAACCTTTGGAGAAGGGCAGAAAGATACATCGTTATATTGATATCGAGGTATGAACATTCATGATATTAATAATGAGAAAGCAATGATAAAAATGATATAGATTTCCCTGTGCTCACCCTGCATGTACAGCTCTGGAAGTCACAACAAACTTAATTTTTACTATTGCCCTTGAATGCACCGCTTGGTGTTCACTGAACCCGTAGTCATATCGTATTGATATCAAGATATCTTGCATGAATATTGAGATATGAAATTTTGCCCATATCGTTCAGCCCTACTTTGAAGCATCCTCAAACAAAAGATCTATGAGGGTGGAAGACCGTTTACATCCAAACAGCAGCTCTGGGAGGCTAGTCTGACATCCTGAGAAGAACTTCAAGCAGAACTCTCCAGAAACTTGTGTTCCATGCAAGTTGATGTGTCTTGCATTTATGACCGTTTTTCGATGTCATCTAGAGCTAATCAAACAAACAAGCAAACTATCATTCAGAAAAAACTACTCTACTGGTATATTCTTTACCTCCAACCTCTCCTCCTAAAACTCTACTGTCTGTTCATTGACAAAAATATACTGATGCATGGCATATGAACAGTGGGACAATTTGGAATCAATCAGAGATATGGTTATAGTCTGATAAATATATAACCAAAACCAAAAAGGGACTACTGATAAGTCTATTCTCCAACAAAATAAATGTATAAAGTCATGTTTTTAATCCAAGGTTTTATTGTATTTTCCCCCCACAAACATTTATTGTTGGTCTTAAACGGTTGCTGCCTTTCAATACACAAACTAGAAAGCACTCGGAGAGCGCAGACCTCCGCCAGCGCCACAGTCCTCAGCCATATTGTCATTTTGACCATAAATATTAGTCCTACCTTTATTTCATCGCAATACTTAGATTCCTTGACCATGAAACATACCATTAGCAATTGGATTCGTAGTGATATCTATTTTACTTCAGTAGTTATTCACAAAAATCACATTTTTCGCCATGGTGGCCAGACACTGATCAGGATCAACACCAAAATCTAATCAGTTCTTCCTTTTCCCATGCTTAACATTTCCTGAAAATTTCATCCAAATCCGTCCATGACTTTTTGAGTTATTTTGTTCACAGACGGACGAACGGACGGACGGACAGACGGACAAACTCTCCCAAAAACATAACCTCCTTGGCGGAGGTAATAATACATGGATAATAAACTAATCAAAATATGTATCTCTTTGGCATTAAATATGAGCATTTTTTAGTTATAACTTTGTATACTATGGTTGTGTTTTGTGTCAGGGACCATGTGGTAGTGGCACAATATTGATAGGGACGTGTCCCTAGCGTCCCTACCCAATTCTACGGCCCTGGTTCCATGTATTCAAGAATAGTGACGCTCATCAAATAAGGGGTTCTATGTTAAAATGTCTGACTGAAATAGCTTTTGATTTCAGAAAATGTGACCCCATAATACTATAAAATCAAGAAATGACCATTTTGAGTTCTTTGCAACCTAAAAAATGGATAAAACTCTGTTGTGCGTAGTGATGTGGAACAGTGCATTCTGGGTTTTTCATTTTTATTTTTTTATTCTGTTATCATTAAAGGTTTGTTCAATATTTGGAATAAACTCTAAAGGCTAATGGCTTGAAAATTATGTTATTTGAATTGACTATTTAGGAAAATCTGTGAAAAATACAAATAGCATAATAATTTGGAAAATGGTGTAGTTACCTCTTGATGTATGCGTTATGTTTATATACTTCATTTGTGAGTCACTGAGCCATTAACCGAGATCAATCCTTCTTCAAGGAAAATCTTTATTTATAATGAGGCTAAAATGATATAAAGTAGTGTTCTTAAGTGCTCTGCTGCTTGGAGTAAAGGACCTTCAGCAATTACTGCAGTTTTTGATGACTGTAGAAAACCCCAGAATCATTTTTAATGACAGATAATTACGTAACCACGACCACGGAAGACAACAAACACATTACAGAGCTCCCTATGCAGCATCACAAAAACCCACACAGCAGGTTTAATCCCTCATTCTAGTCAAATTTAACACGCATCTGCTTTGGTCTCACCATGTAAGGACTCTCACACACTTTCATACACAAAAGCAATGATGGCTTTTATTTCTTTAGAAAAGTGTTTCATTTTTTTACCCAATACATGCCAAAATTTCAGCTACCTTCCCCTTAAAAATGTTCCAAACAGACACAAAAGCACTCACACACAGTTTTACATGTTTCAGCCAGGAGGACAAAATGTTTTCTGCAAATCAACAAAGACAGAACAAAAAAATTTGGCAGAAACTACAACATTATGGCAATTTATGTACATAATTACAATGTCAAATGGTGAACTGCTTAGCGGCAAATGTAGATTAATGGAAATAAATTCACTCTGATCAAAATTGTGTCAAGTGGATTTATAAGAATACATCTTAAATCAATCAGCAATAAGTGCATCTGTAATGTATGAAAACAAAACTCTTATTAGTTATTTTATACTTTTACAAACACAGAAAACTCGGCTAACTCCTAATCTCTTGTTTCAGATGCAGGATCTTTGCACACGATGCAGTAAAAACCTGTCATGCTTTTGATATTTCAACAATTAACAAATGTATTAAATAAGTTATAAAACTTGTCTCTAAAGATTTCACTCTCCTGCTCTCACTGTGCCTTAAAAACAAGCACACGTTTCAGACTGAGGCTAAAGGGTGGTAGACTGTGTGCTAAATACAAAAATAATTTGCTTGCTGATGATTAAGGCAAACAGTGAAACATCCAGAGGTCCATTCTTCTGTGGAGGCTCTCGTGATGAGGGTCAGTGGAGTTTCTCCAGCTTCGCCTGCAGAGACTTGAAGTTTCCGATAGTTTGCTGAAGAGCGGAGTTCGGACTCAGAGACTGCAGCTCCACCAGGTATCCACAGATGTTGTCCAGACAAACGTTGGTGAATCGACGTCTAAAATGAGGAAACTGACGTGTTAGCCAAGGCTCTCACAAACACAGTGATGATAAGATCAGAATGTTTAAACCAAAAAAAAAAAATTGTTTTGTTTTTCAAGGTGAACCCATGAAGGTGCCCGATCAGATCTCAGACCACATGCCATCTGAAATTTAAGACCTCCAGAAAGTAAAAGTAAGACTTTCTGAGCCTTTTAATGGCCTTGAATTTTAGAAATAAAAAAAGACCTTTTAAGACTTAAGAATCTGCAGCAGCTTCTTCTAACCTTAAATAAACCTAATCAATTTTGTAGGTCTTTCTAATCTATTTACAAAAACATGTATTAAAGGTGCTATGAGGAGAATTTATTACCGGCGACATCAAGACTCTGCTTCCCATGAGCAGGCGCAGCGACTGTGGTAATGCTGCATTCAAATAACCTCAGAACTGGGAGTGACATCAACTCCGACTTATCGGCGTTCCAGTTGAAGTCGGAAAGAAACATGCCGATCTACCAGGCCATTGTTAGCTGTTGTTAGCACGCCCTGCGTTGTTGTTCACAAATATCACATGAAGAATGTGATTATCACTATGGCAGCATTTATGTAAATATAAGTCTAACAATACTATGTATACAGCTGATCTAGAGCGACACACCCCAGTCAGAAGTGCAAATAAATTGATTATTACAGGAGCTAAATAACTGTTCACACTGGGGGCATCCATCTTCGATTGTCAACTTGGGCGTGGCGAGGTTTCACCGAGTTCCCAGTAGGAAATTCCGACTTCAGGGGAAGTTCCAGTTGCAGTTTCCTACTCAGAACTCGGAAAGTCCTACTTCAAACTACAACTGGAACGCACCAAAAGATGTGACCCAAGCCAAAGCATGTGTTTGTTGTGATGCTAATAAATGCAGCTCAGACCTTCCTCAGAACTCTGCGTTACTTTACAACTTCTTTTATCAACAACTTACAGGATGCAAAGCGATAAGGTAATGTATCTCTTTCTAGTTACGTAGCGGTAGTTTTTGATGTGTGACAAGAAGCAATATAAATTTGCTCTAGTTTTAATGATTTTGTCCCCGAAGTTGAGTATCCAGGCCAGTCCAGCCCTGTCCGACCCGACCGCGAAGCTAAGGAATAGCATGTAGAGATAACCTATTTTGATGCTATAAAACTCATCTCTGTGTATTTCGATCAGGCATATATCTAAAAGTGAGACTTTTTTTGTAATTACTTAGAAACTCCTCACAGTCCCATTAAATGATGAAATCTAAATGACTTAAATGATCAGTGGTATCAAAAAGTGTGAAAACTTAATGACCTTCATTCATTTTTTAAACAGAAGAGAGGATTGGATAAACTCTCCCATGTTTTTAGAGCATGTAGCATGATAATTCCTGTATGTACACCTCCAGAAGAGCACTGAAGGATTTCAGCTAATGCATTTTTAAGACAATTTGCTGACTGAAGCACAACAGCAGTAAAACAGGATACGGTTATTCTGTTTTATTAATGTTTGATCCATTATCCAAACAGTATTTTTAATGCTCTGACACCGACTGTTCGTTTTTATTGATGCAAAAACCTAAAAATTCCAAGCTCAAGGATAGAAGCTACAGCTGCAATACATCTTTGAAACTTTTCTCAAAACAAAAACCTGGTACACTAGGTCTTTGTGATGAAAAGTCTTTTTAACCTCATACTGTAAACCATGTAAGAACATTCACAGCAGCTCTGAATGACAGAGGATAACATACCAAATAAATAAAGTCCATGTTTGATCAAAATCAGAGCTTAATCCTCTTCACAGGAAGCGCTGTTATCAAAATGTCCCTCTTCATCAAAGTAATCATCAAAATATGATGAAAGAATCAGGAGTTTTAAGAGTTCATCCTCTCCCATGGACTAGAAGTTACATAATCCGACATCAATTTCAGCAAAAGTTGTTGATTTGATCTGCAGCAGCAATAAGGTGAAACGAGGGATGTTCTCACACCACATTAGTTTGAAGAGGGGTTTAATGTCAGCCTATAAATAAAAGAAGAAGAAATCCTATTTTGTTGTGATCACATCATTTTGAAGTGTTGTAAAGCTCCTTCATGTGTCGTGACATGCACCATCTTTTCACACTGATGTCGGTGCTGGTGCACAAAATCGAGCAGCTCAGTTTAGTTTGATGAAGACCAAACGATTCCTCCTGAAGAAGAGTTTCAACAAACACTTGACAGCTGTCGTTCATTGTTTGGTGTAGAAAATATTTCAAAGTGTCCCTTAAGTATTTCTAAAAGACTGTTATTAACCCTTTAACTCCCAGCTCAACTGTTTGGCAGAGGTCAAAATATTCAGGAGTACTTAAAGTGTGAAAAATAAATCATTGCAATTTTTTTCTGCCAATGTTTTAGAATACAGAAAAAACTGCAAACAAACCAAAATAACTAAGGTTTCCTTTGTGTATGATTTAAAGAGCTAAAAGTTATTATTATTACCAACATTAGTTTAAATACTTAACCATTTACTAACATGTTGTATAAGTATGTTTGTCAAACTCGGCTTCCTCTATTTTAAGTTAGTTTTTCCTGTTTTATTGACAAACATTTCTGCTTTTTGATTGATTTGTCAAAAAATATTTGTGCATTTTTGTCATCACTTAATCAACTGTTGGTTTTTAAAACCTTTAAATCCCACACCAAGAAAACATCTGTTTTTTGGTTTGTTAGTAGTTTTCTCTGTTCCCTGAAATATGAAGTGTCAGACAACGATTAGCTTGTTTTTTTAAACCATTAAATTTCATTGAATTTATTGATGACCTCTGTCAAACAGCTAGGCTGGTAGTTAAAGGGACAGTTCAGTTTTTTTGAAGTGGGTTTGTATGAGCTCCATATGGTCACTAAGTACATTAGATACAGTAGAAAGTTCTCTCCTCTCCCTCAGTAAGCCACAGTCTGCAACCGTCGGAGACGAAAATAAAGACGCTAACAGGAAAGTACCGAACTGAATTCAAAGGCTATTTTCTCCGCCTACAAGAACTCAAATCAAAAAATAATACCACCGTTTAAGAGTACGGTACATATGACTATTTTAAGTGCATAAACATTTCGGAAATATAAAGTTTATTTGGACCTAGCTAACTTGTGTCATGTATCCCTCCGCTAAATCACTCTGAACTGAACTGTCCCTTTAAAGGGTTAAAAAAAACCCGTCACCAAATACTGATTTCTTAACTCTTGTTGATTTAGTTATTTACAATTTGATGCTTAAAGAGACTGGGTTTGAAGAGACTGGGTTCTCTACCATCGTAAAAACTTCTCTCCATATACTTTTCTGCAAATAAACTACTAAATGACTGTTCCATTTTAAAGCTGGAAGAAACAGTATACAACAAACAAAATTTGATTTTGTCTTTAACCCTTTAAAAGTAAAACCAGAGATTCTGCTGTATTTATTAGATGTAAATATTCTATCCTGTGAAGTACCGACTCCAGGCGAGGCAGACCGAGCTCACCTGTCGTAGGTCGGCACTCTGCTGGGGTCGTCTACGTATCCTGACAGAAGCACGTGGATACACTCCACCAGGTGAAGAGGTTTCTTCAGGCGCTGCCAACATGGGTCCTACAGGAAGATGTTGAAAAATTAAAAAAGAGACTGTGATACATAATTCAATAAATAAAGCGACTGATATAAAATGTTAAGTAATGGTTTATAGAGAGGCACCTATGAAAACACAGACATTACTATGACTAACACTTATGCACTTAAAAATTTAGGATATCATCTGCTTTAGTTTAATGTACTGAATGTGTGTATTTTAATTTTCACTATTAAAACATTCTCTTACTTATAACCCTTGGTTTATTCCATAAGATTGCGTTAGCATTCTAAACATCATCCGACAGAATAATCTTTAACAAGATTAGCCTTTGATGCTACGTTTAGGTGCATTAACTTATTTGAAAGTTGCCTGATATACTTTGTTGTGTAAAAATGACTAAATAAATATATGATTGCTTACATTAATTTACTTAAATGATGGTTTATGATTAATTTAAGTTTAAAACTGCTTTTTAAGTGAAAATGTAATGACTGATAACTCAGGCTGCTATAAAAATGTTAATACAAACATGAACCAGATCAATTTACCAAAAAGTGATGCGGCGGTCCATGTAACCAGTAAGAGGCACCGAGTAAGTCTTCACTTGATAATCAGTAGCACTTCGATAACCTCAAAATTAATACATGTTAATCTTTTTTCCTGAAAGAGGAGGGATACTTTAACATTTTTGTAAGAGAGTCTAAATCAAATTCATATTTCTTATCAAATTAACTAAAAAAATGCCTTTCTGCTTTTCCCTACGTGTTTCTCCAACAACTCTTTAAATGAAGAAAACTCCCGTATCCTGTATTTCTGATGTTTAATATAAAAAGCTCTGGCTTTGGAACAGACGGGTTAGAGATTTTCAGTTTTATCACTCAGCCAGAGAGCTGAAACCTCTATTTTATTTGAATGATACCTCATTTTTTAAACACAGGTTACCTTATGATTTAGTAGAGGTTTGTTAAGTACAAAGAAAAATGGAGTGTTGGTATTTAGTGTAAACCACAGTGACAAATTTACAGACGCATAAAGAACATAAGATGTGAAGGGTCCTGCTTTAAGAATAATTCAACAAAAGACACAGTTCCTTCAATGTACCAAAGCATTTAAGGGAACGTAAGGGTTAGGGTTAGAAATGTTTAATGCCATTCCTGTGGTGGATTAATCCTGCAGTGCAAGTTTGGTGAAATAAACTAAAATTCATCTCTCTCCTATGATGGTGCACAGAATGTGATTGCATGTTTTTCATTACTGTTAATTTCTGTTGATTGTATGATTACAAAGCACAAGAGCTGTGTTTTAGAAGAGAAACTTTTGCCTGTGCAAAGCCTGAGAGAAAAGGTGAAGTACAATACTGAAGACCAAGTTGTAAAAGAAACATCCAACTTTGCTGTGATCTGTTCAGAGTTCCTGAATCACTCAGGTAGTACCTGCTGTGTCTTATAAACCCACAAGGGCTGCAGACTTGGAGTAAATGAAATGTAAATAAAATGAACACGGTAATAAGTAGGGGTGCCAAGAAATTTCGCGAAATAAAAAATGATGAAATAAAATGCAAAGACGCACGAAATAAAAGTACCAAATAAAAAACCCGAAGGGGCGCATGCACCACTGAGAATGGTGATTTTTACCCTCCTCGCCTACCGTAGCAAAACACTCACTTCAATATGGAGGAAGACGAGGTCGAGGAATTAGCTGATGCCCTTTCGTCAAATAAATCGGTTGTGTGGACCTATTTTGGCTTCCCATGCAAAAGACGAGAGAACGGTGAGAAGATTGCAGACAAAACAACAACTGTGTGCAAAATATGCCGCTTCGCCGTATACAAGTACAACTACCAACTACCAACTACTTTGAAGTGGAGACAGGCAGCAACTGTATGTTTGTGTAAGTCTGCATAAAAAACAATATTTGATTTTTGCATCTACCATTGAGTTGACAGAATTTGATCATACTTGAAGATCAGAAGTATATGCACTGTTATAGGCTAAATATTATAGTTCACAGTTCAGACATTTATAGGTCTAAACTGCAGCTCTGAGGACTGCTGTTTGTTTTCCTTTTCAATCAAGAATGTAGTTATCCTGATTGTTACAACAACAAAGCGTACATTATTGAGATTTTATATTTGTATTTGCACTGTAGTCTAATAAGGGGAAAAACTACAATTTTGTTTTTTTCAAAGAGCATTTATTTTGTACTTATGCAGCAATATTTTTTGTATGTCTGCATTAGGAAGAAAATAAAGAAAATGAGATTTTTGCACGACTTTTTACTGTTGGGGACTTTCTAGAATCTTTATTTTGTATCGTGAGTATTTCGTATCAAGAGCCCTGTTTTGTATTTCTTATCATTTCTCGAGTTGACCATTTCGTTACACCCCTAGTAACAAGGCAAATAGATAAAAGTCATACATATGGCCCTTTTCCACTAGCACGCCTTGACCCTACTCTACTCGGCCCTACTCGATTTGTAGTGTGCTTCCACTAGCCTGGTACCTCCTAAAACAAGCTAGTTCAAGTACCTACTCCACTCTGGTTCCAAGCGAGCTTAGTCGATACTAAAAGATGACGTCAACGACTGCTGGCTACTGATTGGTCAAACAATATCGTCATCGATGAGTCATGAGCGCGACGACCTAGCATGCTAGCGGTAGCTACCATTAGCTTACCCTCATACGTCTTTTCTTTGCAGCTCGATTGCTCTCGTCCTCGGCTTCATTCGGTTGTATAGCTTCCAAAACTCTCCTGTGCTTCTCAAGGGGTATTTCTTCTTACCACCTGCAGCCTTCTTACACTTTCCTTTGTACTTGGTTTGTGACAAAAAGCCACTGCGTCGCGCCCAAAATGACGCCTTCGCAGTGCTGTTCAGCTGTTTAAAATGACACTGCACGCCGTTGGGCAGGCAATTGGGGCTAATGGAAAAGCAGCAAAAGGCGAGTAGACTAGAGTCGGGTAGAGTCGAGTCAAGTAGAGTAGGACTAGTGGAAAAGGGCCAAAAGAGTCGGGTAGAGTCGAGTCGAGTAGAGTAGGGCTAGTGGAAAAGGCCAAAAAGGGGGCAGAACTAGCTTGTTTTGTATGACCTCAATGAGGTGTTCAATTCCATGTTGTTGCACAGATATTTTGATAAATAACAGCTGTAATTTTTTTTTCTGACGCATACCCGTGTTTTGAAGAGCTGGTCATAGACCTCCAGGAGACGAGGAAGCTGGACTCCGATCTCCTGCATAGTGGAGGTGACGAAACCCACATCCCAGTTCAGTCGACACACTTCCTGTTCCAGAAACTTCACAAGAAACTCTGAAACCACAGCACACATCAACATGTTTCAAAATTACTCAACTTAATGTCAGTGCATTCAGCATGGAGGATGTAAATAAAACCAATAATTCCTCCACAGAGAGCACATGTTCCAACAGGCCACTGTAAATGCAAGAATAATCAACCATCACCCTGCAGACTCGTTCTCCTGAGTCACGCCGACACAAACGAGGCCAAAGGGAAGTCTAATTATATCACTGTTATTAAAATAGAAAACAGCGAGGTGGAAATTTTAACGAGAGGGAAACTGAACATAATTACAGGAAGGTTCAAATGCTCACCCAGAGGGAAATATCTTGGTGTTCCAGCGTAAATCTTCCCCAGTGAGACCAGTTTCAGACTGAGGGACCTCATCCTGTCCACTGCACTCATGGCCACAGAGTCTCCCAGTTCTAGACCAGACAAAACAACCATTACTGAAATACATCCTGACAATGACACTGAGCTGTTAGGGGCTGTGAGGTGTTTCTCTTGCCTTTCTCCATGATCTCCTGCCACAGCGAGTGCACCAGGATGGGGTCAGAGTGTCCCGCACAGTGAATGATGGCCAGCTTACACTCAGACAGTTTGAAATGGTCGGCAAACTCTCCGTAGAGCTGAAAAGGAATCACGTTTCAGATTGAACTCAAAATTATTATCCATTCTTACATTTGTTAGAAATAAAGGCCAGTCAGGGCTGAGAAAAATAATGTCCTCATAATAGATGCCAGGCCTCATACACCTATTAAGATCTTTGGCAAAAAGGTGAAACTAAAATCGTAATTTTATATATATATTTACTTTTTTCTTTTTCCATTTTATTAATTGAAAATTGTCATATTATATCAAAACTTGTTTGATACCATGTTAAAAAATAAAAGTTCTCGACAATGATGTTTAATGACGGGTTTACATTTTGTAATGATCAAAAATTCAAGGTAAAATTGTTCAGAATTCATATTTTTATTTGTTTAACTATCCTAATTTTAATTTAAGTTTTGTTTTTTATTAGTTTTTTTTACTCATTTCTCAGTAAATCTTAGAGTTAATTTGTGAAAATGCTTCGTTTTATTTGAGGTTATTAGTTTTGGGTTATTTTATTTTCAGTTATATTGTAAAGGCATTGTTGTCAGGGGTGAGACCAAAAAATAAATAAAAAATGAATAAAACTTAATTTGAAAAATATTTACAGTTCTGATAACTGTACTATTTACAGTTATTAGTTCTAAATATTCAAATTTGATAGTCAAACCCTGTTCAAGTCTTAAAACACTTAATATCAATTTTAAAAAATAAGGCTATTATAAAGAGGCCAATGCTTTTTCAATTGCCCCTAATGTGTTTCACATGTCCTCTATGTGACAAGTTCTTCTATGAACAAGACAAAAAGGCTGCAGCATCAGGATGTCCTCCTTTTCCCCCCCGTTTACAGTGCCAGTAGCTAAAATGACTTGTTCTCCTAACAGCCTTCCTCCAAAACAGGCCTACCGACATCCAAACATTGGTAGATCACTGACTATAGAATGAATGCAGAGTTGTTGACAACATGAACCTGAGCAGTGCTAAACTAACCAATTACCAGACAGTGGACTGGTCAACCAATCAGAGGACTGACATGGGGAAGAGAGGGGCAGGGGCTCTAGGCAAGCATCTCAGACAGCTGGGTCAGGCTGTCTGAGACAGCCTATGATTTTTCACACATCCTTCAAAGTAGCACCCACTCACACTTCCTGTGTCTTTGCTTTGTGACTTCAATCAGCATCTGAGCTGGGAGAACCAAGGAATGAGACTCAACCAGTGTCCTAGTAAAAGTTAGAAAACTTCTCAGAGATATTTGTACATCTTTCCTTTATCGATACAGCAAAAGTAGCTTTTAAGCAGCCCTCACACTCCATTAACTGTTATTAGATATGCAGGTCATTGAAGAGAGCCTCAATATAGTGAAATGATGTTTATGTAAATTTAGACTGTAGGGGTTTGGCGGTGTGGTTAGCGACCAATTATGTCCCATATACATACTTCTGTCAGCCCGGGTTCAAATCCAGCCTGTGGCCAGTTTGCAGTGTCTTCCCCTACTCTCTCAGCCCGTTTCAAAAGCCTATCCACTGTCATTCTCTCCCCTATCAATAAAGGCTCAAAAAATAATATAGACTGTAGGGGGTTTTCTACATGTTTTTATAATAAAAAGAAGTCGGCCAAATAATGGATATCCAAGACTTCTGTTTTTGTTATTGTGTTATCAGACTGGTTCCAGTGTTATTTGAATTTAAGTAGAATAAAATAAAAAATTCCATTTCCCCGCACAGAAATTGAGCTAAAAATAACACTTGGCCTTTCAGTAAAATAATTAAACATATAAATCTATATATTACTTTTTACTCCCCACTAAGTAGACATACTCCTGGTTTTGAGCGTTTGTGTTACCTTAGTAATGTCCATGAGCTCTGAGTCCAACTGAGAGACGACATTTTTCACAGAGGGATGATGGGAGTACTGTCTAATTAGGGTCTCCTGAATCTGGACTTGGATGCGCACCAGCTAGGAAGATGAAGAACAAAAATGGAATAGTAGTCATGCTTAATTTTACAGACATATCAAGCCAAATGTCTTTAACTGTAGTGATTGTGACAACAAACCTCCATCTTTTCTTCCAGCTCATGAAGAAACTCGCCATCAGACGCCTGAGCTGAGATACAAGAGGAGCTCTTGGCAGACAGGATGGCCCGGGCGATGTACTCCAAACGCTGCTTTAAAGAGATCTCTGTGCTGCATGGTTAGAGAAATCAAAAGTTTTTTTTTTAATTATTTCTTTACTTAACAAAAACACAATAAAAACAACAACAAAAAAAGAGTCTAATCTTGTTTGAAAACTGAATATTTCCGCCAATTAAAAGAAAAGCAACTCCACTGACTTTTCAGTTTCTTCGTACAAACCTGTGCATGTCAGCAAGACGGGCCAGCACATGAGCTGCCTTGCCAAAGTTCCTGTTCTTCTCATAGTAACGCCAAAGCAGGTCCATGTTGTGCACCTTACTCTGGTCTTGCTTGATCATGTGCATCAAATGTTCCTCCAGGTATGGAGAGTTGACCTAAAAAGAACAGTTAGAAGAGGACCACATTCAACCAGGGTTAAGACTACAGACAAAAACAAAGAGCAGTGGAGCAGTTATAACAAAAGACAGAAATACAATGTGCACCTCACATAGCTGTGACTACAGCTAAATCATAGGCTACATCTGTTTGCTTAATTTCATACTACTTTTATTCAGGTTGAAAGCATCAAGCACAGGACACAGTTATGGGGCCCAATAAAATCCGATCACTGAATCGCAGACAGAATAACGGAGCTAGGCATTAAATATGGAATTCTCCCCTGTGTTTCTCCCCTGTGTGCACCTCTCTTTTCTTTCTCTCAACACAAGACTCTTTGCTTTCCAGTCTTCATCAATGAAATGGGCAGTCACTTTCATATAGGACTCCATTCGAAGAGACGTACACATCTGTTATCTGTATCTATTAACTCGGAAGCTTTCTATTTTTTACTTCCTTGTATTTTGACGTTAGTGCATACGTAATTGTGAGACCCGCTGGCACTGAATATCCAGGTTTCAATGTTTTTCTTGGCCTTCCACGACACCAATGGGTCTCATATCCTCAGAAATAAAACTGTCAATTCGTTCTGTGGTGTCGTTTTTGCATTTGGGTGTTTATACGAGGCATAAAATCCAGCGCGGACTGGGTAAGGGATGCCGCTGTTGCAGCGGGCAGGTGCGTATGCAGCTATAAAACAAATAAACGATTATTAGACTAGAATATTGAAATATTCTTAATTAAAAATATTGAAATGAACGATAAATACATAAAAATGGTGTTCTGAGACATGATGGGGGTGCTCAGAAAATACCCCCATTTCGGTCGACTGAGCACGCATCAACCAATTAGTCGACCAGTCGACTAGGACTTTACAGCCCTAGATTTTATACTGTATTCTTGTTCTGCTTGTCCTTTTTAGGTGTACCCTTTCATTGATGCCACCAATATTAATTAAGGAAAAATCAATTTGTCTTAAATTAGTTACTATGTGTGCATGTATGTAGCTTTTAATTTCATATGTACCACATACTAACATCACAGAAAATCTGAACCTCAAATCTCAGGAATTCTGGAAAAAACATCAATCAACTACATCCTTAAACCAGTAAAGTTATGTAGTTACTCTAAAAACACTGATAAAACATCCACAATAGGAAGCAAATAATTAATTTATTGTTCTTTTTCATTACTATTTTGAAAATAACCATGCACCCTTTCTTCTTCATATAGCTAGAAAGGGGCTCACATCATTAAAATCTTCCAAATTACTTGTTGGTTAATAACAGTTTGAATGAATGTATCCGTTTAAACATTCTTAATAAATAAAGAACAGACCAACCAGGACTTAAGAGACACGATACCTCAAGCAGCTTGTCAGTCAGGTCGGCCTGGATCAGCCAGTTGTAGAGAGCGATGTGAAACAGCTCGTCCTGAGACCTCTGGGCCAGTCCAAGGATCTGCTCAAACTACAAAGGGACGGCCATATTTTCATTAATAATGCAGATTGTGTACACTGCTGTCACAACACGAGCACCAGCTGTCCCTTTCTTCCTTACATGAGCTGTAGCCTCCTCGTTGCTGAGCATGTTGGGATCAGAGGTCATGACAGGAGGCCCAGGCTGCTTGGGGACACTGGGGGACTGAGGGGCTGCTTTGCTCTGGTTCACCAGCTCCTGCATGGTGTCTGTGATGCACTTATAACAAGACAGTCTGGAGTGGAGAGAGGAGATGGCAGATGAATGTTGGTGGTATTTACCTTAAATGGATATTCAGAGTCCTTAGCATGCATAGACTAATGCGTCATGGTACCAGGATAATAAAGTTTGATACTATGGACTGAATTTTACAATACTGTGGGCAAACACTAAACATCAACCAATTGATAAAAATGATCCAGAAAATGTGGTGTCGGCTAAATCAGCATTGTCAACATTCTGTTTCTGTGACATTTGGACAGTGCGCACTACAATTTTTTTCATTTTTTTATGTATCAATCTTTTACATTTGTATCGTTCAACATATCCAATTTGTTAAAGCTTAAACATTTCTGATACTACCAATCAAAAAAAAGGCAAAGATTGTAGTTTTGTTTAGGTAATGCTGAAAAAGATCAAACATTTGACCATATAAAACTACTGAAAGTGCCGTTTACACTCCAGAGCTTGCTGTATATTCCAGTTTCACAGGAAAACATCAACCTGTGTGAAAAAAAAAAAAACAATCCAGTACATTTAGGGGCAAGTCCTTATGGCATTAAGGTGTGAACACTTTGATAACTCATAAAACAGATATGTTCATAGGGTTATCAACACTCAAATAACATGACAATGAATGACCTCGTCTTTCTGTGATATTTGAATGATATGAAAAACTAAAGGCAGCTATTTAAACCCATGCAGCAAGTTCTTAATAGACTATGAGGTTTGAGTCTAATAGGGATGTAACGGTTACCGGTAAAATGGTAAACCGCGATAAAATTTTCCACGATAATCGTTACCGTGTCCAATTAAAATTACCATTATATCGTGCTTGATCACCACACTGCCTCAGTAACGCACGGTGATGCTACTCTTTGCCTGGAAAAGCCAGAACTATGTATCTGCCCTCGATTAAGGAGCCTCACGCGAGGTGCACATGCGCAGTTTGCATTGTTTGGCCTCTGAGTCTGACACATTTATTGACAACAAAGACAAAAGAACTGTTATGAATATAACAATAAAGGGGTTAAATGATTTCAATTCTATGTAAAAGTACTTTTAGAACATTTTGAGCACACTGCAACAACACCGCGATAATAATGATAACCGTGATAATTTTGGTTACAATAACCGTGATACAAAATTTCCATATCATTACATCCCTAGAGTCTAACAATCACATTTGAATATTCTGAACATAAAGTCATAATCTTGGCTTGAACTATATGAGCGAAAACTGTGATGGACAAACTGGTTTATGTAAGAATTAGATAGGAATTGATTATGTTAAATTGATAACAATGTCATAACTAAATCTTTTGACTAAGCTCTTAATAATTCTCTTGTTGATTCAGGAGGATTTCCTACGTGGAAAAGTTAATGCTATGTATCAACAACATCAAACGCATGACTTTTCTGAAATCTAGAGTCATGCTACAATGACATACTGTATGTTACAGCATGTTTGCTTGCTTGAAAACTGTATTGCTAAACGATTTTGAGTAAAAGTCATGTCTGCCGCAAACACTTCAACTCCTTGTTGTTCATTCTGACTGCCTCTTGAGAGCTTAAAGCTGCAGGATGTGCTTTTGTCTAACGCCTAAAAAATATAATTACATGTCAACATCTAATTACATCGGCCACATGAGAGATCAGTAGGCTTCTGTGCCTCCTTGCTCTCCATTAAGCCGTCAAAAAATCTAGCAAGGGACACCCACGCTTCAGCCAATCAGGGCTCAGTCCAGGGACAGTGTTCTTACTGGATCCTCTATTAAGTAGGGCTGGGTATCGATTCAGATTTTCTGGATCGATTCAATATTACAAGGTCTCGAATCGATTCGATTTACGACTCAATGCGATATTTATTCAGTCTGGGATGTCTGAGTTAAAATAGTGCTGTAAATTCAAAAAGTGACCTTTTGACCTGGCACATCATTCAAAATTGTTTTAACATGAAGAACTAAACCCAAAGCAGTTACATTAATCATATTTTGATGATATGCATTAATGCATATTCTGCATATTACTTGTTTTTTGTCTAACTTGTATTTTCCCTAGTACTTGTTCAATCTAAAATACTGTACATCCAAACATCAGCTTTTAAACTTGAACACTAAAACTAAAACACAAACACAGTGTTTGTGTGCCTTTAGCTACTATTAGCATCAAGCCAGTGTAATGTGTTGGCAGTCACAATAGAGCCGCATGTCCGTTGATAAAAATTACATTATCTGTACAACTGAACCTCTTCTAGATAAACAAGCACATATACCTTAACAAACATACCTTAATAGTAGGGCTGGGTTAAAAAATCGATTGGTTGTGCACAAGTGAACTTTGAGCACAACCACGGAGAAAAGTGGGGACTGAACTGTTTCCACTGCAGTCTCGTACAAGTTGCATTCCTCAGCTTTGAGCATTAAGGGAAACGCTACCGATGCCTCAAACTATCGAGAATCATCTCAACTTAAACCAGCCCTCGATTCCAATCCCTATTTTGATCTTTGCCAAAGAGGTTATGTTTTTGCCAGCATTTGAATGTCTGCAAGCAAGATAAGTGAAAACTTTCTGAAAAGATTTTGACTACATTTTCAGGGAATGTTGGTCATGGCACAAGGAAGAAGTGGATAGATTTTGGTGGTGATCCCAATCAAGAATGTTTGTACAGATTTGTCAACATTGAGCAAAAGGGGAAGTTTTCTACAACTTGAATAGCCTGGCTAAAAATGTCAGAAATGCCTAGGGGGAGCGTTGTGTTCTCTGGACACTTCTATCTGATATTGTAATAAAAATAAGAAGCACAAATCAACATCTGTTTCTGACATGTTTCATCTGATTTTAAATCTGTAAAATAGTCCAAGGGTAGCTAATAGCTTACTGGAGTTTATCTCACTGAGAAGACTTCAAGTGTTTTCAAGCTGTGTGAGGGGGCACTGCTCATCTGCACCGTGATGATGATAAAATTGCACTTCATTTCTTGAGTTACCTTTCCTGGAAGGCCTGCTGCCCCACTCTGTCATCCTCAGGCTCTCCATTCTTGTAGAAATGAGGCCCCAGTCTTTGTGGATCCTTCTTGTCTGCTGCTGTGAGACATAGCTCGAGGACTCCCTCATAGAATCGCACTGTGGCAGCCAAAAAACATTAGTGCTAAAGTCATAAACAGATCAGCAAGACTAATCTACACAGTGAATGTAGCTGTTCTATGTCCTTACCTTGCCTGTACTGCGAGCAGACAAGCGGCAGGTCTGTGTGTTGGCTGATCTGCTGGTACAGCTGCAGAGACTCCCTCAGTTTCCTCTCTTTATCTGCTTTATTCTGAATGTGCTTGGAGCTCTGCAGCAGCTCATTAGCCTAAGTGGAAGACAAATGCCACAAATTTAACATCAAGACACACAAATCAATAGCACTAAATCAATGGCTTTTACTGATCTTGGGGCAAAATCTTCAAAAAGAAAAAAAGACATCAGTAAAACAAAATGGCAGCAATAGGAACTGACACAGCTACACCTGCTGTAGTTTAACTTTTTTTCTTTACATCAGGGATTAAAAATAGCAGCATATGCTTTTACCTTTGAGCAAACATTGTCGTCGCTGCTGTAAAGCAGAGGGCAGATGTCTCTCAGGTGGTTGCTGATGCCGTCCACAGAGGCGTTATCTTTGATGTAGACGTTAATGAGAGCAGTGATGAGCGCTCCAGAAAGCTCCTTACCCTGGATCACCACATCCTTAAAACTGGCTACTTTCATCTGCTCTTGAAACTCCTAAAACATGAATGAAGAGCAGCAGACTGATCAATGAGGACCGACAGTGTACAGCAGGTAAACAAAGCGGTGAACATTCATCACATGCAGCTGAGTGTTTGTGCGCACAGGTACCTTTGGCAGCTCAGACATAATGAGGCTAAACTGATGATCGCAGAGCAGCTTCCAGAGAGCCAGAGTCTGATGAGAGCGATGCACCAACTGCTGGATGCCCTGCAGGGACACTTTCTCATACACCTGAGCCTTGGCTGGAAACAAACACAAAGACAAAGAGGCAGCAGACACCGGAATGTAAGATAAAGATTTTCACTCAGTTTGGTCACAGCAGTGAATTATCACTGATATTTGTCTTATTAATCTCTCATGACAAGTATAATGTAGAAACCTGCACTCGTAACTCACTGTGATATTTCCTCTGGAGCTCCTGTTGGACCTGCTGAGAGTTGGCTCCATCAGGGCGCATAAATCCCAGCAGCCTTTGCTGCAAGTTGGCAGGGGAGCTGAAGCTAACAGAGCAGAGCAGATGTTAGTCAGGAGAGCAGGGGAATACGACTGGACAGCACCCGAGTGTTCTGCAGACATGAGTCCTGTTGGTGGTTCACCTTCACAAAAGGAGGCACTCACAATGTGAAGGTTATATTAAACCAGGATTAAAATAAGTGTTAGATTATTCTGAGGATAGCAAAACACTTTTTACAGGGCTCCAGAGTGCAACCATTTTTGGCGCACAGGCACCCAAAATTTGTGAGAGTGCACCTAACATTTTTCCTTTGGCTCACTGGTGCACCAAGAAAAAATGTTAGCCGCACTCTTACAAATTTAAGTTGACAAAGGTAACTGAGGTAGCAGGAAAATCAACCAAAAACAGACACAAAAACAGACACAGCACCTGCTGCCTCTCTTTTCTCTGTCCCTGCATTGCACCGTCACAGGCTGCAGGCTGTGACACGCATGCACACACACACACGCACGTACGCACACATACACACACATCCCTCAGTAAACATCCAATCACCAGTTAGTATGTAAATGAGCCCAGATGAGCCTGGCTGTGGTGTCAGGTTTCAGCACAGAGTGGTAACTCTGAAAAAGCATCGAAGCTCTGCCAAATTTGTCTTAGAGACTGTCAGATAATAAAAATTACCAACAAAAACAAGTCAAATAAAGTAACAGTAAATATAAAATCTATACTTGTTCAGTCCTTTCTCATGTTAAGGGGGGAGTTTCTTAGTCACACAGGCACAAAGGTGAGTGTCCTAATCCACCGCCTGTGACAGACTGAGGACAAATGACCTGTCTTACAGACCCTGACTGAATATAAAGCTGGAAAGAAAAAACAAGCCACAAAAAGAGGAAAAAGTAAAGAAAAAAGTAGAGGAAAAAGTCATGAAATGTTATGTCCTTTTTGTCGTTTTCTATAAATTAGTTTGAAAATTTGTTTTTTTTATTATTAACGGAAGTTACAGGGGTAACTATGGTTCTGTGAATTCCTGGATGACTGCCAGTGGCAGTAAACAAAGTGAATGTGTCTTCTCGCACTCCGTGCAGGTCGAGATCTAATGTAAACAAAGTCACGTGAGTGACATGTAGGCTACCTGACTACGCCTCTATAAATACCACGTGGTAGCCTACTTCCGGTCTCTCAGAATCTTCTCGCAATGAAAAGTTCCGAGTGACCAGAATGACTGGCAGTCATCCAGGAATTCACAGAACCATAGTTACCCCTGTAACTTCCGTTCTGTTTCATTCCTTCCTGACTGCCAGTGGCAGTAAACAAAGTGGATGAATTATGCCAGCAATGTCACGAGGAACCGGACCCACCTACTGACTTGATGTAGATGCCAATGGAAGTATGGCTGAAGCCAGTGTGGACTCCGAAGCCACATTAAATAGAACCTTGAAAATGTACAAGGCGACTGCCAGGATGCTGCTGCACAGATCTCTGAAAGAGACACCCCCCTCATCGCCGCCCAAGATGTAGCCATGCCCCTGGTGGAATGGCAGATAACATCTGAAGGCGCAGACAAACCTTTAGCTTTGTAAGCCTGCTTAATGGCCTCGACAACCCAGTGGGAGAGCCTCTGCTTAGACAACGCACGCCCCTTATTTCGTCCACTGAAGCAGACAAACAGTTGCTCCGAGAGCCTGAAGCCCTGTGTAGCCTCAATGTACAAGCGCAGTGCCCGGATGGGGCACAAGAAATTGGCCACCTGCTCCAGCTCTGATCTAAATGGAGGAGGACAGTAGGCCTCTAATTCTATAGCTTGGTTAATATAATCGTGGGACAAGACTTTTGGCAAAAAAGAAATGTTTGGCAACAGTGTCACACCCGAGTAGTCCGCCTTCCACCGAAGGCATGCGGAAGTAATCGAGAGGGCGTGGAGCTCGCCTACACGCTTGGCACTTGTAATTGCCAAAAGAAAAGCCGTCTTAAATGACAAGTGCTTCAGGGCTGCCTCTGCCATAGGCTCAAAGGGTGCCTGGCTCAAGGCCCGCAGGACTAGAGGAAGGTCCCAAGTAGCTGTAAGTTTAATTCTAGGGGGGCGCAGTCTCCGGGCACCACGGAGAAACTGTGACACCCAATAATGTGACCCTACCGGTCTGCCATCAGCAGGGCAATGATGTAAAGAAATTGCTGCCACATAAACTTTCAAAGTTGAAGCTGCGCGGCCAGCCTCAAAACAATGCTGCAAGTAGCAAAGAACATCTTGTATGGAGCATGATACAGGATCCAAACCTCTGTCTCTGCACCAAGAAGAAAATGCAGACCAACAGTTCCTGTATACCAACCTTGTAGAAGGAGCCCTTGCATTATGCAGAGTCTCCCGAATCGAGGGTTCAAGGTCAACTAAAAATGACCGCTCCCCCTCAGTGGCCACACCCATAGCTGAAGTAGGCCCGGGGATGGATGCCACACCCTGCCGTCCATCTGTGACAGGAGGTCGGTCCTTACTGGGAGCTGCCAGGGGACCCCCTCCAACATACTGAGGAGTATGGGAAACCAAATCCTTGATGGCCATCTGGGTGCTACCAAGAGGACCCTGTGGCCAAACAACTTCACCCTGTGGAGGACTGGCATTATCAAGGGGATCGGCGGAAATGCATACAGAAGCCCCCTCGGCCAAGCATTGGCGAGGGCGTCCATTCCCAGTGGAGCACTGGCTTCTGCCCAAGAGAACCACAGGGGGCAATGTGTTGTGCTCTCCGAAGCAAACAGGTCCACCTGTGCCTCTCCGTACTGGTCCCAGATCAGCTTTACCACCTGAGGGTGCAACCTCCACTCCCCGGGGGGCAGGGTCTTGCGTGAGAGGAAATCCGCCACTGAATTGGATCTGCCCGGAACATGACAGTGTTTCCTCTACATTCATTTAGGAGCGGCGGGCCGCCGCTCCTAAATCCTACCCGCCGCTCCTGCAATTTTTTTTGAAAACTGTAAATACACCACCGCAGCATCATGTCGCTGCCTTCACATCAGAGTCCTGCATTAAATCGGGTGTCGCGGGTGCTTAGGCAAATAACTATCTTGCCCATAGTTATGTCGCTATGGTTTGCTTACATTTAATAAAATGCATTTTTCCTCTCCGCTCTGAAAAACGCCTCCTCCCTCGCTCCTCTTGTGCAACACCGATAAGCCGCTGCAACCAACTGTCTCTCTGCAGGCGGAGTCCCCACATGCAGTCTTTATTGAGGCTGCTGCCACCGCTGGCCGAGACGTGGCGGTGATTCAGCGAACGTCAGAGCAGAGGCCACCTAAAAGTGTCTCACAACACTCCCTGTCATAGAACGAGACGATAACTTCTGAATCGTTAATTCTCTTTATTAACAGACTCAAACAGCGTGTCATACAGTTAGCAGTTCTCTCTCTCAGTCTACACTTCCCTTACCCTCAGCCAATCCCCGGGCTCCCCCTTAGCAGCGTTAACATTACAAAGATCGTCTACTCTGAAGATGCTCACTCTGACATACTACTATGACACCTTCCCTAAAAACAATTCAGTAGAAATGCTTCCTCACGTCCAGTTCTTCGATAGTACGATATGATTTGCTGCTGCCATGCGACTACAGCCAGAAAGTTCAAAACGCTGGTTTCTGAGCAGCAGGACAAAATCTGTGCGCGTGCTCTTCGGCGGCAACCGCTTCTACCGTGGCGGTCCAAACTGCGTGCTGTCTGCCGCCTGTCCCTCATTGAAATGACTGGAAGCGGCGCGTTGTGTGAAGGGGATGATGAAGACACACACACGACACATACAGACATACACACACACTCACAATCAGGCGGCAGATGAAGGAGCGACCATAACGGTAAAAAAAAAAAAAAAAAAAAAAAACAATTTAAACAAACATTAATGGATGACCTGAAGCTTACCAAACAATCTCTCCAAGCAAAAATCTCAGCATTTTTAAGCCAATTGTCCTTACTCAGAAGGGAAGCACAGCTAGCAGCAGTGTAGGAAACTTTCAGCATGTAGTTTCTCCTCATTGTCAGTTACTTGCTATAACTTTATGATTCATCTTCTCTCCACCTGCTGAGCTTACATGGTTACATGAAATGTTACATTCTTCCTGTTTTTTTTAAAATACTTTTTATACTTTATGCAGTTTATTTTAAATTCTTTTGAGAATGTTGTAGTTGTGTGCCCACAGTGCTCACTATTTATTCAGATCTAAATGCTCTTTAATTATGATATTATGGAGCATTATTGACAGACCCCCCCCCGCAACCCCGAACCCGCCGCCCCAAGGCAATGAACCTAGAGGAAACACTGCATGACTTGCCCTTAGGGATGCAAGCCGAGAATGGGCCCACTTCCACAGCCTCTGGGCCTCTCTCAGAGACCCCAGTGACCTGGTTCCTCCCTGATGATTCACATGAAACACAGCTGAAGTACTGTCTGTTCGAACAAGCACATGCTTGCCCCTCAGAGAGGGGAAGAAGTGCCTGAGTGCCAGGTAGACAGTGCGGAGTTCCAATATATTGATGTGTTGCCCTGTCCAGCGAGGGCCCCAGACCCCCTGGACTGTTCTCTTCTGCCATACTGCCCCCCAACCGTGGGGTGAGGCATCTGTTGTCACAACCTCCCGCCTTGCAGGAACCAAGCCAAGAGGAACCCCGTGAAGAAGAAAAGTGCTCTCCCGCCACCGGTGCAGATGCGTGAGACACCCTTTGGTGACCTTGACCTTGACCCACCTGTGCAGTCGAGGGTCCAGGTGGAGGCTGTTGTACCATCTCTGCAGGGGACGCAGATGCAGCAACCCCAGAGGTGTGATGGCTGAGGCGGCCGTCAGCATCCCCAGCAGTCTGAGCCACGTGTGGGCAGCGAGACATGCCCCAAGGCTGAACGACCTCAGCAAACTCTGGATCCTTTCCACACGCTCCATTGTTGGGCGTGCCTTCATCGACACCGAATCCAGGGACAAGCCGATGAAGGAGGTTTGTTGAGTTGGAGTTAGTGAGCTTTTTTCCCAGTTCACTGACACACCCAGGGCCTGGATGTGGGTCAGAACCCTTAATGTTGCCTGCTCTGCCTCCCAAGACGAGGGAGCGCAAATGAGCCAGTCGTCGAGGTAGGGGAGAATTTTTAACCCGGCCAGACTTAGTGGTGTTAAGGCGGCCTTTGCAAATCTTGTGAAGATGCGGGGGGCCAGTGACAGGCCAAATGGAAGGACAACAAATTGGTATGCTTGGCCCTGAAAGGCGAAGCGTAGATACCTTCTGTGGTCTGGGTGAATGGGGACATGAAAGTAGGCATCCTTTAAGTCTACTGAGGTGAACCACTCCCTTGGGGAAATGACCTGGAGGACATCGACCGTGCGAAGCATACGGAACGAAAGGACCTTCAGATACTTGTTCAGTCTCCTTAGATCTAAGACAGGCCGAAGTGAGCCGTCTTTCTTGGGAACCAGAAAATACGTTGAGTAAAACCCATCGTCTTGTGTAAATGGATGAACGCGGGTAATAGCCTTTTTGTCCAGGAGGGTTGCTATCTCCTGTGACAAACATTGTGCCTTTATGGGATCTGTGACCGAAGTCACCATGACCCCTGAAGGCGGAGGGGGCCGGTGGCGGAACTGCAACCTGTAACCCTGAGTGATTGTTTTTAAAACCCACTCGTCCTGGGAATGGGCTGCCCAGTATTCCAGGTGCTGCTGTGAAAACCTGCCCGCCACCGGCCCCGAGCCCTCAGCGTGTGCCCTGAGGGTTATTTGGGGGCTTGGGGGGGCGCTGGTTATGTGCCTGTGCCTGCTGAGATCTGCGTTGGGGAAGGCGATCCACTCTGGGCTGACGCCAACTACCCCCGGTCAGCTGGCTATCCTGTTGCCACCGCTGTAGTGGTGGGTGACTAATTTGGGCACGACGAGGATCCCGGGCCCCTCGCTTTTTGGGGCGTTGAGTTGGGGGGCCCATGCTCCCCCTACCCTGACGGCCCCAAGCTTCTGATGCCTGGCTGGACTGCTTCCGGCGCTCCAGCGCCTTCTCTGCCTCTGGCCCAAACAACTGGCCAGGCACCACTGGGAGCTTCCGCAGAGCCTGCCTGCAGTCATCAGACATTGGCGCCTGGGCCAGCCAAACCTGACGTCGTGTGACAACGAGAGTAGACATCAGACGGCCCAGTTCCCTTGTCATCAACCCAAATGCTTGGAGGGCCGCATCATTGACATCTCCAAGCTCCCTTCCATTATGCTCTGGCTGCAACATCTGGGACTGGGCAAGAAGAAGCACTGATAGGGAATTCCCCATACGGGCCGTTCGTGCTGCTGCCTCATAAGCCTTTGTGAGAAGGCTGTCTGTAACCCTACACTGGGGCCTCGGACAGCGAGCCTTATCCTTCAGCGCCTCATCTGGAGAAAGGACCAGAGAGGCGATGCATTGGTCCACAGGGGGCATATGGTCCAAGCCATGTTCTCCGGCATTGCGCATGGAGGCCAGGGTCCGAGAGTCCCTGCCATGGTGGGCAGAAGCTCTTGGATCAGCCCAGCAACGCCTTAACTCCTCCAGAAATGCTGGCGAGGGGGGGACCTCAAAGGGTGGGGCAGTGGGTGTCCGCCGAAAGAACGGGTTGCTAACGAGGCTCTGGGCTGCTGGTGTATCATCCAGTCCAATCTTGGCCAGGGCTGCACGTAGTGTTGCTCGCAAAGAGCAGGCTCCTTCCCCTGGCTCAGCACTAAGGGAGCTCCTTTGGGAGGTCTCTGAGCCATCCCTGGCCTCCACACTTACTGGCTCTCCCCCCTGGAACTGATCAGAGAAGATGTCTTCCCTGGGGCTGAACATGGTTTCCTGTCCACACTGAAACCGGGAGTTTGAGGCCCTTGTTGACATGGCGTCCTCATTATCCTCGCCTGAATCCCAAGCCCTCAGCTGAGGAGCTGGTGGGGAGGGTGGAGCTTGTACCAGTGCTCTGAGCTGGTCAATTTCAGCTCTAAGTGCCTCCATTTCCCGGCGAGAAGGGGCCTTCTCTTTTGCCTTTTTACTTAGGGGGCTACCATCCTCCTGTGCCCCTCCTCTTCGCTTTCCACGCCGCTTACTGCGGGAGGCAGCGCTCTTTTGCGTGTGCCCAGAGAGTGGAAGATCATCCCCAAACAGGAGACTCTCCACCTGCTGCAACCTTTCCTCTCTGACTGCTAGAGGCATAATGCTGCAGTTAATGCAAGGGTCTGAGAGAGCCTCCCTCAGGTGACCCACACCCAGACATTTGGGGCACAAATCATGGCCATCCTCAACATGCAGTTGAGCTCCACACGAAGTACAGGCCATCGCACACAGGGAAAAGGGGTGACGCTAGGTAATCTGAGCGGGAGCTGTGACAGTCCGTCACTGAACACCGTCAGAACCTCCAGCACGCAGAAAATAAAGCTATATTGCAAATTAAAATATAATTACTACTTAATTATATAATACACGCTGTTAGAATGCTAAAGAAAAATTTATACAGCCAGGAAATCTGAGCGGGAGCCGTGACTATCTGCCACTGAACACGACCAGAACCTCCGACACGCAAAAAAAACATATACTGCACGAGCATGTATAAATATACAGCTAGAAAGCTAACGTAGCTCGAAAGAAAATGTATACAGCCGGGAAATCTGAGCGAGACAAGTGACTGTTAGCCACGACGCGACCAGTACGTCCGGTACTTACCGACTATACGCGGCCAGGCAATCTGAGCGCGAGCAGTGACGATGAGCCTCAGCACGCGATCAAAACATCCAGCCACAAACAATACTACCTAGCAAAACACACCAGGTGAGAGACGTATCTCTCGCCCTGTGGTTTAGCATCGGAGGAATTAGCCGCTACCGCTAGCTGTTTAGCACGGTGCGCTCAGCTAAAATCCTCCCGGCAGGAAAGGAAGGGTTGCTTGACAGCCCCCGCCTTAGAGGGCAAATAATTTGCGCTCCGACTATTAGTCACAGGCAGACTATCAGGCACCCAAAAAAACACAAATCGTTCTTACCTTTCCTGGACCTGCAGAATTAAGAACCGGACAACGGACCTTATGGAGCGATTAACCCGCGGTACACACCAGGTTAACAGCGAGAAGATCAAAGAGACCGGAAGTAGGCTACCACGTGGTATTTATAGAGGCGTAGTCAGGTAGCCTACATGTCACTCACGTGACTTTGTTTACATTAGATCTCGACCTGCACGGAGTGCGAGAAGACACATTCACTTTGTTTACTGCCACTGGCAGTCAGGAAGGAATGAAACAGAACCTTAGTTTCAGTTTGTAAATATTGTTTAGTGTGTGAAGTCTTATTCTAGTTACAAATTTATTGGTGAATAAGACCATCCAGTTAAGGTAAATGTGGTGTTGGTTGCTAAAATCTGGATATTTATTTCATTTTTCAGTTCAGTATAGCACCTTAAGCATTAGCTTTTTATTTTTTTAAATATTTTATTTAACTTGAGATGTTGAGTTTGAAATGTTAAATTTCAGTTCAGTAAAGCACTTTATTTGGAAATGTTTTATGTTGCTTAATGTTTTAGTTTGAAATGGTCCATGTCATTCAGTGAAGCACTTTAAACGCTCTTTTTTTCTTTATAAAATTTTCCTTCAAATAAAGAAAAGTATTTCTTTACATCTTATTTTTGTTTAAAAAGCATTTACATTAGATAAAAGTTATGGAGAGTAATAAAATGGTGACCTTATGGCATTAAAGGTGACACTGAAAAATTTGGGTGCACTGAATTTTTATGCTGGTGCTTAAAATTTTCTTTAGGTGCACTGTTGCAACCAATGCAAAAAGTTAGTCTGGAGTCCTGTTTATAATCATTTTCAAAGTTTTGCGCTTTAAGGTATGCTTTATGTCTTTGTGGCCAAAACACCTGGATCATGGCAGGTGTTTGCTGATAAATTCAGACAACTGTTGGTAAATCCTGAATTTTAAGCCAGATTTCAGATGCTAAACAGACATTAAGCCTGAGCAATAAATCATTTTAATCCATTACCTTTGCTTTAGGCTGCTGACAAGTTAAAAGTTAAAATCATTAATCTGCTGTTACTTTGACTTCTCCCGTGGGCCCCTGCACTTAACACCATCCCACACATTTCTTTGACAGATAAATTACAACAACCTAAAAGTTGTGGCATTATTTAAAGATAGAAATACTGACAATATTCATAAACTGTAAAATAGTACGGCCTGTCATTTCTGCAGAGGCACATTGTTGGGCTTTTTAAAATAAAATTAAATAACTACAGAAGAGTCTCATGCTGATGTTTTGTAGATAGTAGTGCTTTCAGAGTAAAAGTGGGCAAGCCTTCAGACAAACTGCAGCATTAATTGTACTTTTAAGAGGGAAATCTAATTCCTTTTTAAGATATATATCTATAAAAATAAAACAAAAAGGATGTAAATTCTGACTTTTTTTTTTTGTTCTGTACAAGAAAAATAAATCTACCAAAATGGGAAAATTAAGTTTTGTGTTTAAGTGTGGCATGTTATTTTTATGCTACATTACATGGCTCTAGTGAACATAAGTGCTTTTTACTTCATAAATAACTTAGGATGCACAAGTAGCAGACAAATATGGGCATAGGCCAATACTTGACTAAAAAGTTGATTATAGTTAAAGGCAGATCTAAAAACTTTTGCCAGTATTTACAGCCAACATTTTGACCATAAAAAGTGGTCAGAAATATCCCATATATTGTTACTAATACTGGCAACATATACAACTGTACCATGTTTACCTCTTCATCATTGAGTATCCAGTTTTATACACCAAAAAAGCATAATTTACTAAAAAGGAAAATGTTGTTTTCCTGCTTCATATCTGTTTCGAACGCAGATGGACAGCAACCATTGAAGGGAAGGTCATTTTTAGTAAAGTAGAGACTTGATGTCTTGACACAAAAATTCATTGTTGGTGATAAATTTGGAAATGCAGGTGTAAAAATCCAATATTGGCAAAAGTGATATATAATTTAGCAAAAACACCCAGTGGGTCTTTGTTGGATCAAAATGACAACTCAGTTTAAGACAAAAGTGCCAAGTTAGTGGTGTTGTGTTGTTTGTGATGACTGGTTTGTGCTTTCCAGAGTCTTATTTGTGTTTGCTTATTGTTTTCTGAACACTGGGTTAAGATCTAACACACTAATCATGTCTTTGTAAGATGTAATAAAGCACAGTAGAATATCTTACCTTGCAGAACCAAGAGACGATGGACTAATCTGAGAATTCTTATCAAGGAACTCCTGCAAACCGCAGAGCTCCATGAGCACTGACTCCAGATCAGACACACTAACGCTGCTTTCCAGCTGCAGGGAAAAACACACAAGAGTGACTATTCCATATCACCACTGACAGCATAAAAAAACAAGCATTTACCATCAAGTCTTCACTTAAAAATATCGTGTTTCAATTGAATACTCACAATAGTGACAGTCTGGCTTCCTTTGCTTATGATTTTCTCAACAGCAAGGCTGCCATCCCAAATATTTCTGTGGGAGGTCAACAGAAAAAGGAAGATGTGATTAGTAAGCATACCCCCACAAGAGTCCAGCATCATAAAGTGAAGGAACAAAACAGGATTTTCATACCCATGAATGCGAGCAAAGTACACACAGATGCCGTTGTGTTTCCCTGAGAAGATCACCTCTGGGCCAGCAGACATGGGTGTGATGGGGGCAGCGCCGGTGTGCATGGGTGCAAAAGGTGTGGCCAAAGCTGGAGGCATGATACCTGAGGACAGAGTAACAACAATGACACAGATCCAAACTCATACTTAATGCCGTTATTGTCAAAGGCAATGTTCCGCCAGGTGGATCGTATATGTTTATCTACCTGGAGCTGGAGAGCTCATCACAGGTCCGACTGTGCTGGGAGACGTCATGGCTGCAGGGAACCTCATCTGTGCTTCTCCTCCGTATCTAATCATTAAAATAAAACATACACCACTTTAACTTTGTATAAATCATAAAATTCAAGACCTTTAAGACCACCACCAAAAAAGTGAGACTTTTATTGTACTGCCGAACAAACTGTAATCATCCAAACTGCAGTGACTTAAACTTTATTCTTGTATGTCCAAAAGGAATTTGTCAAAGTGTAGTTCAACTTAACTGACTGAGCCAACGTACAGTTTATTATACAGCTGACATGAAGGCACATTTTTTCCCAAGAGCAGAGATGCAGCCATGGGCTGGAACATGCATGATAATTTCTTTTTTTTTACTTTTTTTTCCACTTCTGGACATAATGTTGCTGACATTGTTTATTTTTTTATTATTTCTCTTAAAATACAAACAAAATTGACAAATCCAGTCCTAATCATAGTGGCATCAAACGTAAGACCTCTTACAAGTACAAATAAAACTTGTAAAGACTCTCAAAGGCCTTCCTTTAAATATATATATAGATATACTTAAGACTTAGAAGACTTGATAAGGATTTGTATGAACCCTGACATAAAAGGTGAGTGTAAGTCTACTTTTTGTCTTATTTATGTCTGGTTCGTTTGTAGAGGGAGCATAAGCAGATCAAACACCAACCCAACTGCATGATATAATGTGTATTTTTGGATTGAACCAGCTGCTTTTACCAACAGGCATAGGTCTATCTGACAGGTTTTGGGATGATGTTTTGGTGGATGAGAAACTCAGTGTTTAAGAAAAACTGCCTTGAACCCTCTTAAACTATCTTCATTAAGCCGTTTGGCAGTTAGTAACATCAACTGACTATTTTAAAGCTGAAGCTGCTTGTTTTCAAAGTGTCTTATTTACCTGCAGTGAAAAAAATGTAAGTTTAAATAGAAAAAAATACCAGGGTCAAAAACAAGCATGTTTAAATGAGGATTTTGTTAGGCTTGTCACAATAACAACTTTTGATGGATGATAACTGTCCAAAAAATTATTGCAGATCGACATTATTGTCAACATTATTTTGAAACATAATTTTTTTCATTAATGTAATAATATGTCATGATAAAGTGAGTACACCATATTAAGAGCAATGAACTTTAATTCCTTATTAGTATTTAACTGCAATTGGAATGTCAAGAGCTTTTAAATATAATAAATTAAACTGTCAACTGTCAAACTATTTTAACATTTCCTGAAATGCTGGCTTTTCAACCATGTTGAAGAGCTGCATTTCTTTTGCAATGCAGTGAACGACACTGTCTGTGAGCGCATCATTCTGAACTGTTTTATATATATTTGCAGACCAAACGCCTCAGTAAGCACTGACTGTCAGGACGAAACTTGGCATATCTGCTTGTTGGTGTTCATGGGCTCCCACCTTGTTCAGTCTGTTTAAAAACAAAAATATTCCAGCAATGTGGCAGCCGGCTTAGTAACCATCACTTTTGTGCCTTCATTTATATCGGTGTTCGTTTCCGTGTTACTCCTCACGATGCTCACTTTCAGCTCTGTTTGTACGCGCCAGCGGCCCCGCCTCCCCACCCAAAGATTGAATGACTGACAGGAGGGCTCACTCAGCTATATAATTCTGCTATAGAATCAATGCACCCAGGTGTTGAGAAAGATGCACAGAGTGAACCCTCTTGTCATCCAGCCTGTTTGGAATTGAGAGGGGAGGTAAACAAACACGCATTCACAAGTCAATATATCGAGGCCGGCAAACTTATCAAGGACATTTTTATTTATCGATCAGTTAACTGGTTTATTGACTATCGTGGCAGGCCTCAAGTTTGTTTTAATCTGTACACACATTGAACACATGCTGCACACACATCTTGCGAAGCTTCGCTGTCTAAAGGACAGGTACAGGCAGACCTTCCTACCCAGAGCCACAAGCCTGTACAACAGCTCAAGACTGTCAAGCAGGGATGTGTCACTCACTCTTGACAGTTCAATAATGATGGAAAAAGCTGCATGTTCATCCCTGCTACTTACTCTGCCTGTGTGAATCATTTAATCAGCAGTGGACTCCTACTGCCTTGCTTATTTATTTATTCATTTTTTTTATTTATTTTTTTGATATATATTGTACATTATAAATTTGTTAAAATCCTTAGTCTCATTTTAGTGTGTATATGTTATTACTCCTTGAAAAAGCTGCTGTAAATACCACAATTTCCCAGCTTGGGATTAATGAAGTACGTACATCCATCCATCCATTTATCTATCCATTCATCCATTCATCCATCCATCTATCCATCCATCTATAAATGAAGCTGTCTGACCTGAAGAAGGCTCTTGTAGCCCACTGTGAAACCTCTCTGTCACACGCCGCAGTGGAACAAGCCAAGATCAGTGCTGTGGCACATGCCTGCTCTTCCTGCAGAGAATAAAACAAAAACCTCAGTATATTATGTAATACATAAAGGGTGTGATGATAGGAAAAACAGTGATCTATATGTCCTGTACCCTGTGCAGCTTGAAGAATCTTTCCACATCTTCACTTTCTCCTCCTGCACAGCTCACCAGCAGGTGGCGCAGCTGATCGACGGGCCGAAGTTTTTGGAAGATATGGCTCCCCTGCAAGAAAGAGAGGAGCACACCGAGTATAAACTGTTCAAACTTCTCACACTTTTCCAAAGCTGTACATATTTGCTGCACACTGGCAGTGGCAGTCTTTACCTTTGCAGAAAGAAGGACGAACTTCTGTGGAGTGATAATGTGCTGCTGGACCACCACAGGTGAATCTGTGATGGGAATGTGATCCTTGTTTAGAGGAGTTACTATCTTGCTTGGCCTCTCCTCATTCAGGGCACAGATAGCCCAAGTGTGACCGTCGACATTGGACATCATCTGTAGACACAAAAAGATTAAATTAGACGTACTCTTGCATTTTGGATTTGCATAAAAAAAGGCAATTAAAGTTTAAGAAAACTTGCAAAACATCTTAAACATCTTATATGTATCTGTTATTCTTCCAGGCCATGAGTCTGTGATAAAGTTTGATTATTGATTTGAGATTTTATCAGTCTGATGTAATATTTGTGTGGTCCAACCTGAGTTTCCATTAAAGGTTTCTTAAAGGGGAAAGAGTCGTGGTTGATGCACCACAGTATGTCGCTGTCCTCCATCTCAGACGCAGACATCAACAGGACACCTGAAAGGTTCATCAAACCAGAGAAAAGTTGAAGGAATAAAATGATACAATCCAGTGATGTGATATTGAAGTACTGCCTAAAAACTGAATGTTGACTCTTTTGTAGCATGTAAACTGGAAAGATACCAGGTTTACCTTTGCTGTAGAGGGCTTTGTGGACCTTTGACGGTTTCTGCAGGGTGGAAGAAGCAGAGAAACCTGGTGGCAAACGGACATGGACCAAAGCGAGCAGACTGGGCCGAACTGGTGCATTCTTCTGAAGAGGAGGGGCAAAGGGTGACGTGGTGAAGTAGAGACGCACACCTGCAAAAACAGAGGGAACAAAATAAGGATGAACTTCTGTAATTGGTCATGTAAAATTTGATCTTTCATAGGATCTTGTGGGTAAACTTAAGAGTTTTTTTTGTTCATGAGCTGTTTAGTTTACCTGCATGAGTGATGGCAAGCATGTGACAATCTGAGGATTCAGATCTGTCAATCACAGAGATCTGGACGATCGGTTTGAAGACAGAACGATCGATTGTTCTGCAAAAAAGGTTTCAGAAAGACAGGAAGTTTAATTTCTTTGGATAATGGTAAAAGGGACACATGTTCAATTCAGACAAGAACTGATGGATCGTTTGATAATGCCCTTTAGGAGCATGACCCCAGGTTGGAAGCAAAGGCCTGAGAGTCTAACTATGAAAAAAAACAGTACAGCTCTTTGAACATTAGAACAAAATTTAAACTTCATGTCGGAAATTAATTTATGTGCAATGTCTGCAAACATAATTTTCTTGGTTTTAATTATACAAGATATAAGCATATTTCTTTTTTTTTACCATTTTCTTTTCATTGAACATTTTGATTTATATTTTAAAACATATCTGGTACATAATAACTGACCCCATTTTTCCACCATCCTTAAGCTTTATATGATGTCCATCCTCAGTCTCTCAGCTTGTATCACAGTCATAACATAATCTTACCTACTCATGTACACCCGAGGTCAACTACTGTCACATTTAAAAAAAAAATAAAAAGAAAAGAAACTAAAGGGAACATTACAACATAA
The DNA here is from genome assembly GCA_036419115.1 of Scarus forsteni. Lineage (NCBI taxonomy): Eukaryota > Metazoa > Chordata > Actinopteri > Labriformes > Labridae > Scarus > Scarus forsteni. The sequence goes on from JAZDUH010000359.1 coordinate 26,164,227, forward strand.
GTAGCTACAAACCAGGCTACTTTTCCTTCCAATAACAAGACGTCTCAAATTAAGTCTGACCTAACTGGTTATATGTACCTAACGCAAGTTTCCCATATTCTTTTGAATCGGTCGTCCTCCAGTCTCAAGGAGAAACTTAATCTTTCCATCACATAAATATTGTGTATAACCTCAACCCAGCCCTCAACCTTAGGTACCTCCTTCTTTGTCCATTTTTTGGTAATCACTTTCTTGCTTGCTATCAACATTATTCTATAGATATGTTTGTCTCCTATTCTTGTAAAAATCTATGTCAAGTTTTCTCGAATAAAATACCTCAAATGTAAGTGGAAGGTGTACTTTGAGTATTTCATCCATACACTTTTTAAGCTCCTGCCAGTAGCTGCAGATGGAGGGACAACTCCAGAATACGTGAAAATGGTCAGCTTTGTCAGCTCGTCGTAATCTCCAACACTTTGAGTCATGATACTTTGTCTGTGCTGGTGTTCTAAAGAACCAAAGGATGTTCTTCCATCCACGTTCTCTCCAAGACAAGGAGCAAGTTGTTCTCCACTGCTGCCCATTTATCTCTTCTCATTCATCCACAGATATGATGATGATTGCCTCCTTCGTCCACCTCTCTTTTATGTACAGTCATTTTCCTTGAGGTCTTTTACTCCCTGATATAACTTGGAAATTAACTTTATCTTGTGCTTAGATTCATAAGCTTAAATGAACATCTCAATGACTGCAGACCCCCTCCCCTCCATTGTTCCACTTAGAGCCAGTAATCACAGAGCTGCGTATACAGCATTTAAAAATCTTTCCACTCTGGAACCTGGTTTCAAAAATGATCGTTTACAGACCCCCAAAACGCCGTCTTCGTATGGATGATACCCAGATTTGGCAAAAAACGTGTGCGTGTAGACCTCGGTCTGTCTTCTTATGGATGGGGCCTGAGTGTTTGTTTTGAATAATGCCTTCATTGCGAATACCTGTATTGAACCTGATTTGTCAGACTTAAGGAAAATAAGTATATCTCTAAAATCATATTTTTTTATATCCATTTTAGAAAAATAGTTATTTTTCTATTTCGATGTCAGTAAGAGATTTTTAAAAACATAAAATCAAGTTTCGTCCAAACTTGATATCTGCAGGTCAGATTGGGAAAATGTTTCAATGGGAAAAAGGTAAAATTTACAATTAGATATTTTAAAAATTTAAACACAAGGTTCCGACACACTTTTTAAAATCCAATTTAAGACCAATGACTTTCAAGGACCCAAATTGAGATATGAATCTTATTTGTTTTAAAATAACCTTCAAAAATGCTGACACTTAAAGAGTTTGTTACTTAACTTCAATATATTGAGCTTAATATTACCTCAATTATATTATAACAAAGAGCACAAAGAGGCAGACCTGCAAAAGCATGTGCAGGCTATGAAAAGAAAAAACTCCACAAGGGCTACAAATTAACAAAATTAAGTGTGTTTACTTAACAGCTGTTTAATAGCCCACAATACATTTTATAAAAGCAGTCTTTGTCAACTTGCAACTATAATGGCTTTAGAGCAAAAATATCAAATACACACATTTTCAGGATCAGTAGGAACCTGACAAACATACCGTGCTATGTTTCCAGCCGCAGCAACAATGGTGCTCTGAGACATGGTCGCAACACGACTCATCGACTGCCCATCAGCCCCCAGGTCGTACACCTAACAATCAAATACATTAAAAATGATCACTGTAGTAATTATTAAAGCAGATTCATAAACTTGTCATAGATGAGACCACTGCATACCTGCAGGACATCTTTCTCAGAGCGTGTGAACAGTATGTTGCGTGAGTTGTCGATAGCAATCTGCACAACAGGGTCTGAGGAGGATAAATACAGCAGAGTATACGTTCAATTAAACCATTAAGGCCTATGACTGCCAGACAACACCCACCAACACTCCAATATTCTTAGAAACCAAGCACTGAAACCTGCTGATTTCTGAGAGAAGCAGAGTTTCATTGCTGACAGATCTTAAAGGTCAGTTTAAGTTTTCAATCCTGAACTTTCCTGAAGAGGTCAAATGGGCTCAAACAAAAACTATTTTCCACATCATTAGCTTTCCAGAGGCCAATTATAGCACATCAGGTTGCAGTTGGTGAGATGTTTGTCCTACAAAAACACTGAGATGATCCACATTTATACTGCTAAAGCACATGATTGTCTCCTCACCGTCTTCAGAGAAGGAGAACTGCAGCACAGAGGGGATGAGGAAGGACAAAGAGCTCTTGGAGTGGTTGATTTTTCGGCAGCGCTGACTAAGCCATCCTGCCTCAGCCTGGTAAGCTATCTCATAGAGGCAACCGTCTTTTCCTGCCATGAAGATGCGGCCCAGGTCGGTGGACGTGATGGACAGGATGTAGGTGTTGTCTGTTGGGATTGAGAAGAGGGGGTCTGGAAGGAGCTGCATCCCCCCTGACATGCTGTCATTCAAGCCTGGAACAAAAGAAGATAAAGCATGTGTCATACTTTTATTAACTTTCACACACAGATTCAGTCAGTAAGTTTATAGATCACTGTCTATGGCAGGGTGGTCTTCATCTTCCACTACTGGCATTAAACACCATGTAAAAAAAATAAAATGACCATGTGAATTTTAAAATGGGCATACAGTGATACTGAGAAACAAACTGGTTCAAAACAGGGGAACAGCTCAACTCTGCAGTCACAGTAAATGATGAAAGCATGACACAAGTCCTGTCTTCATGTTTTATTTGGATATTGTTACCTCTGCCAGGAGGTTATGTTTTTGCCACTGTTTGTTTCTCTTTTTGCAACATAACTCAAAAAGTTATGGATGGATTTCGATGACATTTTCAGGAAATCTCCGGATTGGGACAAGGAACAAATGATTAGATTTTGGGAGTGATCCAGATCATCATCTGGATGCGCCATGATGAAAAATGCGACTTTAGTGAATAAATACTGAACTAAAATAGATATAATTATGAATCCGACTGCTAATGGTACGTTTTCATGATCAAGGAATCTAAATATTTAGATGAAATAAAGGTAGGACTAATACCCATGGTCAAAATCACAATACGAGAGGACTGTGGCACCGGCAGGGGTCTACGCTCTCCGAGTGCTTTTCGAGTTTTTAAGAAAATTAACCTCTCTTTTGTTTTGTCCAGGCTTATGATCTGTGAAAATCTGTTATCAGGACATTCTGCAGTTGTTTTGTGTTAAAAGGTGCTCTGACTTTTTTCTCTCTTTACATCGGTTTCATTATAAGTCTTAGATCTTTTTATGTGTATAAACAAAGATATGCAGTTGGTAGTAGGTTTCATGGATAAATATAGTATTTATCTATAAATTTGGCTCAATAAAAATCGTTCATTTAGCCTTAAATGTACACACAAATATCTTTGACTGGCTGATATAAAACAAAATACCATCTGTTAGAAAATCTGTTATCTGTTCTTTACCATCAGATTTGTGATCTGCTACATCCAAAGTGTTTACAGCATGGTCATAAACAAAATAAAGAACGCCAAATGTGATACCTAATGTTAAAAAGAGATTTAAAATAACAATTCAAAATTGAAAAACCATTCAGCTTTACGCCAATTCCTATCAGTGTGTGATATCACAAAGAGGCTGTCCTTATTGTGAATGTCATCTGCAAAAGTTAGTAACTGAAACCTTCCTCAGAGCTTCTGGAGTCAAAAGATAAATAATGAAGACTCATACTTATGCTTATTTACACAACAAAGGATCTGTTCTTCTTTCCTGTATCATTGTGGTCTTACAGCACAGGATAACAACTCACCAGCCTGGCCCTTGGGGAAGCTCAGCCCGAGGATCACCACATCCACAGAAGTGGCCAAAACCAAGAGGTAGTGAATGTGTGGCTGTAAAATCCCTACAGATAGAGCAGCAACCAAACAATTAATCACCACCAGAAAAGAATTACCTTTGAATTTTTGAGTGGAAAGCCAAAGACTTACCTTGTTTTGGCTTTACGAGGCCTACTGCCAAAATAGTTTCAATAAGGCCATCAAAGTAGGCAACATCTCCTCTGCAAAAACAAAACAGACAACAAGGAATCAACACTCAACACTTGGAATAGATGCTGTTACAAGGTATCATCAATCAGGACTGACATACTCACCCATCTTCATAATTCCACATGAAGATGTCATTATCAATAGTAAGCCACGCTCTGCTGATCTCAGGAAAAACTCCCATCATGCAGTTACACTGCATATCTTTAGTAATGGTTAAGATCAATTAAAAAAACAAAAACACAATCATTAATGAACAAAAGCCATGCTTTTATTATAAAGACAACATCTTGGTTGTTTCACAATCATTCATTTCTGTTATCCCGACTGATCAAAAGGATACGACTGAACTGCTCCACCAGCTCAGGGGGCAGGGGGACTCTGCGCACTGCACTCAGCTCCTGGAGGTTTGGCACACTGATTAGACCTGGTCCCTGGAGGGGGTAGTCCATGTCTGATCCTCCAGAGAGGGATGGCATATCTGTCAAGAAGACAAACAGCTACTTGATTGTGCCCAACACTAAATTTGGCATCTCAATCATCATGTATTTTCCATGTGCTCACACCACAGGATAATATCACATTCACAGAGGAAAGATACTGAAAATATTTATTTTTGTAATGTTATATGTCAAAAAGGCTTAAATAATTCCACCTTTGTGCTGCAGAACAAAATTCCATCCACCATGCAGTTTTTATCCATCCCTTGAATGTTCATAGTTCTTATCGAATCGAACCCGGTGTCTTCAAATTTTTTGTCAGACCAAAATCCACATACAGAAATGTCTAAGGATAACTGGACCACTTTGATGCACCATATTGCATTAAAGTGGTCCACCATGCATACACCATTTAGCACTTCAGATATAAAGAGAAGAATTTAACACAGGTTAAAATGTCTGCGTTGATTGTTGGTGCTTAGAGATCGAAGGAATTTGCCTCATTGATCAGACATCTGAACAAGGCAGAAACTTTGGCTAAATGGTGCAGTTTGTGGTGGTTTCCTCATTGTCTTAATTGGACAGATGAAATGGGAAATTCAGAATTGTGTTTGGATATGTTTACCATTTAAATTGTAAATTTATTTTAACCTATTTTAACACTTATAACTAAAGAAAGTCAAGGACAAACTTCATGATAAAGCCCATTTTGTACTTAGTTTGTTTGAACTAAATTACTTTTTCTAACATGTAAAAAAAACAACATGGTGGTCACTATAAAAAAGTAGTGGTCCCAAAGCCAGACCAGTTGAAACCGCTCGATTGACTCAGAAATGACCACAATCAAAACATCCATGTACTGGGTTTATAAGATAAAGACAAATTGTTCAACTTGAACTGTTTTTCAATTTTGTGGTCCTGCAAAGTTGATGTTAAATCACTAACCAGCCATTTTTACTCTTGAACAACATCTACATTCTGCTGGTGTTACACTCAATCATTAGATCAGATTACTTTCCCCGTGATTCAGTCTGTCTGTCCACTCCTTTCTACCAGCCGTAGCTTCGCTCCCTGTTGTAAACAGAGCCACTGGGACTGAGCATGAGACTGTGGACGTGTCTTTCTCCTTCTTACTGTGAGACGGGACGCTGAGCAGCTCGGACAGGTCCGGGTAGAGGCGGTCATCCTGCAGGTGTTTGTCGATGAGCCGGGAGGAGTTCTCCAGCGCTTCAGCGAGAGCAGCGGCGGGGCTGCTGGCTCCAGCGCTGGACGGCATGACTGAGCTTCACCGCTGATGATCTGCGCAGAGGACACACGAGCAGCGTTTATGACACAAGTTCACACAGGGGAGGCATGACGGGATGGACAGATTAACTATAACACTGGGAGAGATGTAATATCATAATGTTTGTTCAGAGCAGAGCTCGGCTGGAGTGAAGTATGAACGCCGGGTTAGCTGACTGCTAGCATAAAGCCCTTATTATCACTTAGCAACGAGCTAACTGCCACAGAAAGTGAAGTTCAGAGACTTCGAGCAAACATGCAGCTTTACCTGAGAGAAAGAGCCCCGTGATGCCGAGTCAATTCAAAGACGCCACCTGCAGCTCCGCTTCAAAACCCGAAAAATGACAAAAACACACACAAATCTCTGAGCCCGCCAACCTCATGCACAGCGGAGGAGGTCAAAGGTTTACTTCCGGTGAATGTTCTTCTTCGTGAAAGTTTTTGTGGTAAATGTCATGTGTCGCCACCCGCCGGTAAAAGTCTGCATATGTGGATTAAAATCATAAAGTAAAAACTAAATGTTGGCAAAAACCATGACAAACTCTGGACACCTTAGGGGTTCAATATAATGTTCTCTTGCCCGAGGACAAAATTCTTAGACTTTAAAAGATACTCTTAACAAGTACAAATACTCATGCTCCTGTCCAATATAAAACCGTTTTGTTTTGTTTTCTATCAATATCTATATAGGTTCAAATGTAATAAGTCTTACTTAAGGTCTATTTTAGTCATACTCGCATTTCATATAAGATGTTTTTAGAGAAAGCCCTAAAAGATAGTATACATTGATATTATACCCTCAAATTATAATTTTTTCCACCCACATTTGACCTATTAATTTCATTTTGAAATATTCTAACACTTTAAATGCCAGAGTTTTGTCATGATTCCTCCAAGTTTTTCAGATAAATAACTTAGAAATAAACGCTTTTTAGTGTACTGTATGGACCGTACATTTTTTGTTTGTTTTTTGGATAATAGAAACCTGGTTTATTTCAGCAATCAGCGGCTACACTGATTTTTATGCAATATTATTTTCAGCTCAGTGTAAAATACAGTCATAAAGCTAAGCACAAAAAATGCCCTTTTCATAAGGTTACTACAAAGAATATTATGCACAGATATTATTCCCAACTTTTTTAGGCTGCTAACTTAAGTTGAAGATTTTCTTGAACAATATTTAACACGTGTTAAAGGTTTTGATTTTACAAGAAATGCATATTTCTGATTTGTTGTACTGTTTTTTGGAAAGTTCTCTCTTGAAGTATCACCAACCACATTTCTAAACAAACTCAAATGGGTTTGATTACCAGTAGCTCATCCTTTTTTTTCATTTCATATTGGCTTTTTGCCTATCAACACGGAGTATTTATTCTGGCATCACAAAATCTGAGGGCTTCTTCTATTATGCTGCAAGATTTCAATTATTAAATATATGTCATTTATGTACAAAATGTCTTGTAAAAAAAAAAAACATTTACAGTCATGAAATGTGACTCGTGACATCATGAAACATGGAGGCGTGAGGTCTCTGCCTGCAGCTGCTGCCACATTATCACAGTTTTAATGGGATACTAATCCATTTTCTCCATTTTCAGACTGACAGCAATATGCTTTTATATTCATCATCAATTCTTCTCAGTTATTGTTTACTTTTTGACATTATAATTGGTAGATGCTTCAATTATTTATATATATTTTTTATTTGCAGACATTGTTAATGGTCACATTGTATTGCCACAGCCATTACTATGACTTTTGCTGCAATATAACAAAAGCATTTTTTGGTATAACATAGAACATATTTGGTATTCATTTTCTCTGGGACTACTTATGGTGAATCATTTTCATTATTTGATTCATTTTGTGTTTTCTTTGTTTAGACCAAAGCTGACAATAATAGACTGATTCCTTATGCTGTCTTATTCTATCTACTCTTGCACACAAATATACACGTAGAGATTTTGCTTTAACATTTTTTAAATAAAATAAAATGACTTATTTAATGTGTCCAATATATAGTAAAACAAGATTTTTTATGAAGTTCAAATTAGCAACCTTTAGATTCCATTTACTTTGTAAGATTAAAATATTAAAAGCTTTTAGAAGCATGTAACATGAGTAGATTTTTGAGTTGCATGTATGTGCATTATTTTCCATAATTTGAAGATGTAGAGACACCTCTCAATATATTTTCAAAATCAGTGCCAATATGATCAGTATATCTTAGTTTAACAAAAATCTACACTGCAACACAATCACTCATCCAGCAGAGGGTGTTTCACGTCTCTTATTGAATATCATGGACTGTAGCAAAGGCACATAGACACGGCACAGAAAGCCATATGTCTAAAAGAGACATATTTTTCGTTTTAGTCACATTTAAAATACACAAAAAATGTAACTTTACACTTTTAACAGTCTCGTGACTCCATAATAAGACTTGTGATAAAAATGCAGTGAACTCAGTATTATGGTGAAAAGTGTTTGTCCCTATCCTCGAACACAGCTTTAAAGAGACATCCGTTGCCTCTCAGCTAAAATTGGCACAAAACATGAAAAAATGATTTAATGGTTCAGATTCTGATGAAAAATGGGATGAAAAAAACACAAACAAGTAACAAAGACATAAGAAAATTTATTGCAGTATTTGTTCAACCAGAAGAGCGGGGAATCACTTTTTTTTTCTTGTTCTGTGTTCTCTAACATCAAAATCTATATTAAAAACAATATAACCTCCCCTGCATGTAGGCACAGATACTGCACTGCTCTTAACATAAATAAATTATATCAAAGATACTCCGTTACACAGTGTCGGTGAACAACAAAATGTCTTAAACAAGAAAAAGAAAGAAGGTTAAAAGTTGTTGGAGCTCAGGTCGAGTGAATAAATCCATCTGGTGCTAGTTTAAACTCCGAAAAACACTTTATTAAGAACATCATCAGTACACTAATTTCCAACATTCAGTAACTTTTTACAGAATTATGTTCAGATATAAACATGTGTGTAGTTAAACTATGATACAGTGGGAGTAAAAATCAAACAACAAAGTTGCTGCACAACAGCGAAGGAACTCCCACACAATGTTTTTCCCAAACATTTCCTTCTTTTTTCATGTGTTTAAAATGCCTGTGTTCAAACAGACCAGTGTCACAATACTCCTCCTGTCTTCCTTTCCCTCTGTAACATTTCAGATTCGGGCTGTGAGGGGTTTCTGTCTGGGCTGTTTCACTTGATTAACTATTTTTCCCCTCTTTAGCAGCGTAAAGAGCCCGTAACGTCTGTGCCACTTTGTTCGACAGCTTCTGTGAACTTGTCAAGGAGATTTTCTTGTATATAATGTCTGATTCCTTGATCGTGTCGACCCAAGGCACCTTTTTGCGACCGTCCCGTTTCTTGACCACAGTCCAGGGCCCAGAATAAGATCCAGTCATCCAGTGTATACTGTAGCCGTTTTTGATCTTCTGGATCACCCTGGCAATCTGTGGTCTGTCTTTGTATTTGGGACAGCAGATGGCAATCACATCCATGACCTCCACTTTCTCGCTCATATTACCTGATTCCTCGGCAGACTCCCCACCTTTTTTCGGTTTCCGCTGCAGACAGAAGAAGCAGAGAGTGTCCGTCAGTACCACACATGAACAAACATTTTTCCATTAACAAAGTGGGTATTAGGGATGTCAACATTTACAATTTTTTCTATACATGTACACGTGACTACTAACTGGCGTGTAAACAGTTACACATCAGAGATAAAGGATCGTTTTCTAACACAGTTGCACTATATAACCACTAGAGGGTTCGGTCTCCTTTAGAATACCCCTTACTCCATTAAATCAAACACATTAAAATAGTTATCAGACAAAAACTTTTATTCAGCAAGCAGAACTTAATAAGTAGGCAATCCACCTCACCATTTTAAGGCTTAGGCCTTCTTACGACAGAAAGTAAAACAAGTTGAAAATAAAACCATTTATAATTTTGACAAACAAGAAAATGTTCAAGTGAAAGCTGAAAAAAGGTTTAACCTTCTTTACAATTCATTATTTTAACTTTTGCTCACTACTGTACAATATTTTTTAAAACTTAAAGTGCAAACTGCATCCCTCTTTCACAACGGGAGCCACGTCTGAATTTAATATGTCTCATAGTAAAAGTAATCTGGAATTAGCAAGAGAAAGCAACTCAAAAAGAAGCCAAAGTAAGCTGTGAGAGGAGGAACCTTCACCTTTATATGCACAAAGTTGAAAAAAGTAGAGGGGGACTCTCAGGATTATTCACTAAACTGTCGGAAAAAATGTGTTTTCTTCCTCCTCTTTAGACGCGAGGATTTGTGATCAGGTCGAGAAAAGCCGACAGAGCACCAACTAACAATATAATGTACTACAGCATGCAATAATACAGGCAAAAATAACAAGCCATTAACTGTTTTTGTTTTCAGCTGAACGATATTTGTGTATGGCGAAGATTAAGAGCGCCGCTCTCAGACACAACAGCAGCAGCAGCAGCATCAAATCAAGTGTTAAATCTATCTATTGTTTTTGAAGCATTTTTTGTTGTACAAGATATATGTATTATTTATTTTCTATTAACAATTAATCATAGATCATTTATTCAGTATATTTAAATTTCATACCTTCATTTCTTTAGAGAAATATATTTTGATAAGGGTAATGCTGGAATCTTTTAGGATTGACCTCCGTATAGACTTCTTAATTCTTACCGCAGGGGGCTCTTCCTCCTCGCTCTCCTCTTCTTCTGACTCCACTGGAGCTGCGTGATCGTTGTGGTTGTGATTTAAAGGTTTTGGGCCCTTCAGCAGTGAAGTGATGGCTTTGTTTCTGGCGTTGGCACTCGCCTCGCCCTCTTCGTCTTCCTCATCACGATCTAAGTGCTCCATCAGGACCTTGAACTAAAAGATAATAACAGAGATTCAGTGACAAAGTAAAATGGTATGATTATTTCCCACTGATGCTTCAGTCAAGGATAGACCGCGGGCAGCCCCCGTGTTGATGCCTGCCTCACAACCAAGTCTATTTAAAGAAGGGATGTCTCCATTAGGATTTTAGATGATGAATATCTGCTGCATTTACCAAGACAACACAGCTACACACTGTTATGTGTTTCTACTAGTGCTGTCAGGCGATTAAAAAAAAAACAAATTAATTACAGGACTCGTAAGTAAATAATCGAATTAATCACATTTCATTTTGTAAATCCACACTTTTATCGGTGATAAAAACCTAAGTCAGAGCGTCTAAGCTCAACCAGGCAACTCAAATTACACTTTAAGTGTGTTTCATAAATCAAATTCAAAATAGGAAAAAGGTCGAGGACATCCAGCAAACCAATTAGGCCTGGTGCATTATAAAAGAATGCAATAAAATATGGATAAAAAAATTCAGAAATAAAATGAGGCTGTCTCATATAGGCCATTTCTTTGTCACCTCAGCTTTGTTTGGTTTGACTAGCGATGCATGTGTGAAATGACATGCCACTGCCGCTTACGGGTCCTTCAACTGGCCAATAATAAAATGTTTGTGTGCTATAATTAATCCTGCAATTAATTTCTATAATTAATTTGTGTTGTAATTAATCAGTCTAACTAATGCGCTTAAGTGACAGCCCTAGTTTCTGTATAAAAAAATGAAGTAACATCCCTTATTTCAAGTACCATGAAAACTTAATTATTTCTAAAGTAATCTATAACCAATGGTTTGTTGTTTCTTCTCAGTAATTAGTAGATATTAGTAGCTGTAAATGTTTGTTTTTTACTCTTTTATGAAGGCTTTTAAAGAAGTATAAGCAAAATTCATTAGAATAAATTGTTTAAGGTGCTGCCCAAAATGGTTTAAACTGACATTTATTCTGTGTTTACCTCTTTCCTTTTGGCGTTACATTTTGGGTTAAGAAATATGGATGTTGTATTAATAAACTTTGCTGAGCATGCCCTCTGTGCAAACAAAATGAATCCAGCCCTGTTTTTGACCAAAGTTGACCTGATCTGACCCGATTTAAGAATCATTACTGCATCTTTAGTTAAAAAGGTCTAAATAACGAAACACCAGGTTCAATATAAACAGTACAGAATGCTTACGTCCAAAAACTGTTTCACAATGTTCCTCTTTGAGTCTTCGCTGAGTTTCACGTTGGATGCCTCGCTCTTTAGGTACTCCAGTGTCTGGCGAGGGTTGAAGTGTACCTTAGATTTCCTGTTCACAGCCTTGTCGTACACTTTGGCAGACTCCGTTGGGGAGTATTTCTGGATTTTGCTATAAAAAAAAAACAAAGAAAAAAACAAAGGTCAGTCCAGTCATACAAAAAGCCACAAGAGTGTGTGCAGGTGCATTTTCGATGTTAGCCTACCCGTCTGAGAAGCCATACAGATTCTTGAGATGCTGTTTGAGCATCAGCAGCAGCAGAATTCCCTGTGAGGTGCTGGAGAAGTCCAGCAGAGGAGCGGGGTCCTCAGGGAGACGAAGCATCACTGCTTCCTCGTCATCGAGGTCGGAGTCGGAATCACAAGTTGTAGATTTCACCTTCTTTTTCTTCTGCACTTCCTCTTCTTCATCACTGCTGCTGCTGCTGCTACTGCTGCTGCTGCTGCTGCTGGAGCTGCTGGAGCTGCTACTGCTCTCCTCCTCCTCGTCATCATCATCAGAGCTGTGCTTCCTCCTGTGTGAATGCTTCTTCTTCTTCTTCTTCTTTTTCTTTTTCATCTTCTTTGTCTTCATTTTCTTTTTCTGCTCTGGTCTTTTCTGCTGCACAGGTCCTTTCCTCAAAGACTGCACAGAGACAAAGGCACAAACGTTGAGGAAACAGATGTTACAAACACTACACATTTTGAACAAAATATCAAGGAATTTTCAGTGCGTGCCAAATAAAGCCTCTCACCTCCTTGAAAGACTGCAGCAGGTTGCTTCCAGAGACGGACAGAGTGATATCTACATGGTGCATGATGAAAAGAGGCTCCTCCTGAGTCTGGTAGGGGAAACAGGCCAGGTTGTCGGCTACGAACAACAGCATGTTCACCTCTGTTTTCTGTGGAGAGGGAAAGAGTACATGAACGCTACTGAATCAGCCATTCATGAGCAATATTCAAGCTAAGAAAGTACACAGAGAATAAAATACGGTTCAGAGGGGGTAAACTTACAGAGCTGTCATCGAACAGGTTGAGCAAAGAGATGAGGAAAGCTCGTCTGTGCTGCCTGTTCCCACGGACCATCGTGTACAGGTGAGAGCAGAGGGCCGAGTCTGAGTCCTCTTGGCGGAAACCACGAACCGCTTTGTCTCTGGATCCCATGATGGCCTGTTGCACCTGGTAAGACATCTTCAATCCTGCCACAGCCTTCATCTGTTAATACGCAGAGGAAAACAAATCAGTAAGTGCATTCACAAGACATTCAGAGGAACCCAGCTGACACTGGGCGAAAGGCAGAGTATACCCTGTACCAGTAGCTTAAAACCAGGGGTTATTGAACACTTCCAGGAGCAAAAAATAAAAAAGGAAGATCATTAAAAAGACCTTCTCCCAATCTTTAATATAAATTTAATGTATTAAAGGCACCATGTCTGGGTGTGATTGATCATTTGCATCATGTTTTGGGTGTCTATGAAGAGAGGATCTGATTTCAGCTTTTAATTGTAACTTAGAAAGTTTAATTCCTGCTTTTCTATTTTCTGCTTTTGTTCTGTTTGTATGTGCATACTCTGTGTATCTAGCCTGTACATGGAGAGTGAAGCAAAACCGGCGTCACGTTCCTTGTATGTTAAACATGCCTTACCAATAAAGCTGATTCTGATTCTGAAAAAGCATTTTGGGCCAGTCAGTTAATGTAATGGGTAAAGGTTACAGTGCTTCAGAACGGGAGCCACATGGTAAAACAAACTCATCAAAACACGTCAGGAGTGAGTCAATATATCTTCACTGTAATGAAGTTTGTAGTGTTAATATTTGTTTCACATTAAAAAACGACATGTGGTCACGATCTGATAAATCTGCTCCTGCAGCTGTTAGCATCTATGCTACTCTCTGTATGTACAACCACATCCTGCTGTCTTCTCACTCATAGCTCCCACCTCAAACTGCTCTAAATAACTCTGCTTGGGCCATCCCACTTTGGGCCGCTCACATTCGTTGTAGCTTGAGCTTTGCATGATGCCTGAGTATTGAAAATAAATCAGGCAGTTCCAGTGGCTGCCCAAGGTTAGGAATCTGCCTGTGATGGGCAGAAAACACATGGAGGTGGAGGCTGTTTAACTATTAGAAAATAAATTCCAGGAAGTAAGAAAATGACAATATTCTTTATAGCACATTGCTCTGAAAACTGAGAGTTTAGTGAAAGGTGTCACATTCTTCTGCTCCCAAAGCCACTTCTAACAAGACTGAGAGCAGTAAAGTATAAATATTTTGCAGGACCTTTAAGACTACTTTAATTCCCTCTGCCTGAGATCATGTTTTTGCAGCCTGTCTGTCTGTCAGCAAGGTAATTCAAAAAAGTATGAACTGATTTGGTTTAGCTTTAAGGGAATATAACAGGTGGTCAGTGGTAATTCAATTTTGCTGGCCATATAAATCAGGATGAGGACCCAGGAAAAAGAGGTTCATAAGCCTAACTTTTGACAATGATGGTTGCCAAACTCTTAACATCTAGCATATTGCATTTAAGGAGCTTACCAAGTCTAAGTCATTATAATTTGACCCATGTCTTCCCCCAATCTATCAGTTTTCTGTTGCTTTACCAGTAAAAAAAGACAATGCATTTTATTGGGAAACAGTGAGCAGAGTGCTTGCTCTTATGTAACATCTGAGCTTGACATGTGAAATTATCTTATTTACTAGTTGTCATGGTGTCTACTGTTAATAAAAAATAATCAAAACTCATCCAATTGAGTGGCCTTATTTGTCCAGCGGTTTTAAATGTTTAAATGTACTTCTGTGCTTCATGTTCAGATAGTGCATTTTTGATTACTTCCATAAAAAGATGATAATAAAAGAGCACAAGTCTGCATGCAACATTTTCATGGTGCGGTTAATATTCAGTGTGGTGTAGTCTTCAGGGATACCATGTCGACATAAGAGCCGTGGTTTAGCAACAACCATCGTCTTTGAAATAGTTTTCTTTGACACGTGTTAATCATATAGATTTGATAGGCCATGTTTTTTGAACTTTAATTTGAATTTCCTGCCAAATGTGATCGTTAAAGTGGACTTCTTTGTGTTTTCAATTATACATATTCTCTGTCTATAGACAAGACCCCTGGAAGCTGCACAAAAAACAAGGGATATATTTCTTTCTAGCTTTAATATCAACTTAAACAGTTTTCATTGATAAAATTAAGCTAGAATGGGCACCCAGACACATTACTTGTATAAGACCTCTAATATAAGTGTTCAGTCAACGTGTTAACACTGTTTTAGTAAACATATGAAAGACTTTTCTTGACAAACTCAAAGCTGAAAGAGCCCCCCCACCACGACTGGGGGGGGGGGGGGGGCACAAACCCCAGGTCGAGTACCAAGGCTTTAAGTTACAGTGGAATCCAAAAAGAAAATAGTAAATGACTCACATGAATGAAGCCTGAATATTTCTTATCGATTTCCACCAGCTGCTGATCAGCCTTGTTCTTCATGGTTGGCTCAGGGTCTGTCCCCATGGCGATCAAGTAGGGCACACACTGAACAAAAACAAACAATTGTTCTGAGTCAGAAAAGCTTGATGCACAAAAGATCATGAGTATAAAGGATAGAATTTTTTTAAAACAAAGAACAGCTTGTGATGCATAAAAGATTATGAGCATTATGGGTAAATTATTTTTATAAGAACAGTATATTTAAGTTCCACATGACACTCATCAGAGACAATAACTTGTAAATACACACCTGTACAGGATGGATGAGACCCTGGCTGAGAGTCAGAGTGATCACACTCAGAGCAAAGTGCCGCACAGTGGACTTGGAGTGGAAGAAAGACTCCAGCACCTGCTTCAGGTAAATCTGCATTATGGAGCTGCTCATGCCTGATGCAATGTCCCCCAGTTCTTTCAGATTCTCTTGCTTGGCTTGATTCTTCCCTTTTTAGAAAGAAATCCAACTGATCACTTTAAAGTACGTTCACACTTGACCAGTAGTTATTTTCCTACATTTGAGAAAAAAAGGCTCATCATATTTGTTCAACTTACACTCCCGGTCAGCCTCCTGCATCCGAGAGTCCTCCTCCTGCAAGTATGTTTGCAGGTTTTTCAACACCTGGATCGTCAGATTGACAGAGCTGTTCTCATCTGACATGGTGTTGTTATACAGAACCTTCACTTCTGACACAAACATGAGCTCTGGGTGCATGATGAACTGGAAGCCTTAAAACAAAAGACAAACAAAGTCAGACAAATTCTTACTGAGAAAGGTGAGTCAAGAACATGCTGATGCAGTGAACTGCTGTTACCAATAAGAACTAAGGTCCTCAGAGGTGTTTAAGCTCTAGAAGCATCTATCACTTTCTCAGGGTTTGCCTAAGATTTTATATTAAAATGGAAGACTTAGAATCTTTAAAGGCCTTAATTACATAAAATAAGAGCAATTGCCGTACATTTTTAGGGGTTTGTGTGAAGTGCATGTCATTGATTGTAACTTTCAAAATAAAAAGTTTTTTGTGGGGGTTTGGCGTAGTGGTTAGCACCCCATGTACTTGCTTCTGCCGGTCCGGGTCGAGTCCTGCCTGTGACCAGTTTGCAGAGTGTCTTCCCCTGCTCTCTCTCCCCCTTTCACAAGCCTATCCACTGTCTCTCTACTATCAATAAAGGTACAAAATGCCCAAAAATTTACATTTAAAAAAAAAAAGAAAAAAGTTTTTTGTGTTTCTTGCAAGAAACCTGGGAAGCTTTTTGAGTCTTGAAGCCAAAGCCCCTCAAATTCAATTTCCTCAACTTATTATTTTCTTTCTCCTCCGGTAACATGCATGCTCTATACACTGAAGTTGCTCTGTTTGGTATCAATAGCCATGTAAAGAAGCCAGCTAAAATATGTAAATGGAAACTACATTGTAAGGAATTTAGTGGATATTTGATCAAGTTACATTTCTCACCAAGTGATGTCTGAAATTTAAAAACTCTTGGGAGTAAAAAATGTCTTTTTGATGAAAAAAAAAGGCTTTACAATTATAAACTTTTGTTTTACACCTTTAGGATGAACTTTTCCAGTATAGATTCCTCATTAAGAAATAAGTGCATCGAAATAAATCAATTAATTATCAATTAAATTAACAGTGATTTGCACCGATATGTTCAAATTAGACTCCAGCATCAAACCCCACTGGCTGAGAGCTCAACAACTGCACTGTAAGTAGCAGAGTTGCAAACTAATAAAGCAGATGGTACTTGCAGAGCAAGGCAAATGTATTGAAAATGCAGGTTATACAGTCATCTAAACACTATAAATCATCATCCAGACAGAAAGTTAAACTCATGACTCCTTAAAACTGACAGTGGCTCAAATACCAGTGCGACTTTTACTCTAGATTTCACAGTTTGTTTAAATATCTGTTAACAGGGTGAGCAGATGTAAAGAAATCTTTAATTAAGATGTCCTCACTTAGTAAACAAATATTCAGTGGACAATCTATGAATTTTAAAATAAAAAATCCAGGCTCTCACATTGCGATGTGTCGTTGAACAAAAAGCTAAACCCCAAGTTGTTCAAACTGCTGCATCAGTTGTGTGTGAATGAGTATGGAGGGCGTGAATGTGCTACACTGGTACTGACGGACTACCTGCATAGAAACTCCTACCCATCAGTGAGTGAACAGGATGACTCATGAGTGACTTTACGCTAAAGCGCTGCACCAAGGTTCTACTATATTCACACCTCTAAACATTCAAAATTAATTCTGCTCAGCTGCAATAATTCTGCATTAATTCTGCTAGGCTGCAATATCTGTGTTAGTCCATGCTGCGATATGTTTGGAAGTGTGACATGACGCGTGTCCCCACATACACACAGAGGCAGAGACGCTTACTCGCAGCACTCCTGTCTCCCGCTGAGTCTGCACGCCTCCTTTCTCACAAATATCACCCCTATCATTACCTCTGGAAGGAACAAAGCGGAGTCGACTCGTTCCTCGATTTCATCTCCACAAAATTCACAGTAGAGGCAAAATGTCATAGAAGAGTAAATACTGAATTTCGCCTTCAAACGGCTGTACGAGTTAGGCTAATGTGAGGGTGAATGGGTGACCTGTGCCATGGGGTGTAAAGCTGCTTTAAGTAGTCAAAGAGAGTTGAACAGCACTGTATAAGCTCAAGGCCATTCACCATTTTACAATTTAATATATGAGTTAAGGTCTGACAAACCTAGACCGATGATGGCCTTGATCTGGACCTCCTCATCTTCATGGTTGGTGAAGTACAACAGAAGCTCCAACACTTTGTCCTTGATGACAATCTAAAAAAACACACACAAGAGCCAGCAAATCAGAACAGGTTTGAGAACTGATACAGATTACACACAGTGATGCGAGCAGTGTTTCAGTGTCTACCTTGTTAGCCCCTTTGAACTCCTCTTGGTCGAAATCGAAGTGTCTGCAGAGAGCCCCCACAGTAAACAGTGATCGCAGGAGAGTAGGTTTGTTCACAGCCAGAGTTGAGCTGGTTGGGTCCTCTTGATGCTGCGTCTTAAGTTTGGCCAAAGCGCCTATAAAATCCATGAGAAACATGTTTTTGATGGTGAATTACAATCGAAATGAAGAATCACAAGCCCTGTCTGCATACCAGGCTTTGATTTCTAAGTGTAACATACTTAAGGTGAAAATAAGAGTGTGAGATCTTAAAAATAAATTAATTACTAAGTAGAGAGGACTTACCGTAGTACCGGTTGAAACAAGCCCAGACAAACTTGTAGTTGTGCGTGACCTTGTTAACAACAGCACCGAGACAGCTCACACAGTGTTGTACAACCTAATCAGCAGACACACAAAAAGAAATCACACTCAAATCAAAACTGGATCTTTTAGCCCGGCAAACAAAGAGTTTTTGTGGCTTTCCTAAGTAGTAGTGATTTATAAATAAGCCTACCGTCATGCCGTATTTGATGATGAGCTTCATCAGGTCTTCCTCTATGGTGGTCAGGAACGTCTCACTCGGGTGCTCCATCAGAGGCACAACAAGCTCCAGGATCTTCGCCACATTACATATCACCACAAAGTCGTTCTGGGTCTGGAATAGAGATGTAAAAATTATCCTAAGTAAGGTAGGATAGTATGGAGCAAAAATTTTGGGTAAATCATTTTTGACTAAATGGTGACGCACACTGTAATTCCATTTTTTCATTTGTGATTTTGTTAAGAAACAACAAAATTTGCCACCATGCTAAAACATGAACACTGGCTTTGTCTTATTGAAACTCAACAGGAACATGAAATGCTGTCAAATTTTAAAGATTAGTGCTCTCGAGACATACTGAATTCTAATGCAGGGTAGCTTGACACTTTGCTACATTAAAGTTACAACTAATTCAAACCTTTTCAGGACCCCGAAACAGAAAAATGTAATGCCCTTTTTGCATCATTTAGCCATGTCTTATTGGTTTTAATGCTGGATCTCACACTTAATTCACACCACCCTGTAAAAAAGCTTTTATGTATGTATGTATCTCCAGGTGGATGATGGATTTATGGCTGGATGGACAGATACTTTTCCATCCCGAACGGTAACAGAAAATTTTCTTAGACAACAGCTACAGCAATAAATACAGCACATCTATCACTGTCAAGAAGCATTTAATACTCTTAAACATAATGGCTGGTGAATCCGGCAGGGAGGAAGAGAAACACCAGCTCCTTTCCAGCTCCGCCCATTTCTCCCAATATTTTCTAACATCTGTGCCATTCGGTCAGTGTGCAGGACTTTGAAATCATTATTTGCTATCATGAATAATATATTGCCCTACATGAGGCTTTAAATGGTTGCATTTCTGTTGCAGCAGAATCAAACAGGTATACATGTTATTTGACATCAGCTAATGCTGGACATTTTCTCAAGGTTAACCATCGAGTGACCTGCAGAGTCCCTGTTAGGAATAACCTTTCAAAAGCATTATACTCAGGATTAGGCCTGGTATAATTTAAACTGACATATATGTAAACCACACACTTTTTAAAATGGTCATTTTATGCTTTAACTTTTTCAAGAATATCTTAAATAAATAATAGAATGTTGTTGATTGTTTGCTTATTAAGCTAAAAACAAAGTAATCAGATCATTTTGGCTCACCATACATACATAACAGTTCATTTTAATATTACCAATAACAAGCTGTGATTTTCTCAGCTCAATGCTTGTGTTTTCCTTTAGCTGCCACCAGATGGTGCTACAGCACAACATAAAAGTTGTTAGAGTGACTTCCCCCAGTTTTCTGTCATCGATTTCTAAAACTCTGATATGTGGATCAGCGAAAACTACTTACATTGCACTTGGTTGTCAGGTAGGGCTGCATAGTCATGGCATGTTTGACCATTAACTGTGCTCTGATCTTGCTGAACAGGTAGAGCGTGGTGATGCATGCTACCAGACGACCTGAGTTTGACCCTTTGTCTTCACAGTCTAAAATAAACAATGACAGCATGTAAGAAAAAGAAAAATGTATATTTTTAGGCAAAAAAAATCTACTGTATGTTTCTTTACCTGCAATGGACTCCTCATATTTCAGTATGTGTTCCACCAGATTGTCCACCAGCTGAACACAGGCCTTCTTTGTAGGTTTGTATGAAGCTTGCTCCTCTGATTTGAAGAGCTGATCATATTAATAAAAAGAGATCAGATTCCATTCAGCAGAAAATAAAGACACAAGCTGATTTCATCTACATAAAAAGTGCCACAAAGGCTTTTAAACTTACATTTTGGAGAAGCTGTTCAAACCAGTCATAGCCTGAATCTTTACATGCTGCCACCTGTGTTACAACAAACAAAGTGACATTAAGAAAAAACATTCTGCAAACATTTTTATCACATCTAATGACTGGATTTGATACACACCACGTCTGAGATGTTCAGGATCTTTCTGGTCATTGCGTCTTTGTCATGACTCGGTGTAGGAGTGAACCAAAGCTTCTGGAAGGTCTCATTCACCAGTTTCTGTGGGAGAAAACATGCTTTTGTTTTTAGACTGTGTGTTAAATCTTCAAATATCATAGCTTAAAAAAAAAATGGGCAACACAAACCTTGATCCCTTCCTCATCGTTCACCCGGCGGATCATCTTGACACACATCTCGGTGATCCTGTGGAAGTCAGGCTTCTCCAAGCAAATGTCCCTCAAGATCTTTATGACCCTCTTTCTAACACTGATACCTGTGTCCTGTGGAAAGAAAAGTGAGACACAAAAGGTGACTAAGCATAAACTGAAGGTTAGCGCCTTCTGCATTATAATAAAGGAAGTTTAAAATTAAGCCACCCACTTTAAATTGGGCAACTACCACAGCGCGAATAGTCACACTTTTATTACCTTTACATCATTTATGTAATGAACAGATAAGATGGTTTAACAGTTATTTATTGAGCAGATTTTTTGTACTATCATATTGTTAACATACAGATTTCTCTGTTAGTGAATATCTACAAGTACAAGGGATGTTCTGATGGTGATTCTGAACTGCAACTTTTTTGTCCAAACAGTTGCAGTACTTAATTTGCTCATCAGATGGCAGTGTGGGGTGACATGATTTCACCTCAGTTGACCTTTAGCACTTAAAATGAACTCTTTAGTCACAGTTTGTTCAAATCTGGGACAAAATTTCACTTTGCCAATACACCGGTACAAACATATAAACAAGATACTGGGTGTGAAAACATCTACTCAAACTTAAATGTCATGGCACAAAAACTGAGATGTTCAGACAAATTACCAGTATCCTCTCGATGAGCATGTCATAATACTGCTCAATGAGCTCTGGTCTGCTGAGCACAAAGCGGCCGAGGAGCTCCACAGCAGCCTCTCGCACACTGGTGGAGTTGTCCATGAGGCGACAGTGAACGCCTCGCTGCATATCCAACTGGAAAACAACAAAGGGAGGTTAATCAAGCATGGACAAATCTTACTGAAGGTGATTAATGCTGGGTTGATTGTGGCAAAATGTGGAATATCAAGCACTTTATTCCTGTAGAGGCGTAACGGTGGATCTCCTGTTGAAATGTACTTTTAAAAAATATACTCTATTAAAAATAAAACATTAAAAGTGACAGCAATCAATCAAATGGTCTAACAGATGTGTAACAGCTCATACTGTCAAACATACCCGTGCCAGAATACTGGGGTCAACAGCTACAACTTCAGAGAGACACTTCATGGCTTTAGTTCTGACTGCGATGGCACTCTCACCCAGCACTCTCAGAATCTAAGCAAGAGAGACAGGAAAAGAAATAGATATGACAGCCAGCACAACATAATATTTCACTCCAGTTGTTTCAAACTAATGTCTTTACCTGTGATAAATAAATATCAAAGCTCTGTGCAAACGGCCTCATGGAGGCCAGGTATCTGACAATCAGACAGGAGTCCTCATAGTCCACCGACTCAGAGTTTGATCTGGAAGAAAGAAGAACGTTGTTGGTGAACAAGTTTGTATCATGAATGAACTTGAGCTCATGTAGTGCTTTTCTAGTCTGCTTTACACCGCAGGTCAAATCTACACATTCACACCACTCCACTCTCACAGTCACTCACTGATGGCTGGAGTGTCGATGTCCATCAGAATAAACCAATCAATCAATCAATCAGACCTTATTGTCACTGCACATGTCACAAGTACAGAACAATAAATTTTTTTCTTTACAGTTCAACCAGTTCAGTGACACATCATGTCACACTGGCGGGTCAAAATAGCCATTTTTTTCTGGTTGTTAAATGCTTTCTCCTCTCTGCTTGTCTTCTCTGCTCTCCCTGTCATAGATTTAGTCACATCTTTTGTGTAAATATTGTAAATTGTTAAAGGATAAGTTTGGTTTCTGCAGCTTTTACATTGTTTATAGAATGAAGAAGAACAATATACTCACCCAGAAGGCTTTCCTGATCCAAACAGTGCTTCAGGAGATATTCAGATCCAAAATCGAGCGGCGGACATCCGTATAATGGTAGCACATAGGGCATACAGCGCCGCTCCTAAAACTGCATTAATCCTTCAAAAACTCATTAGTTTCACCAATATTCCATCATGGTCCGCTCGGGCTACTCCTCCATTACAGTCTGTGTCGCTCCAGACATGATTTGTGGCTGTGCTAACCTCTGAACTGAAGAAGAAGAATGTTTGCCTCCACGCATGCGCAGTAGGGCTCACTGTTTCAGGGGAAGACCGCCGGCTACACAACGACTTTCTTCTTCCAGTTTTGTGCAAAATGGACGAATATCTATCGGATGAAGATGTTGTGGAGGAGAACTTTGAATATGATGGGTGTCCTTACAGTTTCAAGCCAGAGTTTACAGATGAGGAGCTCATAGAAAGGAGGACGCAGAGACAAAGAGAAGAACAGCTCTCCAGAGAGTACTGCGCATGCGTGGAGGCAAACCTTCTTCTTCTTCAGTTCAGAGGTTAGCACAGTCTCAAAGACATGTCTGGAGCGACACAGACTGTAATGGAGGAGTAGCGTGAGCGGACCATGATGAAATATTGGTGAAACTAATGAGTTTTTGGATGATTAATGCAGTTTTAGGAGCAGCACTATACATGCCCTATGTGCTACCATTATACGGATGTCCGCCGCTCGATTTTGGATCTAAATATCTCCCGAAGCACTGTATGGATCAGGAAAGCCTTCTGGGTGAGTATATTGTTCCACTTCATTCCATAAACAATGTGAAAGCTGTAGAAACCGAACTTTTCCTTTAATACTGACCATACCTCCACCTTTACCCCGTCATAGATACATTCACATCTGTAGTGTAATTATTGCTAATTGTTAATACTGAGTATACCTCCATCTCATTCAGAGTCTCATTTCCAATTAACTGTTACTTATTTTCCTTCACAAGGAGGTTGATATTGTTTAAAGGCTCTGCATGTTGCAACCTGTTTACTTAATTTTTCATTTATTTTCATTTTAGTTGTATTTATTCTATTTCTTTTTTTATCTTAATTCTACTTTATTTTAGTTTAGTTAAATTAATGCTCCTCTCTATTCTTATGTAATCTGATATTTCCAACTGTGCATAAGAGCAACTGAAATAACCAAACTTCCCCTTGGGGATGAATAAAGTATTCCTGATTCTGATTCCGAACCCATCCAAAAACATCCAAAGACAATCACATGAATGGGGAGGCAGGACTCACACTTTCACACCCTTTCACGTCACTGACGCAGCAGTCTCAGCAAGTTGGGGTTAAGTGTCTTGCCAAAGGACACGAAGACATGTGACAGCCAAAGCTGGGCCTAAACCTGTAACCTTTAGCTCACAGACCAAGCGCACTAGCAGCACCACCGACACTGACAAGTTTACCAGTAATGCAGACAGGTGTTTCGCAGTGAACTTACCTCAGAGAGCTCAAGTGTGATGTTGACTTGATGATCTTGCGGAGGAATTTCTTCCGTGCCTCTGCCTTCTGCATGATCTCTTCAGTTGAATCCACATCCTGTGCGAAATGTCGTCCTCTCATATCGTCATCATTCTCATTTTGAGACTTCATAGCCTTCTCTGCCTCTGTTGTAGTGTCTCGGAACCACTGGGCGATATAAAACTTCTTGGCAAACTAAAAAATAAAATCACATTTAATGAGCAACTTAAATTTATTCTTGACAGTTTTCTAGTGAAATCAGTGCAGAGGGTGCAACGACAACATGTAAACATTAACTAAACAAGAATCCTTCACACCTGCAGCTTGCTCTTATTCCAATTCAGATATCAACATGGTTATATTGTGTGGAACAGCTCAAAACATTAGTCAGCCAGAACACATGCCTTCAAAATAAAACGCTGTTTGCCTTGAGCCATAAGCGATCGACTGCTTCAACACATCTGGATAAATGAACGACTTTGTCAAATGTGCGACACCAAACACAAATATAGCTGCTTACAAACTTGTGAATGAGAAGAGCTTTACACAAAAGTACAGTATTACAGTTTAACATGTGACCATGTGTAAATGGAATTAACTTTTAATTCAATGTATCAATGGAATCATGTTCTAAAAATGAAATTGGTAGAGCTAGTTGTAGCAGTTTTATTTATTTTGTTTGTGCTTTGTTCTAAAAAGATACTGACACTGTAGAGCATCCTCTCAATATGTATATGTCATGGAGTTTTGGCTTTCATTTCAGATCTGGATAAACTAGGGATGAACTATATTGGATTTTTGCCAATAACCAATATGCTGATATTTTTTTGATTCATTATCACTGATACCGATACAGATACCAATACCAATATCAGCATTTCAGGTCAAGAACACAAGCTCTGTAGTTAATAAAAATGGACTTGTCTCTTTCAGTGTTACAGCATATAACCAGATCAGAACAAAAAAACAAGAAAACTCTTACAAAAATGAAACAATATTTAATTGTACCCATGCAGTGATGAGTAGGTACATCAATTTTGACCATTTGTAGAATATTTCGGCCGATACATGGCCGACATATCGGCTGTAAATTTCTGCAAAAAATTCAATATTTGCCAATACCAATACTTAACGTTTTCAGCTTATATCAGCCTATATCGATATCATCATTGTCTGAACTATATTATTTTTACAATACCAACCAATATGCTGATATTTTTGATTCATTAAGGCTTTTGCTTAACAAGCCTGTATCGACATTTGCATAACAGCTCTTTTTGTCTCTTTTCAGTGTTACAGCATATAACCAGATCAGAACCTTCATATAACACTGAAGTGTTTATCAATGAGAAAAAATTGGATTTCTCCATAACAGCCTATTATGACTTTTGCTGGTATAAAACACCTACCACGAGAGAGGGATCTGTCTCTATGTTCTCATCCAGGTAGTCCAACAATGCCCTCTGGAGCTGTTGGACCTCATCATCCCCAGGTTTCTGTAAGGAGATCAATCATAAGGAACATCTCAGTAGAAGTTCAAGCTTGATCATGATTTATAATTTCATGATTACACAGTCTTACCTCTCTGAGGATGCGGTCAATAGCTTTTTGGTCCATCTTGCTTGTAACAGCATCTTTACGCAGGCTGCAAGCGACTGTGCCGAGGTAGTCAAGTGATGCCACCCTGAGCGCCATCTCTGTCTGTTTGTTACTAAACTGGTGCACCTGGGACACAGAAAGGTGAGGAGAAAGATCCATCAGTGCTGCTATTGGACAAACAATGAGTAATGACGTCTTTTTAGGGGATGATGCTACACACCAAAAGCCGGCCCAGTAGACTCAGCAGCAGTTCAGCAACAGGCCACTCGGGTTTGTTGACTGCAGACAGCAGATCATGAACAAAATTCTCAAACAGAGGCCTGTAGTCCTCCTCTCCCTGCTTACTCCCACACCTGCAAAATATCAAAAAGGAAAATATCTTCCATATTACATATTGAGAAACAACATTTTTTACTGTGTAATGATGAGACAATTACTAAGCTAAACTGAACTGGACTGCTTGGTGGAATCAAAGCTATAGTGAACATCAGTAAAGCTCAAAAGCTCCAGATGTCTCTCAACTATTTTAAAAGAAAGCATTTAACAGCAGGCAAGTGAGTCATTCATAAAAAAAAAAACATTGCAAAAACAAACTCATATAATCAAAACTGTAAATACAGTGTGTTGGTTCACAGTCTTCCTTTTGGGTGACACCTCTATTTCTAACATCAGTACATATCAATTTTAACCCTTTTAGATCGTAGTGCACCTTTTGACACAGATGATCATGTCATTTTAATTGAACGTCTTAAAAACTAGGTGGGTATCAGAGATGCTGCACTTAGCAGGTTTAAGTCATATCTTTTAGAGTGAACCTTTGCAGCCACCATAGGCAAGCACAGCTCCTCTATTCCTGCCATTGCCTGTGGTGTACCGCAGGGTTCAGTTTTAGGTCCGATTTTACTTTCTATTTACATGCTGCCCCTTGGCCAAATAATTCAGTGCTACCAAGTCTCCCTCACTGCTATGCAGACAACACATAGAAATACCTTTCCCCTTACCCTCCCTTATAATTTCCTTTTTTATATTTGCTTTCCTGTTTTTTGCTTTCAATCATCTTTTATTTTTTGTTGTTTATTTTTATTATTAGCTTCTCATGGTCTCTCCCTATGTGCATGGTTTTTATATTATGTATATTGTCCTATGACTTATGGAAAAGGCTTATGGGAGGGCCTTTTCACCACTGCAGTTGACCTCCTCTGAACTTTCCTTGCTAGTGTCTTTTGTGTCTTTTTCTGTGTTGTCTTTGAACTAGTGTTTTTTTTTTTTTTCCCTTTGTTTTTTTTTTCAAGTACAACACAGTGACCTTAGAAAAAATGTGTAGTTTGAAGATGTGTAAAAAAAAAAAAGGTTTGTATTCAAATCGTATTACACTCATTCAAGTATTCATAATGGATTTGAGATGTCCAAGAAGTCATTGTATCCACCTCTTTTACAACACACTTCCTTTCATGTATGTCCATTTTTAGCAGTGGTCCAGCACATAAAACATTTAGCCTTCTACAGCCTCTTCTCTCTCTGTGCATACTGAACATGGGGTATGCTGCTTCTGGAGTGTAAGCTGCATCTTATTAGCTATCATCTTCACACTAGAGACATTCAATTATTCCATAAAGCATGAATGTCCACACAGTGCATACCCCACATATACCAAAAGAAACACTCACGACAGTCCTGTCTCCTGTTGAGTCTGCATTAAATCACGTTATTAACTCAATAGATCATTTGAACGTGTTTGCATAGGGCCTCAAACCTGTCAGGGTATTTACTATTAACTTTGTATTTCAACTTCAACACAAACTGTTCGAGTGAAACAAAGAAACACACAACTCCACTTTCCTGCATGGTTGTTATTGTCCGACCAGCTCAATCTATTTCATACAGCAGTTTCAATTCATTCTCTAAGTCCTGAAGCCCAAATATATATGCAAACAGGGCAAAGCCACCAGATACCAGCTCACAAAAAGAAAACTGGTTATTTGAAATATACTTACTTCTTGAGAAACACTGAGAGAAAATTCTGAGCTGTCCTCATGGCCATTTCATAAGAGTTTGTGACAAAAGCATCTCTGTCCACCTTTCAAAAAACAAAACCCACAGAGTTGGAAACAATTCACCTTATAAAGCATCGCAAGCAAATTGGATTTGAATGTGAGATCTTCTTTGTTTCTTACCTTCTTGTTATGTTCCTCCTCTGATTCCGTGGGGAGGTTTACCACACACTGAATGAGCTGAAAAACCAGCGCTGTCACCATCTGGATATACACAGGCTTTCCATCTGGGTCATTGCTGTTCAGCCTTGGGAAATGCAGTAAACTTAGTTATACAGGACTATTCTTTATATTTACATTCACTCATTGATATCCTTCTTTCGAGACTAATTACCAGAAGTTCCTGAGGTTGCGTTTACTTGTAGGTAGCCTGGCCAGGGAGGTAAAGATCTCTTCAAGAATGAGCAGCCTGTGCTTCTCGTATCTTGAGAAAACCTGTGGAAGGGTGAAGTACAATTCAGGAGCATGCATGACATCAAGTAGTGTCTCTTTCCCCTCTGAAATCAAACTAATACTACATGCTGTGGTAGACTTACAGCTGTCACTAGTGTGATGGCACACAGCTGCAGTTCGCTGACGTTCTCCACAAAGAAAGGTGTGATACCCAACGTAGAAACCTAAAAAATAAAGCAAAGGCAGCTAAGTGTGGATCCTTGAGAGTCAAGGAAGAGGTATGAAGAACTTCAAATGAATTCAGCAAAGTCTCACCTGGAGAATGGTGGTGTCTGTTAGCAGCTGGATCTCCAGGAGCTCTGCTATGTTGGCGACAATATCACAAACTTTGTTGTAGAGAACGACGACAACCTTCTGTTTGTGGGTGGAAGTTTTTGCCCTCTTAGATTTTGAAGTATGAAAGCCACCTAAGGAAAAGGATACAACAGAGTGAAATAAACTACTGCAGTTACAGTTGATTTACGTTTTCCATTTAGTATAACAACTAAGTCTAAATATGAGCAATCCTCGATCAATGGGCAAATAAACATCTTTTGAGTTGTTACAAGGCTGATTTTGTGAGCAGGACCAAAATGGTGGGAGACCGTTGGTTACAGGTCAACTGAAAATGTTTTTAGACCTTCATCTGACCTGAGCTAAGGAGTATAAGGACCACTGCTGGGCAGCAAAACAAACAGCAATCAACAAAGGTGTGGCATATTTTTGTTTCCTGTTTTGTCAATTGTAAGAAAAATTATTTCAAATGTGTGCCAGGGTGCTTGATATCAATGTAACATTATACAAAATACAATATCCCTCCAAGAAAGACAGTAAAGCAGGCATGAGAAAGTATTTGTATGTATATTTTTAAGTCTAATTTTACAAGTCAGGTTGCTGTGGGGTATTTTTTCGCAAGTGTTTACTGAGGCTGTAATTAAAACCGTGAAAGATTTATGATAGTTTCAGTCAACCACCTAAAGTTTCAGACCTCTTACAGCTAAACAGTCAACTTTTATGGCATTAAACTTCAAAAATCAAGTTCAAAACTTTTAAGGCATTTTAAGCACCTGCAGAAACCCTGTAGTTAGCAGTAGCGTGTTGTCAATTTACATTGACATTATGGACCCTTTGAATTTCTGAATTATTTGGGCATTATTTTGTTTCCATTGGTTTGCTACAGGAGTGGAGTTATCTTACAACAATGCGCTAACCCAAAAATGGCTTGGCTGAAATGGGGTGCTCAATGGACTTAAGGTTAATGTCAAATCAGTGGATCAAAGATACAGCTACAGGCACCTTTACATGAACTTGATACACCAGATGGAGCACGTAATATATATCACTAGTCCATTTGGGAAAGAACACATAAAATGTGTTTGGGAATGAGCAGAACCTTTCAAAAGTGACTGGACAATCGTTCCATCAACCGATTCATTACAGGCTAACCAGATAATGTAGCAGGTGGGTGGTACTGCTGTGGTCTGAAGGACAGAACATTAGCCACATCATAAATTCAACTCTCAGCAGAACATGTCTGAAGTCCTTGCTATAGAAAAGTTTGTAGTCTTGTTATTTGTTTTTCATTTAATAGATAAATGCAGTCTAGATCTGTGAATACTTCTTCTGAAGCTATTAGCATCTATGCTAATCCCTGTGTGACCAGTCACTTCCTGCTGTCATCTCGCTCATAGCCCCCTCCTCTTCCTGCTCCAAGAGCCTCTGATTGGGCTGTGCCACTTTGGGCCGCTCACAATCATTGTATATTGGAGCTTCGCAAGATGGATCAGCCTGCTTACAGACACTGAATCTGTGAACTGCAGTTCCTTTAGTGCTGGGTGAGGATTAAATTCATCTATTTGACTGAACAATGTATGTACTAGTGACCATACTTGCCAACATGTTTTTTATTTAAAATAGCCCAATTCACACTGCCGTTTCAAGCCACAAGATTAACACTTTTGTGATGCTTATTTACTTGAAACATCGCCTGGACGGATAGAGGGGAAAGAGGTGATCCCTTCTCTGCTCTGTCTCTAGAGGTAGTAACAGAGGTGTGATGTTGGAGAGAAGGTGGCATTCGTACCCTGTGCAAGACAGGAGTGTCACATGTGAGTGTGTCTGCCTTTGTGTCTGTGGGGGCACACATCCTGATGGAATTGATGTTAATATCTCCAGTTGTGAAGAAACAGAGACTTGTTGCAGCTGTTTTGCAAAGACACACTGTAAATACAACTTATCTTAATTTTTATTGTACCCTAACTTCCACTGACAGCCAGAAGCTAGGAGATATTGGTAATGTATGTATTATATATTTCTCATACATTGGTGTTAACAGCACACTGCAGAAACAGCCTGTTTTGTGGTAACCTTAACATCTTCATTTGCTTGTTTTGTCTTTTTAGTTTTTTTTTTGTTAATCAAACTCATCATTTCAATCAGTTATAAATGAAAAGAAGTGAAACAAATCACCATCCACAGAAGGCACAAAATCAACAAACACAAAAATTATTTAAAGAAGCTTTTATGCTTCTTATAATTCCGTCTCTCCAGTTGTCCCTGGAGGTATCACAACTCCCAAGTTTTGTCTAATTTAATGACATAACTCTAAGATGTCCTTACAAGCTTTCTAATTGACAAACTTTGTACACATGTAAATAATCTCTGGAGATCAAGAAACCAGGAGAAAAAGATTCTGACCTCCGTGGGGATCCGCTCTGTAGACTGGGTCATACTGCGGGTACAGTGTGTTCTGCAGATGGAACTTGGTGAACTGCAACACCCTCTCAATCACGTCCTCTATATAAACAGCCTTTGGCATGTTTGAAGATGTCATAATGTTGAGTGCAGTCAGACAGGCATCAGCAGATTTGGTCACTCGCTCCATGATAAGGTCACGCCACAGACGCTCCTCATCCATAGAATCTTCACCCTACAAGGGTAAAAAATATATATTTTAAAACACTTACATAACCACTATCTTACTCATTTGAAAAAGGAAATATAACCTGTTTGATTACTTACATGATTCATCATTGTGGAAAGTTTGACACTGTCTTGAATGTTTTTCTCCAGTATGTTCAAGATTTTCACCAGTTTCTCAGACGAAAACTTTGCACAAATAAAAGTACAGTAAGTTCCGTAGTGAAGCAGCTGTCTTTTAACAAACTCTTATAACTTACAACTCTGCACTACAACACTTTTCCTACCTTGTTAAAAGCACCCATAGATTTGAGCTTGGCCGAATCACTGCCAAGCTCACCCAACTGGTGCTTTCCAAGCAAGAGCTCCTGAGGTATTTCGTCATCGTCATCATCTATTTTAAGGAACATAGTTGTTATGTTTACATTTGTATGAGCACCTTGGATAAAAGTTAAGAACACCTGACACAGAGCAGGGCTTGGTGTTTACCTGCAGCAGTGAGGTCCACGTCTTCAAGGCTCTCAAGAATATTGTCCACACTGGCAGTGAACCTCTTAAAAGTGGAGGACTCCATAATTTCTGCGAAATAGGCAAACTTTAATATGGAGCACATACATTTTTAAATACTTCTAATTCATCACAGAACTGAAAGCAGCAAAACAATACCTTCATGTGTCATCCTGCATTCATACGACTTCCTGTTCTTCTGTCTCTGTTTCTGCATTTTTTTGGCAGCTAATCAAAAAGACAACACAAGCACAAAAAGAGCCGCATAAACAGCAAATTAACATGAATCCAAGATTTTTTTATAGAAAAGAAAAGATGGGCCGGGGTGCATGTTAGACTTTGCCAGGCAGTGGCTTGATTAATCACTGATTCAAATCAAAATTATTTCACACCAATCTGAAACATGAACAGCAATTCATATGTTCTATAATCAATAAATAACAAATAACAAGCCCCCCATGCAGGTTCTCCAATACTGTTCCCTCTTTTCTTTTGCCTATGTCCACGAGGATATGAAAGCTTTACCATCTTTTAGGCTTGGAGGAGGAGATCCGCGATCTGAACTGTCAGAGTCACGATGACGTCCACCTGACCCCCGGCGAGCATTCTGACGATGATCTCTTGAACCTCTCTTGGATTCCATCTTCCAAGATTTGTCATGGTCTTTCTTTTGCCTTTTTCTTGGCACTGCAAAAATAACAGAACAAATGTGGATTTAATATACAGGCAAGGGATGTGTAAATCTATCTCCTTAAAATAATCTGGTGTGTGTATGTGGAAGCATTGACTGTAGATAAGGATGGACAGGGCTTCAGGCGTCTGTGAGTGAAGCCAAAACTCTAGAGCTCCCCCATTGTCCGATGTTTTAGTAAACAGATATGACATGGGCCCAAATCACACTGCTGTTTAAAGCCAAAAAAATTAATGCCCCCGTAATGTTTTTCCTCCAATGTGTAATATGTAGAATGACCTAGAACTTGGAGAGGGGGAGAATCTTTTAAAAAGTGGTGCCAACCGCAGCCCAGTTTACTTCACTATGCATTTTTGGGTGTTTAAGGAACAAAGCTACCCTTGCAATAAATTATGACTGGGGGCAGATCTATAAAAGTATCAATTTATGTTAACGCTATGAGGGTAGGGTTTCACTTCACGTCATGGCAGCTTACCTTTACACTTTCCAATAAATCAGATAAACAAGCTGCACTTAAATACAATTTTTTTATCCCAAAAAGTTGACAGTGGCTTTAACACCACTGTGACTCTTAATACAGCATAAAACACTGAGCCATGCATCATCATTGATCCAAGTTCAATAAAAAATTAAGCACAATCTGACACTCTAGAGAGTTTGCTACCATTTTTACCACTTGTAGCAGTGTTTCAACATTTAGTCATAATCTTGCTATATTGTGATGTGAATACACCATATGTAGAACTGACTTGTTTGAATGACCACCAGGAGGCTGAGAGCTCAACTACTGTTAGCCACTATGGCAAAAGTTGTCTGAACCAAAAGAGCTACACAGCTGCACAGAAACTGCATATGCAGACTTTGACAAACAATAAAAATCATCTTGTGGAAAGACAACTAAAACCAATTTTCCCTTCAGAGACTAAAAGAGACTACTTGCTGCAACTTGTACATAAGTGCGAACTATATAAGCAGTAATAGTATATTGCTTCCACAAGTGTATCAGACACAGCTAGCTTTACAATGTAAAAAACTGGAACAAAAAGAGAAAAGACAGTACAATTAGCACAGAGAGAGGGGGTCGAACAAAAATATGTCAAAAACTAAATAAACAGACGGTGTCCTTTCAATAACAAGAGGTAGGGCCATATGAACTATGCTGTCTTTAAGATTTTGCCAGCAAGTTCAATTTGTGCTTTGATAACAAAAAGAGGCAAACTTCAGCGCAACTATGCAGCTACAATCCGAGCATGTCTTTGCTCCAAGCCACATCACCCACACACTGTATCAGCAGCTGTTGCAGATTTTGGCTTCACTTCTGTACAATACAAGGAGACAAAGGTGTATTGTCCACACTTATGTACAGCCTACAGAGCAGATATTTTTCTGGGATCTTATACTGACGCTCTTCTTCAGACTCCTCCTCAGACTCTTCCTCGGACTTCTCTTCAGACTCTTCGTCTGAGTTCTCCTCAGCATACTTGGACTTCTTACTGATCACACTGTGCCTTCTCTTGTTGTCATGAAGCGATGCCCCTGTAAGCACAAAGGTTGAGTTACATAAGCAGGACACTATCTACGCAACAAAAGACTATCTCTGACTCATGGGTACTGATAGCTTCAATGATAATACTTCTTAAATTGATCCATAAAAAATAACTGAGCATATGTGTTTAAAAAACAAAGCAAATCGTACCTCTCCCTGCTCTGGAGGACCAGGTCTTGGATCGAGGACTCCTGCTTTCCTTGATGATGCTTCTCACCTCATCAACACTGAGCTTCTTAACCACAACAACAGGTTTTGCTCCTTTGTTCAAGTTCTCAATCAATGACACTCTTTCCAGCCGGACCAGGGGTTCTGCCGGGACGTTCTTTAGTTGGCCTGGAGGTTGAGGGTCTTTTCCATCCCGTTTCAGTTTAGGAATCACAAAGTTTTTCAGAGTGTCCTTCCTCTCACCCAGCAGGTAAGAGGGGAATTCGCTTGGTTTTGTCTCTGAAGACTGTTGCTTGCTTCCAGCTTGAGTGTCCCCGCTTTTCCTTTCTTCCTTATGCTGGGCTTTATGAGGGTTAGAAGTGTCTGCCCTCTGTCGACCGTTGAGGTCATTTGATTTTCTGCTTCCATCCTGCTTTGTTTTTGTGCCGTCGGGGATGTCTTTCCGGTCATGCGTATGTCTGTTGCCGTTTTCATTTGACAAAGACTTGTTCTTCCTTTCCTTGTCTTTATCTCTGTCTTTTTCTTTGTCCCGTTTGCGATCTTTATCTCCATCTCTTTCCTTAGTCCTGTCTTTACTTCTG
This sequence comes from Scarus forsteni, assembly GCA_036419115.1. Classification (NCBI taxonomy): domain Eukaryota; kingdom Metazoa; phylum Chordata; class Actinopteri; order Labriformes; family Labridae; genus Scarus; species Scarus forsteni. The sequence continues at coordinate 26,199,024 of JAZDUH010000359.1, forward strand.
TCCCTATCCTTGTCTCTTCCTCTGTCTGTATCCCTGTCTTTACTTCTATCTCTTTCCTTGTCTTTTCCTCTATCCTTATCCCTATCTTTCACACTCTCCCTATCCTTAACCCTGTCTTTGACTCTTTCTTCCGTCTTGTCTCTTTCTTTTTCTTTCTCCTTATCCTTGCCCCTATCTTTGATTTTTTCCCCATTCTTATTTCTTTCTTTTTCTTTCTCCTTGTCTCTAACCTTTTCTTTTTCTTTTTCTCGTTCCTTTTTCTTGTCTTTAAGTCTCTCTTTATCCTTATCCCTATCTTTAACTCTCTCTCTTCCTTTTTCCTGATCTCTATCCTTATCCCTCTCCTTTCCAGTATCTCTTTCCCTGACTCTGTCCTCCCCCTGTTTGGAGATTCGCTCCCCCTCTTTCGTGCTTTTTGGACTTTTTGCTTGGCTGACATTGGATCTGTGACTGTTGTTGTTCTTCTCATCTTTGTGGCCTGAGTCTGAATGCTTGTCGTGCTTCTGCCTCAGTACGTCTGGCCGTCTATCATCTGAGTGCCCCTTTCCACTGTCAGCTTTGCCGTCTTGTCTGTGTCTGGATTCACGTCGGCCTTCCTGCTTCTGTTTTTGAGGGGTTTCTGGTGGCACGTCTGAGCCAGATTTTCTCGGCTTGTCCGTGTTCTGTTTGATGATCTCGGGTCTGTCTTCGACGACTTTATCAGCCTTTTTGTCTGGCGTCTGAATGTGCTTTAGGTAGTCCTCGCACAGCTGCTGAGGCTCCAGGACTACTACAGGCTGTCTTACAAATCTGCCGGCTTGCTGCAGATCGATACTGACCATCAGAGCGGGCCGACTGGAACCATTACTAGCAGCATTTGTCTTCTTGGGTGTCGGTGTGCTGTCAGTGTTGTCCCCTGTTGCAGTGGGGCCATCACTTGGCTCAGCTCCAGATTCCTGAGGGTATGAGTCTTGCTTTCGTTTCTTTAGTGGCTTATCTGCAAGAAAAATGTATATTTTAGATCTCCTGAAATCATAAGCTTATCATGTATATGAAACAAATGCACACAAACAGAGCAGGGACACACATAACCAAGTGATTATGAGAAGAAAAAGACAAATAAATGGATGAATACATCCACATGACATTTTTGTCTTAAACTTAAACCACAACAGTTGTTGATGTCAAATTTGTTTATGTGTTTGTTTGTTTTTACTGTAAGATAAAACAGATATAAGAGCTACTAGCTAGGTGTAAACAGCATCTAAAATGTGTGTTTTTATGTGATTTTTTTAACCATAAAATGAGCCAAGTTAGAGCAGAAATGTCTGCAAATTATACACGTTACTGGGAATTCCCATATTGGATGGAATTTTCAGGTACCCAGAATTTATCAGCTTGTAACTAAAACTCATTTAACTGTGATGTGACGAGTCATGAGGAAACTGAAATGCACCAAAAGTATTAGATTTTTTGTTCTTTTTAATGAATATAAAATAAATTAAGGAGAAAAAATTGCCTCTTCTCCTCAATGACACCTTGCTGTTCTAATAAAATTTCCCTTAAAATACCTCACAATGGAATATAATAAAAAAAAAAAACACACAAACATGCCAACAAATAAGTGTGCCAACTTGCACCATTAAGCCAAGGTACCTACTGAACCATGGGTTAAGTGTATTGTTTCATTTTTCCCAGCATGGATTGGACAGAAAATAGACTAGTGGCAAGCTCAAGCGTCATTCCCCACTCTATCTCCCCGACTTTCTACTCTATGATGTGATGTTCTATAAACATCAAGCCTACAGGATCAAAAATAAATCCAACTAAAATGAAAAAGCAAAGAGCAAACGTAAAAACAAAGTACCTTTATCCTGGACTTCTTTAGTACACTTCTCCCTCTCGCTTGCTGACTCGTGTTCTATTCTGTCCATCTCTACAAGTGTGTCGATGTCGGCGTCGTCAGAGGCAACCCCACAGATGGCGCCTGTCTCCTTTACGTTTTGCCGAACAGGAGCCTGCTGACAGTTCGCCTGCTCCTCGGCATCTAGCTTGTACGACAAGTCCGTGGCAGTTCTCGAAGTCTGGTTGCTGTTGTTCATTGAATCAGTGTCGTGGGAGCCGATGTGTGGTTGGTCCATGTTTGGGCTCTTCACTCGCGTCAGTTTTAGAGTCAGCCTGGCTGAGTCCTTCATCGGAGAACTGACAATGCCATACAAAGCGTTATTGTCGGTCTGTTTGTTTTCTTCTTTACTCTCTCTCTGCTTTCGTTTTCGATCAGACGAAGTGAGGAGTAGGTCAGGAGCTGCGCAAGGGGGCGTATCAGGTGGGGGGGACTGCATGATGAGGGACCGCCTGGATCCTATAAAAACACAAAAACAAGTAGAGGGTTATAAGCTCTATGTCATAAGTCTTTAGAATGAATTACTGTATGAGAGTGCAACATTTATTGGGTGAAAAATGGTGTGATGCTCCAGTAACATACTTTTCACAGGCTCCTCGGTGGCAGCAGGGGAACACACAGGCTGTGGTGATTTAACAGGATACCTGGAGGCCCTCATGGAGGGGTCATTCTCCTGTTGGTGCAGATGACATGTATTATCACTGTGAGAAGTCATTATCAGGTGATGTGTGCCACAAAATGTCTTGCTCTCCCGTTACCTCATGTCGCAGTCTGTGAGCCATGTTCATGTAGTCTTCTTCCGATCCAGCTAGACCCGCATTATGATGAGATGAGTTTGTTGACAGATGTCCAGAGACCTTGTTGTCATGGATATTTCTCACAACAGTAGGAACTAAAATAAAGAGTGAAATGCAATAAGGAGATGAAGTAATATAGATTCTAAGTGGTTGTCATTTACATAGTCCAGCTTCTTTAAGTTACACTATATTTCCAAAAGTATTTGCTCACCTGCCTTGAGTGGCATATGTGACATCCCATTCCTAAACCATAGGGTTCAATATAACATCAGTACACCCTTTGCAGCTATAACAGCTTCAACTCTTGTGGGATGGCTGTTCACAAGGTTTAGGAGTGTTTATGGGAATTTTTGACCATTCTTCCAGAAGGTCACACACTGATACTGGACGAGAAGGCCTGGCTCTCAATCTCCACTCTAATTCATCCCAAAGGTGTTCTATCAGGTTGAGGTCAGGACTCTGTGCAGGCCAGTCAAGTTCATCCACAGTAGACTCTGTCATCCATGTCTTTATGGACCTGCTTTGTGCACTGGTGCACAGTCATGTTGGAAGAGGAAGGGGCCAGCTCCAAACTGTTCCCACAAAGTTGGGAGCATGGAATTGTCCAAAATGTCTTGGTATGCTGAAGCATTCAGAGTTCCTTTCAATGGAACTAAGGGGCCAAGCCCAGCTCCTGAAAAACACCCCCACACCATAATCCCCCCTCCACCAAACTTTACACTTGGCACAATGCAGTCCGACAAGTATCTGTCTCCTGGCAACCTCCAAACCCAGACTCGTCCATCAAATTGCCAGATGAAGAAGCGCAATTCGCTCCAGAGAACCCATCTCCACTGCTCTAAAGGCAAGTGGCAGCGTGCTTCATTCCACTGCACTGAACTTGGTGATGTGAGGCTTGGATGCAGCTGCTCGGCCATGGAAACCCATCCCATGAAGCTCTCTGCACACTGTTCTTGAGCTAATCTGAAGGCCACATGAAGTTTGGAGGTCTGTAGTGATTGACTCTGCAGAAAGTTTGCAACCTTTTCCGTACTATGCGCCTCAGCATCCACTGACCCCGCTGCGTCAGTTTACGCGGCCAACCACTTCGTGGCTGAGTTGCTGTCATTCCCAAACGCTCCCACGCTCTTTTAATACAGCTGACAGTTGACTGTGGAATATTCAGGAGTGAGGAAATTTCACGACTGGATTTGTTGCACAGGTGGCATCCTATCACAGTTCCACACTGGAATTCACTGAGCTCCTGATAGCGACCCATTCTTTCACAAATGTTTGTAAAAGCAGTCTGCATGCCTAAGTGCTTGATTTTATACACCTGTGGCCATGGAAGTGACGAAAACACCTGATTCTGATTATTTGGATGGGTGAGCAAATACTTTTGGTAATATAGTGTATGTTGTGCAGATACTAGAAGACAGATGAGTTACTAGTGAGGAATTTACTGCATCTTTACCACCTGTGAATAAATAAGTTATTATCAAATGTGTGTCATCACGATTCGAGTAGCTGGAGTATAGCACTTTAAAGGAGGCTAGTATCGTCTTACAATGCAAATGTGCTTTAAGCTTTAAGCACTGAAACCCTTATTGTGATCATTAATATAGCAAACATAAACATGCAGGTGGTGTCTTCAAACAAGGATTATTATTATTGTTATTCTCATAGTGTGGGGGAGGAATTTAGAGATCCAAAAATACTCCAAGGTTAGCGTGTGCATCTAATGATGAGGAACAACCCGCTTAGAAACACCCCAGGAGTTTTGCTGCTCAGCATTTTGTCTCTTGTTTTTAACAGTTGAGTGAAGCATCTATCAGAATTCTGATTCAATGACAGCAGTGTTAAATGTAACACAACATATGATCTAATGGATGCCAGCAGTAGTGTCAGTGTATAAAAATCCCTTCGTTGTCTTAGACATTAGAGAGATGCCTTTTTTCTGCCTATCTGCTTACCTTGTTGAGTCTGTTGGTGTTGAGAATAACTGGGTGGATTGTACTGCATATAATCTGCCGGACTCTGGGGGGTGTAGGGACTGGGTATGGGGCTGTTCTGCTGGGTTACAAACCGAGATCCTGGTCCAGACTGTTGGGGGGTGTAGCATCTGTGAAAGAAGAAAGAGGGTGAAATGGTTCTGAAGGAGAAAGTTATAATTCTACTTCTTCATACTTTGACACACTTCAAATTCTGACTTACCCAGAGGGGCTTTGAGTGACAGTGGTTTGCTGATAATTTGTTCCCGGACTTCCATGCACCTGATTCTGAGTAACCTTATACTGTTGTATCATTGGCTGTTGCAGTACACCTAAAGCAGAAGGATAAAAGGAATTGTTTTTTTGGGTCATACATAAAGGGGCTAAACATACACACTCATACACTTAAGTTACTGTAACATTCTTGGGTGTGCTAAAGGCAACTAAAACTATCACCAAGTAAAAATAGTTAACCCGTGCCTTGTCATAGGAGAAAATAGTGTTAATACTTAACAATATGTGATGTTCTGATCTATTTAGTAAATATAACCACATGACTGGAAACTTGCTGTATCTGATTGCTTGTGACCCTAATGTAATTTCCTATAAAAATTTCCATCAGTGCTGAACTACCAGGGTAGATCAGACTACATGTTTTCTCTTTTATGCTTTTTAGACATGAATTCCCTTGTTTTGAGAATTTAGCTATCATGCTGACTATATATCAAGTGGCAACCTGCATTCAGAACTCGCTTGCACATTTCTTGTGTAAAAAAAGCCTTTGCATCATTTCTGTGCCATGTTGTCTCAGCAAGTGGCACTATTTCTCACCTAACTCTTAAGGGAGCCACAAATGTTGGAAAGATATGAAGACACACCATAGACTGTCCAAAACATTGGACAAAGCCATGAGATGTCAGCCGTTTGATTATTGAACGAGTCTTTGGACATTGTGGATGACTTTTAATGGACAATGTCATATTCCACGTCATCCCAGATGAAACTTTAGCTCAACCTTTTTCATATGGTGGCCTATGTTGAACAACATAAGTGACAATAAAATCTTAATTCGACCTAACACTCTTTATTTAGGAGCAATTATGAACATTCTCATGCTTTCCTTTGCTTTCCTTTACATGAACAGAGTGCATAACTGAAGGTCCTGCTTTAAATACCCGTCATTTTAATGCAACACCACGCAAGTAACTTTTTTACCAAAGAAAAATAGCACAAAAGTCATTATCAACATAGAACAACCGTGAAACTGTAAAGAAGTCCCTGTTGCATGGTTCCATCACTGTGAAACTGGCAGGGAGTTTTGTTTCTTGTTATAAGCGCAGTACAATTCATACAACAGCCTTAAGCTAGGAGCCATTTGGCTCATCAGCCTAACCCTGTTTGACTGAATGGTTCAGGCTTAGAGAAGGGAGAGAAGAGCAACAGAATTAATACATACAGATGGATGTGGGGTGCCAGTTTGGTGGAGTGGTTAGTAACCATGCACATCCCATATACATACTTCCACCAGTCTGGATTCGAATCCAGACTGTGACCACTTTGCAGAGTGTCTTCCCCTACTCTCTCACCCCCTTTCACAAGTCTATCCACTGTCTCTCTCCTATCAATAAAGGCACAAAATGCCCAAAAAAATAGATTTAAAAATAAATAACTAAATAAAGGTAGATGTCATTCCTCTTTGCAAGTTATTACACTTTTAAATCCACTATAAAAACTTGTTTTGCAAGAATGAAAGTTCACATTACTGCTTTAAAGGTCAGTGATAGTATTGGTACGATGCTGCATTTCCAACATCAGAGTCTTCGAGCAGCAAGGGATCACAGCAAGTATCTTTAAATGCAAAGCTTTCTAAAATGCCACTGAATTGAATCCCAGCAACATAAATTGCTAGATGAGTAGCTTAACCATGAAAATAAAAACAATAAGTCAGTACTATATGGTTCACTGAATTATGATACATCTGACTGTTAGCTCTAAGCTTTTGTTTTGTATTATAAGTAGGACTACTGCTTTGTCCCTTTCATTATATGGTAAAAGTATCAAAATTTCTGTTTCTCTATAATGCTTCTAAAATTTGACAAAACGTAACTGAATGCACAAGCCTGTAAAAACCAGAGGAATCGTCTGTACACAGTTTGTCATTGTGAAATTCTCAAAGGACAAATGTGCAACCTCCCCCCCACAAAATGATTTATTTTGTTTAATTTATATACAACTGAAACCACAATTGCAAACTCATTTTTTAAAGATGCAGGATGCATTGTTTTCAAGGATTCTCCTGTCTTAAACACAAAGACTGATCAAATTGAAAAGTGTGAATGCATGTGATCCACTTACTATTATGAGTAATTGCAGGCCAGGGCGACTGCTCATAAAGATAGAGGCCTTTCCAGAACAAAGGTTAAAAGATGATACGCATCTGTTTATGCTTTTTAGTGTTGGAGTTAATGATAGGAAAACAAATAAAGCTAAGCCTTAAGGGGTTGTATGAAGGTTTAAGAATTTAATATCTCTTTTAATGCTCTTTGAAGCTAATATCAAATGTGCTAAAAATAGTCACAGACAAGAGTTTTAACTTTTTTTCTAACAGGTTGCTTTTGCAGTGCTACGTGGAAACACGAGTAAAATTTGTTGTCATAAGATTTTACATCGGACCTCTGGAATAAGGGATGATTTCTTAACTGCCAGCACCGGAAAGTCGACTAATTACACGGTTGGTTCAACTTGAGGACAAAAATAAAACATTAGGCAGGCATGGAATGAGGAAAAAGTGCAACGTGCTATCTTAAACTTAAAATCTTAACCCTATCCCATAGGTGATGAAATCTGACATTAGCTCTTACAGCAACACTGTTTATAACTTTTAACTGGGGTTTGTGACACCTGAAGGACTTAAGTGCATTTCACTACCCTTACTTCCTGTTTATCTACTCTGGGACTGGCACCTGAACCTACAGTCAAAAAGAGACATAGAGTTTAAAATATCATAGTCACTGGATACGCTTGTTGTTGATCTAAAATAGCTCTAGCATATGAGCTCGGAGTTAAATCAACTCTCTTTTACGGACATTTTTTTTACTCCTGCTTCCCTCTGAAAGGGCTGCTATTTGCTCAGCTTAGAGTCTTCGAGCTAAGCAACATACATACAGGCCCCTCATTGTCTTGATGTTGTGTAGGTATTTGTTTTTAGTCCTTTCATATCATTATTGTCTTGTGATGAAAATACGTAATTTATAAAGATGTCCAATATAGCAATATTTTAACACTTATTTTAAATAGGGGTGTCCCAGTCCCATATCAATATCCGATACCAGCCCGATATCAGCAGAAAACAAATATCAGATTATATCGGCCTGCATCTAAAATATCCGACAAAAGTATTCCGTTACAAGCAGTCCATTGTAATTTATTAATTAATTTATTTTATTCAGTTGTAAAATATGTTTGCTTAAGTTGATCAAGGCTTTGTAACGGTATGAAAATTTCATTTTACGGTTATTGTGACCAAAATTATCACGGTTATCATTATTATCGCGCTATTGTTGCAGTGTGCCCAAAATGTCCAAAGAGTACTTTAACACAGTCTATAAAACATTTAACCCCTTTAATATTTGAATTGTAACAGTTTTTGTCTTTTTGTCAATAACTGTGTCAAATAACATCCTATAAGTAAATTTGTTTGAACTTCTTTCATTAGAAATAAAAGTAAACAATTCTTGTAAGTATTTGTCATTATGTTACAGATGCTTAAACAGTGTGTAATTACAAGAAAAGAAAACAACAAATTTGTAATTTAAACAGGATTCTCTCCATAAACAATTGTAAATGAATATGTTCAAAGTTTTGAGTCTGCCAAAGATAAATGGAACCTATTTTACAGACACTCACACATTTTTGTTTGCCTGCAGCTTTGGTGTCCATGTTACAGCTCATTATATTGAACATGTCCAGGTCTTTTTATTTATTTATTTTTTGTTTTACTGACGATAGTCCCTGAAGCAGTTAGCATCCTTCATGACTCTCTGCTGGTCCCCCCCTTTTCCATGGCAGATGTCCTCGACATCATCCAAATTACGATTGATTAAATCCATAGAACACGAAGTATGACGGACAAAGATGATCTATTACGACAAAATACGGCGAAAGAATGGCAACAATACACTCGAGATTGATACTAATGCTGTTATTTTACAACCTTTATACATTATTCCCACAGAAAATACTGATAAACCACCTATAATTCACTCAGGTATGGCTCACTGAATCCCCTCTCTCTCTCTCTGCTCGCTTTCTCGAGGAGTTACAGCAGTTTTAATCACGCCCATTTTTGTCTTTCACCACAGGTTAATGTTTTTGACAGGGTGACTGTCGTCACTCAGTTTCCCCATGACATCCTTGTAAAATCCAAACTTCGACCAGACTTTAGACATTGTCTAATTCGAGTGGCAAAACCTGTGACAGTCTGAGCGCGGCTCCAGCTTTCGTTCAGAGGCCAAACAATGCAAACTGCGCATGTGCACCTCCGTTTCTGTGAGAGACTGCTGCTTCATCGGGGGGAGACACACGTTCAGCCTTTTCTCGTCAAAGAGCAGCATCAGCGTGAGTTATTGACACAGTGTGGGGATCAGACACGGTTTAACAGTAATTTTAATAGGACACGGTAATGATTACAGTGGAAAATTTTGCCACGGTTTACCATTTTACCGGTAACTGTTACATCCCTAGTATGAACTTTTGATTTTTTGTAGTCAAGCACAAAAACTTGCCACTGTACAGGAATGACCAAAGTGTTGCACTTAATGAGAAGGTCTATTTTCTTTAAAATAGACATAATACTGGACAAGCATTTGATTTGTAATTTATTAAAATTGTTAAATCTGCAATTAACAACAATTAAACTGCAATTCATTTGCTCCTAAGACAGACAAATAATAATGTTTCCCATATTAGGGAGCTGTACTTTGACATTAAAACTTTTCTTCTCACTAACCAACAGGTGAGCAGTTCCCTGACAAAACCACAAAGTAACAAAAGCTGCATCATTCATACTTAATTTTAAGAGCAAACTGGTGACGAGTCTATATCCAAGGCCACTTCTTTGCTTTGAACATCAACAGAAAATTTTATATATACAACAATTTGAAGAATAAACTTTAAAAGCTATGATCTGAGGATCCCTATTCCATGTACTAACATGTGCTCTATTCATAGATGTAAAACACTAACCGAACACAACTTATTCCCCAACAGACACCTCCAAATGTTACTAAAGAGTAAACAACAAGACTTGATATATTTGCTTACCACTCTTCTGTCTTTGGAAGAAAAACAAGTGGCTCAAATGTAAATTATATTGGGTGAACTCCAGTTTGGAGACAATGTGGTGAAACTGAGCATCAGTAGAGTAATACAATGTGAGTGAATATGCTATGGAAGGGACTAAAAGTTAAACCAGTGGGAGAAAGTACAGAGCTTAAGAGCAGTGTCCACGGCAAACTGGGGGTCAACCAATTATCTGCTTGACCGATTATCAAGGCTTATACTCTGCACTGGCAGATGATGAGTGGCAGCATTTATTTTACCAATTGCAGATGAATCTATTTAATTAAAAAGTGCACTACTTTGGCTTTGCTGCAGGCCCTCTGGGTCTGTTTTCACTCACCACTCTGACTCACTTAATGTCCCACCCACAACACTCTTTGATTGGCTAGACATCACATGAGTGATAGCCAATCAACACCAAAGCCTGAGTGCCGCTGCTGAAAGCACAGAGACCGGAGCTGTCTGGAGCAGAGGAGTCAGTTGCAAGACTTAAAGTTGAAGGTTAGGTAACAGGTATTTCTGAATTCAAAAACACAGCAAGCCACCACATTTAAAATGCTTGCATGTGACTGCACTCCTGATTCTTCTTGTAAACAATAAAGCCTGTCGAGTTTCCCAGTTACAACATAGAAAATGTTATACTCTCACTTTAATTCCTAATTGACTGAATGGACACCAGCTACAAATAATGATTACCAAACTCACAAACTACAAATAATGTGTACAGTATCGGCCACAAAGAATGAATATATGTTTGCCGTCCCTACAGCAGCCCTCCAATTATTGTCCTTACAATGCAAAACCTTGTTGTGCGTTGTCTTACTTTTGTCCCTGAAGATTTTGGGGTTCCTGGACAGTAAAGTCTGGAGAAGGATTGGCATTTCACCTTCGGGTTCATCATTTCCAAGGTTGTCCTTCAACTCTCTGAAAAAACAACAACAAAAGACTATGAGCAGATTGGAAGAAAAGCTAGCCTAATAAGAAAATCTGATGTCTTTTCGGATTACTTTTGACACCCAACCATCACCTGAGCTATTCCCTCCTGTGTCCCTGTAAAGCCCTATAGTTATAGCCACTGGCAAGTTGGCCACCTTTGAGTTGTATCTTTCCTTGGACGCACTGTTACTTGTCAAAGACTGTTGAGTTGTACTTACATGTGTTCAGTAGAGACCTGGTTGAGGCTTTGTGCCAGCTGAGTCACCAGATTCTCGTCCCGACACACCAGGAGGCTGCTGACCTCGTCTGAGATCCTTCCATTGTAGAGCAGGCTCTTAGCAGTGGTAGCGGGCAGAGGAGAAGGCAAAGGTAGCTGGTTCAACACTGGAATGGTGGAGGCAAGACAAAATGTGTTGGGGAGAAATTAAGGAATGAAAAGTAAAATATGCAAAATATGTAGTCAAGCTATGTTCAAAAAGGGTTAGTAGTGGATTAAATTCAATGAGAACATGCAACTGGTGTTTGATATTGGGGTTATACTACATGTTAAAAATGTTATGGGCTTTTCAATAGCAATACATTATAACACATTGATTTATCTTTGTTTTGTAAGAAGGTAAATGCGATACAAGTATCTAAAATTTAGAAATGAATTTAAGCCAATTTCCCATTATCATAATGTGAAAATACACTTCAAATTGCAAAGGAACACAATCCAAACTACCAGCTAAAACATATTGTCTATTCTACTATCAAACTTTAGAAATACAACAAGATCTGAGAGGTGAAAGATCCTTCACAGTAACCACCTTACCAGGTTAGGAATTCTAAACACATATTTGAGGAATACATATTTTTCCTTTTTAGAGTTTATATTCTCTTTGGGAGAGCTGGGCCTACAACTGCACATCTGAAGCAGCTAAACCAGAAACAGGCCTGAGATCACTAAGAGTGAGGCAAACACCGATAGTTTGTTAGATCAGGTATTAGTAAGCCTTGACACATCTTGATTTGAAGGTTAGTTTAGGCTGTTAAGAGACATGCTTGTTCACTTACAATCTGTCAGGCTAGCAATTCCAGCAAGAGTAGTGATGGGAACATGAGGCATATCACCATTCATGCTGAAGATGAGGTGAAGAGGTCGTGTCAATGCACAGGCTGCTCAATATCACCAATCTCTTCCTATTCCTCACATCTCCGAAATGCTGCAGAAGACACAAAAAACAAGTGGCAACAGCCACTCATAAAAATATCCACTTCAGACAAGGTAAAACTGAATGATCAAATAGTATTCATATTATTAATTATTGCATAAAAGCGATGCTTCTTCATTGTGGCTTCAAAATGTGTCTATTCATGAGTGTGCATTTCTGCAAGGTGGACCGGCCCTGTAGCAAGCCTGGGCATGTCTCTCTAAGTTATAGATTTGTATAGCTTCAGGTGTCCAAACAATCTCATTCAGTTGATCTTTTTCACTCTGTAAACAAACATCAACACTGTGTGTATTTCATAGTTTTGTACACTGTAATTTGCTCAAGTTAAACATGCAATTTGATATACTCAAAATGAAAATATACAAATGTATCCCCGCTGTAAGTGTAGCTGATCTGTTGAGAATCACCAGTGAACAAATTTGCTTAGTAAATCTCATGAAACTAAGTTACAAAGGATGCATAATATTGAATTTATGCTTATATCTGAGAGGTTGACAATCCGATTCTAATTTTAGAATGTAATTAGGCAGATATGAAAATTTCTGCAAATACAACAGTTATAAATTCCCACGTATTTGTTATATTGTCAGAAGATTAACAAATGCAGCAACAAACCAGTTTTTCAAAGAACAGACCTTTTTGCTCTTGACATAATCAGTTTTCAGCAATAAGGATTTCAGAAACATAAGCAAAAGTCCATTATCATGCATCCCTAGTGAAAAACATCATGTATTGTTTTCTGATCAAGCTTTAGATGCCTTTTTGGGTTTTGCAAGTAACACTAACAAGACCATTGGCAGACCATTTCTATACTTTCAAACCAAAACTGATTGTCCTGGTTCAACAACAGGTTTGTGTGGTGGTTCTCAGAGACAATCCTGTAAAAATACTTTAGATAACACACAAAAAGAGAGATCATTCAAAAGTGCAAAACATAAAACCGTCTGCAGGTCAGACCATCAATCTCAGTCTTTTGACCCTTCTGTACAGTTTAAAGAACAGTGATGGAAAATTGTACTACATTTGAGGTAGGTCCACTTTTTCTGAATGTAACCCCACAGACAGCCGATATGTTGTAGCGATATATCAGCTGGAAATATCGGAAGAACTGGATACAAATACAAACGTTCATTAATTTCAGAAGCTATTTTCTGTCGATAGCATTATGATGTAAACCCCCACTGTTAACACGTCTGTTTACCACAATCCTTAATGTTAACCTATATATTTACACTTATTACAGCTCTATTGGGTCCATTCCCGCAGCTATGTACCGACAAAATCAAACCCGAAGGCATAACAGAGGATATTGTGAGCTATTGTAAGCTAGTAGCACCTCTCATTCTTTCTATTGTTAACGCTACAGTGTCATTTAAGGTTTCCGGGGCTGACCTATCTTATTACAGCGACGTTAGCACTTCTTTACAACAGATAATGCTATATTGTTACTCTGCTATTACCTATGAACGGTGTATAGACCTGCTAGGAGTACAAACACAACAGCACCGTCTGTAAAAGTGTCTAAATTGAACTCAGTGTTAGCCGGCTAGCAGCAACTGGAGATGTTAGCTAACATATGCTAACAGGCAAAGGTATCTGTGTAACTTGCCTAAGCTAGCATCACCGGGGGTGCATCAAACAGTTAGCTTCCCGCTTCGGTGCGCTATTTTCTTCGACCGGGTCGTATATCGGTTCATTTTTACGGCTCATGGCCTTCGTCGACGCATCTTTAGCTCACAAAGTGGACCTCGGACTTGCCTAAGGAAGCGTAACCCCGACCCGACGCCAGGGAGGCAGGGGTACAAAGCAAAGACCCCATCACAAATCACAATTATCCCCCTGGCTAATCCCGTTAGCTGCTCCCAACGGCTGCCCGATGCGTCCGGCACCGCGAAATCATCCGGGAAGGTAAACAATCCGTCTGGAAATATGTTATTATTGTTGATTATGGCTTATTTACCTCTGGATGTGATGAGAAAGAGAAGTGGTTCTGGTGAAGGAGGAGGAGGAGGAGGAGGAGGAGGGGGAGGAGCAGGAGCAGGATGGCAGCTGGAGCAGGAGAAGAGTCTCTAGCTCCCTCTCAGCGTTGCCAGATACGGCAAGAGAAACAAGCAAGAGGCCCCGCGACAACAAGCCAGAGGAAGCGTCTTATTTTTTGAAGCAGTGGCTCCCAAAATGGGGCAAGTGGGCCCTTGGGGGTCGCCCAAGGCTATATCAGAGGGAGCCCAACAAAGCTAAATAAATATAATTCACACCATTCAATTCGTCTCTGGAACATGGAAAAGTGTGTGAAAGGGTATCTTAACTCTTCAAAAAAAAGTTTGGAAACATTTTTTCAGTTGATTATTGCTCTCTTATACTAATGTTGTTGTGTTTTATACTGATCAGTCACCTTTACAATGAGGTACAACTTGTAAGGATTGTGCATATGTGTTATGAGCAACACAAAATGTTTGGATAGCAACCCCCAAAAAGTGTGCCAAAATCCTCTCTTCTCCTGAAAGAAAGCCTGTGGTTCTTCAGTGGAGCCCGGGGGAGGAACCACTCATCTTGGGGTGTTGTCTACCTGGACCACCCATGTCACGGTCTTTCTTTGACTTTACCAGTCTCACAGAAATTGGTCTTAAGATTATCAATCAAACAAGGGCTGACACCAGGTGCTGCCATTGTGTAGCGCCAGCTTACATTTGCTGGGAGTTTTGGATAGACCCACACGTTTAGTTCTGTCCCTCATCACATGGATGCACAATCCTTTTTAGTTTTACCCCACAGTAAATGTGATCAATCAGGCTTTCTAATGGCATAATACCATTATGTATTATTAAAGTGGAGAAATAATCAACAGCAATAACGCTTCCAAACCCTTTTTGAGGAGTAAAGATGTGTTTGGCCAAACAGTAATGCTGATGTTGTTGTTCTGTACTTTTATCTAAAACTGAAAAAGAATTAATAAATATATGAATGAATGAATGAATCAGTCAACAAACTAGTAAAATAATACAAGTACAAATACAAATACAAGTGATTACAACATGGAATAGGCCACTTGAACTATTTCTGTAATGCCTAATTCTCAACCATCAGTAGCATACTTCATTTTTCACCTCTGTAAAGTTCATCCTTTATTTACCTATAAACCTTCAAGTGCTTCAGGTCTTAGGGGGCTGAGGCCTATCCAAACTGTCACTGGGTAAGAAGCTTGTGAACCCTGCGCTGGTCACCAGACATCTACAGAGCTGACATATAGAGACAACCATTCACACACACTTCAATGGAATTCAAAGTAATTAAATAACTTAAAAAAAATGTTTTAGGTCAGGCAAATTAGATGCTTTTAACTTCCGTTATTTGTTCATGTAGAGTACTTCTTCAACATTTTCCCACAAAAAATGTATCTTGCATCCTGGAGGCCAAAAATGCTCATGATAATGACCCCATGCCCCACCTTGCAGTGTCTCTGTCTTCCTAAAGCCTATGATTTCTAAATTTAAGTACAAATACTAAAATGAATAAGTGTCTTGTTGATTGGTGTCTGTTCTGTCTGCAAACTATTCATAAATCTTACTTAAGCAATCTTACCTGATATAGTGACTCTCTTTACTCTTGGCAGTCAACATTTTATTCTCCAGTTTTAAACAGTCTTTGTAATTCATCCCTCGTGTTTTCTCTTTAACCCCCATTCAGAAGATGAACTAAGTAGCCTATTTTTCAGCATAAAAGCAACTATTTGATCGCTCACTGTTTATTTATTTGAAATTAAAAACAGTAAATTACCTTTCAAATTTTGATATGCAGTCATACATTATGTATAAAACCAACTTGGTAAAAGACATGTTCTGAGAGCAAAAACTTTTGCCAAGGCATTTCCAACACTGTCAGGCAACTTTTTCTCAAAATGTAGAAAACTGCCCTATCTCGCACTATTGAGAAATCCTTTTAAAAAGTTCCTTAATCTCTGCATTCAGGATTGAATCTCCACTAAAATCTTTTCACTTGGTCCTTGTGCCATGACCAGCATTCCCAGAAAATGTTATAAAAATAAATTGGGAACCTATTGTGTTATTAGCATAAATGTGGAAAACATGTTAACAAATCCTTTAAAAAAAATCAAGGATCCTCAACCAGTTTCCAATCTTCGCCAAAACCCATCTGTAGCTTATGATACGTTCCAGGTGACCCGTAACTCGGATATTTCCCAGTTAAAATCTCTGAGTTCCGACCTAAAAGCGTTCAGGCAAAATACAACTTCAGTTTGAGCGCAAGGAATTCTGGTATGTAAATTAACCGACATGCCAGGCATTATAAGATTTATGCTTTATAAACTAACTCATTTGAGTGAAACAGAAGCGGGAAAACGGTGCATAATGTAACAGAAGCTTATACTTAACAGTGTTTGTCATTATTAAGAGGCTGCCTTATTGGTTAGGCAGGGATGTGACGTCACAAGTCGTAACTCAGAGTACATCGATCTGGTACGAGTTCACAGATCGAAAGTTACGAGTTCGACTGCCGTTCCAGTGCATTTTCACGAGTTACAGGTCGGAAAACACGAGTTACAGGTTGTCTGGAACGCAGCATAGTTACCCTGCTCAAAAACAAACAAAAAAGAAAGTCACAAACACTAACAAAAACATAAAACCTCCTTAGTAGACAAAATTGTATCATGAAAATGTAATGCCAGCATTTAGTTTGATTTTTATTTTTGGTCCCCTTGACTCCTCCAGGCTTTGTGACCCCCTTTAAACCTCCGGGCGACCCCCCGCGGGGCTGGGACCCGCACTTTGAAAAACACCTTCAAATGACTAATGAAACTTTGAAACGTTTTTTTAGCACTCGTTTCTTTTTCATAGGCTACCCGCCCTGTACATCAGCTGTTTCGCTGTGTTTTAGGCTACTGAAGACAGCTGGAAGTGAAACAGGAGGGGCTCATTCATGGAGCAAAGCGAGACAAAATAAATAAATCCCCCACAAAACTCGACAGTAATCGTGAGCGTGCTTTCAGAAAGAGAGCCCCCAGTTGCTTATAAGTTACGTGGGCTTGGCAACACGGCCCCCCTCCGTCACTGTTCAAACAGCTCCTCAGAGTAACAGCTCACAGCGGCAGTGATTCCCGGCGGGGGATTTTCTTCTTTTTCAGCTTTCTGCCGGGAAAAGGAAGAGCAGACTATCCCCATCACCGTCTTGTTCAGACGACGGTTTAGTCAGGCTCTCGACGTTTTGTGCTGGGTGCTGAAATAAATAATTCAGATTACATGGAAACAGGGGTCCACTGTGTTTTCCCCTCTGCCCCTGTCTGTCTCTCTCTTTCAAAATGCCGACCGGAAGAACCGATAAAAGCGAGAACTCCCTCAACCGGTGGGAAGCCGAGCTTACCGACCATTACACCTAAAGCAGGCTATTGGCCTGGGACATAAACGGAGAGGTAAAGAAGTCCAGGCTGAAACCTACAATTGATAAGGCATTACAATTACTCCAACATTTTTATTATTGTTGTTATACAATGATAATAAATTATTCGAGAAAATAGATGAATAAAGGATGAGTAAAAGGATAATGGAAGTGCCAGCATGTTGGGGTTGGAAAAGATCAGCTAAAAGTAACAGCTGTATTTCTACAGCAGCAGCCTGTGTCATATGTGCTTCCAGGATGATATGGTGTATCTTAATTAATAATAGATAGAGGATTTGTGCATAAAAGTGTGTTTTACAATTTTAACCCTTTTCTGCCTTAAAAACCAATAATTCATAATCAGCCTACTGATTATTCTTTAAGTTTCCTCTTTTTATGCAAGTTGGCTGAACTTGCAAGTCCCCTGTCATGGTGTTTAACTTCAGTGTGGATCAAGAATGAGCCATGAATATCAATAAATATATATTTTTTTCAAGTTGTGTCAATGATTTGTTTTGTTATCAATAGATTTTGATGTATTGCCTCTTCGAAAGGAGATACTGTTCTGTGAACCAACCCAATTACCCTGAAAAAAAGACGTTTTAAACATTTGTTCACCAAAGTGGGGTCAGAACCCCTCAAGAAACCTAAATGAGACCCCAGTCATCACTCGAGCTTTTGCTACAATGAAGACATGTAAAAATCCCTAACAGTAAGTTTGGTTATGTCCATGACTGTGCACAACATTAAACGCATTAACCCAAAACAGTGGTGCTCCCCATTCTCTTTACTTTAGGGAACTCCTCCTCTGAATATGCACCCCTGACAGTTTTTGAGGTCACAGGACAAGGTAGCGTACATTTTAAAAGGAAATCATCCACAGAAAAAGGAAAGTATCACTCTTGAATTTCTGTTGTGGAAGGTTTATCACTGTGGTCAAACATAACATATTTTATGAAAAGTCTGAAGTACAGTTTTTAAACATGTTTAAAAAAAACTCCTGATAGTCACAGAGTACTGTCCTGTTTCATCGCATTAGAAGTGATGGCTGACTTTGTAAAAAAAAAAAAAAAAAGTCCCCATCTGGCACTGTACTGTACATAATGTAAATAGGGTGGATATGATGTAGGCCTATATTTTAAGTGGATAAAGGAGGGTCTCCAGCATAATTTGTCATTTAGATATTCTGATTCACAATTATTACTTGTATTCTAAGGAACAGATGTGTTAAATTAAAATTAATATATTTATTTAAAGACACTGCCTAACTTTCTGCAGTAGAAGTAGAAGCATTGAAGAGTGTTTTGATATATGGGTTGCAAAAAAAAATCAATAGATATCAGAAGTAACTGTTAGCATTTTTAACATTATCCTGCATCTTCCATAATAATTTTGAAATCATGTTTTTTTCACCATTTATCACCTCCATCAATGACTTATATTAGTTGATGTTAGTTGGAATGTTAGTCATTTGTTTCTGAACAGGATAACTCAAAAACTTTTTAACATTCATTTTCTATACCACTTACCCTTAGCAATATGGAGTCACCAACGTAACAAACATGTGGAGGAGTGCCTGGAGAGAACCCATGCATGCACGGGAAGCACATGCAAACTTCAAAAAGGCACTGCCTGACCCGGGGTTCGAACCTGCTGTGCCGCCCAAACTTATGAACAGATTTTGGTCAAATTTTCAAGAAATGTTGTTCATGGCACAAGAAAGAAGTGGTTTCATTTTGACGGTGATCCAAATCAGGATGTGGATCCAAGATTGTTTTTAATTGGTTGACAGCGCAAAATGGGGCAGATTTCCACTTTTTTTTTTTTTACAATAACTCATAAAACAATGCTGGAAATGCCTTGGTGGAGGTTTGTGCTCTTGGAGCATTTCAAGTTTATATATGAGCATCCTCTCTCTGGCTTTGGAAATATTTGGCTACATTTGGGTGTGACTGCTTGGACATAAGACTGCTTGATGATCACAGGGTTGCAGACAACAACAACTTAAGTTTCCTTCACTAGGACAAGTGGAGCACTGTTTTGCAGGTTTGGTTATTTTAGTGATTTGCCTTTCTTGAAGAGATTTCTTTATGGTTTTAGCTTGATCGGAAACAATCTGCTTTTGTTGGATGGCAGTTGGTGTTGTGGGCTGGGGGATCAAAAATTGCTGCTGCTACTGGTCTGATTATTTTCCCAATCTATTTATCAAAATTAAAATAACATCATGTGTATCTTTGTGAATGTTGAGGAGAAAATTGGCTTTCAAGTAAAAAACAAGTTCAAACTGAATCACAAATTTCTTTCATTATAAAATACTGTATGTCCAGTGAAATTGTATTGTACCTGAAAATAGAACAAATATTTAGCAAAGTAATTTGAATGACAGCTTTGTTAGATAAAAAATCAGTGTAAAGACTGGAACAGAAAAGCTCTTTAACATGTAAACATGACCATAACTGTTCTTTCAAAATAATAAGGCGCAAAAATCAAATTTAAAAATCTGTCAAGAACTTATGGAGTTATATGCAAAAATGTGGTAAACTGCCCCATCCCAAAATGTTAAGAAATCCTATAAGAGCCCCAGATCTGATTCTGGTTTCAGTTTAACACTAAGATCTAATGGATTGATCCTTGACCCATTTCTAACCTCTCCTGAAAATAGAATCAAATTTTGTCCTAAACTTTTTAATTTATCCTGTTAACGAACAACAATATAAACAAACACTTGCAAAAACATAACCTCCTTGGCCAAAGTGATGATCCAAATTAACAGCTGATGTTATCATCTACATTAGAGCACTGAACATGAGCCAGAGAAATCAAAACAAGACTCCATTTTAAACACAGGGTTTGGTCTCCCTCTTGTGGACAAATGTCTGCATAAAAACTATAATTTTGATGCATCTCAGCTTAACTTAAAATTAATTTTAAGCTATTTAATAAAGAAAATGCAATATAATGATATTAAAGAGCATGCAACAGATGTGATCAAAAAGCTATTGCTAATTTCTTGGTCCAAAGCTTTAGCCCAAATGTGTAAAATAAACAACCATGAGTAATGTGGATACAATAGGTCATAGATAGAGACAAAAAGATACATTGTACATAGACTATAGCAATATAACATTACATAAATTACGCAAAACATAGTTTTCTACACAAGTTGATGTCTGAACATGAGAAACAGAAAGGATATAAAACATACAACATGATGATCAAGAATGAGCATTAAAAATAAGACCACACACGTAAAAATGTTTCACCTGAATGATAATGATCATGGAGTTACAATGTGATGAACTGTTGAAAAACACATGAAGCTCCCAACATGAGTCAGATGATTTACCATATTATTCAGAAAGTGCATCATCAAACACACTTTTGTGCCCTGTGTGTCATATGGGTCACCGAGAGGATGCCTTCAGGGCCTCCTATGGTGTGCTAAGACAATAAGGTAAGTTTTTGTATGTACTATATGCTCGAGCATACATCACATGTTAAGTCATCAAACAATTTCTAATTCACAACAACCTGAAATGTTTAAGTTCAAATGAAATGAGACCATCAAGAGCTTCTGGTTATCTTTAAAGTTTTTTCTTCATATTTGTAACTTAAATATAGATATTCAGTCATTAAAATTATGTGCAATGTAGGACACAAGAAGTCAGACAGCCTTTGATGTCATTGTATTTTATGTATGATTTTTGTCATTTGCATTAAAAATGTTCAAGTTGCAGCCAGAAGATGAAATAAATACTGTAGAATGTAAATGTCAAGCCCCCCCTCCCCAATAGTCAACAGTTCAATAGTCTGTCTTCCTTTAAGTTTTATTTGTTTTTTTCTGTCAAAAATAAAAGGTATTGTTTTGCTATTATTTAACAATTTTGCTTCTTGTTTGTGTAGATCCACAACAATAGATGATATTCACAGCAGCATAAAATCAAATAACTGTTATAATGCCAAAATTACTACATGTACTGCCATAAAGGTCATAATAGAAATGTGTTAAATAAAATCTTCATTTTTTATATTCCATACTTATTTTATTGGTTCTTGTTCCAAAAGCTCTCAGATGATTAATTAAGGTATCTCTGATTGTGATTGATTTTGAAATGCTGCTTTTGTGGAATTTTTTTAACTTAAGTAAAAATAAGAACCCGTCATTAAAAAGCTGCAAAGCATTTCTCAAAAAAAAGTAATAGCCCACTGACAACATTTATAAAATACATACATCATCCACACTGATAAAAAAGTAGAGACCTTAGAATCAATTCAACAGGTCTTAAATAGTTTTGAGTAAGACTAAGTCACTGTTACTTTTAAAGTTTGTCCAAGGAACAGTTTGCAAAGACCTACTAGAGAATCTTGGGTTGAGCTTGAAAGGGGTCATGAGGTCAACAATGTGTCTGGAGCCATTTCTTCACAAGCTTCAAATAAGATGTGCAGCATTTTAAAATCAATTCTTAGACAGGGAGCCCATCAATTAATTGCATTCCTTAGTGATTTCTGTGTAAGCCCTAAATACTGATGGATCTACAAAGCCTACATCTTTGGTAAACAATGCTGTTTTTCCCTGAGTTCATTTCATTAGCTCCAAGTAATTGACTGGCAACAGCAAAGTGCACATGTTCTACAGTCTACACCTTTTTAACGGTTTGATACAAAAACTGTCCATGGCCTGTCAACAACCCTTCTCTCAACACAAGAAAAATGAATCCCCTTCTTCTGTTGCTTGTTACATTTTCAGAAAATTCGTGCTTGAACAAGCCTGTCCTCTTGGTCTTTTGTGAATTTCTTCTATTTAAACCAGTCTGTCTAGAGCAGGGATTGACATTTTCCTTTGTCAGCCTGTCACTTAATGGCAAGTGATTAAAAAAAAAGATCAGTAAATCATTCCATGAGGGTTTGCAAGTTAGAAATACAATGTCACGTACAGAGACAAAAAGCATAAGGACATTAATATTTTTATAATAACTTTAGATTGTTGGTATGTATTTAATGTTTACAAGAAACAAGTTAAGGCCACATAATGGCTTTAATTGTTGCTGTACAGCTTTTTGATGGAGTGTAAATACATGCAATGATTAAGAAAAAGAAAAATGGGTCACATGCTTGTGTTAAGTAAAGGCTGTTCTTTAGTATATTTAAATAATTTCTTTTTAATCAGATCTTATTTTGTGTTTATAATAATGTTTCACTAATTTTCAATGTGAGACAGGTCTGAACTGCAGGTAGGTCAGCTCAGTACCTGCACCCATACAACAAAGTCACGCTGTGGTAACATGTTTAGACTATGGCTTGTCATTTTCTTGCTGAAATAACCAGGTACGTCTCTGAAGTAGACGTTGCTTGTATGGCTGCATATATTGCTCCGACACCTGTGTTTGCTATTCATATATGTGCAAGTTACCCATGTCATGGGCAGTAACACATTCCTTTAGCATCACATAAGAAGGCTTTTTAACTCCTGTCATGAAATCTGTTTCTGGGTGTTGCATAGACTATATTGCTTTCAAATTGCGAGTTATAGATGTGGAGGCCAACTGTGGTAACTAACAATGGTATTCTGAAGTGTTCCTGAGCCCACAGGTTTATATCCTTTACAGAGTAATATTTGCTTTTAATGCTAGGCCACCTGAGGGATCAAAGACCATGTTGCAGGCATCAAAATAAGAGAAAATGTGTAAAATTAATGTTTCAACATTAAATTTCTTATCTTTGTGTACTCAATTGAATGTAGGCTCCAAAGGATTTACAAATCATTGTATACCTTTTTATATACTTACACAGCATCCCAACTTAACATAAACTGGGTTTTGTATAATGAATTGGAGTGAGGTCACTGAAAACATTATTATTTGGAGTAGCCTTTTTCTGGTTGTCATATTAAAGGGTCCTTAGGTTGCACAGGGTCCTGAGGCAATAGAAAGAAAATAACTAGCCCTTCAGTTATCACCCATTTTTCCTATTCCTCCAGATTAACAATTAAATTTCATGGTTTTATCAGTTAAAGTGCTCAACATAGGCTAAATTTGACCCTACAGCTAACTGTTTCCTTTCTCATATAAATACAATATTGTCATGGTACAGTTTTGCCGCCATGGTATAGATATGAAGCTAGCCTATTATTTACATTTCAAGAAGACAAAGGTGTGACCCGGCCTTTTAACCATATTCGACTATAACCCTTGGATTAGCCTATGATTAGGATATTTGTGAGCACACACACTCAGCAGTACTCACACAGAGAAACACACAAACACACGTTCACACAAAAAGCCAGCAGCTGACGCCGGTGCGTTCACGAGTGGGCTCATAATGTTGCGTTTAGGACCGCGGGGTTTCACGGTAATTACTCTGCTTCAATGGGTTTAACCATGAGCCTCTAACCCGTGACGGTCATGAGGGTTTGCTGCCCCTCTCTGCTCGATGGTAAACTGGGGAAAGGTATTTGAGGATTGAAGTTAACACAGAGCTCTAAAGGACCCAGTCTATGAGAGGAGGCATCCCAGCCAGAGGAAGTGTATTCTTCAATCTAATTATCTCATTTGGTAAGATGCTGCTTCTTTGTCCTTGTTTATCTCTCCCATTAGGTGCACATGTCTATGTATTCTGCATATCTCTAATTATTAACCCGCTACTTTTAATTAACATGCAAACTGAATGTAATATAGCACCTGATCAATAGAAAAATAGTCAAAATATTTTTTTTGCTACAGGTGAGTCTTTCACTTACCAGCAACGGCAATGCATTAAACAAAAGGATGACGTTGCATATTCCGTTCAAGACCTTCTGGGGAGATGCATAGTCTGTGCCCACAGCTATGGGGAAATTGATCTTCTCTGCACTTAAAGAATTATATAATTCAAAATAAAATCTGCAGTTGGAAAAAAAAGTTTCTTGTAAAATATGAATAATTTTAGATTTGTCATTCAACTCTGAGAGTGACAACACATAAGGGTGTAGATAAAAGTGCACCACCTTGCAGCCTATTAATTTCCAAATGTAAAGAATCACAAAAAACGGCCTTTTTTCTTTGACTTTCAATGTGTGCAAGTCCCTGTTTTTTATTAGAGGTAATGGTGTGTGCAATGTATATTGCATTGTGTTAAAAGCTAGGCATAAAGTCAATTAAAAAATAAGATCTATTTGTTTATTTATTTTAAATAATAATTATGTATTTTATTTGATATCTGACCAGTACATTGCATTGTTATTTATTGAACCACATAAGTTTGAGTTATATTGTGTATGTCTATTTTGTCCCCTCTCTTCCACACATTGTTTTTATTATTTTACTTTTTGTTATACACTTATTTATTCTCAGTTTTTGTAAACAACCTTGTATTTATGCTTGGGTGACTATCTTATGTCAATGTATGTCCAAAAAATTGGATAAAAAAAAAAAAGCTAGACCACTCTGGACTAAAAACAAGTATTTAACTTCTTGTGCAAAGCAAAGTTTCATGATTGCTTTTTTGGCTGCTGACGGCAACGAATTATGGCCCTTACAACTGTTGTGCCAATGTGATGAGCTTTGTAATTAAAGAGGTTTATCTTGTTCAAATTTCTGTTTGATTTAACACTAACAGTGCAATTTTTGTAAGGCATTTACATTTTTTAAGGAAATGTTAAACTTTAATAAAGTATGAAAAGGATCAGGAATAGTATTGCCCGGTTTCAGAGAGTCATTGTGTTGTAACAGTGTACATATTTTCAAGTGTGATTAAGAGATTATGTGATTTTCTGTTGACTTCCAGCTTCATGCGGTGTAATCATACACACGGGATGCCTCGCGGAGACTTCAACATTTATTTCGCCAGCAGCAGACGAGGAGAACATGTCAGAGCTGAAGAGTATGTGTATCTTAAATATTTTTCAACCCTCTATAATTGTCTCTGGCAGTTATATAAATCTCACGCAGTCCCTGCTAAAAGACAGTATTTGATCTAACCTTAAATCTCATGTCCACAGGGCAGTGGGCATAGTTCTGCTGGTGGTCATCATTGCAGCTCTCCTCATCCTGGGCTGCTGGTACTTCAAGAAGAGAAGTGGATACAAAATAATCAGAGTGAGATTATATTACATTCTCCTTAAACAAGGCCTAACCTTTCACATTTTAGACTTACGGTGCAAACTTCACTGAGAAGTCCAGTTTGGTTCAGTAATTTGTTACAGTAAACATTTATCTTACTGACCTTTAAACCAACCATACCTTACAGTGCCATTAGGAAATGATGGCCCCACTACTACTTTCACATGATCAGATAAATAACACACTTTAGCCTGAAATCACTGTTGCAACTATTTTCAAAAAGATTTTTCTAAAATGTCTGATTAAGAGGTGCGGGCAAGGTGGTGAAGTAGGTTAGTGCTTGCCTCACAGCAAGCAGGTTACTGGTGCACAGCGTTGACCAGGGTCTTTCTGTGTGGAGTGTGCATGTTCTACCCACGCATGGGAGGGTTTTCCAGGGCAGTCTGGTTCCCTCTCACAGACCAAAAAAAAACAAAAAAAAGGAACAGGTTAATTGGGGACTCCAAAATGCCCTTATCCGTGAGTGTGAATAGTTGTCTGTCCCTGTATATGGCTTTGTGATCAGCTTGCAACTGGTTCAGGGTGTACCTGCCTATCATACATTGACAGCTGGGATATGCCCCAGCCCCCCACAACCCTGAAAGGGATAAGTAATATTGATAATGGATGACTTTTGAGAGGTTTATGCATAGTTTTATAGTACATGTACCTTTGAAATGCAACCGGACTTGCCAGATTGCATGTCTGTCACCAGGCTGAGCCATAATGGAAAGCTTTAAACTGAAACAATTACTCCTAGACAGAAAGATAACAGGCTTTTCAGTGTCCTTTAAGAGAAGAGAAGCAGTTTTTTACAAGAGGGAATTAGTTGTGCTGAAAGCGAGAAAAGCCTTTGACTGACAGAGAAAACATTTGTTAAATCACTTTACAGTTTTTCTTAAACTGTCCTGCTATCCACAATTATTTTCTGTTGAATGTTGCCCAGATGGACTTGAAATATACCTCATGGATATGCAAAACAGTCCTCCTGATGTATCAGGTAATAGTAAATGAATGTATGGGGAGCCTAAAATTCTGTTGTAGTTTCCCAGATGTTATTTTTTGATACCACAACAGAGATGGTTTGGTAATGAATGCACAGTTTATGCCATAAACATATTAAACATTACTTTAAAAAAAGTCAGCTGGGGTTGTGGATGTAGTTTCAAACAGCATTGATACATTCCTGCTTGTGGTCTACATTCTGTCAGATGGAGCAGGTATGAGCCTTAGCACAGCTGCACTGCCTATAGGTACACCCCTGCCTAGTTATATGAATGTGATAACCTCCACCCTTAAGGGTCTGATAGGTACACTTGGTACTTCAACAGAAGGGCACTAACATGCAGATCTGAATACCTGATATGCATTTTTTTATATCTTTCCCAACTTTTCACTGTGGATATGTAATTGCTAACCATACCAAACTGACCGTGACCAGTAGATGAAAAAGGAACATTTGTGTCTTATCTAGCCAACACCAATTTTCACACTGAAACACAATTAGCCAAAAGCCACCATTTCATCACCGTTCTGCTTCTTTAATTTTACTTAAGTCATAACCTGCACACAATACATCATCTTCACCTGTACTCATTTATTTTTTTTAAACTGAACAACCTCTCTTGCTTACAGACCCCTAGGTCGGGATCACCAGGATTCACAGGTGGCCAGTTCTCAGAGGCAGGACCTTCTGCAGAAAACAAGATGGCTCTAGCAAACTTTGGCAGCTTCCAACCACCGGTGAGGGACTCAGACTGCCTCCCACTGAATCCACCTGTCTTTAAGTTAAAGTATTTCAGTGCCAGGGAGAAAAAGAAAACAGATTCATTGCAGAATACTCATGAAGCACTTGTTGCTGATTATCAGGAGTGTCTAAACTATAGATAGGAGGCAAACTGCCGTCCACGTTCTATTTTTTATCATCTCACAACAATTTCAGAAAGTATTAATAAATATAGCTCGCATTAGAACATGTTTGTGCTTGACTTTATCACAGCAATAATTGTGCTCATTTTCTATATCTGCTCTGTCTGAAGGCACATTGTGCTTTTTAACTTCAAGCACTGATGTAGCACTGACACTGACGTTAGTAACTTTGAATCTTGCTTCTATTTTGTATCTGAACCTGGACATGAACTGTTGTAGCACTTCCCTTCCTTCAGTACAGAACACTGTTCTAATCCTAATACTGAGGCAGGAGAAGCTAGTGCCATCAAGACCCCTCTGATTTTTGACTGCCCTCCTCCCAAACCTCAAAAGGTTACTTATTTCAGATTTTCTTTGAGTTTACATTGGTCACAAATATCCAGGAACATATTTTTTAATAGTTCCTTGCAAATAAACAGAAATGGGACCGAATTGGATTTTGCCATGCACATAAATCCCTCTGTTTCAGCTCAGAACTTGCTGTTTGGCTCTAAATCCTCATGAGCTGCGTCAACCATGTTCCACACAACAAGTGGATGTGGCTTTATCTTTCAAGCTCTGAGCTCTAATGTTTGCTGTTGTGGTACACAGTCTCGGGAAGTGCATTTTTTGGACTTGTTGGCAACTACGGATAGTGCGGAGACACTGAAAGGACCTGGAAAGAGGTAGAAGGCTGGGGAAAACACGTGGCAAATATGCCCCAAGTTTGAACCTGGGCCTCTCCTACAAGGCAAGAGCCCTAACAAGTGTGCAGCTGCCATCCACTCTGCCATACTCCGTCATCTAGGGGAGGAGGGGACTTTTTTTTTTTTCAAATACCCTGTTTTAACATAAAGTGCATTAATATAAAAAGTGAAACAAGAGGGAGAAGAGTTTTGTCCACTTGTTTCCACAAGAGCATGGATAAATTTTAGCATATATGAAATAAAATGTGAAAAAAAAGTGTATTTTGGACTTTGCAGTATGTGGCTTACGAATTTAACGCACCAAAGGCGAGGTGTTGGTATGTGGCCCTTGCTAGGAAAAAAATTGTGCTCCCTGCTTGAAAACCAACAAACAGATTACTATAGGTCACACGTGAAGTCTGCACAACTTAAAGTTCATAACCGGGGGGTACTTGATTCAAAGCCTCGCAGCCCTGAACACATTGTGGAGCACGTGAAGCTGATGTAATGGATGCTTGAAGAAGAGATTATTGTGTCACCAGACTGGGAGAGGGTATTAAAATGTTTCATTCCTGAGGGAGGTATTTGTATCCCAGACTGAAGAAAAAGTCAAGGGAGATGAACCAGATCAGCAGCCTCTCATATGAGAGGAAGCTGCAGAAAAACAATGTCCTTTCAGAAATCTTATTTAACACATTCAGTAGTCACCTGAGGTATAGAACAGATGAAATCATTCAAAAGGTTCAGCACAAACTTATGGGCTTTTAGTTTCAAGACCAAGGTTGATGAAAATCAGTTAGCTTTAGCTGACAAAAGATGCAAATATGATAGAGCTCCTGAGTACTTTTTTCTTTATTTTAATAGTATTTGTTCTCTCTCTCTTGCAGATTCCAAATGCTCCTCCTGCCTATGAAAAGATTTCTTCAGTACCACTACCTCCCCCCTACTCTCCGTGAAGGACATCTGCAGAAGAGGGAAAGATGTCTGAAGACTGACAAATACTGGAGAACAAACTCAATTTCATCTATTGTCTGATGGTCTATAATCTGATGCCACTTTCATTATGGTTTCTTATGCTTTGTAGCTAAATATACCAATGAGAGACATATTGTATCCCTCACTTTGTAAAATTATTCAAATGAATGAGCACAATGTATATAAAGTAGGATGTTTCACTGAGCAATAAAAATGATTTCACTGGAGCTTGTGTGTAAGGAAGCAGTTCAAACACTTGTTGGGGACAGTCGCATTGTTTATTTCCATGCAGTAATGTCCACATTTGTTCAATGAAAATGTACCTAGTAAATACTTCTGGAAAATCTATATGGTAAAAATAAATAAATGTGACTTCAAAACATTTTATATGGGCTCAAACAAGTAGTACAAATTTATCTATTAGTTTATTTATACTTTAAAAAACAGTAAAATGTAGTTTTCAAACAGTTACTGGTAGAACAAAAGACCATGTAAAATAATCTGGATATGAACAGTTGTATTGTTCAAACTGATGAATAAAGCAGATCAAGTTGAGCTAAAATAATAGTATCCAAGTTTTTACTTCTTGAAGCAGAATCTACTGGTTTTGAAAAGTATTATAAAAGTAGGAATTTAAGTCACGTTTACTTCTGTTTTACTGATTTCAACTGTTGTCATTACTGGCCATTAAGTAAAAAAAAGGAAAGTTAAGAGTCCATAACATTCAACCAAGAGAAACCTCACAGTTTTCAATGAAGAAAAACCATCAGAGTATGCAGTTCTAGTATATCTGATTGAGCATACAGTTTACCTATGTGTTGATCTAACCAGATATGATCTACTGTATCCTAAATGCAAGTTAAAAGTCAAACAACAGCAGGAAGGCAGTTCTTCAAATACTCCCAGGACTACTACAGGCAGAGCCCTGCCAAAACTAAGCAGTAGATAGTGGCGTCTGAGTCCTCATAAACCTGGTACAGTCTCGGTTAATTGGTGCACTTTCTGTCTGCTGGCAAAGGCTTCAAAGAGGAATCATGTGTGTGTAGTGCTCCAGAGGAACTGTTGGTGGAAACCACCAGTGAGTCCAGTGGTTTTGGGCAGGTGGTCAGCTCTGCAGGATTGACCTGGCACTGAACTGTGTTCAAAACAGCCCCATCAGGGCTAATAAGTAGTTTCGATGGTACACTAGCACGTATACCCAAGGATGTGGTCTGCAGAGAGTGCTTCACAAGTGCTTCGTTGGTCAGAACAACAGGTGGGTGAGTGTTGTTTGTCCTCAGGGAAGAGATTGTTTGAGTTGGACTCATTATTACAGTGCTGCTTGATGAGGATGCGGTCACCACTGGAGGTGCTTCAAAGGTTCTGACAGTGCTTCCGATTGGTGGAACTGTAGCGACGGGCAGTGTCTGCATCCTGGACACTGCACTTACAATTGGTGGGACGGCCACAGTTGGCAAAACTTGAGTCCGAATGCCAGCCAGTATTGGTTGCATTCCTGCAGACTCAGTCTTTTTAAACGATGTGTTTACCAGTCCTGTTTGCACCAGAGCCTGTGTAAAAGCAGGGGAGTGCGCTTCAATTCCAACCGCTGTGTGCTGGGCCTGTTGGCCTGGGCCTGGAGTCACCACTGACACCATCTTCTGGGTAGGAACAGATAAATGCAGGGCTGAAGTCCCTGCAGCTGAAGAGAGAGTTTCTGGCACTTTTATGACTGAGCTTGGCATGGGGGCAGGTGATTGGTTAGGCAAAAAGGAGAGCGATGACAGAGGTGTTGACAATCTGGGCAAGGTGGGTGCTACTGTAGGCGCATTGGTGGATGAACATTCAGCCTGCACTGGTATTCCAGGGGCTAACCTGACTGTAGCCAGTGCAGAGCCAAGAACAGGAGCACTGGTTACGACTGGGGAAACAATGGCTGGCACACTGACTAACCTTGGTGGGGATGAGACCAAAGTGGGTGTACCTGCCGGTGATGCAAAACCACCAGCCTGTAGGGTGGGCAACCTCGGCAGAGCAGCCACTACATTTGTTTTATTGTGCAACAATGGCGATCCCATACTTTTAAGTTGGACGGGGAAGACATTGGGAGTTGGTGAAGGCAGTGATGGACCAACTGCAGGGGTGCACGCTACGAAAGGAGAGCTTACAGCTGGAGCACTAGGTTGCCTTGTCAGGGACTGTGGTAAAATGGGTGCTCGAGGGGCCAGAGCGACATGATTCACCCCTTGTGGAGGTACTGATAATGTAGTGCAAGTAGCACTGACAGTAGGCACTTGTTGTGGCGGAGGGCTGGAGATGATGAGGACATGGCTGCCTGGGCCTAAACCCTGGGGAGGAACTAAAAAGCGTGCATTGTTGAGAAGGATCTGTGTTCCTGCAGCAAGGGGTGTTGAGGTTTTGATGACTATCTTCTGTTGGATTGTGGCTGTGGCAGTGGTGGTAATTGGGAGATTGTTTGGAGAGGAGATAGTTGCTTGGTTTTGTTTAAAAGCAGGTTCAGAGGAGCAGGTAAGAGATTCTCCACCAATTCCACTTGACAGCATTGGTGGCAGTTGAATGACACTGGAGGTTTGAGTGGGGATACTCTGCACAGTAGTGGTTACTTGGGCAAGAGAGTTACTAGACACTGCATTTTGATGCGTGCCAAGGGTTTTCTTGATTATGTTTCTTTGAGGCATTGTAGCAGCAGCAGTGGCAGAAGAGGATGAGGAAGAGCTTGACTGGGGAATCATGGATAAAGATGGTATACCATGGAGCTTGAAGGTGGTGGCCAGTGAAGTGTTCGAAGGAAGCTGGGAAGCACAGCTTGTGACCATGTTCAAGTCTGTAACATGTACCAGTCCGCTGGTGGTGGCTGTTGGACAGGCTGATATTGGTATGCTCTTAGATGGAGAGCCTGAGAGGGCACCAATCGTCTGTCCAATTGTTGTCAAATTCCCTGCCAACTGAATTTGAGCCCCTGGGAAGATATGAGAAAAACATTTCAGTCTCAGAGCAACACTGACGTATCAAATACAAAAAGATCCTGCTCCTGCCTCATGTACTGACGAAAATGAGATAACTGGTCAAATGAAACATCTAGAAACCCACCTGAAGGCAGAGGGATGTTCTTCATATTGGCTGACCCTTCAGAGCTGATCCCACCAACTGTCTTCCCAGGGCTTAATCCTATCTTTGGAGTGTTACTTGACAAAGATGTGGTCAAAAGCTGTCCACCAGGCCCTGCTGCTATAGCCTGCTTCTGACTGATTCCTGCAGAGGTGGTGGATGAAGGTACTGTGGGCGGACTGACGAACATGACTCTTGACGCAGGAATTGGTTTTGTTGTTGAGACTGTTCCTTTAGGCAAAGCCTCATTTGATGCAGCAGAAGAAGAGGGTGTTACTAAGATAAATTTAGTGACTTGGGACCTCTCGTCTGTATTTGGCCGTTTAACACCAGTCTTGCTGGTGAACTCGCTTTGAGGAAGACGTTGGGGGATGACAGTGCTACTCAGTGATGAAACAACAGTGTTTTTTACCTGTGAGGTTTGAATATTAGAACTAGTAGCAGTCGACTGCACCTGATGACTTATCTTTGCTGTAGCTGTAGAACCCACTGAGGTGCCTGGGCCTTGAATTGGAGAAACGATGGTGCCTGCAGACTGGCCTCCTAAAATTTTACTAGAAAGGTCATCACTTGCTGCAGTGACCAGGGGAGCTATGACAGAAGATGTGGACTGTAATACTGAGGCAGCCTGCATCTGAGGTTGGCCCAAAGAGAGATTTGTCACTGCTGGAATGGTGCAAGATGGGGTCTGAGAGGGAGCAGAAAGGGGAGTCTGCAAAGTCTTTGATATGAGGAAGGCTTTAAACTGAGGCGAGATGGTTATGACTGGGGTGCAGGGTAAAGAACCGGCCGCATTCTTGTTCAAGGATGTCTGCACTTTGACAATGCCTGTGTTGCCTCCTCTGGTTGTTACCAGGATGGACTGAGAGTCCCTGATACACACAGTTTTGAGCTCCTGTTTGGGGACTGAAGGTTTACTTGGCTCAATTGGACTAGCACTAGAGGGAGCTGTACTAGTTGAGGATTTTGGAGGCATAACTTGTGTTGTGCTAATTTGAGTGCAGCTAACTGGGGCCTTGTTGAACTCTACTTCATTTAGGCTCCCCTGTTTCAGGCGAGGGGATTCAGAAGGAGAGGGGGTCCTCACTGTCTTGGTATCTTTTAGGGGAGCCACTTGCTGAACAGGGATTCTGTTTTCAGGAATGGTGA
The DNA here is from genome assembly GCA_036419115.1 of Scarus forsteni. Taxonomy (NCBI): domain Eukaryota; kingdom Metazoa; phylum Chordata; class Actinopteri; order Labriformes; family Labridae; genus Scarus; species Scarus forsteni. Next base: position 26,232,452 of record JAZDUH010000359.1, read on the forward strand.
ACCCAGGCACGTTAGTGGACATACATAATGAGCCAGCAGATTTAGAAACTGTCACCTGATTGCCTTTATACTGTTGCTGATCTACAGAGGATGCTTTCTCATCAGTATTTTTAATGAGGAGGTTTGAAGGTAGAATCACTACTTGCTGCATGGTGTTCTCCCCAGTGTTAACAGCGATCTTGACTGGGCTGCTGCCATCTTTCTGTACAAGGTTACCAAGCCTCTCAGGAACCTTGTATATCACTTGGACTGGATTTTTTGGTACGGTCTGTACTGTTTTGGCCTGTGAGGATTTAGGAGGAGCTGCCGTCACTATGGCCATCCCTGGGTGTCTTCCTACTTCTGTCTGCTGGGCTCCCTGTGCCTGCGTTTGTTGCTGTATTTGTGGGAAACTGGGCGAGGAAGTTTGTGCTTTTAATATTTTTGTGGTTGTCACTGTAGAGGTAGACAGGGATGCCACTGACTCTTTAATCTGTTTGTCTACATTGTTTACCATTGGGCAATCAGCAGGCCGTTTCATTAAGGTCACTTTATTTCCCACACTTTTAGCCAGTAGGGTGGGGATGGGTGTGTAGCCCCTAGGTAGTCCAGTGGTAGGGTGGAGGATGGGGGTGCTGGGTGCCAGTGAGGTCTGGACTGTAGGCTTTGCTGTCCATGCTGTGTTTGAATCCTCTGATTGGTTTGATGAGGCCACTTCAGATTTAAATGGTAACCCAGAGGGGGTGGATACAATATTACTGCTGTTAGTCTGAACTCTTGGCAGCAGACTGATGCCTTTTTCCGGGGAGTCCAGTGGGTGTTTTAGGTGGTTTTGATGTCCCATTGTCACTGTTCTTTCTCCAAAACACCCAGCCAAATACTCCCTGGTGCTTGCTGGGAAATAAAACAGACATTCATATTTAATGTACTGATCATAAAGCCATCTACTGCTTTAATTGTTAAGCATTAGAGATGCAACAATCAGAACGTCCTCAGCAGATTCAGATTACTGATTTTGAACGGGCTGATCTGCCAGTATCAACTATGACATGACTGGGAAAAAAAGATACTTTTTGGTAATAGGAGAAGGAGGAGAATGCCAAGAAACAGTCTGTATTCAATATTTGGCTTAGCTCTGAGAATCAATATATTCTGTCATTTTGCTTAATAATTCTTTATCAAGTCCTTCCACTTTGTCCAGCATGCTTTGAAGATTAAAGAGGTCACTCTCTCATCATCGTTTGTCATCTGAAACATTTCCAAAGAACTTAAAGATGTGATAATTGCAGACAGGAGACAGAAGTGGTCTAAAGTGAGGCTTGACTTCACGCAGTAAGAGAAAAACTGCAAAATATCTATCATTTGTGTCTGTGATTTTAAGCATAGTGCTTTGTATCAGACATGTTGCCACAATGTCTGTGTGGGCCTACTTTTCCCCAAATAATCTCTAGGAATTAATAAAGGAATCAATAACAATTCTAGTTAATATGCAGAACTACAGAAGATCATATCATTTCCTATTTCTGACCACCAGCTTGTTGGGAATTGATATTTGACTTTAATATTTGAACTCCTCTGAGACAACCTCAGAACTGTTTCCATTAACTGAAATGCAGCCCTCAAGGCAACTTAAGATGTCAAGAGTCCATTAAAACTACCTTACCTCCACTCCATAGACCTCTAGGAACTGCATGCTCCAAGTCCTCATCTGATCGTCTATGTTGATCTGAGAGCAAGAATCCCTCCTTTCCAAAACCCTTTTCTTCATCCTCATCAGATGACGATGATGATGATGAAATACACTCCTCACGCACAAAGTTATTGTACTCTGGGTGGTTCTTGAAATCATCAAATTCCTTCTTTAAACGAAGCCTTGTGCAGGAAAAAGAGCAGAGATGGGAGAGCAAGTGTTTGTTTCTGGTCAAGCAAGGATGGTGAACAAAAAATCTATAGCCATCAGAATCAGAATCAGAATCAGAATCAGAATCGTCTTTTATTCGCCATGTTTATGTAATGCATTGATATCCATTTTGAGCAATAAGATACCAAGAGACAATTCTTTGATTAGATAATATGCATTTGTAGACCTGCCAGGATGTTTTTACAAATAATGGCCTTCTGCTGATTGCCATTTTGCATTCTCAACATGTCCTTGCTCCTAATGTTTGTAAAATTGCCCATTTTATTTAGCTGTATTAAGTACGTGCTATCTGCCACTATGTTTTTTGTGCATTATCAACATGTTTTCAAAGATTTGCCTGATCCTTATTTGCATTTGTTTAGCATATTTTATTACATTGGTTTGATACTGCTTTAATTTGTGAAATATCTTTCACTTACTTTTATGCAGTGCTTTATGCTGAATGCTATTTTATGATTGTTCTGCATGCTTTAACTCTTTTCCTATTTCTTAACTGATGACTTAGCCACTGTTTTTTCTCATATTTCATATTTAGCAATGATAACTAGAGTATGTTCACAATGGTGAATGTTCAAAAAACCCTCTTGTTGTAGCTTATTGTGTCTGAGGCTCCCTTTTCCACGTGGGCCCAGTCTGAGCTGATATGTGGACTGGTTTGCTCTGAAGTGATCCATCAGTTCATTACTGTTCAGTGCTATTACTTCAGTGCTGGGCTTGCTAGCCCATGCCAATGGACTTGAGCTGCTGACTAAATAAACATTGGTAGAATATAATACTGGTAGGAAACTACATGCATTGTTTACAGGGGAAGAGAAACATCCACACCTCTAGAAATACTGACTTTTTGTTTTTGTCATACAAGTACTTATGCAAGGGAGGGAATTATGGCTTTATGAATTAACAAAGAAATAAAATGATTTGTGTGCATGCCTTTCAGTGCACACAAATCCCCGTTTCCACTAAGTGGTCTGGTATGGATCGGCATGGTTTGGCTCAGGCCGGATCATTAAAGCCTGATCCCGTCTGCGTTTCCACAGCCTACCGTACCCTACTTGGTAGGCAGCGTCTTAGCCAGATGCTGATAGCATGACGTAATAGCAGCGTGACACAGTGTACTGGGCTATTAAATACAACGAAGACGGATACGTGACACAGTTCACAAAGAGCAACGATGGAAGACATCGAGCAATTCTTCTTTTTTGTGATCAGCATGTGGCTTTTTGTTTTGAAGCCCAACCAATCTTTGTGTCACATTGTTTCTTCACGAAGACGAGTGGAAATTTAATTATGGCGGGGTTATGTGTTGTTCTTTATTCCTGCTGTTCCATGGGAAGTGACGTCTCCTTCGACCAATCAACAGACTGCAGTGTTTCTAGCTCCACCTTCTGGGGGTCGTATCAGTATCGGTAAAAGGAAAGCACTACTCATCTTTCACTACTTTCATCCTCAGTTGTGTGGTCATTAGTTGCCTAATCATTGTGTTTTGCTGCATGTGATGCAACTTAAATGACTGTTAATGATGCAGAAGGCTGTTAAAAAAGTACTGCTCGTACCTTAGCTCAGGGCTGTCAGCTCTGATTCATTCCACTTCACTGCACTTAATGTGCAAGGAGGCAAAAAAGTGAGTTCATAATGCAGGTAGTCACTGCAGGCTTATTGGTGATATAATGAGTGATTGTAATTCTGATTTATTTTGCATCACCAAACGCTAAGTTATGAATTATTGTATTCACCCATAGACTCAAATTAAACACGACAAATCATGACTAGTGTTTCTAATGAGCTGTACCTATTCCTCTGGTAGGCCTTGACAAGTTTGGGTTCCCAGGGAGAGAGCTCATTCAGTAGTCTGATTAGAGTGCTGTGCAGGTCTTTCACTGCTTCTTTCCTGTAATACCACCGACCCTGTGAGTGAAAACAGGCAAGGTAAATATCAAGTCAAGTCACCTAAATCAAAATGCATGCAGCAGTATCTTTCACAGAATGATTCTTTCATCTCTAAAACAGGATTTCAGTTGTGTCCTACCAGTCTCTTTTTGGTGCTCTCCAGGTCATCAAGTTCATCTTCTATCTTACTGATCAACTCCCTCAACTCATCTAGATTTGTGCATACCAGCTATAGAGAGAAATTTGAATAACAACTGAGTCAAATCGTTTAAAAAACTACAAGAAAATGGGGAGAAAAATGATTTTCAAATCAATTTTTAAACATAATAAACATAGTGGAGCATAACTTTGATTACCTTAAATAATGGTTCAGCTAAGGGTTCCTCTTTGATTTTCTTAGAAGCATCAGCCTTTTTTCCTGTCAAAAGCAAAAGCAGACAGTAATTTAAACCCATAGTCTGGTGTAGACAGAGTGAATAAAAACAGAAAGTTACAAAAGTACCACATCACATGATGAATAAAAGCAACCCCTTACAAATGTTCTAAATTCAACATAAAATAGTTTCTTTGTCACCTGCTTTAAGTTTCATCTTCTTCTCCTTCCTCTTGACCGTTGTCACTACTCGCCGCTCTGCAGACTTGGCAGTCTCAGCCGTGGACAGCCTCATCCTGTCTACTCGCTGCAGCTGCCTATGCTCGCCTTTTCCCCTCAGCAGCTGTTCCCTCCCTCGCTTCTTCTTCCGCTTCTTTTTTTTCCCCCAGATTTTGTCATTCACCCTCTCACCACTCGAGTTTTCAGCGCTTTCAGATGACAACTGTTCTGCCGGTCTGGATGCTCCGCAGCAGCAGTTCTGATCCCCCAATGGAAGATTTCCTCTTTCAGCACAGTCCGAACAGGTTGATTTTTGGTGTCCCTGAGTGGGACTCCCTCCCTCCACTTTCAGCTCTCCCGGTTTGTTTGTCAAGGCCACGTTTGCCGATCGAGCGGGCGATCTGCCTGTGTAACAGTGCTCACCGACACTCAAACAGGGCTCTTCTGTTTCAGCTTTAATGGTGCGCACAGAGCCTAATGTGAAGCCTTGCTCCTGTTGTAATGCGAGTCTCTGAGATCGCTGCTTCACCTTTACAAGATCTTCTTTCGTACAAGCTTTTGAACCACTACCTCCTCTTGTGCGTGGGGATAAGAAGTTAGTGTTTAAGTCCAATTTAAGATCTTCACAGGAGTCTCCATCAGAGGATGCTGATTCCGAACTCTCCTCCCTTGGGGACCACGAGTTTAACCTTTTAGTACCTGCTTCTTCATCCCCGTTTTCTTCTTTGAAACTCTCCTGCCACTTTGACCGCCCATTTCCAAAACCACCATACTCTCCTGCTGTGCCCCCATACTCACTTCCTTCACTTTTGACCCCCTCATCCTTCATTCCATCCGACTCTTCATCCTCAGACACTGGCTCTTTTTCTACTCTTTTGACCCATAAAGAGGGGAAGGGGAATGCTGGGGGTGTGCTGGGGCTCTGGCAGTAGATCCTTAGGTCTGCCCCGCAGAAATGTGGAAAGTGTATATAGGCATTCTCCTTACTGTCATAGCCCAAAATGGACTCCCTACATTCATGAATAGGCTGCGAGAGCAATGTATCCTGCACGTCTTTCTGAGTCTCATACACATGGTCGCACAGCCCCTTCAGGAGCCACACTCGCTGGTAGAAGGGCAGCAGGTGAAAGGGTTTCTCAGTCAAAGGATTCACCTCCCCAAGTATCTGGAAAAACTGGTGGCAGAGACCCAGCTGCTCGGCCCGCCCTGGCTGATCACGGGAGGAACCAACAGTTCGGTACCAGCCCGTGACCCGCTGCCGGAGCTCTGATTCCCAGCGGCGGTAAGGCAGGGCAGGCCGGCGGTGCAGGGTTGTCCTCCGCTGGGATGGGGACAGCAGGGAAGACATGATTTTGGACAGGAGGACGCTGCAGCGAGGCATCAACAAACAGCGCTCCAGCTCGAAAAATACAATCTCTGGGAGGTTGAGGGCAGTCTGAGCAAGGCAGAGGAAGTGCCCGATAGCAGGGAGTTCCCAAAGTGTGTCCACAGTATGGAGGGACGCTTGTGACAGCAGAGCCTGCTCCCACTCGTCCACCTCTTTGGCTGACATCTCCTCTGCTTCTTTCTTCTCAAGCTCGCGTTGCCTAAGAAGTCAGAATATGTAACTTTAGGGTTGCATCATAGCTTTAAAATAAAACCTTTTTAAACTTCATTGAATAAAGGTCCTTTCATTGGTAAAAACTTTAGTGTCTCAAATAAAAAACAGAGATTTGGAGGCTGGGCCCTGTGTTACAGTCGAAGTCAAGGTCAGCAAAAACAAAGTAGTGCCATCTTCCTTTTTATTTACTTGCCATTTGGCACATAACCTTCTGACTGATACCCACCAAACAGACAATCTACCTGCATTTGGCACTTAGCAGGTGTTATTTCAGACACTGCATGGTACCCTTTACCATCTATTTGGTGACTAAAAGCTCCCATCTTTGTCTGAGCATTTACAGAAAATACATTTTTTATGTTTATGAGTGTCTCTTTGTGTTACCCTCCTTTTCTTCAAAATAATAAGTGAGTTAAGTCTATAAATAAACAATGGAGCTTACATTGACAAGATGATCAACACCCATATTAGGCATTGGAGATATATTCATTTAATCAATTATTTAAATGTATATGTCAACATACTCTGCTGCTCATTTTGCTTCCCCTGGACTCCAACGTGTAAACACTCTGTCTCACATGTCCCTCCAAAGGTTCCAACAACAGCATGAAAGTTGTTGTGCTCCTGGAACGTCACTGTTTCACTGGTCCTAACATTATTGCACAAGTACAATTCTAGCCTTCTATTTTATAAATTAAAATCAAATACTGATAAAATTATTTTTTTTCAGTGTTTTGTAAAAACAGTGCACATTTCAGTGTTACAGTAGAAAGTAGTGAACCTTGTTCAAACTGCTGTGCTTTTAAATCTTTACCTAACAAAACTAGAAAAGCACTCTGAGAGCGCAGACCTCTGCCACATCACAGTCCTCACTCATATTAGGATTTTCAACATGTATATTAGTCCTACCTTTATTTCATCTAAATATTTAGATACTTGACCATGAAAACATACCATTAACAATTGGATTCAGAATGATATCTATTTTAGTTCAGTAGTTATTCACGAAACCCGCATCTTTCGTTATGGTGGATCCAGACGGTGATCTGAATCACTCCCAAAATCTAACCATTTGTCTCTTGTCCCAATCTGGACATTTCTTCAAAATTTCATCCAAATCTGTCCATAACTTTTAGAGTTATCTTGCTAACAGAGAAACAAGCAAACTAACTAACAGATGCATAAACTAAAAAATAAACAGACGCCGGCAATAACATCACCTCCGGGAAGAGGTAATTACATCAAGACTTTTAACTCTTAGAGAGGAATCCAGTTAACTTTTGATACACACAGTATTTCATAGTATCTCCAATCCAAATCAAAGCAACACTTATTCAGTATAAGGTAGGTGTCATGTACATGGGTTTTCTTAAAGAAGTAAGAAAATCTATTAAAATCAGACATCAAGTGAAAAAACTGTATTGCCCCGCCCTAACACATTAAAAAAAACAATTATGGTTGATTGATAATGGAAAAACTTGAATCCTTGCTCATTTTGTTGGACTTTGACATTTGACATTAATAGCGTTAAATGCAACAAATGTATCTGTTGCCATTTAACACTATTAAATATTTATTCTGGGAACACTTGAATGTGAAGTGACATTAACAAATCCATTCAAATACCTATGCATAAAAAACCTGGCAAGGAAAAAAATAATTGAACCCTGTTTTTAGTAATATTTGATTGTTAATTATCTTATTTTTGTTGATTGTAGGGAGCAATAAATAGTAATTATAATCAAAATTTGACTAATTGTCCAGATATTTTGCCAATCATAGTACATATATTTGTTTTATGCTAACATGTAGCCTGACACACATATCTATACCACTCCCTTATATTCAACCTTACATTAGCTCAAACATCTCAAGAAACAAGATCTTCATCTCCAGGATAAAGACTATTTAAGTTACTTTGCACAGTGCAGTAACATTTCTAATAAGATTTCACGTGGGACTTTAAACATCTTTAAATTCCTTTCTAACAATCTCAAAAGTTTTAAATGCATATCTGACAAGTCGCCTGATAAGTCAGTGTTTGCTATTACCAACGGTTCTCTGTCATTTCATTTTCAATTCTTTGACCCAACTCCTTTTCCTGATTAAATTGACATCAGACAGTGGTAAAGTACGTGAATAAGTGAATTCTAAAACATTATTTAAATACTCTTTGTGCTTTATTAGAGCCTGCAGGAACCGTGTACACCCATGGATTACCAAAGATTACCTCTGCCCCAAATTTGTAAGAAAATGTGTTTATACCACAGTATATATGAGATTAAAACATCACCTTTAATCTCTTCCCTCTGTGACCCACCTCTTCTCCTCCTTGACCCTCTGCTGCTCCTCTAACCTTAGGGCCTGCACCATGATAGACTCGTGCCCACCAACAGTGATGGTAGCGAGACTTCGAGGTGCCAGTCTCCTCCTTGTGGTAGTGCCGCCTGAAGTCCTGTCTTCCTCCACACCAAACCGTCCTTTAGAGGTCACTGCCAAGGTTGTCTTCTCACGCAGAGTCCTAGTTTAAAAGATAAAGACAAAATGTGCATTTTTACAATGTGAAAAGTAACATGAAGCTACGTGTTTGGTAGAAAGAGAACGTGTGTCTGTATCTGAACTACTTATACAACTGAAAAGGATCCTACTTGGTTACTTGATGTATTATACTATGTAATACACTTTCAATTAGGGATGTAACGGTACGAAAATACGGAATCATGATTATTGTGACCAAAATTATCACAGTTATTATTATCGCGGTATTGTTGCAATGTGCTCAAACTGTTCATTAGTATTTTTACACACACTTGAAATTATTTAACCCCTTTAATATTATAATTATAACAGGTCATTTTTGTCTATAAATGTGTCAGGAAATGTCCTTTGAACACATTTTTTCACCCTTTTTTCATGAGAAATAAAAGTAAACAATTGTGAAAAGTACATGTCATATTTATGTATAAATGCTTCAAGGGTGTTATTACAAACAGGATTAAACAGGATTCTCTCATCAACAAAGATGACCAAAAATAATCTTAACCTATTTTACAAACGCTCAGACATTTTGGTTTGCCTACAGCATCAGTGTCCATGTTACAGTTCATGATATTAGACCATATCCAGGCCTTTTTTTCCCCTCGTCTGCATTATCTTTCAGTTGGGCACTGTGTCCGATGACAGTGTTGAAAAGACCAATGCATTTTTTTCTAGCAGTCAGAGAAATGTGAATATGATTCACAGCTATAGTGACCATCACCAGCCCTCCCCGTAGGCTACTCCATCAAATCAAACTTTAATTAACCCCTGATGTGAGCTGAAGGGGAGGGCCGTGCCACACTACAGTGTGAAGGAAGGGGAAATAGCGACAGATAGGATGAGGCAAGACAAACGGTGAGGAGGACAAACCGGTAGTGTTATTGATTGAGTAGTCCACCAGGACACCTGAGATCCACCACACAGGCCCCAAAAGCTACCAGACCAAGGAACAGCCCCTGGACCCAAGGGGGCACAGACCCACCTCCCTGGAACCGCCTTTTTTTTCTCTAACTGACGATAGTCCCTGAAGAAATGTCCAGTTAGTCCCTTTCCATGACTATCCTCTGGTCTCCCCTTTCATGGTAGATCTTCTTGACTCTTGCTCCTTTAATATTTCCAAATTACAACTGATTAAATCCATAAAACATGAGCTATGATGGAAAAAGACGATCCAATACAAAATACGGTGAATATACAGCAAAAGAACGGCAAGAACACACTCTAGATTAATACAAATGCTATTATGTACAAGATTTATACATTATTTAGACAGAAAATACTCACGGCTATGTATGGCTCTCTGAACCTTTTTATTCACTCTCTCTGGCTCAGTCAAGTAACTTACTCAAGGAGTTACAATAGTTTTAATCGCACACGTCTTTTTCTTTCACGGCAGCTGTGTTTTAGACGGGCTGACCATCTCCAATGAGTTTCCCCTCGACATCCGTGTAAAATCCAAAATTCAACAAGACTTCAGAGTCCTCGAGAGGGAAAACTTCCGCTGTAGTGTCTGTCTGGGCACCAGCAGTTATAACTTCCGCTCTCAGACTCAGAGGCTACAAGAACTCCGCTCCAAAAAAAAACAGTTATATGTAAAATATCTATTATAAGATTATTTATGACAGGATGAAATGCAAAAAAATACTTGTTTTTCTGTGACATAGGTAATTTGTGAATGAAAAAATGCATTAAGGCAGCTAAACGCACAAGAATAAATTCCTTTGCACTATACTTTGATTTGCATCAGCATGATTGTTCGTGCTATTTGTCAGCTCTTTTATAGGATGGTTTCGCTATTTCCTAGGGTGTGAAAAAATATTGATAGAGCAATACATCGCTATATTTTGACCTCCGATATAATATTGATATTTCAAATCTTAATTTTGAAATATTGAAATTAAGATTTGAAATATTGATTTCTTTTGTAAAAATAAAAACTCATATTTTATCAGTGTTGGAAATAAAATAAAACATATAAATATGCATGCACAGGCTTTTTTCATGCAGTCTATTCAGTTCAGACAGTGACAAGAGAAATCTGTGACCTATTTTTTTACTGACTGTTGTGCTGTCAGTAACTCAAAGCACTCTCTTCCTCATGTTTTTAACTACAGTTTGAGCTGCACTGCAGGTTAGGATGATTTCAACACATTGTTAAAGGGAAAACAAGAATAATTTCTTTGCAACATCAGTTGAAGTGACTTGATGCACTCTGTTTTAAAGTTGAGTGTATGTAACACTGCATTTGACATATTTCAAAAACAGTTTTGACTTCATTTGTACTTTCAGTTTTGAGTAATATTGTATAATTTACATATTCACCATGTCAAGTTTTTTCTTAGTTAACTGTAGAATATCGCAATATATCACATCATTATAATAATGTGATATATCATGATATTATCGTATCGTGACCCAAGTATCGTGACACATATCGTATCGTGAGGTTCTCGCCAATACTCCCCCCTTCTATTTACCATGTTTGTGATACATATTTTTGAATTAAAATAAAATATAATTTGTGTATCTATTTTAATCGCATTGTCTTTACCTGGATAGCAATGTAAGTTTCTGTTCCAGCATGATTTCCAGCTTTTGAGCCTGTTTAGAGATCCAGTGGTCCACCCCATGGTAACGATAACAGTTCTCCAACATCAGCCTGAAGTCTGTGACAAACTCCGTGATGGTGTCATACTCTTGGTTCATAAACTTATCTTCCATCCTCTTCAAGCACATCGACTGCTTTAGCTGCGCCTGACCCCGGCTCCTGACCCCTCCGATGCCATGCTGGGCCTCCTGGTGACCAATGGGATGGAGGAATTGGCTGGTGATGCTTTTGTGCTTGTCCAAGAGGAAGCCAGTGAAGATTCGGTAAGCTTGCTGGACCTCGTAGTTCATGTCATCTTCAAAGCTATTGCTGTTGGTGGAAATGCAGACCTCAGGCAGGGAGAGGTCGCTGTTGGAGAACTCTGACATGCCATCGTTGCTCAGTGCGGGGTCACCCTCAATGGTAACATCTCCGCTGTCGCCGTCATAGTGTAATGCTACCATAGTCTCAACTTCACAAGCCCCATTACTGAGGGCATCCTCCGTTTGGACAAAATCAGTGTTTCCGGTGCTGTTGCTCACATCTTTGGACTGTGAAGACATGGTGTCAGAGCTGGACGGCTGGGTGCTGGCTTTGGAACAACAGTGAGCTACATGATGCTGTAATTTGGTCTGACATATCCTTGTGTTCCCTGGTGCAGGCACCGTAGCTGGCTGGCAGGTGTGTCCTGTGTTGATCTTCAAGGTTGTGACCAACACTCAAGCATATTTTTAATGCAGAGGAAACCTTAGAAAACAGGGAAAAAAAGAAGTGTTCAGGGCACATTTGGCAGGAGGAGACGATGTAAAGTCCACACAGGATGTGAGTATTTCATATGCAGCATGATCCATATTATTAATTGATTATACTGTATTAACTATATAAGGCACACTGTTTGCAGTACAAAAAATATATCAGTACAATCTTGAACATTGTGGACCGATAAATTCATTACTTTTAAGACATTTTAAAGCCCCCTCAAGATTCAAAGCTCTGGAATGACCCATTTGGTACATTAGCTTCACAGTTATATATCCTTAGTAAATTCAACGGATAATTTAGCTTTTTAAATGAAAGGAAAGCAAAAGGAAGTTAGTTGAGTAACAACCCCAAAGCCTTATCAACAAAAAAAAAACCTCTAAACAACAGTTACAATCACAGCTATAAAAGATTTTGAACATTACTCGTTGCTCCAAATAACCATTTGTATTACTGAAAAAACAACCGCGGAATCCACACTGGTATGCACAACAAACTTTTTTTCACAAGATTGGATATGCAAATGCGTTAAAAACCCAATTTGGTCTGTGCCAATATATATATCCAAAAACCTCTTCAGTATTAACTAGGATTGGGCATCGAGCATCGAGTATCGATTGGAACCGGGAGTAACTTTCCAATTCTCCCGGAATCGTCCAAATGTTTTAATTTCAATTCCTAGTTTCAATTCCTAGTCCGCCGACCGGAAGGAGAAACCGCCGAACACCAACGAAGAAGAATCCGCCAGAAGTATTTAGGTTAGCTCAACCATGGACAATACACCCATCATGAGTTTTTCAGAAATAAAGCTCTCTTGTGAAAAGTGAACTCCTGTGAAAAGAAAATTTATATTTTTTTTCAGTTCAGATATATATATAAAAACAGCCCTATGAGAAAGTCATAGTATAGTTCATAGAAAGTGGTAAGTTCATAGCATTAAAATTCATGGAGAAGTACAGACTATTTTATCCAGAAAGACCTCTGGTTAGCTAGCTCATTTAAAACATCAAAACTTTTTCGACCCTGCCTCTTAAAACAATCAGAATCGAGAATCGTTAGGAACCGGAATCGAAACTCGGAATCGAAATCGGAACCGGAATCGTTCAAATTCAAACGATGCCCAACCCTAGTATTAACAAGCTTTATCTGCCTTTGTAAGGGCTGAAAACGGTACTGAACTCAAGGAATGAAAACCTCCGCAAAACCAACCAACCAGTTTCATGAAAAGCAAACATAATATAATTCCTTGACCCTGAAAACCTGACACTAGCAGTTGGAATTATGTTGCTATCATTGTAAGTTTGACAGTTATTGAGCAAAATCTAAAGTTCACTAATGGCAGCTATGCTGATCACCACCAAATTCTAATCCTTTTTTTCCCTTGGTCCATTCATGAGCTCCTGGTAATTTTAGCAAAATCCATCCAGTAGTTTTTATGTAATTTGCCGACAAACAGAAAAAATGCAGGCAAAAACACAACCTCTTTGGCAGAAGTAATGAGATTTAAGAAAATTAATAGCGGCTTTTCTGTCAAGGACTTTAACTTTCAAACTGAAAGTGATCAGAGAGCATAAGCCTCCACTAAGGCATTTCTGACATTCTTAGTGAAAAATTTGAAAAACTGCCCTTTCTTTCATTGTTAACAAATCTTTTAAAAAAATTCCTGGATCCGTGTATGGATCTGGATCACCACCCAAAAGTTTAATCACTTCATCCTTGTGCCATGACCAACATTCTCTGAAAATTAATGGCTTCAAATGCATTGACGGACAGACAAGCAAATGGACAAGTCAAAGTAAAAAACATTAAGTCCTTGGTGACGGTAATTAAAACTTCATCTCCTGAGAAACAACAGGTTTGCAGTCTGATTTTTTTTACTTCAGGCTTAAAACTTCAACTGTTACAACCCAAAATGAAGACAGAATAAAACATTCACCTCAGCTGCAGTAGAGCTGCAGATTCTGCTTTGACGTGCAGAAATTGTGTGCACATTGTGCTAATATTTATGGTTAAGACACTGTCTGCAAGTCTACCCATATCATATATCTAAACAACTTAACCCATTTGCGGTCTCTGGGGCTGGCGGCTACACCTTGGACTGTTTCCAGTCAATGTAACAGTCCTGCATGTTTTCCCTGTGCATGCGTGGGTTTTATCCTGGTACTCCAGTTCCATCCCACAGAACAAAAACATGCTCATTAGGTTAAGGGTCCATCCCAATTCTACCCCTTAGCCCTTGTCTTACACCTAAGTTTTGTGCATTCACATCTAGTGAAGTGGAGTCCCAATATTCCGTAGGGCTAAGGAGGAGGGTTAAGACCAAGGGCTCACAGCCCACGAAATAAAGACAGACCGGGACCACACTTAAAATGAACAATACACTACAGGCGCTGTCACGAAGCAGAGCGGAGACCGAAGGAAGTGCTTAATTATAAGTCATTATTAAATCATCAAGTAAATATTAATCATGTTAAAAGTTGTTGGTTGTATTTTAAAAGAAGCTAGCTTTCACAGCCATGGCTATGGTTATTGTTGCATCTGCTTACGTACAGCCAGCGAGCGGCTCTGGGTGATGACGTAGCGGGAATTGAGTGGTGTCTCGTTATTCAGCAGTGTGTTTTCACTCCTTCCCCTTGGCCCTCAAAAACAGAAGGCTAAGATTAAGGGGAGGGGCTAAGAGGTAGAACTGGGATTCACCCTAATTGGTGACTCTAATTTGCCTTTAGGTGTAAGTGTGTGTGTGTGTGCAGGTGGTCTGTCTCTTAAGTAATTCTGTTCTAGTCTCTATGATCACTCAAAGCAGCGTTACACCACAGGAAACATCCACTCATTTACTCTCACAGTCCCTCATTGTCTACGTCAGTTCTTAATCAGTATCAATTCCCACCTTCGTACTCTTTTCATACCCATTTAACGCAGGAGAAACTTGGGGTTAAGCGACACTTTGCTGTGTGACAGCTGGAGCTAACCTCGAACCTGCAGCCTTGCGATTACCGAGAGTGCACAATCAGACTGTGACAGAAGGCAGCACGATGGTGCAGCAGGTAGTACGAGTGCCTCACAAAAAGAGGGCTGCTGGTTTGATTCCCTGTGTCTGTCAGGGCCTTTCTGTGGAGTTTGCAGCTTCTTCCCATGCATGCATGGGTTTTCTCTGAGCACTGTTTCTCCCACAGACCCAAACATGTTCATTAGATTAACAGATCATTCTTGATTGCACTTAGGTTTAAGTAATTGACTGTCACTACATGTCGACCCTGCGATTGGCTGGCAACCAGTCCAGGATTGACCAATACCAGCCAGGAGAGGCTTTAGCCCCACACAACCCCAAAAGCAGCAGTGTGGGGCAGCAGTAGCTCACTCCATAAGGACTTGGTCTGGGGACTTAAGGGTGGCTGGTTTGAATCCTGACCAAAACCATGTTTGGACATTGGTTTGGTAGCTGGAGAGGTTCCAGCTGACTTCCTGGGCACTTCCAAAGTGCTCTTGAGCAAGGTATCCCAAAGCTGCTTGGAAGCACTTATTCAGGAGCAGCAAGCCATCACTCAGATCTCTCCTTTAGTGCATGATAACAGGACCTGTTGGTGCATGAGCATGTGTTTTTCAGTCTATGTGTGTAAAGTGTGTCTCAACAACAGAGTGTAAAATTTTTGAATTCTCCGTAAGGAATTAATAAAGTATGAATTCTTCTTCTTGTCTTCTTCTAACATGTCACAGATCAGCGTTTCTCAACCTTATTCCTGTTGAGATCCCCTCGAGAAAAATGAAATTTCTTATGTCACCTCAGTCAAGATGAACAGTTAAAAAAACGCACAGAGCAGAAGATGACAGCACCAGACCAAACAGACTTCAAGGAGTTTGTTGCTCTTCATAATGTTGTTCCCTCCAGTTTAGATTCTTGCTTGTGTTGTACCTACTCTCGGATGTACGTCACTTTGGACAAATATGGCACTGTAATGTTGTGTAAAGGGAACATTTTACATCTCTCTGACAGCCAACTAGGCACACAGGAGGTTGTTACTAAACAGTTCATGCGACAAATTTAAAGGTGTTTAGAACAATTGATCACAATCTAAATTTATTGTTGTCTTCAGGTAACCAGCCTCCACAGCTTCCTTTGAGTCTTTGCACACTTCATCGAGATTTACTCAACAGCTGTGTTGACTTTTCAAATGAATAAAAATTATAATTTCATCTCACTGCAAGTGATGTTGGAGCTGATGGCTCAGTTTTAGAGCTATGGTAATGGATTTTGTTTGTTGCTCAGCCTTAATACCTTACAACTGCAAAAAAAATGTATATTGTTCCATAATGCTGTAGCCAACTTAGTCAATAAAACAGGAACTTGTGGGGAATATTTTTTTTTATCTCAGATCATATGCAAATAATCTATGAAAACGTGATACTTTTAATTGCCATAATTTTTAAAACAATTCAATAACATTTAATTTCCCATTCAGTAGTATCCAAAAATATTTAAGCTTAAAAAAAACAGATCTAGAATCAGAATTTTCAACCCAGCGCTTCAAAGACTGTGTATATATAACAAAAACAATAACTAAAGTTGAAGACTAAGTAACATTTTTTAATCATTTTTTGTTACTTTTTCTGTTTTCCAAACTAATGGTTGTGATGAAAGTCCTGGATTTACTATTGAAACAATATTTCGATACATTAAAAGAAGATTCAGACTCCACTGTGACAGTTTACAAAGGAAGAAACCTTCAAGAATTTACTGAAGTGTGTTTACATATGCTCTGCTACTTTTCATGAACCTCAGTATTTGGCACTGAATGTTGTTGATGAAAAAAAAGGGAAGGTCTATTTTGAAGGATGTGTACAGATGAATAAAACCAACTTATAATATATTTTATTTAATATATTATAAAGACCATTGGTTCCTAAACAGATGGTAAATATTGTAAATAGTATATATATTGAGAAATTAAATCTGCTGTAGTACAAGGTAATAAAAGTGGAAGGACAAAATAGATTTAATTTTTTTCCTACTTCTTTTCAAGCATGTAAACTTGCTGCATAAGCAATATATTGTCATTAGTTTACCTCCTTTGTTTTTGTTTTTTTTGGCATAAGTCATTTTGTCATTGTATTGAAACAAGCATCAAACTTCTGTGATGGTATTGTATAGACATTTAATATCCTGGTATTGTAACAACATTACATAGACTTAGACAATAGGAGGATGGATGGACAGTGTCTGTTCTGCTTTGTTAACAACACTTCTTTTTTAAAATGTCATCAAAATGTAGACTTGGCTCCAGGTCCACAAACTTACTCAAATGATTAGAAGTAAACATGCTAAGAAGTCCAGTATATGACATGTTGTGTTATTATTCATGAGTACAGCCTTTATTTTATTTTAGAGGATTTATAACATGGCTATGATATCCTGGCTAGGTTTGATGACATAATTCATGTCATGGCCGGTGCTGACATTATTAAAGGCACATGATGAAATACAGCAATTTTAATCTTTGTTAAGAGCGTCCGAATTAAAGCACTTCATCTTTTCGTCTACCTGCCAGATCTTTGCAAACTTTCCTGTGTCCACGGATCAATGACTAACGAGCTTATAGGCAGCTACTAGCGGACAAGCTAACGGTTGCTGATCAATATTAAGTAAACAAAGTTTGTTCTGCTTTCACACTGAGGGTTTCTACAGTGCACTCTCGTGTCTGGTAGCGTCTCCTGATGACGTGAGAAAATAACACCAAAACAAAGTGGACAGAGGCAGAGCCTGGTGGGTAAAACAACCTACCTCGATGTTGTCAGGGGGGCTCCAGACACCAGGCAGCTCTCAGCAAGCTTAGCAGCCACCACAGCCTGCTAGCTGGGTTAGCCTGCTATTGTCTCCAATCTGGGGCCTACAATTGCTGCGTTCGCTGTCCATTGTGGTTTTATGTGAAAAATAAAGGCTCTGCTGGTATAAAGTTATCCAAACATCTCATGTCGTCAGTGACAGCGGGATAGCTAAAGCAGCATTAGCCGGAGTAACACTAGCTGATTGTCCGACAATACATAACAGTTCATTAACATTAGCCATCCAGCTAACCTGCTAGGTCTGCAAGTTGACAGTCTATATATGAGAAGAAAAATAATATTTACTTTGGAGGCACATGTGTGCCATGTTTCAGGTTTCTTTTGAAGCTCGTGGGTATTTGTTGAGGGCTAATAACGCTGTCTTAAGTATTCCGTCTGGCTTGCTAGAAGACTACTGTCCACCAGGGTTGCCAGATCCAGCAATAGAAACAGGCAATCAGGTTAATGGAAACAAGTAATTGGCTCTGTAAATGCATTAGTTAGAGCCCAGTCAGACGACCATATCTACCAAAGTACACAGAAGTAAAGCGCTTTAAGACAGTTAAAACAATTAATTATATTTGCATTATATAAGCATTGTTCATCAGTAGTAAAATGTAATTACTGTCCTGCTTAACTGACTGTTGCAAATTGAATAGGAATACACCATAGATTTTTTTCTATTATACAAGATATCCAATCTTATTATTCCTGAAATTAATACCAATAGTTTGTGACAAGAGCACCTGGTATCTTCTTTGCTTGAACTGATCTGTTCATTTTTTCCTGTTAGAAACAGCCATCCACTATCTATACTGCTTGTTCCTCTCTGGGTCACTGGGGGCTGGTGTCTGTCTCAGGTGATATTAGGCGAGAGGTGGGATATCTGTTGGACTAGTCCCCGGCTGGACATAGGACCACAAAAAAGACAGACATCTAATCATGTGCACACCCACACTTACAGGCAATTTGGAGTCACTAATTAACCAAATAAACATGTTTTTGGGAGGAAACTGGAGTGCCTGGAGAAAATCCATACAGGCACAGGGAGACCAAGCAAACTTCAGACAGAAAGACCCTGGTAGACACATGGTGTCAAACCAGCCCTCTTCTTGTGAGGCCAATAGACTAAACTGCTATATCACCGTGCCACCTGGAACAGATGTGAAGCAACAAAAAACAAAAACATTTTATCGTTTTATGAATTAACTTATGATTTTAAAAAGTGGACACTGAGTGAAGAAGAGGTGAACCATTATGGTTCAACTATAAATTTGTCAATATTTCAGCCAATATTGGATATGGATTGCCAGTTTTAAATTGTCAAAGCATTAGAAATACATTTCTGCAAAAATCTTCATGTCTGTCAATGCAGATAATTAACATTATGGGTTAATATCAGCTGATGCCTACATTGATCTGATAAGATTGTGCATTTAAAGATATTTAAAGCAATTTGATGTATCAAACCTGTCTCCTGGGACAATTTAGAGTTCGTTTTTTTTTTAAGAGGATTTAAACAAAAATGTTGTTTTATTGTAACTCTTTTCTTTTTCATGAATCCAACCCATCAAGATATTCTTTCTTAAGTACTGTGTTTTGCTTTGTGAGAAAGAAGAGGTTTTCATACTGGATCTAAAGCAAGCCAAAATAAGCAGCTACTCTCCAAAGATAAGCTCAAAAACCTCATCCTGAAACTGGAAAACAATTGCAAGCACCATTACAGAAAACAAACATCAAGTCCCTTGTTATGAGCAAACATGGCAACTTATGCACTATCCACCGTTCACTCTACTTCCACCCTGTTTGCACCCGATGTGAACGTGCGCAGCCCAAAGCTGGCTGGATACTTTTGAAGATATTACGCAGTATAATTAACTTTTCAGCTTCCTTTAACTTCATGGTGTCATTCACTGTCACTGACAGAAGACACCTATGCCTGCTCTTATGACCAACATTGGACAAACATGGTGACAAGTAACAAAAGCTGTGCACAGATATGGATTAACACCATGGATTTATAGTCCCATTTATTACTTGAGGTCAAAGTGTCCAAACTTAGAAATATCATTCAAGCTCTATGTTGCTCTCTGCACCTGGCAGAAGACAAGAGACATTTTAACCGCTAGATGTCGCCAGATACCAGTGCACAAACTCAATCACTTTTTACAAACACAAGTGATGAAGTGCTCTGCCCTCTATTTTGTCTCTCAGGTGGCTCCTAATCCCGTCCTGTGTACCCTCCAAAGCCCTACCCACAAGGGAAAACAAACAAACAAAAAATCCTCACAAAAATTACGGTTAAGAAGATTCAAATGATTGTTGACTTGGGGCTTTTAAATGTATTGTTTTATCAGCAATTTTTATACATTATTTCTTCCTTTTCCCATAGGCTTTTAACCCTTGGGTTTATGTGGCTTTTTTCTGCCACAAAGATTATATTTAGTTGACTCTATTTAAGAGAGTGAAAACAGTTTTGGTGAGGAAACATTTCTACATAAATTTTGCTTGAATTTTAATTTTAATTTTCAAAAATACACTGTGGGCAAATTTACTACCCTTTTGCCCAGTTTTCGCTGTTTGAAAGCCACAAACTTTAGCTCCTATAAAAACTCATCACATATTTTTTTTCCTTTTCTTCTCCAAGTCTCTTCATCAAGCTCGGTCCTGATCAAAACTTTTTTTCAGTTTTTAATTAAGGACACTAAACTTTGAAATGCCAATTTCATAGGTGATTTCACTTCAGTATAATGGATGCATTCAAGAATTTGGTAATAATGGAAGTCAATAGGGAGTAAAACTAAAAATGTGATGCTGTGTAAAAAACAATAATGCACCAAAGATGATATCTTTACTTTACTTTTTTACTGACATATTCAAGAGTGTGATAGCAAATAAAAATATTCAGCCTCTGATATTTTTGTATATTGAAAACCAGTCATTTTGTGTGTTTTTTTCACCAAATCAGTGGCATTACCTATGGGACTGGTCTTTAAATGGTTAAAATCTATAATCATTTTGAAATATTAATAGTTTTTAATCAGGTTTGAGCTTGAGGAAGATAAATAAGCAAACAAATAAAACATAATTATCTGATATGTTTTTACAGCCACCAAAGTTGTGGCTTTTAAAAAGACAAAACAGGACTGAAAAATATGTTTTAATACAGTAACCATGGGTTAATTACCTCTACTCTTGGCATATACAAAAAGTCTTTTCTTGTTTGAAATCAGAAAGCACTACTTTTTAAGCATTCTTGCATAGGTTTGGGAAAGGGGCCAATAAGATACAGTATCTTCTCATGAGGCCAAAAAAATCTGGCAGCACTCCTGACCATATCTATGACCTTTGGTTTTGAACAAGACATAGAGTTACTTTTTTACAAGGTCCTGTGGAGTCACACAGCACTGATTCTGTTGGTATGAACCCCTTGGTGGTTCCCAGCGTGGGGGTCAAGGCCCCCAATAAGACGGTGGGAAGGAGGTTGGGAGATGCATCCATTTATTATTTATACAACTCGTCCCTTTCCGGGTCATGAGGGCTGGAGCCTAATCCAGTTGACATTGGGCAAGAGGCAAGGTACTCGCTGGACGAGTCAACTGGGTGGAACCAAAGTTTCTGGAGAAAACCCATGCATGTGCTGGGAGAACAAGAATGGCCCTGACTAACTTAAAGGAGTCAACCACAGTTTTCTGTGAGACACATGCTCTGCTGCCCCACAGTTTAAATGATTGCAAACATCTGACTCACTCAGTATAAGCTGTAAGATTAAAGGGGGTGAAGAGTAATGAGCAAAGGGAATCCATGAAAAGTAATTTTGTGACCAACAACAGTTATGAAGGGTTCTGCTTCTCTTAAAAAATACATTGCAGTCTACACACACAAAATACATAGTAATACATAGGGTCTTCATTCCTCAGCTTGTTGTTCTGAGAATTGTGGGCTGAACGTTTAAGGTGCCCCCGCACTATGGGGTGAGATGTGACCCCATAGAAGATTCAAAGACCCCATTTTTAGCATACTGTAATACTTTGGTTAGCTGTTTTAGCCACAGCCTTGTAATTTTGCACAGGAGCCACATTTTATTTTTATATTTTTCTAATCATTAGACCAGCTTTTAACTGGACAGGACCGTGTCACTGGAGGAGTTACTCTAAACAGAGAGGGCTGTGTTATCAGAGTCTGTAAGGGGTCTGAATGATTGTGTCGGTTTGGTTTTATTAAGTATATTTAAACCTCTTCTTCCCCGTGTCTTGTCATTGGTGTTTTATTCTGAAGTTTTTCCTTTAAGTTGTGTTTCCTTCTCTGTGGGAATCCCTGATTGTGATTATCTTTACCTGTGTGATTGTGTCACCTGTGTCTGATTGCCTTTGTGTGTTTAAAGTCTTTGCATTTGCTCTTTTGTGTCAGTTTCTGCATGTAAACTGTTCATTCTCAGTGGCTCATGGTGATTCTTCCCTGGTGTTTTTGTAAGTTTACTTGTGTCTTGACTTTTTGGATATTTTTTGAAAAGAAGTATATTTGTTTTTGATCCTCACTTTTTGTTACATATCTTGTTTTTAAGAATACATATCTTTACTTTAATTTTGCTGAATTTTGGTCCTCATTATTTGTGATAGGCCTACATGACAAACAGAATCTGATCTGTATTTTCAAAACCTGAAAATCAATGTTTCTTATGAATATTACTGTCAAGTAACTTTTGTCCTGTGATTGATTGAGAGCTTGCCATTTATTCTCATCACTGCTGCACAAAGATTTCTCAATGCTTCCTGGGGGACATGAGCATTTACTGACATACCTAACACTTGAAATGCCAACTTGAGAAACAAATGGTAGCTTTGATAAATGAGATTTGTCAAACCAATGACAAAACCAATCCTGCAGTCTGTTAAAACCTGAAGATTAGAGATCAATTCCCTTTCTCATAAGCCTGGCTTAAATATCTTTATGGTGCATTAAAAGCATTCAGGAAAAAAAATCTGAGAATCATTAACTATATCATAAAATTTCAAGAGCAGTAAAGATATTTGTTGGTTTGATCCATAAGTAGACATGAACTACCATGTACAGCCTGATGAAATAATGCAACAAATAAAAAAGGCTGTTTTGCATGACTTTGGTGTGCCCTGAGATTTTTGCTTGGTCCTGGGTGTGCCTCAGACAGCAGTTTGTAAGCTGCTGTTCTTAAGAGCAATATTATGCTAATGTGGTGATTCATTATGTGGGAAGAGTTAAGTAGGAAAAGAAAACAGTTAGGACCATTCAGATATTCTCAGGTCCACTGGGCCACTGGCTCATAACTTTCCGTACCCCACTGGCTTGTACACAGTGGATTCTAGACTTGCTGTGGGAGCTGAGCAGGAAATAACAGGATAGTGTGAACTGCGTAACAGTCTCAAAGGGTTAATGTGGCCCTCGTGGTCTCCAAAGTTGCCCATCCCTGCTGTTGGGCAGCCACAACATGGGTTCATTCATATTTCAGGGTCTTTTAGGGACCAGCCTTTCAGTGGTCAGCCCAGTCGTCTTATACATATCACTAAATGGATTTGTTTACTCCTCTGACAGCAGTTGTACAGTAACAAATCTCTCATGGTGGCTGTGCCGCTGCGCCTTTAAGTGCAGCCTCAGCGCTTGAACGTTATTTCGCGAGATTTGCTCGTTGGCGCCGCGACCTCATGTGAGACACCTCCTGCGCGAGCCAGTCCGACGTTACCTCTGCAGAGGAAAACGCAATGGAGCCCTGAGCGATTATAATTTTATATTTCAAGCATCACATTCACGTCCAAACACTGCTTTAGCTCCTGTTTTCAAAGCTTAGCAGGGCTGTGCAACAATGTGGATCCAGGTTCGTACCATAGACGGGAAGGAGACGCGAACCGTGGAGGATCTTTCTAGACTGACTAAAATTGAGTCTTTACGGCTGAAAATCCAGGACATCTTCAATGTAAGCCCACAGCAGCAGCGCCTATTCTACAGAGGCAAGCAGGTAAACAGCATTTTGTGTCGCCTCGTTATGCAACCCCTGGTTTTTCGCTGGTTTGGTGCTGGTGGAGAGTGGAGTGGTCCGCTGGTGTGTCTCGGACCCATGCGAGCTTCCTGTTTTGATAGGAATTCGCCAGTAGTTCTTGCGCAAGAGCCTGGGGTACGCGGTGTGCCAGCCCCTGAGAGTAATGGTGAGAATTCATGGAAGTTAGCTCCTATTATGAAACCAGGTAACTATGAGGAAGACCTGTATGCAACAAATGTCCCACCGCCGTCGACATGTTTGTTTACATTGCTGCAAGGGAGAAAGGAGACCATCACCCTCTGTTTGCACTGGAAGGTTACACCAAAGCAGAGCCGTGCGATCAACCAACCTGCAGCCCCCATATCAGCATTCATTTAACTGTATTAAACAGCACTTTAGTCTAATATGTACCAGAGAATGACCCATGTGGTATTTAATTCACAGCCTTTATAGTTTGTGTATCATGTGGCCCAGCAGTGAGCCATTATGTTTGTGCATGCAGTGTGTTATGATAATGTTAATGATAATTTAAGAGAGGAGGAGGGGACTCCTGGCTCCACGTGCCCTCACATCTCTGAGTAGTGTTTACATAATGGCGTCACTACACTGTGCACACTGTACAGAGATGAAGCACATCACACACATTAAAATGAGTCTTTTATGAATGGATTAGGAATCTAGAGATCAAATCCATTGTCTTCAATGATATGAATGAGTATGAGTTGAATAGAGATGGGAGTTGGTACGATTTTATTGACATCTGTGAACACAAGTTTTCTGTGGCAACAATGTAATACATATCCAGATACTCAGTTCAATGCAGCTTAGATGAATGTATCTGCAAGCTTCTGGTGTTTCCACCCATTAAACATTTTGCAGTGAGCATCATTTTGTAAAATAAGTCACAATCCGGACAGCCTCTCCTTCTGTATGCCATGATAATTTTTTATGTCTTCTTGTCAACTGCTGATTATGAGAGCATGCCATCCTTGATTTAGAAGTTATGCAGAACTAAAAGGAATTGATGCACATAAGAGTAATTATATCAATCCTTGAGGAAGTTGATATCAATTCTCAATTGCTTTTTAATTCCCATTCTTAGTTTTATATAAACACAGCATTTAAAACCAACGTGTTTTGAGGTTGGATTTTATTCTACATAGGCTATATTCTGGCCCGACCTTTTGTATTATCTTTTACTTTAAGCAGTATTTTGGGTAGTATTATAAAAAAAAAAATTCTGATCTATGTGTCTATAATAAAATGATATCAAGGATGGGCTGCTTGATTATGGCAAAAAGCACAAATACTTTGAAAAATATTGGAATCATAATTATATAACACAGATGAAGTGCTACAACGGCACAAACCTCCGCCATGGTATTTCCAACATTGTTAGGCGAGTTAATTTCCAAAATGTGGAAATCCGCCTTATCTGTCACTGTTTTAAAAACCCTTTGGAAATTCCTGGCTCAGTTTTTGGAGTTGCATCACCATCAAAATATTCTCACTTTTTCCTTGTGCCATCACAAACATTCTGTGAAAATTTAATCAAAAGTTCATTCATAACTTTTCTGTGTTCTGTTAACAAACCAGGAAAGAAACACTGGTAAAAACAACAGAAAACAGCTGTTTTTTGTGTTTATAAATAAAATGACATCAGGGGTTTTAAATAAAACAGAATTTACACCTTTTTTAGGCCAAAGGCATCAATGCCATGGATTCAGGCATACGTATGTTCAGTATTTGCAACTATTATTAGCAAAAATAACATTCAGACCCTCATTTTGTAAACTATTTTCACAGGGGCCGTGTGGTAATTTAATTAATAATCAGGTATAATATGATATATACGCCATGACAGTCTGAATTTAAAGCAACAAAAGTAGTTATAATTATAAGAGTCAAACAGTGTTTCTTGGGGTGCAGGATTACCAGCCTTGCTTTCACATCTTTTATAGTGGTTAGATGATATTAAAGCTGGTTATATGCTGCCTCTAGTTTCATTTGGCAATGAAATGGAGGTAAATATGTATTTTGGATTTCTTTAAGAATAAAATAAACACTTTACAATGTTGTGTAAAATGTATGAAGTAGCAGTGGGGAAAGCACTTAAGTTAAAGCTGTGTATGCACTCTTAATTTACAATTTACTGCAATTCTAACAATGTTGTAAAATTGATCATTGTTATCACATATTGCACAGGTTTAATATATAATACACAGAACACCAACACGAAAGCGCTGCATCCACAATTATTCTGTCAGAACTTGATACTTAAATTTCCTGTGCAATACAGATTGAAATGATAGAATTTTAACGTGTACTGCTCTCACCCACTGGCACCGCAAACTCCCCTTTTACCTTAATCCACGTAATGATTGAGTCAACTAGAGTCCCATTTATGCAGTCGCTCAAGCCGTAATATTTGCGCCCCTTTTGCTTCCACCCTGAACATGGCAGAGAGAGTGAGATGAACAAGTTGACCTCCATTTGCTTCGTCTCCAGAGGTGGTACCAAATATCTAATATTGTTGAGATTGTTCACATGGACTCAGCAGGGGACAGGAGGACGGTTAGTGCTTCTCTGCCTTTGTGTGTATGGGGAGCACACGTCATGTTCTCAAGCACATCTAAAGCTGTATCATACCATGAATAAACTCGAATATTACATCCTTGCAGAACTGGTGTGAATGTCTCAAGGTCAAATAACGATGGCACTTTGTTGTGACACATGCATAGAAAATAATAATCTAAAAGAGCTTCTGTGTGTCTGCAATTGTGAATATGTTAAACACACACTGTGGTGTGCTCTTTTGTGCTTCCCCAAAGCTGTATCTCACTCTGAATTGAAACCAGTCCATCATCCTGAAGCGATCAAGTTGAGAGCACTGAGTGGTTGTGATGACAGAGGTTTGTTGTCAGCATAGAAAGGGATTCTGTAAAGTGGTTATTCAAAGATGTACCTTAGTTTTGATATACTACACCCCACCTTTCTCTTGTCAGAGCAGTCTTGAGTGCTGTGCATCTTGTTCTCATGATTCCATTTGAGTTCAATGTGAGTTTCGCATACACACATGGACAGACACAAAGTGCTGTGCTCCCCTGCTGGCCCTGTGTGCTCTTCAAGGTTATTAGGCTTCTGGTACTACCTCTGGTGATGGAACACATGGGGAGTTAAATTTGTTCCCCATTTCAACTCTGTGATGTTTACAGTGATAGCTAGGTTTCACAGGTGAAAATATCAGGCTTTGAAACAGTAGAACTTTCCTTGTTTATCCATAAAGCTACTCAAATAACCTTTTCGTAAATGAAGAGAGGAGCCAGATGAATAACTTACTCTTTTATTACTTAGAAGTTGCTTTTGAAATAAATGTCAGCATACACATAATAACATAGAATAACAGATATATCTGGAAGATCTAAAGGCAAAAATGTGTAAGTTGATCATGTTATTTAACTGTATAGATGCAGGATTGTCCTTGCTGGAATATTAATGTGTCCTGGAAAAATTAATTCCAACTCCCCCAGCAGCAGATAGAACAAGCTTCAGTGCTAAACCTCAAGCCCTGGGGTACATTACTTCTACATCTAATACTACAACTACATTATTTATATTAAGATATTCAGATTAAATTTAGGGTATGCATTTCCTGTTACAACATTAAAATACAAATATCTAACAATGTGCTAATACTTTTCTATTTTTAGCATATTTTAGCAACAATAGGTATTTTACCCCAATGACAATTTCAGAAATTGAACCAGTGTCTGTTTTCAGACAACACTTCTTTCTTAGGATATCAAGATTTTTCCCTGAGAGTGTAAGAAAACAACGATCAAGAAAAGTTATGTTAACACGTGTCAGTGCCATGCTCTGCACTGATCTCATCCTTTTTGCTTGAAAGAAAACTGTAAAATCCTTTTGCTTATAAGCATAATTTACTGATCAAAATTAACTTGTGTTTTATGTTTTTATAAATGTTCGAATTAGTAAAACATGATGTGTAATAACACTATCAAACACTACAATAACCACACAGATTTTATTTAACAAAGGTAGAGTGTGCTTGTAAGCTATTCTCTCTGTTTCATACAACACTTGCAGATTCAACATGTTTTACCTGAATCTAAAAGAAATCCTTGAGGCTTTTATCCACTAAACTGGCACTTGTAAACTTGAAGGAATCTTATAGTCAGCTTAAGCTTCATCTGACAGCACCAAAATGCGTCAAATAAGGGCTGTTATTCCATGAAGCTTTGCCTGACCACATGAAAAACATTTACTTTTTTATTAACTAAGACTATAGCGATGTGATTTGGCTCATTCCCCTACTTTAATTATTGGCGTTTTAATTGCGAGTGTCTGTCCACACAACACAGCTTGACTGAGACTATCTGTAATCTGAAACACAAATGCATTTCTCTGAAACATGTAACGACGTCATTTTCCATGAGAGAAAACAAGAAAGATCCGTCTTAAAGCTACTTGGGAGTTTTCAGTGGATCATAAAACAGACTAAAATCAATACTGGTGCCTCTTTTTGACCTTCAAAAGCAAATAAAGCTAAAGTCATGCAATTGATTGTCTCCAATCAAACTTCAATGCACCGACCTGTCTAGGGGGGTCAGTGTCAGATGACCACATTCACACGTGGTCCTTTCAAAAAATCAGATGGGGAAACATAGGCCTTAGAGCTGTTGGGCCCTTTTTGGCCCTTTTCCACTACTCGACTCTACCCGGCTCTACTCTACTCGCCTTGTGCTGCTTTTCCATTAGCCCCTGTTGCCTGCCCAACAGCATGCAGCGTCGCTGTAAATGGAGAGCGGCTCTGCGGTGACGTCATTTTAAGCACGACACAACAATCTGTGGCTTTTTGTCACAAACCGAGTAAAAAAGGAAAGCAGAAGAAGGCTGCAGGGAAAGAAGAAATACCCCTTGAGAAGCACAGGAGAGTTTTGGAAGATATACAACAGAATGAAGCCGAGGACGAGAGCAATCGAGCTGCAGAGAAAAGACGTATGAGGGTAAGCTAACGGTAGCGACCGCTAGCATGCTAGGTTGTCGCACTCATGACTCATCGATGACAACATTGTCTGACCAATCAGTAGCCGGCAGTCGGTGACATCATCTTTTAGTATCGACTCAGCTCGCTTAGAACCAGAGCGGAGTAGGTACTAAAACTAGCTTGTTTTAGGAGGTACCGGGCTAGTGGAAACACGCTGCAAATCGAGTAGAGCCGAGTAGAGTAGGGTCAAGGCATGCTAGTGGAAAAGGGCCATTTGTGTAGAGTCATTCTGATACCAGTATCAGAAATTGCTCCGATACTGCCGAAAATGCTGGTATCGGTGAGTATTGGAGTCCAGGCACCATCTGATACCTAGTAATTTCTTAAATAAGTAATCTATTTGTAGCACCGTTAAACTCTTGCTCAGTTCTTCTTCAGTAGCGCTGTGCGGCAACTTGCAGGGACCTGGAGGAATTGATCATGTGACACAGACACAACAGACACACGTGTGTCAGAGCCGGTTAATGCGAGGCTTGGAGCTAAGCTAACTAGTATGATCATGCTGCACCATTGCTGTATTTATTCATGTTTTACTAAGGGTTTAACCTGAGCCAGGCCTTACCACAATGATAATCATAACACAGTCATTCGGGCGTAGTATGACATTTTTAAAGCGTACTGGATCGGATCAGATTGGTACTCCGTATTGGCCGATACCCACAGCACAAGAATCGGTATGGGGAGGGAAAAAATGGTATCAGAACATCTCTACTTTCGTGTATTTTGCAATAGTTTTAAGATAGTTTTTGTTCCAATGGCAGTTGCAAGTAGCTAAACAACAGGCTATTTATGCAGATGACAGTGTGAAAAGTCATGCAGGCTCTCTAAACTGACAAGGGAGGTGTTTGATTTTCTCAGAAGAGAAGCAGAGTGATGTTATTTGCCAAAACAGGGGGCAAAAAAGGATTGCAAATCTTCACCATTTACATCAGCAACAAAATATACAATGTAAAAGCAGTGTAAACAATGACTACAGCCCCTATCTGAAAGCCATTACAGCCCTCTGCATCAATCCTGGTTTGAGCGTCATTGTTGAGTTTCTTAAAATCATCTATTTGAGAACTAACTAAGATGTGCATTTTTGTCCATATTGTCCATCCCTAGGCGGTGGGCACAGTGCAGTTTGATTTCGCTCCTTCAATACTCCACATACAGGTGCATGTTTTATAATCAGCCACATATACGCACATGCTCATAACTGAAGCTGTCAAAGTTTATATTGTGTTTATTTAACATTTGTTATGATTTGGTGCTACACTAATATAGATTGATTGATAAATTGAATGATATATATCCCCGTTGGATGTTTTAGATTAACTTGGCTCAACCTTTCTTCTTATGAGTAATGTGTGAATGGTAAGGAAATCCCTACAATCCGTGGTTTTATCCATTTATCTGGCTGAACACTGGTGTCATTATTGATTTAATATTCAGTGTAACATTACAGAGCTGGTGTTAAAACAGGCACACACAGTGAAGTCAAAGAATCTCATGCTATTCTGGTGTCATGCAGTTTTCATGTAGTTGCACTTTTTAACTCTGTTGGTCAATTTGTTTCGACCTCTTCTTCATAAATACATTTCCTAGCCAGCAGTTGCTCTTTCTACCTCCTGTTGTGTAATTAAATAATAGTGGGGATGTTCAGATATAAATCTTAGAAGCAGCAACAGGTTGAGTTTCAGCTGTTTGTATGCTTAGTGTAAGAAAATAGACCCCACAAAAGATAATAGTTTACAAGGAAATAGTCGCATTTTCCATCCTCTGACTGGCAAAGTAATTGCTCCAAGCCATTTTCCCCAAGTCATCAGGAAGCAACACCAAGCCCTTTTTTAAAGAACTGAACAAACAGTACAAATACAAAAGCTTATTAAAATGTGCTTTACTAACAATTAGTTTTTTTTAAATACTGTATAAAGCTCTGTGTCAGAGCTGCAGTGGCGAAGACTCGGCCTAGTGTAGTGAACCCTGCTCTTCCTTCATTTCACTGGAAAATAAGTAGGGAGGGTTGATTAGGGGATTTCCACATGCTAAGCAATGCAAGGAATGAGCCAGCGACTCACAGCGTACACCAGCTAGTGCCCTTACATGCTTGGATGGGGTGCCTGCATGCGCTCCGTTTAAGATTTCGACTTGTAGCAGGATAACTCAGACTAATTCCTCTCCAAAATGGCGGCCTGTTTTTCCCTCCAGCTCCCTGCGTGCATGCTGCCTCACCAGTTCAAAGTCGTGCTTGCCCTTCAGTTGGAAGGGTCTCGAGCCGGCTGCCAGCCACACAACTTTGCCTCATTGTTTTTCTTTTGCTTTTTTGTTGTGATTTTTAACTTGACTCGCGCCCTTCTTGTCTCATTTTAAACATCTCAATAACAAACAATCTTGCACACACACACACACACACACACACACATTTCACTGTCCTTGCAGCTTAACCCACACATTCTCATTAAAGTAAGTAGACTTACCTTAATTTAACATTTGTACTGTTTTTAAAGTGGTACAACTAGGTTCTTGTCATATCTTTATGCCTTGGAAATAAAGCTTTGGTGTTTTTTTACTGCAGAGGCAGCAGGCATGTTTCATTCTCAAATACTTGGCCTGTCGTCCCGTGTTAACTGTTGCCCATTGTTGGCCTGTAGGAAAGCTTTATTGGCTTGCCCTCTTTCACGCAGACTGTTGCTGTGACCTACATATGACTGCAATTTGATGAACACACAGCATTATTGAGGCTCCTCAATTGATAAGCTAAGCTTCACACATAATTTTAGAGGAAACTGGAGTTGGCTGCAGCCATGCATGTTCGCAGTCACACCCGTCTTAGACTGATATGCCGGACAAAGAGCAGAAACAAAAGAGGAATGAAACCTAGACTACTACTGCAGGCTCTCCAGCTCTCCCACGTTTTCGTAATTGTACCACTCCCACTCATTGTTGCTTTAGGCTTTAGCCTGCTCAGTGGTTAAATGGCCTAGCTGTTCACTGTCTGAGCTTACACCTTTACTGTGAGTTACAGGGTTGTTTTTCTGTGTTCAGATTACCAAAAGACAACCCAGGCTGTTTTACCACGAAAGACTCCTGTTTCTTTAGTGCAGGCTTTCTTACGTGAGTAAAGCAGTGGGGCAGAGATCTGAATATCAAAAGAAACAAATACTAGATTTTTAACACAAGGAGATTATTTCACATCATCACAAATGTATTTCTCAATGTGTTCAGTTACATTGTGTTAAGTTGCATTAGATTGCACTTAGCTAAGATAATTTATGTTGGATTTCTTTTTATTGAGTTGCTTTGTTGCAGTGTTACAATGGGTAAAGTTATGCATTGAATTACATTGAACTATATTGTGTTAAATTAAGTAGATTAGATTTAGAGTCACTTGCATTGAGTTGGATTTTGTGTTGAGTTGTACTATGCTAAACAACTTCACATTGAACTGTGTAGTGATTAGTTGAATGGAGTTACACATCTTTCAGTTATGTTTTGTTGAGATACAGAACAGCGCACTGAGTTGTACTAAATTGAGTTACACCATGTTACATGAAGTTACACTGCAATACAGTACATCTAGTTTTATTGTGTTGAACAGATTTGCGTTGGATTACATTAAGTTCCGCTACATTAAATAGAGTTGTATTGAGTCTGATTGAATGACATTGTGTTGAGTAAACTGAAAAACCTAATTTTCTGTTGAACTGAGTAGAGATATGTTGCATTGAGTCCAAAATGCTGTGTCATGTTTTATTGAGTTACATTGGGCTAAGTTACATTGCCCTTAGTTACACTGGATTGAGCTGGATTGGAAACAACTTTGTGTCGAACTACATTTAAATACTTTGCATTAGGGGCGACTATTAGCAAGAATCTGAGAGTTTGATATGTTTCAGGGTACATGGGTGATGATCAAAGTTATCACAATAGTATAAATAGGGCAATACATGCGTTTTTATCTCCCTTGACAGTAGAACGGAATGGATGAAGCCATGTGACATCAGTGTTTGATTATCAAATAAGCCTTTGCAATGTTGATGATGCACGTAAAGGGATTCTAATGTACGTTAAATGCTACCTCAGCCAAACTAAATTGTACTGAGGCAGGACTTATGGCTGTCTCACCAGTAGCATATCTGCATGGACATGTAGATAATGTCCCTTATTTAAAAAAAAAAAAAAAATCCCAATAAGATAAAACAGGATTGATATTTAAAATTCACCCCGTGTGGTAGGAGCACTTAGATGATTATAGTTTAGCTCAAAGCCATTTTATGAACAAGGCTGTAAATACGTTGCTGTGTTCTAGTGGTGTGTGATATGACGATATTAAATCGTTAAGGATTATAACGGGGAGATGATCTCATAAAGCAGAAAGCTCGTCAAATCGTCTCTGTGGGCGCAGAGACTTTGACATGCATCCGACTAACCAATCGTAGCACATTACACGCAGTGCATGGTGGGATCTCCTGTTTGGCTATGTAGCGTGCAGCCATGGTGGAAGGAGAAAAGGAGATAAAAGCTTGAAGATGTCAGAACAAAAATCTGTTCTAAAGCAGCTGTATTGTTCACTCAGATTATAGACATTGCAGTTAGATAACATTTGTTCTAAATTGTTGCACTTTAAGAGATAACCAGTTACTTAAAGCTAGGGTCTGCGATTTGATTTAGATACACTTTTTTAAATTCTCGTTAAAATGGTCTTTATGACCCGATGGTAATCAACTCATAATGTGTTTCTTAAAACAGAGCGTAAAATATTCGCCATCTACAGCAGGAGTAAAACAGGGAAAACCCCAACCAATAATCATGCCGGGATACCTGTTTTTAAACCAATCAAATCCCGTCGCCATTCTGCCCACCTACTGCATTTTCCCGGCGTGCACAGACTCGGTGTGTGTAGCCGAGCTCATACGTATCAGAGTCCGCGAGAGAATGCTTAACTTTCAAGTATTGTCTTTGAAAACAAGGGAAGTCCGCCGTGAGCCGTCCCACAACCCCAACCAAGCTCCAGTATCCCTCACGTTTTAAGACAGATGTACAAGAAATCTAAAATAAACTCTTTGTTTTTCTAAAGTTTGTTCTGCTACTCTAATCTCCCGATAGCTGCCACCCAGGCTACTGCAGGTGGACGTTCTCGTGAGGCTTTTTCTCCTCCTTCGGTTTTACAGTGGTTGACATCCATCATTTTGGAACATCCCCCCCCCCTCAGGCTAAAGACAAGGTTCAGTTTGGAGAGGCGGTGGAATGTTTTTATTATTATATCGTCACACGGAAGATTTATTGGAGAATACTGATACAAGAGGACGTCGGAAAATAGGAGAAAATACGGTACTTTAATGACCAAAACGGGAGATTTGACAGCTATGTGGAGAATGTCCGAGGAACAACCTATACCCCAATCTACATCGGCTGTGAGTACTAACTTACTTTACATGTTTGTGTGGTGTTTTCTTACCGCTGACTGAGACATGACTTGGTGTAGTGTAAAACAAACACGTTGTGCTGAGGGTTTGGAGTTGAATCAGTCTTCTGGATATATCAGCCACGCGCTTGCATGTGAGCGGGGGCGGGCGGTTAGGCGGAGCCCTGAAGAGATACTACTTTCAAATTCATGCTAGTTTTCCAAAATCGCTGACCCCAGCTTTAAATTTGCATTTATATTTGACCCTTTTCAGTTAGCTATTTGGTAGGGTTTTACATGTTTTGTATGTTAAACATAGGGAAAAAATGGTCAAACACGCATATTAGTCTAGAATAATCACCGTAAAAAAGAATCGTGATAAAATCTTGATCGTGATTTTATTTAAAAAAAAATCGTGATATGATATTTTTGCCATATCGCCCACCCCTACTGTGTTCCATGCACACAATCATGTAACCTCTACGGTTCCTGCAGCCAGCCTCAAGTGGACACTCGAGGAACTACAGCTTTAGGCACTTCCACAATGGCATGGCACTGTGGCGCCTATAAAGCCGGCATCAGTTCAAGAAATGTGTCCACATGAAAACACTGAAAAATATGCCGATCCTGTAAGTGACACTGTAACACTGGTGCAGTTATTCACCAAAACACTAGAGGAAAACATGGAGCATATGCATACATCAAGAGAAACGTTAAACACCACTGACTATGTTGTTCTCAGTGTCCTCTTGTTGTTCACGGTGGTCATAGAGGAGCAGGAGATTTGCTATTAAAGCCATAGCACACTCAGTAGCTCCTGCAGCACAAATGCAACAATGTATTCAGCCACTGTTTCTGTCGTCAGGGTTTACGCATGTGTTTCAAAGGAGAGGTCGTCCTCTGATGTCACTGTTTCTGAAACTGTTTGTATTTGTTGTCCACACAGGAAGGTAAGACCAGCGTTTTCAGATCCATCCACTCTGGGACCTGTTTTCAAAAATGTTTGTTCCGGGCATCTAAAATGCCAGATGCTTGTGGGTGAAACGCCTATGTGATTAAAAACTAGAGCAGATAGGCCTGACATCATCTCTGAGGAAGGCCCCATAGTTTGCCATTGAAACAGCTATTTTAGGGTTGCGGCTTAATGCATGGTAAAGAGTTTCACCAAAACCAATTTAAGTGTTCAGTATTTTGGTGTCAATGGATCTTGCTAGGATGATGTCAAACAAATGGTGTTGTTGCGTTTATTAAATAACCCTTTATACGAAGATTATTGCCCATCCAAAGGGGGAAAAAAAACTGCAAAATGAGGGATTGAAAAACATAAAAGGAGGATTCGGTGTTGGTTGGCACACTGACACGCCCAGTGCCATTGTTTTTGGAAATGTGACCTATTTTGCTTTGCTCTTTGCTAAGGCGGCCTGTGGGTGGGGATAAAATCAAAGATGGGGAAGAAGCTAAGCATGAGGAAGGGGTGGGTTGCCTGCTGGAACAGAAGTCGACAGTTCTTGTTGTGCTACAAAATCTTGCACTTAATTTACACATCTCCAAAACTCTTTGTTTCAAACTACAGTCTGACATTTAAATGGCATTGAATGGACAACAATGAATTATTGACACTTTGTTTAATCGCTTGCCGTATTTCGATACTTTTATGAAGGCAAATTCCTCTCAAACACTATGTGTTTCTGTTATTTAACCAGTAAAAGTATCAGTAACTGTTCAAGCCTGATAACGAGTAGCAGATCTATGGTTATACTTTAACCACAAGCTGCCACAAACAAAATTTCAATGTTTGCTCTTTGCTCACATCTGAAAAGAATTTTTCACATTACAAATAATAATAATCTAAAAAGGCAAGTAGTTTCTTATTTGATCCATCGATTGTTTTTATGTTATTTAAGCATGAAAATGGCTGTTACAATTGTCTTAAGTTCACTTTAAAAATGTAAAAAAAAAAAAATACACTTCAAACAGGCTTTAACAACAAAGAATGTTGATTAGTAGAGCAAAGGAACCTTCAAGATTTATTGCAAAAGTGATTTTTTATGGTCAGAAATTTTCCTGTACATGCATGTTTTGTACTGCAGGATGTCAATGAAAAGAGCATTTCTTTTCCCAAGGACTTAGTTTTGTTTTGATTTTTTGATGCGGTACTTAAGCAGGTATCAGATGTAGAATTTCTATCTTGGTATTTTATTGAAGTTTACATCCTGGTATAGTGACAACCTAATGTTAGATATCTGTTAATGTTTTCACCATACATTCAACAAAATCTGCACCAGCTCGTCTCTGTTGATTTGCCTTCCTCACCTCTTTCTCTGGTTTTATACTGAGGAAAAACGCCTGTGGAGATGCAGCAGAGGAATGAACCTGTGGTGGAGGTGTTAATTTAATCCACTCAAGGACACACAAACACACACATTACTGCTCTGCCTTGGATTTTGACTCAGATTTGAGAGGCATTTGAAGAAATAAGTCAGTGCATCTGGTTTTGTCTCAAGCTTTGTTGTGATGTGTTCTTGATGCACTGCACAACTCATCACGCTGTTGTCACATAGTGGAGGTACCAGAAGGGTTTGGATTCTGGTGTTGACAGCCTGCATTATTTTATGATGAAGGAGAAAATGTCACAGCCTCGATGATGATACCCGTATTTCTTTGTAGGGGCGGTTAACGGGGTGGGTTTTCTGTCAAAGTGATCTTGACCCCTGTGATAAAACGTTTCCATTATTCCGTTCAAATATGGTGATGGTTTTGTGCTTTTAGTGCTATTCAGCTGGTTTTAACTGATGTCAGGACTGCAGCACTTCGGGAGGGAGCTTAGGAAAGTGGAGGCAGCCTAGATTACATTTATAAGGGTCGATGGAATTTTTTTCTAAATGTTTTGACAATGTGTTTCGGGCTTCACAGCAGCGAGTGCCTACTGCAGGCCCAAGCAGCGATTTTACTGCCTGTGTTTCCCTTCTCTCTGTTTCCCTTTTTTCTTAATGCAGTATCAAGTAGCACATGGCAGAGAAGGATACGCAATCACTGTGACTAAATCGAAGAGTGAGTTGAGGTAGGAAAACAAAGAAATGCTGAGACAGACTCACATTCACAGGTGAGTACTGCAACCACACGGTGCAACTGTGTTTGCACTGCTGCCCCTCTGATCTAAATTTCATGAGACTATTAAAACAGAGAGAGATGGGGGGAAAATTGCGCTCACTCCCTGCACCACTCAGCCGCTACGCCTCCAACCAACCGCTCTCCTCCTCACTGTCAAATAACGAAGAGGAGGGGGAGTGCGAGCCAGAGCGGCGGCCATGCTCATCTCCCCAGTACAATGAGGGCTTGTGGGGTTGAGGGCTTAAAATAAATAGCTCATGTCTGTGATGAGTTTGCATGTCTGCAGCGTGGCATATCATTAAACTGTATTACTGTACTCTGACCACTAAATCGAATGCGGAGGACATATTGGGTAACAAAGGGCCCTCTTTGCTTTTTTGAAGAGCTTGTTTTTGTTGAGTGCTCCGCTGTCTGAAAGAGTCACTCTGATGATGATGGTTTTGGTGTTGGGTTTGCGTCGACGGAGGTTGTGTGCATGATTCAGGTTCATGGGGGTTGGCATGGAAAAGAAGGGGGGTGCTCTCTTTGGGTTGTCATAGCAACGCAGTCATTTCCTCTCTCCCCCAGCCTCGTCTCCTGTTATATTAATACGCGCATCCATGTCTTTCAATTATTTCTTTGCTCTTTATTTCTGCGAGAACCCACAAATACACACAAGCTGAGATGATATAGGCTTCAAGCTTGTTATTTGATAGCATTTGTAGGGAAGTACAAACATGAATACAACAAGTAACTCAACTCATGGTACAATACATATTGGGTACTGGGTCAACAATGCAACTTTATTCAATTCCCAATAATATCACAATATTTTGCAGCTCAATTCAGTGCTGATATTTATAACCGCATATTTATATACTGTTTGATTATAACTCGTTTTGAATGGGAATAAAGTATCCAGCTGCAAGTTCAAGCTTTGAACCATTTTTTTTCCTTTCAGTTGCTTTAACTATTAATACTTTTGTTACCTCAAGGACCATACTTCAAATAAATAGCACTGCAGAAAAAACTTGAATTTTATCTGCCTTGTATTGTGGGTTACCAACAGTGTCGGGAGTAATGCATTACAAAAGTAATGTGATTACTGTAATGCATTCCTTTTTACTGTAGTGTAAGGCATTACAAAAAAGAAAACAGTAATATTTTACTTGGTACAAATGGCAGTAATGCAAGTTACAATGCATTTGTAATTTAAAGCGAAATGAAGATGTGTTTTTTTGGTTGTTTAAATACAAATTCGCCAAATACTCAGTGAGATCAGCAGAGGAGAAAAGTCCTCCGCTAGGCCTAAATTTATAGTATCTCCACAACTTACCCGAATTTGACCTTTTTTCTGTTTCTGCTATGATCGTTTCTTGTATTGTGCCATGAGCCCTCAGTTTAGCTATGATATTTTACGGTTTTTTGCCTCAAGCTGAACTCAGTCAGATAGCCACCACATCACCTTCCACTGGATGTGTAATGAGCTTTTTGAGTGCAATGAGCTACATTTAGAATGCCAAATCCATATTTCCTGTTATTTTGACGAGAGGAACCTAAAAGTAATGCGATAATAGTGTGATGCCTTATATTCGAATACAATAATAGTATACTGTAACCAATAATTTTGAAATGACAGTAACAAGTAATAAAAAAATGCATTCCATTTTTGAAGTAACTTGCCCATCACTGGTTTATAGTACTGCCAAAAACTAAAAGGTATTCAGTTTGCATTCCATTTTTGAAGTAACTTGCCCATCACTGGTTTATAGTACTGCCAAAAACTAAAAGGTATTCAGTTGTGTAAAAAAATTCTGAAATATTGTCCGCATATAGATATATATCATTAATCCTGTAATTCAGTATGTATCATAATACTGGATTCTTTCCAGTGTGCACTTCTGCTGTACTCAATGTGCTGCCCCACATACACTGCCAGGATTTTAATCTTGGCTGAGCCTTTTGTGTTTCCTTTCCTTTTACCGTATTCTTCTGGTTTGTGTTGAAGATATTTTCTGAACCTTCCTGTTTTATTTCTATAAACAGACAGATCCATCTTGCCAAGCTCCAATCTGCAATGAATGTGAGTGAACCAAAGTGGCATTGTCCAATCCAGTCCTTTGGAGTAAGAAAAGGAATGATGACAGCTGAAAGTGACCGCACATACTGGGATTAGCATAGATGCCAATACCTTCAGAGGCAGTTTTATTAGACCTGGACCAAATGGCTTTATTAAATCAAAAGCAAATACAAACTCTTAAAACCTCTCTGTAGTCAGGATATTTTCGCTCCACTTCTGGCATCTTTTCAACAGAGTTTGTTTTAAGAAGTGACTCGCGCTCTGCAGCTTGACATTATCTGATTGGCCTGTAATAATTGTTGATTGACTGACTCATCGACCAATCACCTGAGAGATATGCTCCTGAAGTTTCTGCCCTCCTCAGACACTTTCTATGGGCTCTTTCCCAGATGGACTGCTGAAATATACAGTATTGAACAGTCCATCTGGTGTGCCAGGTTAATTTTATGAAACCTTTAAAGTACCCAGTTGTCTTTTGTTTACACACAGAACTTAAACATTTTCTGGCAAACACGGTAGATTAGCTTGCTCATCTTATAGTAGGAGTGTAAATCACCATTTTCATGACGATGCCATATTGACTCTTTGCCACAATTTGATTTTGATTCGATTCAATTCAGGGGCCTTCAATTCATTTAAGATGATATGATGTACTCATTTAACACAATCAGGTACATTTCACCTAAGTAGGACATGCAAAGCAATTTTCATGTTTTGACAATTTTTTACCTAAATGTAAAACGATGTGCTGACCTTTGGGTATGAGTTTATTGAGATTTATAACCATCTGTATGATTACCTCCGCCAAGGAGGTTATGTGTTTGCTGGCGTCTGTTTTTTTTTTTTTGTTAGTTGGTTTGTTAGTTTGTATGTTTTTTTTTTCTCTGTTAGCAACATAACTCAAAAAGTTATGGACAGATTTGGATGAAATTTTCAGGAAATGTCCAGACTGGGACAATGAACAAATGGTTAGATTTTGGGAGTGAACCAGATCACCGTCTGGATCTGCCATGACGAAAAATGCAATTTTCGTGAAAACTACTAAACTAAAATAGATATCATGATGAATCCAGTTGCTAGTGGTATGTTTTCATGGTCAAGGGATCTAAATATTTAATATTTAATTTCATTATTCATGTTAAAGATGCCTAAATAACATCACCCATGTTTGTCATGTTTCACCTAATACTCTGTTACCTCATCAGGTGTGTGTCAGCTTGTTGAAAGTAACACATCAAAACAATCATCATAAAGTATTAGCAGGAAAACTGAATCAGCAAGCAGCTGCAGGAAGTATTTAAATGAAGGCAGCTTTAGATTTAACTTGACATCACAACCCAATCTGTGACTTCACTGCAGATAATAAAAAGCCCACTTCTCCCCCTGTCTCTCTATCTCCCTCTTGCTTGCAGACACAATTGTAACAGCAGCTGTGTTTGCTACGGATAAAGAAATCTTCACAACTATACATCTGTGGCAGAGCTGGGCAATTAATTGAGTTTAATCTTAATTACAAATAGTGCTTTCCACAATTATGAAAACTGAGTAATCAAGATGAAAAGATTGTTCATAATCTAGAACTCATTATCTATTTAAATAATTGCAATTGTTATTTTTGCCACAATCAAGCAGCCCTGTTCTGTGACCATAATCTTATCCCATCTTCCAGTGTAGAAATTTGTTTGTGTGGCAGACTCTACATACACACATTGACACAAATGTTGGTACCCTTCCATTAAAGAAAGAAAAACCCATGACTGGCATTTGCCAAAATGTATATTGACAAGCCACAAAGCTTCTGGGAGAATGTACTTTGGACAGATGAGACAAAACTTTTTGCAAGTCACATCGGCCCTATGTTCACAGACGCAGCAATGAAGCATGCAAAGAAAAGAGCACTGTACCTGCTTTGAAACATGGAGGCTCAGTAATGTTCTGGGGCTGCTTAGCTGCATCTGACACAGGGTGTCTTGAATCTGTGCAGGGTACAATGAAATCTCAAGACTATCAAGGCATTTTGAATCATTGAGTTTGCTTACAAGGGGTGGGTCAATATACCTGTGGACAGGTGCAGAAGTCTCATTGAAAGCTACAGAAATTGCCTGATTGCAGTGATTGCCTCAAGAGGTTATGCAACAAAACATTGAGTTAAGGGTACCAGCATTTTTGTCAGGCCAGTTTCATTAGTTTGTTTTTTAACATTATTCTATTAAACCACTGTTCAAAAGTAATGTTTGATTCTCATTAATTTTTATGTATTGCTACTTCTGTCAGTTTCAAGTTATTTAAATGACCAGTGTTGGTTTTTATTCCTTTTACTGATAGGTACCAGCATTTTTGTCCACGTGTATATGGCCTTGTATTTAATAAGAAATCTTTCATGTGAAAAGTGACCCCAGTATCCTACAAAATATCTTTTTAGATTGTTTTTTAAAGGAATACTCCGACGATTTTGGACCCACGCCCTTTCCCTATCATTGACAAAGTGAGACAAGCTCAAAAATACCTTTTTTGTGTCCCTGCGTCCAGTGGCTGGCTCCCAGCTGTTAGCCTCGTAGGTAGCTTCGCTCAATGGCTGGAGGTCAATAGGAGTCAGAGCCGGACTGACGAAAGCGAACAAAATACTCCTTACAGT
Organism: Scarus forsteni; assembly: GCA_036419115.1. Lineage (NCBI taxonomy): Eukaryota > Metazoa > Chordata > Actinopteri > Labriformes > Labridae > Scarus > Scarus forsteni. The sequence continues at coordinate 26,274,401 of JAZDUH010000359.1, forward strand.
GGTCCAGGGGATGGTGTATTAGCACGTGAAGTAAATTCGAACGGTTATAAAAGACGTGTTTTCTTTTCAACCCGTTAAAATAACGTTTTGATACACACAGACCTGCGCATGTGCAGTTCTCCTGGGAACAGCAGTAGCAGCCGGAAGAAGGCGACCCTCGGACGTAACCTTGTTTATGTAGCCTCGCAACAGCTGCCAGAGCCACGATGGATGAGGAAGTTGAACGAGAGTTTACTGACACAGGCATGATGTTTTTCCTTTCACCAAAAAAGTCACTGGTTTACAAAACTCACCGGGCTTTGTAAACTGTGCGCCGGTATATCCTTTCGCGGAGCACTGCGCATGCGCAGGTCTGTGTGTATCAAAACGTTATTTTAACGGATTGAAAAGAAAACACGTCTTTTAAAATGTTTTATAACCATTTGGATTTACTTCACGTGCTAATACTCCATCCCTTGGACCACTGTAAGGAGTATTTTGTCCGCTTTCGTCAGTCCGGCTCTGACTCCAATTGACCTCCAGCCATTGAGCTAAGCTACCTACGAAGCTAACAGCTGGGAGCCAGCCACTGGACGCAGAGACACAAAAAAGATATTTTTGAGCTTGTCTCACTTTGTCAATGATAGGGAAAGGGCGTGGGTCCAAAATCGTTGGAGTATTCCTTTAAAATAGAAGAGATCATTGCTAATATTTCTGGGTGATCAGTTTCGATTGTACATTTTTTGCAATTGCCTTGATTGTACAGAAATAACCAGGTATTGTTGCATCTCTAATTATGTCAGTGGTTCCCAGCAAATTTTTTCTTGCCCTGTCTCAGTTTCTGTGAGGATTTTTACTGGAAGATATTAGTGCATCTTGTTTTCACAGAACGAGTCATTACGCTTGTAGCAATTGTCACTCTTGAATAATATTTGCTGCTGTGTAAAATAATGAATGAGCTTTCTTCAGCCAAATATATCTTAACTATCCCTACCTCCACACTGTGTTTGAAGGCAGTAATAGCTTTACAATGACAGTCTTGATTTCCCTCATCGTCTAACAAGATCATTAATGTCAGTTCTCTTCTTAACAAGTCAAAACTCCCCACAGGAGCTTCAATGTTTACCCACATGCACTAAACACTGTCTAAATATAGACTAATTGAAAATTAGCCATGGCATCTTTAAATGCTTCTGGTGTCTAAAGCCACATACGTTTTGTGAAGTGTTTTTTTTTTAGTTATATATTTTATATTGCAGTAAGTAGTATTAAAGGCTTTTCTCATACAGTGTTGTGTTGTCTTGTGCGTCTTTGTTTGTCCTTGAGAAGCAGCTGAGCCTGTTTGTCTAAGGGCTGTGTGGCGCAGTGGCTTCTGTTTGATACACATTAACGTCTTTAAGCAAAGACATAGGGACTGTAACTAACAACTATAACATGCCAGGTTAATGTGACCCAAATATCACGGTAATTTTTAGGTGAGAAAAAAGCCTTCTGCAGCTGTGCTCAGGCATAAAGGTCCTGTTTTTAAATCTGTTTGTCCCCTCTTTTTTCAGATGGAAGATGGACAGACGCTGTTCGACTACAACGTTGGTCTCAACGACATCGTCCAGTTGCTGATTCGCTCGCAAGCAGACACTCCCGACAGCCCAGCGGTCAAGGAGTCCTCTGGCGTCTCCTCTAGTTCAGCTCCTCCATCTGACTCCAAGTCCGAAAGCCAAAACTCCCCAGTGCCCGCCTCCCCTACAGTGATGGAAACCTCAGCCAGTATAGAGAATGACAGCAGCAGCGTCACTACCAGCCCCGTCAACGAAACCAAGCCAGACACCAGCGCTACCAGTAGTTCAAACAGAAATGGGTTTAAGTCCTCCAGTCCGACCCGGGACACTCAGCCTCACACATCCAACAGAACCACGCTCACCGATCCAGGGATTGGTGTGTACAAGGTGAGAATTTATAAAGTAAAAGGGAAATTGATGTGAAATTATTCAAAGTCACTGCCACATTTATCAGCACAACAGCTTGGTTTTATGTCAAATCCTGTTAACAGATCCCATGGGGGCTGAACAGTATCAACCAGATGGACCGTTCTATATATTTCAGTAGTTCATTCTGTCAACAGCCCATAGAAAGTATTTGAGAATGGACAGAACCTTTCAAAAGCATATCCTGCAGGTGATTGGACAATCTTCTGCCCATCCTTTTCATTATCAGCCAAACAGATACTTTCATAGGCAAGCACAACTGCCAAGGCGTGAAATACAAAACATAAGCCACTATATAAAACAAGCTACTGTGAGAAGGTGTTGGAAGCAGGATGAAAATGTCTTTCCCATTGAGAAATGCTTTCAGTATTGTTTTTTTATCATTCAGTTAAGAAATGCATTCCAGATCTGATAAAACTACTGCCGACGGTGTTAGCATCTGTGCTAATCTCTGTACGAGCAGTAACTTCCTGCTGTTGTCTCGCTTGTACCTTCCACGTCCTCCTGTTCTAAAGGACGCTAACTGTGCCATTTCATCACTTACAAGTGTTGTAGACCGGAGCTTTGAGGAATGGACCTGACTAATTCCAGAAATGGAATCAGGTCTCGCTGTTGTGTAAAGTTTGAACAATATATTTACTGGAAACATTGCAACTGCACTTTGCAAATTTGCACGAGTATAGGTCAGGCCATTGACTGTCAGTCATAAAACTTTCTTTTGGGAATAAACAGAAATGAATAAAAACAAACCCGAAATTTACAAAGTAAAAGGTTGGCCATTTACAGGGATTTGAAATACAGATAAGGAAAATGTGTTGTAGCTGCTTTAAGTGAAGTTGAAATTGATTGTTCAATAAAATAAAAACCTGATGAAGTTCTAACAACAAATAAATCTTTGAAAATGTCATGTTTTATGGCATTATTTTAAATATATGTGTGTGACAAAACAAAATATTTATATTTATGTATGTTTGAATATTCCACAGTTTGTTAAAATTACCACAGTATCCAGTTAATTCCTGTAATTCCCATGAAGGGTTTCCTATTTGATGTTTTCCCCTGCTTAACTTCCCATGGAAAGTTTCTGGAAAGTTTCCAGAAAATCATCTAAAATTTGCCCACCTTTTACAACCCTAGTGATGATATATTTTCCAGTTTTGATCAATATCGATAATTATCACTTTTTTTTTTTTTTTTTTACAGTTGATGCCTGCGAAAGAATACCTTGACTGGTGCCTTTGAAAACCAAAAGTTAATTAGTTAAATGTTGTAATTAAGTTTTTAATGTCAAATAAAATACATTCACATTATACCCCACTAAATGTTTACTAAATTATTTATTAACATTAAACGCCTCCACATGTCAAAGAGAGCAGTAGGGACATGGCCTCCCTACCTGTGTTAAGGAGATACTATCAAAGTATGTAGTACTTCCACTGAAAACAGTCGGTTAACGCTTGTGCAAATCTTACAAAAACACACCTCATTTATATGCATCATTAGATAAGTGCTAAGTGCATCTTCTTAGTGCCTTATCTTTTTGTCCTTCACTCTAAATGCTCCCAGTTTATTAGGACAAATGACCCCAAAAACACTCATCAGAGACAAGTCTTTCCAACCAACTTCAGATTAGTAATAGACTCCAGCCCACGTATCGATGAGTTTACTCTGCACTGCTAAGCCTGCTGGCTGGACTGTCTGACCAGCATGTCTGAGAAATTTATGCGTGGGACTTAATGGACTTTTTTTGGATGCCTAAAGTCCACTGGAGCCTGCAGGAAGATCAGTGCTGTAACTAAGAAGAGGAGTTGTAAATTGTGAAACTGTGTCAGGTATCAAGGTCACATTTCCTCCACAGGATATTCAGTATTCACTGCAGGCTTTGTGTGGATTTGATGTGTTTTTTACAGGAGTGCATGTATCCCAAACTGATGAAATTCACCATCACTTACAGTTACAGCAATATGAAAATTAGTCTGTTTCTAAGCAATCTTAACTGATGTAACACCCAAAATAAGCTGCTGTTTTGTCATCTTTTTATAATCTATTTCCCTTATTGCTGTGCCAGTGGCAGCTCACCACTCAAAGAGGAAAGCACAAAATACTTATGGAATCATATAATACATATGCACCTGATTTATTTAAAAGAAGCATGAATGTCCTTCACTCATTTTTCTCCCCTGCTCAGTGTAAATCTTCTCTGCCAAGGGTGTGTTTTTTGACTTTCGCACAATCACAGCAACTTACACACTCGTGCCTCCTCACTGAAGTCCTCATGGTTCATCTGTGCAGCAGTACAAGGATGACTTTGAGCTGAGCCCTTAGCGAAATAAATAATGACTGTTTGCTTTTTTCATCCATTGTTCTGTTTGCTCACTGAAAAATTAGTCTGTTTCTCTAAAATATAACTATACTAAGACAGCTTTTGTATAAGCACATATTTCTGTGATGTATGATGTGATGATTAAAGAGGGCCTCTCTTCTATTGTGAAAATATTACCGCTTATGTGGACCAACATTAGTTTTAACAGTGCTGTAATAATTTCATGTAGGAAAATCTTTTGATAATGCGGTTTTATGTTTCATTTTTTTATTTCTTCACGGCCAAGAGTGCTCTAACCAGACCTGTACACACATTAGCTATGTGGAAATGGATACTTTATCCCTGCATAGCTAGAAAAAGATTTGTCTATTTATTTTTTTCCTCTTATCATGATAGCACTTGGGTAATTTATCTTTTTGTTGCTTTATACATTTTTGGAGTGGCACTTCTCAGCTATACATAAGCAATGTAAAGAGTTTTCTGTCATAGGTAAGGAAAACTAAAACACATTTGTGCCTCCCAATGCTTTGTAAGCATATACAGACCTGATTATCACACTGAAAAAATATCTAAAATAAAATCAAACAGCCCCCCAACCATTTAGATTACAGTTACTCACTCTATACCTGCCTCAGTCATTAGTCTCTCCACCTTTTATAGTTGGTTCAAAATGCAGCAGCTAGATTATTAACTCTAACTAGCCATCCGTCTCACCTCTTAAAATTCTTGTCATCTCTCCACTGACTCGCTGTTAAATTCAGATTGCTAAATTTTTGTACTTTGTAACTTTGTGCTTTAAAAGTGCTATATGAAAACATTTTTATACACTCAATTATTGTTTATTTAGACATGGTTTTATTTTGTCTATCTTCTCAGATCAACGAGCTGGTGGACTGCAGGGACGTTAGCATCGGTGCCTGGTTTGAGGCCTCCGTTGAAAATGTAACACAAGCACCCAAAGGACAGATCACACCCACCAAGGGCAAGGTGGGCCGGCCCCCAAAAAGGACTAATGGAAAGCTGGAGGCTGAGCAGGGACAGGCCAACGGACAGGGCCAGAGCACGGACAGTAACAGGAATAATGTTGTTATAAGCTCGGACAGTAATGGAGCCTCCACCTCTCAGTCAGACTCTACAACAGACACAGAGACCAAGGACAGAGAAGAGGACGTCGTTTACCACATAAAATATGAAGAGTAAGTAGTTTGTTATGATATGAGAACATTTCTCCTGCAAGTAAACTTGCACAGTATTTTCCACAGGGATAGAAAATGCATGTCAAAGGTCTGGAATGGCATACTAGAAAAAGCAACATGGAGTCAATGGAAAATTATCAAATCATCAACCAAAAATTCAGCTTTTGGTCAGAATCAGGGCTTCATAATTAATCCAAGATTTGTCCTGGTAAAATGAGCATTTTAATTGCTTTTAGTGGAAAACACTCACATGAGCACAAGCAGTTCGTGATTACCCATGATGAGCATAGTTGTACTACAAGATAGTGGCTGGTGTAAAAGTCACACTTCATATATATATATATATATATATATATATATATATATATATATATTTACATATATTAATTATCATTATTTGAAGATCATTTTTTACCCATTTTGTGCCTTTATTGGTAAGGGAAAGAGAGACAGTGGATAAGTGAAGATGGGTGAGAGAGATCAGGGGGAGGACACTCTGCAAACTGGCCACAGGCTGGACTCTTACCCGGACCGACAGAAGCATACACATGGGCCGTGCTCAGCCGCCCACCACTCCACCAAATAGCACCCCAGAGTCACACTTTCTAAGCTTCTCAATATAGTCAACCTAGTTTTCTGCAACCTTCAGAATGTCCAGTACCAGTTTAGTTGTCAAAAATGTTTTGTATTATTTATTGATAAATATCAATTGATAAATCAATATCAATTGATATTGAGACATGTTGCAGACAGGTATCACGTCAAATATAATGTGTATAGAAAAAGAAACGTGTTGTCAAAAGGCTTGTTTTGGATACCAAATCACCTTTACTGGCCCTATGTAACTTCAATATGGATGATAGGAACACTTCCGCACTAAAAAGCTACAAGTTTTTACTACTTTGACTGCTCTACAGCATATGTCGCTCCCCCCATAGACAAGAAGAAGAAGAAAATGTAGAGTTGTTATCATGGCCGAAGCAGCAAAAAACCTGAAGAAAGTAAAGGTTGTATCAGAGGAGAGTAAAAAAGGAAAGTGGAAGAGTAACAAGCTAATTACCCAGACAGGGACTGGCGTTAGCTGAAAGATGAGGAGGGATGTCCGACCAATGCTGATTTTGCCCTGTTATTTTGGATTTGTAATAACATGATCAGACTGTATCTTATCAGCCCACATGGTTTATTTGTCTCTTGGGAAAAAGTCCTGTGGACTTGCTTCTCCACCCTCTGTATGTCAACAAATGCACGTTGGTGTGAGCTGTCTGTTTTACAACTGTGCAGTTACACTCAACGAACAGAGGCCACTAGAGAACTGAAAGTGGGAATCTTACATAGTGCAGCTATAAGTGGAAGAGTAGACCTGAAAAAATTTCTTTGTAAACAATGTCAAACATGTGGCAGTTGGGGCAGTTATACCAACATATGTTTCATTATATCTCTTGTTTCCACCCTTGCTTAAAATTACACGTTGGATGTTGCATTATTGGTGTCTTAATACCAAATTAAGCCACCAGACAGGTTCTGTCTCTCATCAGCCATGATTACCTCCTTGACTGCTTTTAATTGTTCGTGCTGACAGCCTACCGAAGAGCCTGACATCATTGTCTTGAGGTCAGGCATGAAAAACTAAGTGAACGGTATTGCTTAAACAAATGTTAAGCACAAAGGCAAATAATATTGATCCTTTAACATGATTTCAATGTCCGTCCCTAATAATCTTATCAGCAAATTTGAAACAAAATGAGCAAGCAGTAGGAGGGAAATCACCTTAGACTGATTTATTGCCAGAGAAAAACTCCTCACAGATGCTTATAACAGCATTGCCGCATATATAGTAGACCCCGCCAGACTGATCGCACTGCATGCCTGTTAGAATAATAAGACTGTGTGTCTTTCTCGTTACATTTTGTGCATGACGGCACAGCAGAAATAATAGTTTGTTTGTGCATATGCTTGTTAATATTTGTACTTCTGCCACGAGGCATCCTGGATACATACAACATGAGTCTATGATCTGTGTTAGTTAGCCTGTTCGTGACTGCAAGCATCAGTAACAGCGCTTCAGCACAGAGGGAATTGCAGCCTCCCTCTTTTTTCTGGCAGTCCTGGGGATGCAGAGAGGAGCGGGGAGATGATGAGGAGGTGGGGGGGGGGGTTTGTGTAGTTGATGCTACAATTTGGACTCTATCTCTTGCACTCTCCTTTTCCAGCAAATTCATTCAGAAGCCGCCGTTTCCATAGTAACCCACGAGTTCTCAGGAGCATTACTTCTTTGCTTTCCTCCCTCAGCTTTGTCTGTAATTGCTGTGAACATGCCACCGGTGAGACACAGCTTCTCCTCGCTGTATCTGTAATAGTGTGTGCGTGCATGCGCCAGTGTGTGTTTGCATCATGGGATGTTACTCTGCGAGGCAACGGCATCGAGGTCCGTTGAGTTATAGAGGCGGCTTTTGTTTGAGGCAGACTGCAATCTTTTTAAATCCATGTTTTATTATTTGCTGTGAGTAATGAGTTTTTCTTGTGGGACAATCCAAAAATAAACACTACTCAGAGTATTAATTTTTAACCAACAGATGAAACTATAAAAGCACTCAGAGAGCACAGACCTCCGCCAGGGCCACAGTCTTCACTCATATTGTGATTATAACCATTAATACTAATCCTACCTTTATTTCATATAAAAATTAAGATTCCTTGACCATGAAAACTTACAAAAATGCACAAATGCCAAAAATGGTCCTATCTCGCAATGTTAAAAGAATCCTTAAAAAAAATCCTGGATCCAGATGGTGATCCGGATCACTTTCCGAATCTAATAGTTTGTTCCTTGTCCCAATCCGGACATTTCCTGGAAATTTCATTGAAATCTGTCCATAACTTTTTTTTTTTTAATGTATTTTTTTGGGCATTTTGTGCCTTTATTGATGGGTCAGAATGACAGTGGATAGGCTTGTTAAAGGGGTGAGAGAGTAGGGGTAGACACTGCAAACTGGCCACAAGCTGGATTTGAACCTGGGCTGGCAGAAGTACGAACATGGGACGTGCCTGGTTGCTAACCACTCTGCCAAACCAGCACCCCATCTGTCCATAACTTTTTGAGTTATGTTGCTAACAGAGAAACAAAGCAACTAGAAAAGCACTCAGAGAGCGCAGACCTCCTCCAGCACCACAGTCCTTTTTGTGATTTTCACCATAAATATTATACCTACCTTTTTTCATGTGAATATTTAGATTCCTTGACCATAAAGACATATTATTAGCAATTGGATTCATAATGTCTATTTGAGTTCAGTAGTTATTCACAAATATCCCATTTTTTGTCATGGTAGATCAAGACGGTGATCCGGATCACTCCCAAAATCTAATAATTTGTCCCTTGTCCCAATCTGGACATTTCCTGAAAATTTCATCGAAATTCGTCCATAACTTTTTGAGTTATGTTGCTAACAGAGAAACAAACAAAAAAAACATTACCACTTTGACTATAAGTCTGTTTTTACAGATTCAGTCAAGTATTTCACTCCAGTATTGTCTGGCACTGAGAAGGCATGACTACGAATACAAACGATCCACGGTGTCACCTTTTTCTGTTTTGGTAACAGCATTGTTAATCCACTCCCCTGCTTTTCTTCTGCATGTCTAACACTGCTCTTCATCCTGAATGCCATCCCAGGTTTCCTCCATCATTTGTTTGCAAGAGCACATTAGAGGGCTCCATCTTCCTACGCTCACACTCTAATACACTCTCTCCCCCTTTCAATACCTGCCTGCATAGTCTGAGAAAGAGATACCAAACCCTCCAGACTAAAAAGACATGTTTGAGTCTGAAACTGTGCTGAGCAGTGTCTCCTCAGAATTTTAAAGAGTCTCACAATTTAAGGAGAGTATTATCTCCTCTCCACGTGTACCAGGGCCCTGAGGTGTCACTTATACATTTGTGTATATTTGTGTGTTGCTGAATGACAAGCCTTCCTGGTCTGGTCTCCTTGTTGATTCTCAGCTGAGCTCAGCATATGCCTAAGATTCTCACAGGAGAGAGGAGAAAAATATGATGTTCATATAGATTTTAGGCGGCACAGTGGCACAGAGTTTGTGAGAGCAGAGTGGCCATTAATGAAAAACGAAGTTTAATGCCATGGAGTTTGAAGCAAACAAACACACTTGTAGTAAACCTTTTTGTTGTCTGTCATTTTGACTGACAAGGTCGTCACTTTTCTCTCATGCCATGTCATTATCCGTCATTTTAATTTTAAATTTTCCTTTTCTGATCCAGTTAAACATATTATGAATGACAGCATTCAGACAGCTTCACAGCATCATCATCTATCATCTCTCATGTGAATAGGGATGGGTACCTTTCACATTTGAACCGATACCATACCGATGCCCGGTACCTGGGAATCGGTATCGGTACTCAACGATACCAATTTTCGGTACTTTTGCGTGTGTTTATGGGCTAATAAATATTAATTTGTTAAATATTAAGATCTCAAATTTTTTCAATGTAAATTTATTTCTCAATATATAAAATTTGACAGATATTAAAAAAACTTTCAACTGTTTGTATTGTAACATTGTAGTTGTTCCAAAAATGTCTTCAACATGAAAACCAGTAACTAAAATGAACCACAACTTAATAAATTAACTGCAGCCCTCACTTTAACTTTAGGGCAGTTTAACAATGGGTCTGACAGAGCTGTAAATAAAAATAGCATTTGAATCCTTTGTTGTTGTAGATCTGAGGCTATCAAAAATTGTGCACTCTTCAGCTTTAAGGAAAATTTTGTGCTTCACAAGGTGCTTCATCAGATTTGAAGTATTTCCGCCGCTGGCCTTACACTTGGCGTCACAAATATTGCAGCGAGCATAATCTCCATCACATTTAATAAAGTAGAGCCATACTTTCAAGCAATTTCTCTCAGCCATACTTGCTTTGTTCACTGAGCCCGCGGCTGCTGACATCATTACGCTATTGCTGTGCTGCGTTCAAGTCCGGTATGGAAATTCACCTAATCTGCCCAACAGTATGCCTGCTTCTTCCACTCCCTCACAGTCACAAGGATGCGTTTAGGTACCTAAACATGGCACCTTTTGATCTTGCGTGAATCGGTACTCGGTAGTACCTACAGAATTCGATCGGTACCTCTTAAAGCACGAATTCGGTACCCATCCCTACATGTGAACAGCAGTCTTGAGCGGATACTGCTGCCTTTACCAGTGACTGACTGCATCACATTCTCCACACACCGACAGCTCATAAACTCACTGTCAGTGCGTGGACAGTGTGATGCAGTCAGCTCTGAGTGACAAATGGTGTGATAATGGCTCTAAAATTTTTTAAAATTTTTGTACATAGATTAAATGACCTTGTCCGTGACACAGGGCGCAAAACAGAGAGGGTTAACTTTACACGTGTGTCTGCATTAACCTGACATGCCAGATGGACAGTTACATATTAGAAATATTTCACTCGTCCATCTGGGAAGGAACCTTCAAAAACAACAGCAGCTTGTGATTGGATGATTGTTTAGCTCATCACACTCGTCACAGACCAATCCATATCAAGCAGCACTGCTATGACGTAGCATATGTAGCAGCTAAACGTAGCGGCTAATGGTCATTTGACACATATGTGACATGCAGCTTGTCAAAGACGGCCCCTACGAGCATATTTCGCCAAGTATCTCTGAGTAACCATGATGACCACAGGCTAACCGACATTAGCCACCAGTGTTTGTACAACAGGAAGCGACTTCACTTCCTGTTAAGTCACTTCCTGTGCATTCTGCATTTTTATGAGGGCAAACACTCTAAATGGATTGTGAATGCTGTTTTGCTCATCTGACAGATGCAATCCTCAGTGCACCATCAGTAGATCAGCTATCAGGTTTGCAGGTGTTTTTGTACACGCAAACCTTTTGTAGATTGGGCCCTAAATGTTTTTGTTTTTCAGCTAAACTCAGTGGTTTTGTGTCTCAGGTCCCTTTGGATCATTGAAATCAATCTCAAACACCTGTGATAATTAGTTTGCCATGTGAGCTCAACTAAAGGAAAAACTGCTGAAGAAGGACTTTCCACACTATTAAGCAGACTTTCATTTTCAAGCAATATGAGAAAGAAAAAGGAGCCAAAAAGTGTGAAATAACTTAATGCCTCAGACAAGGTAGAAGAACCTTAAATATTTTATGGAAACTTAAGCTTGACCATCGCACTATTAAGAGATTTGTTACTGATTAGCTCAAGAACAATCAAGGTATTCTCTAATGGAAGATGACTTGAAAATTATGCTAAATGGACTATTTAGGAAAATCAGAGAAAATATAATTTGCATAATAATTTGGAATGCATTATGGTCTTCAGGTTGACCCTAGGTTGATCAGAGCCTGTCTGTGTGGTATTTGCATGTTTTCTCTATGCATGTGTGGGTTCTCTCCCTCAGACCAAAAACATGCTGATAAGGCTGATTGTTGATTCCAAATTGCCCATAGGTATGAGTCTGAGCGTGAACAGCTGTCTGTCGCTGTACGGCCCTGTGATTGGACAGTGACCATGGATGTATTATAAGAACTGGATAGCGTGGCTCCGCCTTTTACAATGTAACGGTTTTGAAGCCATAATTCCCCATCAGGGTGCCGCCATTGTGCAGCCAGTAGAGAATCCAGACCATATCTGGACGCAACTGTCATAAACGGTCGCAAGACTCCGCAGCATACAGCGTAAACAATCATTATGAAACTGCCGTAAACCGCGGTTAATTTTTAAACTCTAATAACTGATGAAAAAAACTTTTCAGAAAAAAGAGGACTTGGAAAAAACGCAGCCCAATAATACTTTCATATCACCACAGCATACGGATGGGAGAAATATTTCTTCGAGGTGTATTAATTTTTTGAAGTTTCACTACGGTCCGTTCAGATGAATGGGGGAGATGGAGAGTTGACCTGCAGCCAGTCACCAGGCGGAGCAGTTTTTGTGGCGACTTCACAAAAGCCCAGCGACATGACGTTCATGTTTTTTACAGTCTAAGATGGCGACAAGTTCACGGTGCACCCTGCCTCACGTCCATTGCCAGCTAGGATAGGCTTCTGTCCCTGCACCCCGAAATCCATAAGGGGTATAGAGTACGAATGGCTGGATGGACATATATTTCAGTTTTATGTTTTTAAGTGCAAGCATGGACTTGCGTTATTATCATTTCAAACACTACAAAACGAATCAATGTGTACAAGGTGATGGAGGGTTGCCAAGAAAAATAAGTATATTCAATAATCAGTTTCATCCCAAATAATTGGCCAAGATAAATAAATTTTTCATGTTGTCTGTTCAACTTTACTCATTGAGGACAGCAATGTTTTGTTTTCTATTGACAGCATGCATACATTTAAACTAGAAAACATAAGAGACAAGAGATAAAAGACACAGACGATGAAAAAATGACCAGTAGATCAGCAGACATTCTCAATTGAATCTTGGAAACAACTTTGAGCGAAAGAAATTCCTCTTTCTACCTATACATAAAGCTGTGTCTTAGCTGGATTTGTAGTTATTATAAATATAATAAGTGTTTTGGAAATACTCCATTTAAAAGATGCATTAGGCTTTTATAGATGTACTTTGTCCTCTAATTAGGGAGGATCATCACATGCAGAGGAGATTTTAAAGCAGCACTTACTCTGTCATTATCTGAGTGATGCTGAGTGAGTTTTACTTTCATTAATAACTAATTAAGGCACAATGAAATAAGCACAAGATAAAGTTTAATGCCTGTCTCCACCTCCTCACAAACCTGCTCACTATCATCTTTTCTCCCCAGAGAAGCCTCTTCTGATCATTGAATGGCAGTTTTTCTCTGATTAAAACACTCAATATTTCTAATTAGGCATTAATGCAGATAATTGGTGTTCCAGCATAAGCACCACGTATTTAAAGTAAAGCTAAGCTTGGAATAATGAGCGTCATGTTCATTTCTCTGCTGTCTTTGACTGGGTTTTCTTTGGATGCTTTGACCTGTCACAGTTGGAAATGCACTTGTGTAATTAATACAATTAACACTGACTGAATCCCATTTAGCTGCTCCAATTACAGGATGCCAGGGCTGTGCAAGCCACTGACTAGCACCACAGTTCTCAATGAAAACTTCACTTTTTTAGCCTTATTGAAACTAAACTGGAACTGCCTCAGTATACATATTATCTGCAATACAGATATGTAGTTACTTTGCAGTCCTCCTGATATAGTTATATTGGCAAGCTAACATCTCTTATTATTCTTTTTTTGCCCATGTTACTGTCCTCTTAACATGAGATCAACCAGAAAAGCACTGTTATGACGGAGAACTTGTTTTTTGTTGCACGTCTTTTAGTTGTTTTGCCTGGAAGGCAGTATTAACAACACATGGCAGCTGTAGCACTTTTAAAGGCTGCTGGATTTGAGTTGATTTTCTAAAGTGCTGGTTCTTGTCTTCTTTCGGAATTTTTTGTGGCTGGATTACAATTGAAAACTGTTGGTCTTTGTCTGTTGCTTCTGTGTTGATACATGTTAGTGACACAGGCACGCTGAGGCTGATCAACAATGCTTAACTAGAAACTCTCACTACTTTAATGACTTCTGTTTCTAAACTTGAGGAAATATTCCATCAAAACTCAAATAAGGAAATAGTTAAATACAGTCTGTTAAAAAAACAGTGTACACAACCAACAACGTCAAACACATGGCACTCCTGATCCTATATGCTGTGCTCTGTTTATAAATGTTTTAACCTATTAACATTTATTTCCTTGCATGAAATCAGTCAGCCACAGTCACTGCAAGTAGTGTTGTGGGAACGATATAGACTCTTTAGTGTCCTGTTTGCCATCCTTCAATGAATTTATGTTCAGCAGAGAAATATGTGAAAGAAAGTGTATGGTCTGGACATAGATACCACAATCATGATTTCTCATTTGAGTCCCTTTATATCTGCCTGCCTCTCTCTTTTCTTCATCTCTTCAAAATTAAAGAGGAGTATGGGATGACTCTCTTTTGTAAATCATCTTAAGATAAACAATTTTTGTGATTTGGCACCACACCAATAAAGATTGACTGATGATTACTTTCTTGACACCCCTGCTCATCATTAATCAGAAAATCATATGTCATATCTCCAACAACATACAACCAATTCTTAACTGGAAGTGTTTCTCAATTCCCATTTCTGTTCTACTCTCTCATATTTTCTGTCTTAACATTTTAATATTTCTACATTTTTTTATCACACATGAAGGACTTTCTTTCGAGCTGCCTTTCTGCTTTGATTGCAGCGTGTTCTTGACAGTTCTCACTGATTACACTACAAAATAAAACTGAGGGAGAAAAAGCATCAAAATACCTGAAGGTGGTTGCCTTGTAAACTGAAATTCCTCATCTGAAGTTGACAGTAATTTAGTTGAAAAGGTAAAAAAGTTGCAGCTTCACATTTTGGCCTCAATTACTGACAAAGCAGAGGTGAGGAGAGACAGCAGTCGATTCTTTTCTCTTACTGCTGTGAAGCAATTATTCTCCGTTTGTTTGGTGTCATAGTGACTTCTCCCTTAGCTGCTTATCAGGAAATTGAGAATTTTCTCATCCTCTCTTTGTGTTTCTCTTCCTAACGGGGATTTCACTACATGGCACTGATGATGGTTTAGTAACAGAAGAGACTGCTTAGAGCTCTTCTGTTAATAAGTTGTTTTGCAACAAGGAGAACTGGTTGAATATACATGTACATTTTAACAAAGAAACATTCTACACATCATTTGATTTGGGTGTTATTTGAGTTATGTGCAGATACACTATATTACCAAAAGTATTTGCTAACCTGCCGTGACTCACATATGAACTTAAGTGCCATCCCATTCCTAACCCATAAGGTTTAATATGATGTCGGTCCACCTTTTGCAGCCATTCTGGCTTCAACTCTTCTGGGAAGGCTGTCCACAAGGTTGAGGAGTGTGTTTAGGAATTTTTGACCATTCTTCCAAAAGCGCATTGGTGAGGTCGCACACTGATGTTGGTCGAGAAGGCCTGGCTCTCAGTCTCCTCTCTATTTCATCCCAAAGGTGTTCTATCAGGTTCAGGTCCGGACTCTGTGCAGGCCAGTCAATTTCATCCACGCCAGACTCTGTCATCCATGTCTTTATGGACCTGCTTTGTGCACTGGTGCACAGTCATGTTGGAAGGGGAAGGGGCCAGCTCCAAACTGTTCCCACAAAGTTGGGAGCATGGAATTGTCCAAAATGTCTTGGTGTGCTGAAGCATTCAAAGTTCCTTTCACTGGAACTAAGGGGCCAAGCCCAACTCCTGAAAAACACCCCACACCATAATTCCTCCTCTACCAAATTTCACACTTAGCACAATGCAGTCCGAAATTTACCGTTCTCCTGGCAACCTCCAAACACAGACTCGTCCATCAGATTTCCAGATGGAAAAGCGTGATTCATCACTCCAGAGAACGCGTCTCCACTGCTCCAGAGTCCAGTGGTGGCGTGCTTTACACCACTGCATCCGGTGCTTTGCATTGCACTTGGTGATGTATGGCTTGGATGCAGCTGCTCGGCCATGGAAACCCATTCCAAAAGCTATCTCCGTACTGTACTTGGGCTAATCTGAAGGCCACATGAAGTTTGGAGCTCTATAGCAATTGACTCTGCAGGAAGTCGGCGACCTCTTTGCACTATGCGCCTCAGCATCCGCTGACCCCTCTCCGTCAGTTTACATGGCCTAACACTAAGTGACTGAGATGCTGCTGTTCCCAAACTCTTCCATTTTCTTATATTAAAGCTGGCAGTTGACTGTGGAGTATTTAGGAGTGAGGAAATTTCATGACTGGATTTGTTGTACAGGTGGCATCCTATGACAGTTCCACACTGGAATTCACTGAGCTCCTGAGAGCGGCCCATTCTTTCACAAATGTTTGTAGAAACAGTCTGCACGCCTAGGTGCTTGATTTTATACACCCCTGGCCAGGCCAAGTAATTAGGACACCTGATTCTGATCATTTGGATGGGTGAACAAATACTTTTGGTAATATAGTGTAGCTGCGAGTGATGTTTAAACTTTGCTTCTCTTGAAATATTTCCCTTATATCACTGTGAATGTTGTCTTCTTTGTGCACCGTCAGAAATGCCCTCTTTATCAGTATGTGAGTCTGACTTGGAAAAGATTAGGGGTTTCATTTCTGCTGCTGATAAATAATTAATCTGACAGTTAAACTTATATAACTAACAGCCTCCATCAGCCAATGGAAGTGAAACAAGAAACTCATAAAGTTGTAATGTCCAGAAAGAATAAACAATCTTCAGTTGTTGTTAATCTCAGATTCGATCATAGATGAGTTAGTCATGAGCATCAGCAGTGTCAGTGGACTTAATTCAGTCATGCTTCTATTTATTAAAACTTCTGACTTGCAGTATGAAATGGAGATTGATCTGAATGAAAATTTAATGCTGCAGAGAGTGTCCCAGAAAATTAATTAGCTTTTAGGGAAGAATCATTTTTGAACCAACTATAAATAGTTATTTTTGCTCTTGATTTTTTTGCGAAAGCTTCTGGATATTCACTGGCTTTTGTTTCCAGCGTCAAGTGGAAACTCAGGGAGCTGCGGTTTCTGCGTCTGACCTAATTTTTAAGATTTGAAGCTGCCGCTCTGATAAGACTGATATTTTTGTGCACCGATGCCAACAACAGCCACAGGTTGTCCCTATGTACATTCAACCGTAAGAGAAAGTTCTTGTTAATAGATTATATTTGAAAATGTCTTGAAAAAATTTTTCAAACTTTAAATCCATCCAGCCAGCCTCCTCGGATTCAGAGTTTGACTTAATGGATTTTGGAAGTCGGTTAAAGGTCAAGACCATGGATCATCTTGTTTAATCTTTGCTTTACAGTATAAACAGCGCATCTCAAGAACAAAAGATTTTTTTCTAGACTTTGCTTGAACTCAAGAATCACATTCTAGAGGTCAAAGTCACACAGCTTTATGGTAATCCCTGCTTGTAATTGCAGTCTTTTGAAACCAAAACCACATTTTTCTTGAAGTGCTCTTCCTACTTTGCACACATGACCAACGTTACTGGCATGACAAGGAGATCCCACTTGAGATTATTTCTACGTGGCACAGTAAAAGGGGCGCCATCAAGAATCTGGGGTGCTTTTTCCTTCAGTGGAACAATGGAGCTTCAGGTTGTGCAGGGGCGTCGTATGGCAGCTGGTAATGTGAGGATGCTGCAGGGGGGCATCTGTCATGGCTGAGGGTCCTCGTCTGCGTGGTTATGAGGCTGTAGTTCACTATGCCGCCTGACAAAGGACTTCTTCCAGGAGAGTAACGTCACTCTTTTGGACCACCCTGTGTGTTTCTCTGTAAATCCATTTGAGAACATTTGGGGATGGATGACAAGGAAGTTTACAAATGTCAGTTCCAGACAGTCAGTGGATGCTTTACATGAAGCCATCTTCACCACTTGGAGCAACGTTCCCACTATCTTCCTGAAAACTCTTACATCAAGCATGCCGAAACAAAGTTATGAAATGATCAACAAAAACAGTGGAGCTACAAATTCCTTTTTTTGACATTTTTATTTCTGCTTTGAGGGGGGTTTTGATTTTTTTGTATCTATGGTCTGAAACAGTGGATCACCTTACCAATGGCCTTTTTTAGTTCAGTTATTGTTTTCGATTAATTGCTTGAAGTTTTTTGTCTCTAGCTGGCATTTCTTTTTGCACTTTGAAGCTCAACTCAGGGGCCGTTTACATGAGGCCTAAAATGGTCAAATCCAATAAGTATTATTATGTTTCGACCAGGGCTGTAAAGTCCAAGTCGACTGGTCGACTAATTGGTCGATGCATGCTCAGTCGACCAAAATTCTGATTGGTCGACCAAATATGTCAATTTATTTTTTTCCCCTGCAGTTCATTTCATCAGGAGAAATGTATCAAGTGAAATGGGGGTATTTTCTGAGCACCCCCATCATGTCTCAGAACACCATTTTAATGTATTTATCATTCATTCATTCATTCAATTGGTCGATTTTTGGTGGACAATAGCTGTGTTTTAGTCGACCAACAATTTCTTTGGTTGATTACAGCCCTAGTTTCGACCCCTGTTTACATGGAAACAGTACCTGGATTGCTTAGATCCGTAAACTTTTAAAACCAGGCTCCAGAGTGGAGAGTTTTCAATATGCTCTCCATGCAGCACCGTGTAAACCCAGATCAGAGCGTTTCAGGGTGAATTGCTGACGTCACTGCATGCGCAGTACTCTTTCACACGTAGGTTGCGTGTGCATACGAGGAACAACAACAGCTTCGGCCGTCTACTGAGTAATGTTTGAGCCGCTTACCGTGCTCAGTTGTTAGCCACACAAAACTATCCAGACAGATTTGTTGTTCATAAAAGAAATACCTGCGTCTTTGTGCGTCCACTCACCATTGTTGTTTGTGAAAAGTTTATCTTCTTCGTACGTGTGTTGTAGCAGGGCTGCCTCTCTGCAAACCTACAACACCATCTACTGAACTGGCATACATACTACAGCGGTTTCTCTTGTCTCTAGCGTCTCCGTCTGAATGTGGATCGACTTTGAATATGCAAAGGAAAAATCCCTGCGTTTTATGTTTGTGTAAACATGGCCTTTAAACCTTTTTAAGATCTAACAATTTAAAATGCAGATTCTTGCAGTTTTTCCACTACTACATTGATAGGGAGTTTATCTTCTGACTTTTAGGTGTTTGAGAAATCTCCTTACTCGAGTCAGATTCTCTTATAATGTAAACAGTTAGATTAAAACTCTTTCATCTGTCTATGACGTTAAGTTTTGTCAGTTTTTTTCTGCTTGGAGTGATAATC
Source organism: Scarus forsteni (assembly GCA_036419115.1). Lineage (NCBI taxonomy): Eukaryota > Metazoa > Chordata > Actinopteri > Labriformes > Labridae > Scarus > Scarus forsteni. The sequence goes on from JAZDUH010000359.1 coordinate 26,293,739, forward strand.
TTGCTGCATCAATGTATTTCTGGTGTCTCTGTAGAAAGATTTGTGTTGGATGTCGAGTGTTAGCCTGTGTGGTCTTAAACTTCGGTACTTCTGCTGCTTTTGTGTTTCACTGTGTTCTCCCTCTGTTCATGCTGAGTCCCATTGTGCACCAAAGTTGATATTCCTCTCCTGAGAGTGTGTGGGTCTATGTGTGTGAGCATGTGCATGTCTGCGTGTATTTGTGTTGTGCTTGTATTCTCAGCACCCCCTCCCCCTTACCATACCCAAAACCGCATTAATCCCTTGGGCCTAAAAAAGGAAATCCCTGCTCTGTGCCCTGGCCTCCTCTTCCTGGGAGTAACGCATGCTGTGTGCTCCGACTCTTCCAGACTGCAGCGGTGGCCTCTGCAGTCACCCCAAATATGCAGCATTGTCTTACTGAGATAAAGTAAAGCTAGCACAAATTCACCCCGAATAAAATCCCATGAAGTTCTTAATTGCCTGAGCTCATCGGACCAAGGGATCTGTCTGAGAAAGTTCCCGGCTTAAGCTCAGTTTTCTCTCAAAAACACACACATGCACACTGCTCGCTCATGCACACAATTCTCCACTTCCCCCTTCACCTCCCGCTGTGGGAGCAGACCTGAGTGTTGGCTGTTGTGCAGCTAAACTTCAGCTCTAACTCATTGTTCGTCTGTAAGCATAATTCCATTTATTGGCAGGCAGGCAGGCAGGCAGGCTGTCAATGCACCTCAGAGTCAGGCCTGATCCTCACAGTTAATGATGATTGACAGGAAGGTAACCTGCACAGCTACCTCCATACTTTCCCCTGAGTGTGCCACAAAGAAGAATTTCACGCTTTTGCTGCCTTTCTTTTGGAAGAGCTGGAGTATTTTAAATGTTAAATAATGGGGAAAAAGACATGCATATTGTTCGGTTGCCAATGTTTTTTTTCTGACTATTTGCGAAGACTTAGAGGGGTGGATGGATGCCATTCGTTAAGTAAACACAGAGTTAAGGCTGGCATCTGTTTGGTTTTGCTCAGCTTAGATCTTAATGGAGTATGATACACTCCATTAAGTGAAATGGCTTCTTTCATGTCAAAATCTGCCCACTATTACCACCAAAGCCTATTCATTCATTTTGTCTGCCTAGTTCTGATAAATCATGCTAAAGCGTATGTTATAATGAACCCTTTGTCAAGTCTGGCCTTTACAGGAAGTGATCCTCCACCAAGAACCACCCTCCTCAGCTACTTTTATTAGGTCAGATGAAATCTTTTGTTGCCGGCCTCTCTCCCGTCTGAAACCATTTAAGATGACTCGCTTTTCGACTAACTGTGATTCATGGTTAATGTGTTTCTTTTACAATTTGGCCTGGAAGAACGATGGCAAAAGAAAAGTCAAAATGAATTCATTAGTACATTAAAATAAACGGGTGAATTACCTTGGTTTCATGATCATGCTAAACATTCCCAGAACACCAGATACTGAAAGTAGGGATCCACAACATTATTGGTCTGATATCAGTATCGACAGGTAATTGCTTTAAAAGCTAAATATCTGTATTAGTAGGTATGAATGTTACTGCAGATCTTTACTGTCATTATATATGCCTGAAATTTAAGGAATCAGTTTAGCACATTTTTGCAGATTAATTGCAAATTGCTAGTAAAAGCTGCCAAAAAAGGCTGAATTTAAACTCAACAAGTTAGTAAACCAGTGATTGTCACACTTATAAGGGCACAATGGGTGATATCACCAACACTGTGGAAAGGTACACTTGCATATAAAACCTGTAATCCAAAAAAAAGAAAAACTGTCAATCCTCGCTCTGTCTCTCTCTCTCTCCCTCTCAGTATTGATATTGGGATTGGCCAAAATAAGTCTTAAAATATCGGCAAATTGTCAGTATTCAAATGTTTCCTTTTACCTTTTAAGAGTAGTTAATTTTTCTATGTAATCTCAACTCTGAAGTAACAAAATTGGGATAAGAAGTTCAGAGAGACTCTGCCAACACAAAAGTGTAACTGGAGAAACCCAGTGTTGGCTGCTTTGAGAACTGAACTCTCTGATTCTGATTGGCTGGTCAGTGGAGCAGTCACGGAGCCAACAAAATGTCAGCTGATATGCTGTTAGCAAGCAGCAACCTCTGGGAGAAGGCCTATGCAGAAGTGCCAAAATTTTGGTTCCTTGAATGTACAGTTAAGGCTGGCTGAGCCCTGGAGGTGTTGTAATTGTGAACAGTAAAAATGAAAGGTTTTTACAGCCGAGATAAACATCTTTACAGCCTGGCTCAGAAAACAGCTTCTGTCTATATGTTTAAATGTAAGACACATCTACTGTTTGTGCTCTCACTGTTCAAGGGATGATTTTGTTTTATATTGTGCTTGTTTTTAATTTTATTGAAGATTTCTGGTTTAAGAACTTAAGGACATGATTGACATGGCTACAAGGTGCGCAGAGTAATCAAATTGCTGACATCACGTGGCTTCTGCCAACTCCTTTTGCTTGTTACCTCTGCTCTTCAATGTCTGCCGTTAATCCTATCCTGTCCGTTACTACACGTTGTTTATCCTGGCTAATCATCAACCCTAGATTTACCTTTCTTCACCCTGCTGCTGTCAGTCAGAGTAGAGGGTGCAAGAATGCTAAACTTCTATACTTTATGGTCATACTCAATACTTGTAACCCTGACTTAAGTATTGCTACAAACTGGTACTAGGCCTGTCATGATAATCAATCAACCGCACGATGAATAAAAACGCCCTCGATAGATTGACACATGCATGCATGTTTGTTTTCCTCCTCTCTCTCTACCAAACAGGCTGGATGAGAAGATGGTTTACTCTGTACACCTTTCTTAACACTTGGGCGCATTGGTCCTATAGCGGATTGAGCGGAGTGAGCCCTCCTGTCAGTCTTTCAATCTTTGTGGGGGAAGGCAGGGCGTACAAACAGAGCTGCAAGTGAGCGTTGTGAGGAGTAACAAGGAAACAAATACTAATATGAACGATGGCCCGAAAGCAACAGTTCCTAACCTGAATTCCACAGCCCTAGTGTGGGAATATTTTGCTTTTATACAGAATGAACAAGGTGTGAGCCCATGAACACTGACAAGCCGATATGTTGAATCTGTTTGAAAGTAGTGGCGACAAAGAAGGGGAGGTGCAGCGGAGCCTTCATCCCGACAGTCAGTGCATACTGAGACATTTGGTCGGCAAAGAAAATATAAATAAGAGCACAAAATGGTGCACGCTTAAAATGCAACCAATACGATTGAAAAGCCAGTAATGTTACAAACGTTTGAAAGACATTACAAATCGAATGGGAGAAAGTACATGTCACAAACAATACCGGAACTTTATGAACTACATTTTATTTATTGTTTTTATTGTTGTGTGTGGTTTTATTGGGGTGTTTTTTTCTTTACAGAGACAGTGTCTTTTTTTTTAATTAGTTTTGATTAGTTTAATAATTTTTGTTTACGTGCATTTTTTCTAATAAGAGAGTCCATTTCATTTTCATTGTTTTTTTGTTTGTTTGTTTAAGGCCTAACTGGTACCCTGGCATATGGTCTGAGTATTACAAAAACATGACGCTGAAAACATTCTGATCCCCTTTGCTTCCGTAAGGGCCGGCACAGGTTTTCAATGTTACAATGTAGTTCAGCATTCCCAGTACTCTTCACACTGGGCAGAAATGAGGTTTAGGAGGTCATGGGACAAAGGTAGATCAGTAGACCATCATCATTTTTTTCCATTTATTTTTTGGGGCTTTTTATGCCTTTTAAATAGAGGAGAGAGTACAGTGGATAGAGAAGGAAACAGGGCACGAGTGGGCGAATGGGCGAATGCCATGCAGTAAACGGGCCTCAGGCAGGATGCGAGACTGGGCCTGCTCGAGGGCGAACCTAATGGGGCACGACCTTAACCACTAGGCCATCTGTGCCCCACATTCAAATATTTTTAGCATTTGTTTTTTCGAACCTTTTTACAAATGTCCACTTCGACTAAAAAAAGGCAAATCCCTGTGACCTCAAATCTTGTCATAAAATATAGAGCTGTGCAGTTAATCAGATTTAAATTTCCAGTATTATTAAAACAGAATAATTGAGATTAAAATGTTACTCAGCCTCCATTCTTTTTTCCATCTAAATTTGTTACTGTATTTTTCACATGTATTTCAATGTGTTGCTTGCTAATGTTCTTTAATGTTCAGATTGATAGTGTTAAGTACATCTAAATTCAATTATATGAGGTTCTTGCTGTACAGCCAGTGAGTAATTGTTTTTTTTTATAATGATGTCAATTTCTAGCAAATACTTTTTGACATATTACAGTAGTCCCAAGTTGCAGGTTTCAATAACATTAATAGGGGAATAGTTCACCAAAAACATCCTTGTTAAAATTACATCAAGATAATCTTATCTGGTTTTAGTTTGTGGGTTACGTCTTCATTACATGCTGTTGTAATCGACAGAATTTCAGTTAATTCAGTTTATACTGTGCTGCTCTCTTGAGATCAGCATTTGGCTTTCTGTGCTTAATCCTCTTGTCTAACAGTGTTTTTTCTCAGTGGAGAGGAGCTTAAATTGCTTCTAAACTTCTAGGATTCAGTGCACTGATCTCTTGTCTGAAGGACTTTATTTGAATTTATAATACAGCAGCAATACAGACATCACATATCTGTCTGGCTGCTGTACATATCTAACCTCGCTCTTTTATCTCGGCTTCTTCGTTCCCCAGTTACCCAGAGAACGGCGTTGTGGAAATGCACCCCATGCATGTGCGGCCGCGTGCCAGAACTCTGCTGCGGTGGGACCAGCTCCAGGTGGGCATGCATGTCATGGTGAACTACAACATGGAGACACCAGACGAAAGGGGGTTCTGGTTCGATGCTGAGATTCAAATTATCAACCAAACGTCCCGAACAAACAAGGAGCTCCGAGTCAAAATCCTGCTGGGGTGAGAACCAAATTGTTTGATGCAGTGGAGTAAATGGGTTTTTTTTTAATCTGTAATAAATGTTCTGGTGAACTCTTGTCTTTTGTAAGAAGAAGTAAGCAGATACCAATTCTAAAAGCTTTTCTTCTTTGTCTTTCCAATGTGCAGCCACACATCTTTTAAATTTCATTTTATTGTTCTCTAATGCTTTCTCTCCTCCCTAGCGGTCCTGGCGATATAATCGGGGACTGTAAAGTCCAGTTTCTGGATGAAATCTACCAGGTGGAGAGGCCAGGAGCTCGTGCCCTTTCAGCCGCAGACGGACAGTTTAAACGTAGGCTAACTCCCCCAAACAAACACACACACAAAAAAATCAAAGAGTGACCCTCCTGCTCCAGAGCTGTGGTTCTAGACTGAGGGGTTAAAATCCAAGAGTTGGCTACAGAGCTGCTCTTGCAAGGTCATTAGTCATGTTTGTCTGGGGAAAATGGGGCCAAAAGTCAGAAATGTATAGTCATACTTTATATTCTTTTTAACCATCTTGCTGTGTAATAATGAATAACTCTGGTAGTTTTCATGGGATCTCTACTGATATATATTGTTAACTTTATGGATAATGAGCTATGCCTATTGATATGTCAAAAGACAGCCAAAAAACATGTGCCATTACAAGAAATATTTAACAGACAAAGGGCAAAATATCATTTATGGATGCATTTCTCCTGAGGCCTCTGAAATAATGACCTTTTTTTGATATATTTTCTCTGTTTGCAGACGCATATATGTTTATTAAAAGGTTGGTTTGGGTTTTTTTTTGAAGTGGGGTAGCTAGAGGCCCATGGCACCAGTAAACATTAGGGCCGTTAAAGGAACTTCCAAACTTTTTCCCTTGTGGAAGATATTGGTAGCCCGTACATAGTACATGGTGGTACCAAAAGCCTCAAAGCAACTTACTTACAGGTTAAAGCTACTCACAAAGATAAGTTGGCTCAACAATATACTACAGTAAGATTCTGTGTTAAAACTATTGTATGTTGGAACATAGGGGTACAAATCCCTCCATCATCAGCTGGTCAGGTAGTCAGAAGAAACACTTTTGTTACTAAAAGTTTTTTGAGAAAAAGTTCAAACTCTGTAAAGATTCTTACTGTAGCACATTGTTGAGCCATCAGTTTTTGTGTAATTTAATAAATAACTGAGTTAATTCTGAGGCCCTTGATGGCACCATGTGCGACTTTGTACCAGCAACCATCCACCCAAGGATATCTCCCCTCAAGCACAAAGCATGCAAGTTCATGCAAGTGCCATGGGCCTCAACCAACTCCACTTAAAAAAAAACGAAAAAAACTTAGTTTAAGGCGGTGTGGGTGGATCTTGAGTTCGGACCAGCTGAGAACAGCTGTTTTTAATACTACTGGATCCACACTGCACTGTTATCTTGTGGTAATTTTCTTGCACCAAATCAACTCTCATTTTTTTGGGGGGGGAGGAGGAGTTGTGCCGAATACCTGGCACATTTTTTGTATTAGTTATGTTTCTAAGCGACACAAGGTCACACCTTTGGTGCTTTTCCCTCTATGATACTGGCTCAGCTAAGCTAGACTCTACTTAAAGTTGTTACCAGGCACTCTGTTTTCTTTCCCAGTTCATTTGCTCAAAAGTGCCACAACAAAACACATTTATTATAGCACCTCGAGACGCTCATGTATTTCCTTGAGGATGTGATATCCATGTCAATTTGTGTCACAATACGGCTTGAATGCACGTATCACTTTTGAGGAGTTCAAAAAAAAGATTTTTAATAATGGATTGTCATCATGATTATATTAACTATTGTTTAAATTTACAGGGTTAGAAGTTTCCAGGCTTTAGGTTTAGCTCTGGAGCAAGTAAAAAATTAAAACAGTGAGAGATCTCTATGTTTGCCAGCTGAATTGAAAGATCACAAAAAACAAAATCATTTGACAGAAATCAAGAAGGAAACACCAAAACAACTGCAATACAAAATATATATCCTTCAATTCATGAGTTTTAGGTGTTACAAACATTGCTGCTCAGATCAAATATGTGTTTATCAATCAATTGTCCATACAGTATTTCACTGCAAAGGTAAAAATAAAAACATTCAAACTTTTCATAAAGATTAGGCTTGACGCCTCACTGATGTGGCGTTCAGGGTTCTTCAGTGTTCAGAGGTTGTTCTGCCTTAGCTTGCCTAAATCATGTGCTTTACATGTTCTTTTCTTTGCAGGGATAAATAACTCACCATCGTTCAGCAGTATGTCTCAATTTCCTCCTCCTTGTCACATGTGAATAACCGCTGCCTTCTCCTGTTGATTGGTTTAAAGTGGTTAGGTGTTGTAAGGTAAAGCTTATGTAGCATTGTTTGCATAGGCCAAACTTGTAGGTAGTGAAACTCACCGGCTCCATGAGGAATTGAGAAGTTTCCAATCCTGTTTTCCAATCTGTGTTGGTTTAGATGAGTGAAGTGAGTGTCTGGAGTCTGCTGCATCTCTGGGTGCTCTGGCTTGCTCTGCTCTCACAGGTGATCAGAGTTGATTCACAGCAGGTTTGTTACACCTGAGGAGGAGGGTGGGACAACTGCTGGAGAGCATTCTTTCTGCTGCTTTCAAGCATTTGACAGACAGTTTGGTTGGTCAAGTGCTTTTACCCCATTGCTTGGGCAGGAGAGGGAGTGGACAGGGGTGGGCAGCCAAAAACTATCCCTGGGTTAAACATGCAACACAACATGTAGTACCCATAGTCTTCCAAGTTTTTCCAACCAGCATCATCCTGCCCGCACATCTCTGAACTTCAACCTGACCCGCTACCCACAAATTTCATAACCTCAAATCCACACATTAGACCGTGACCTGACCTGGGACCTGTCATTACACACAATGGCCATGCAATCACCTACATTACCAAGGGCAACACTGAACAATCACTAACATCCTCACATGCCTTCCACTGTACTAACACTGCTGCACTCTTTCTCCCCACCCCTCTCTATCTCACACACACACTTTCTTTTGTCTTCACGAACACACAGACACATGACTATGAATGAATGCTGCTACGAACAGTACAACAGCTCATTTGTAAATCTGAGCAGCTTAGACATCTACAGTTTTTCCTATTGTGTGGCACATACTAACACAAAAATGTGTTACTTTCCAAAACCAAGACATAAACTAAGAACATTTTTGTGTTGTTTTTTTTTTGGCAAATGAGGCTTCCATGGTCTAATGTCCTGTGTTTAGACCAATAGTAAAAACTAAGTAATTTAACTCAACAAAGCAAAAGGTGGGAGGCATTTTGTGTCCATGTTGACATTCCACTTGCAATACTCCCACTATACTCTCTGATCATTTATTGGAGCGCAGTGTCTCAAGGTCATGTTATCGCATAACTTGACTCACCTGAAACCCTGCATGTGGTAATGCAAAAAAAGAACCATGTCGCAAGTATGGTCGGCAGTGAAAAAGAGATAAAAACAAGATGAGTCAAGGCTAAGAGTGCCAATGCTACATGGACGAACTGCACCATAGGACGGCGAGTTTTATTGTAGAGGTGGTTTCAAACGGCAAGGTGACCACAAAATGCTAAAAAAAAATTAGGCAAAGCTGAAATGATATCAGCTGTTTGGATACTGAATGGGGATTTTGAATCCAATATGCAACAGCTTCCAGGTCAAAAATGTCTCAGACTAACTTTGAAAAACCTACCAACAGACAAACAGGCTGAATTTAGGCAGAGCTTAAGTCTGTCTGATGAAAAGCAGCACTGCCCAGGCTTGTTGTGATGTTAACCAAGCCCTAAATTATGCATAACCTTCAATCCTGGAAAAAAGAAAATCAATTGTTCCGACATAAGCCATTTTAACCAGGTTGTAAACATGTTTAAATCAATTAAAAATCCTGCATTTTAACACTGAGTGTGTGTATATATGCCCTCAGAGAGCAGATTTAGTTTTTAGCACTTGAGCATTAACTTCTTTATAACACCTGAGATTTCTGATTGAAGATGATCCTTTTTCAAGGTGTTACCATGAGGAAGATTAAATTGCCTGGGATCAAAACAGAATAGATTTGGGCTGAGTTGTACTATAGATTGAAATGCCTCATTTCCTTTTTCTCCTGTCTCTCTATGTTCAGGAAAGAGCGGGCCTGAGTGTAAGCACTGCAAGGCAGACCCTGACTCTGAATGCCGCTTCTGCTCATGCTGCGTGTGCGGGGGCAAGCAGGACGCTCACATGCAGCTGCTGTGTGACGAGTGTAACATGGCGTTCCACATCTACTGCCTCAACCCGCCCCTGTCCACCATCCCCGATGACGAGGACTGGTGAGGAAGAGGGCGGCCACAGCATCTCACTCTTCACATGCAATAAGAAAAAGTCAACGGGTGTTTTTTAATGTTTTAGCTGAAGTGTATTTCATAGATATTAAGCAGTTATTAAGGTTGTAATGTGGGCTGTCAAAAATGATCTAATTCATTAAAGGCTTTCTAATTGACTAATTGCAAGGTTATAGGACTTAATTCAGCATTAACTTTAATCTAACCATGATTCTCTCTTTGATTTTTTTTAAACAATTGTTATTAGAACATGCACTCAGGCTTTTTTTTTCAAATTCATGCTGCCGCTGTTGACTAGGTGGTGATTTTATTACATCAGAATGTGATCAATCTGAGTACTTCAATGAAATATTCTTTTTTTTACATTACAAGTCAAAAATCAATAATAAACAAGTGACTGCTGTTATGTAATCTAATGCAGTGACCTTGAATGTTTCTGCAGAACTTTAATGATTGAATAATTTTCTTCTCTGGAGGAAAATCCAAGCCCTCTTCTTTTCTTTATGTTAAATTGAGTGTCCACATTTCCATACATGTTTTGAGAAACAGTCTGATTTTACTTAAATGAATCCTCATATCACAGTTTGAGTTCATGCATAGCATGTGTTGTACTCAAAATTGAGTTTATCATTGCCTCTTGATAGTTTTAGCAAACACAACTCCCATATATGACAACAGTGTTTTATTAAGAAGAGTTCTAGTTCAACTTTTTATGCAGAGCGTTTTTTGAACCACTTAACAAATATATTTTCTCTGCTCTGGCCAGGTATTGTCCCACCTGTAAGAATGACACCAGCGAGGTGGTTAAGGCAGGAGAGAAGCTCAAAGCCAGCAAGAAAAAAGCGAGGATGCCTTCAGCAACCACTGAGAGTCAGAGGGACTGGGGAAAGGTGAGAGTTAAGGGCACTCAGATGTTCACACAAAGGTAAAAAAAAAACAACAGAATTTATTTAAAAGCCTCAGGTAAAGCTCAGCCTTGAAAATATTTTAAGAAAACCATTTTCTCTGCAGTTATGAAAAACAAAGAGCATCAGCATGCCAGTGCCAAACTGATTCTCTAACTTAGTTACTGCTTCTTTGTTGAATAATTTGTGACCTCCAAATCCTGCAGCATCCTCTTTTTGCACAGCTAAAATAAGAATATGTTGTTTTGAAGTAGGAAATTTGGTAAGTATGTAGTTTTCCTGTTTCAAATCATTTTTTTTCACTTTACATATATCCATCATCATAATTAAAGGATAAGTTCAGTTTCTACAGCTTCCACATTGTTTATAGAATGAAGTAGAACAATATACTCACCCAGAAGGCTTTCCTGATCCAAACAGTGCTTCAGGAGATATTTAGATCCAAAATCGAGCGGAGGATATCCGTATAATGGTAGCACATAGGGCATGTATAGTGCTGCTCCTAAAACTGCATTAATCGTCCAAAAACTCATTAGTTTCACCAATATTCCATCATGGTCCGCTCAGGCTACTCCTCCATTACAGTCTGTGTCACTCCAGACATGTTTTGTGACTGTGCTGACCTCTGAACTGAAGAAGAAGAATGTTTGCCTCCGCCCATCTGGCTTTTCTTGCTGTAACTCTGTTTGTAATCAAAGTTCTGGCCTATAAGGGCCAAGATAGGTTGAAATTGGTTCAGTAAAAAAAACAATATTTTAAGTTTGAAAAAGACATTTTCAGACTGGGCCCATGTGGGAGGCGAGCATCTCAAACAAAGGAAAAAAAAACAGCACTAACAGCGGTTGTCTGTATGGGAAAGGTTGACATTTTTTTAAATAACTAATTGTGAACGTTCCCTTGCAGCCATAAAAAATAAAATTTTAAACCTTATTTGAATGAAAATTTGGTCTCTTGGAAAATAACTATAATTACTTCACAGTGTATAAACATGACATTTAAATCTTGATTTATATTTTAAGTAAGTATTTTAAAATAATTAAGCTGTTTCAGTAAAATCAATCAGTTATATGTTGTTCTAATTACCTTCAAACTGGTTTGTCTTTAATTTTTTTCTCTTTTATCATAAGTTGTGTTTATTTTTTGCTGGATCAGATATCAGAGGTTGTTATGTGCGGAGAACTTGTTCAGCAACACTTTGAAGCTTTTTTGCCTTTCACTTTAAAACATACATTTGTTTAATTTTAATGCATGTAGCATAAGTTGTATTAAGTTCTGATGTTAATAGCAAGCTCGTCTTGTATTACCATAACACAGCTTTTTCTTACAATTTGGCTGGGTCCTGATTACATTCAAATTTTTGGTGGCAAATGAAATTATACATCATGTTTGCTGCTGAGGCAGAAAATGAAACCTCAGACAATGTTGTGCATCTGTTCTGAGTGCGCAATTACATACTTTCCTCACAATCTTCACATGGCAAAGCTGTGAGATAGTGTGTGGCTCGTTTCCATTCTGACGCTGTGCTCCATGCTGTTATGTGAACAATGCCATTAAGAATGACTTGAAGCCATTTCCTGGAACTGTCAATGGAAAAATAAGTCCTCTTTTTACTAGAAGGCCATCTTTTCTCTGCTGTCTTAGTGAAAACTGTTTTTCTCGTGTGTTTGGGAAATTTTAAGTGCTGTGGGTCACACAGGATTTATTATCGCCGTTCAAATTAACAAAGTCTCAGCATGTTTAAAAATACTTATATTGGTCTCTCTTTTGTGAAATAAGATGTTGCTCTCCAATGGAAAGGTAATCATCCCTTAATGATTTTTGTAAGACATCAGATAAAGCCCTCAGTAAAATGAAACCCTCAGATGAGGTGTTATAAGGAGGTCCTACTTAGCCTTTACTCTTGGTCATATATTCGATTTGACATCCTGTAAGAAAATACTCACAATTTCTAATGTAAAAAAACCCACAACTTTTCCTCTATTCTGACGATGTCTGAGATGTAAGCCTCATGTAGGTGGATTGGACGAGCATATTCTGTTGTCAGTTCAACTCTTTTCAGCGCCATGTTTTTAATGGCTCTGCATTCTTTGTTTGGCCTACACTTTGCACTGGGTTTGCCAGCTAAGCAAATACCATCATAGTGGCTCATCGTCAGCAGCTCAATTAGCTTGAGCCACTGATGTAACAATGACATCATACTGGTAGGTCTATTTGGGGAGCTGGGGGAATCAGCCATTTGAGGAAGCTACGGGTGAGTTCACAGAAGGAGGGGGAAAAGCTCCAACGCCCCATGATAATACTCGATGTGAACATGTAAAACACACCAAAGACTATTTCAAGCCTAAAGAAACATAACATGGGCTCTTTATATCTAATAGACATGTGATGGTTTAAATCAGCCGCTTAGAGGGTTAATTCATGTTAATTCATGTTTATTTACGTTATCCACACAGTTAGAGGGCCACACTACAAACTGCAAGATGCTCAATAATGAAAAGATATACTGAGGTGATATACTGCCTGTCCCTTTTTGGGCCCCTAACCACAAAAAACACACCAATAAAAACAGTTTAAAAAAACACAACTTACAAACTCAACAATTTAAGACAGACCTAGTGGAATTACTTTATTAATAACATAAACGTGATATTTACTGTTTTTGTCTTTATATTTATTTACAGTTCTTTTTTATTCATACAAACACATTTAGTGGCATACATATACATATATAGATACATATATAGATATAGATATAAAGAGGGAGAGAGAGAGAGAGATTTATACTGTATATAGATATGTATAGATAAACATGTAACATTTTTAATTAAAAAAGACAACAGTTACACCAGTAATATCTAAAATAGAGCTAAAAATAATTCAAGCATATATTACTCTAGAAATATTTTGATTAGTAATATTTTTATAGCATGTTTTGTATTATTTTTCTTCAGAAATACAGTTAAATTATATTTGAAATTTACTTGTGGACTGCGTTGAGCGAGAGCTGCATTTTGCCAATCTCTGGTTTCGATTATTTTTTTGTCTTTCATGTTTAATTGCAGGGTATGGCCTGTGTTGGCCGCACTAAGGAGTGCACAATTGTTCCCTCAAACCACTATGGTCCCATACCTGGTGTCCCTGTTGGAACCACCTGGAAATTCAGAGTTCAGGTCAGTCTTTTCTCAGTCATTGATGTACATAATTTATTAAGTCTCACCCTATGCATTACATATACACTGTGTGACATTACTACGGATTACACTGTCATATCACCCTAAATCCAAAACCCCCCCTCCCATGTGAGCTGTGGCTTCTGTTAACATAACTTTATTATACCACAGGTGAGTGAAGCGGGCGTGCACAGGCCGCATGTTGGTGGTATCCATGGACGCAGTAATGATGGAGCCTATTCACTGGTGCTGGCTGGCGGGTTTGAAGATGAAGTGGTGGGTTTTCTTTGTTGTTTTATTAAGTCTTTACGAAAAGGGAAGCTAAATGTTTAGAGTTTACTTCATTTTTTAATAATCATTATTTTCTTTTTATGTTAGCGGCACAGAGAAACAATAGATTTCTGTATTTTTAGGAAAAAAGATTAATATGTAGAATAGCATTAATGTTCCATGCAGTGATGTCAAATCAGTGCATTGTTCTTCTCCCCTCTTTTGTAATCCCCCCAGTCAACTTTGTCCTTATTGTCAGTCTTCTTTAAAAGTGTACTTATCTTAACATGTAATGAAGACTGTCTATAGGGAAAAATGTAAGAAGGACAAAACAAAGCTGGAAGTTCTGTCAAAGACTTGTTTTAATGGAGAGCCCCCTGGAGGCAGAAACACAAACTGTTCGTCAGACAGTTCACTGGGCCATCCAGGATATCTAAGAAGTATGTCAATCCCCTCTAAATCTCTAATGCTATTGACTTGCTCGTAGGACCGAGGTGATGAGTTCACTTACACGGGCAGTGGGGGTCGTGACCTCTCAGGAAACAAGCGGATCGGGGAGCACTCTTTTGACCAGACCCTGACACACAACAACAGGTACGACACCTGTACTGCATAGTCAGCGTTCTCACTCTTTGTGATAAATATGTGTCTCTTAGCCTCTTTCGCACAAGAAGTTTAGGGCTGAATAAATGAAAATGTGTTGGTTGGTTTTCCCCTCTGATATCTGTCAATGTAGGAAGTATTTGTTAAGTCATATTTGCATAAGAAAATACAGTCATGTTCCACCTAAAATAATTTAACTCATAAAAAGTGCTCCTTGCATTCCTGCAATTCCATCTTAGACTTTAAACCTTTAAATCATTTAGTTTTTGAATGAACTCTCAGTGCCTGAAGTATCCCTTAATTTAAAAACATGAATTGATCATGCACAAAGGATTACCTGTACAGCTTTAAGAAACTCTTTGGTCTACTTACACTCAGTCAGGATGTTGATTTTGCTGTTAATGCATGATCATTGTTGAATTTCAGCTTTAAAACTGTTTGGCTGTTAAAGGTTTAGCCAATATATATCAGTGTAGTGCTATTTTATAGCAATACACACCCCAAGTGTGATAAATCCACATGGTTCACAGTCACACTGGGTGTTACACAGTAAAGTGTAGGTATTTATGCACAACTGCTCTAATTTTCCAATAGCTACTGGTGCAACATGCAACGTCTGTGTGAGTTCAGGCAAGGGTGGAAACACCAGCCACATGCCGAAACAATTATTGACACAGCACAACAGTAGGAGTGGCATGTGTTTGACATTTCTGAGACAGAAAACCCACTTTTCTTCTCAGTAAATCACCAAGAATTGATAAGGAGGTTGATAAAAAATAACCTAATCAAGCCCAATCTCTGTTTGTATTTAACAGCCTTTCACTTTGACTTTTGCAGGGCCTTGGCCTTGAACTGTGATGCTCCTCTGAACGACAAAGATGGAGCAGAGTCGAGGAACTGGCGGGCAGGAAAGCCAGTCAGAGTGGTGCGCAGCTCCAAAGGTCGGCGCATCAGCAAATATGCTCCTGAGGAGGGGAACCGCTATGATGGTATTTACAAGGTACAGATACTAATGAACCTTAAATACAGCAGCTGTCTCTTTACAACAAGAATACACTGTCACAAATATAGACCAGTGTAAGGTGTTCATGTCACCTTGTTAGAACTTTTGAGGACATCTTATTTGTTTGTGTGGTCTAGGTTGTCAAGTACTGGCCAGAGATTGGAAAGTGTGGTTACCTTGTGTGGCGGTACCTGCTGAGACGTGACGATATGGAACCAGCACCATGGACACCTGAGGGGCAGGAGAGGATTGATAAGCTCGGTCTTACAGTTCAGGTGAGAGCCGTGTTTTGCTCTGTATACACGAAAGAGATACCATCTTCAGCCTCTCGTCATGTTTAAGTATACAAATACGCATTATGGAGAGCATGCACATGACGTCACGGTCAGTGCAAGTGATTGACAACAAGCACATCTTGACAACAGTATTCAGAGGGGAATAAGCTGTCACATACTTCAATTGTGGCAGATTTTCTTGCTGTCAGTATGTAATATTTTTCACCAGAGGCAGTGGAGCTTCTCAGCAGATGCTAAAACATTTGGAGCTGTAGTGTCAGGTTTAAAACAAAGACAAGGCAGTGATGCTACACAAAATGATGTCAAATCACCCAGCCTACATGGATCCAGGTAAATGATAAATATGAACCCCACCTCTCTGTGCGCTTGTGTCAAAACATATCTTAAATAATGAGGCACTGAGGACAAAAGATGATGTTTTCATGCTTGTAGCCTTCAGAAAACTCCAGAGAAGTCTGGTAGTCAGCCAAAAAACAAGCTTTACAAAGATGAATCCACAGATTTTACATAAATTGGTGAAATAATTGAGTTGATACAACTTCCATTTGGCCAGTTATTGATGTTATTTGTCATAAAATTTAAAGTATCTGATCCATTTATGTGTCACATAAAAAGTAAATGTAAGGAACCAAAGATTAAGCGGAGGAAACTACAGATAAAGTGATACATTGAGAAACTCAGGGAAGTCTCTACATGACTTCATCCTGTGACTCAAGCTAACTAATACTTCATTTTAGCACAATTTTATGGCTCCAAAAGTTTAATTTAGTCATCTTTAAATGTAAATCAGACTACACTCTACATTTTCCATGATAAATTTAATAAAAAATGATTATGCCTACTTAAGATGACTGAAAACTCAGCACTTTCCAAGAGAATTAAAGAGTTTCCTTGGTTCTTATCACTGATATCAATTACATAACCTTGCTCTCTGCCACTCTGTGAGTGGAACTGCCACTGCAAAAATTGTGACATCCGTGCATTCCCCCATATTCATAGAATTTCCTCTTAAAACTAATCAGCACCCTTGATCCTCATGTCTCCACAGTACCCACCCGGCTACTCAGTAGCTATGGCCAACAAAAACAAAAAGGAGGCCATTGCCAGGCCAGGTCAGGGAGGCCGGAGACATTATCTGGGAAGGGGCAGGCCACGGAGACGCAAGATCAAACAAAAGGTTGAAGAGGAGGAGCAGGAGGAGGAGGAGGAGGATGGTCTGCCAATGGCCCCGATGGATGAAGACGAGCTGCTGAGTAATGAAGAGCAGGAGACCAGCAGAGGTAGTGGTGGTGATTTTACAGACGCAGCTCAGAGCAGGTCAGACAAGGTGTCATGAGGTGAGGACAGAGTGAGCAGGGAGTTTCTCCAGGTGTATTTATTTACTATAAAACGTCACCAGGGTCTTTTTGACAGTCCTGCACTGCTGCTGAACAAGACAGCTGATTATAACCTTCAATCTCCTACTTTTCTTCTCTAAGTGTGGCTCCATTTACAGTCTTACTCTCACATCTTCAACAGATTCGTCACCAGCAGCAGATCCTCCGTCCAAGAGGACGAAGGTAGAGGAGGCGTTCCAGCTATCAGAGGAGCAGAAGAAGTTGATCCAGGAGGACACAGCCAACAAGAAACTCTGGGATGAAGCCATGGAACACCTCAAAGAGGGGCCGGTATGAACACAGCCTCATTGTTTCTGTCTTAGGCTACGTTTACATGGAAACTCCTGACTTAAAGACGCAAAGATTTTTCCTTTGCCTTTTAGAATTCTTGTGCGTTCAGACGACGATGCTCGGAGACGAGTTAATCCGCTGTAGTGTGCATGCCGGTTCAGTAGATGGCGGTGTAGGTCTGCAGAGAGGCAGCACTGCTACAATACTCGTACGAAGAAGAAAAACTTTTCACAAACAACAATGACGAATAGACGCACAGAGACGCAGGAGTTTCTTTTCTGGACAACAAATCTGTCTGGATAGTTTTGACTGGATAACAAACCGAGCACGGTAAGAGGCTCACACGTTACTCGGCGGACGGCCAAAGCTGTTGTTGTTCCTGGTATGCGCATGCGGTGACATCAGCGTTTCACCCTGAAACGCTCTGATACGGGTTTACACAGAGCTGAATAGAGAGCGTTTTGGAAACTTTCCACCCTGGAGCCCGTTTTCAAAAGTTTCCGTTTTCAATGAGTTTCCATGTAGACGCAGAGCCAAAACGCAATGAAAACTTTTCGGATTTGACCGTTTTCTGCGCCATGTAAACGTATCCTTGAATTGCAAATGTAAATCAACCTTAAGATCTAAAACAAATCATAATGCACGGACAGTTGGTATAAATGGGCTGTTAGAATTAAGCACCCCCTCTTGTGGAATCAAGATGAGAAAAAAACGTCAAATAACTTAAAAACGGATTGTGTTGTAGCCAAAATTCTCCCTGCAGCATTCTAAAATATCCACATTGTGAAGGCAGTCTGTGGTCTTATTGGAGCTTTTTATGAACTGTTCTATGTGAAGCATTTTTTATTACGGAGTAGTTATAAAAGTGTAATTAAACTTTTTTAATGGATAAAGTTATACAAAGAACTTGGCTATATGTTTTGATCTATGTCCTCTTCATTTTCCACCATTTTTCCCCTTCGTGTCTTTGTCGTGTCTATATGAAGAATTTCCTGCACAAGATCGAGCAGGTCTTCATGTGCGTGTGCTGCCAGGAGTTGGCCTACCAACCCATCACCACCGCCTGCTCACATAATGTTTGCAAGGTATCAAGAGGATGTTTTTCTAACCACAAACACCACTCATATCTCTCGTCTTTGTTTTTATTTTTGACCAGTTCCTGTCACATTCTTTCCTCAGAGCTGTCTCCAGAGGTCGTTCCGTGCGCAGGTCTACACCTGCCCCGCCTGCCGACATGACCTGGGCAAAGACTACATCATGATCCAAAACTCGACACTTCAGATTCTGCTTGACCAGTTTTTCCCCGGCTACAGCAAGGGCCGATGAGAGCGAAAACACATTTATGACCAGAAAAATGACAGACACGCACATCCATTCTGTGCACCCATGTATACCGGCAAGTACCTAGAGCTCCACTTTAAACCGCGTTGCGCACACATACTGTACTTACCCACAGGATAATGTATATTGCATATACAGCCATTTCTATGTATACAATCATTCATACACACACCACCTCAGTAGGGACTGACCTCATCTTGTTGAACTTGGACCATCTCCATTAACAACACCAGCCTGAAATTTACTAAGGACAATTTTTTAACCTTCTGTCTCCTGACCTATAAACGCACAAAAACCACCCATTCACCACCTCCAGTTTGAAGCTTTTTTTTTTCTTCCACTGTATAGTTCAGTGGTTTTAAATTTAAATTTAAAACAGTTTTAAACTCTGCCAACCTGTGCAATTTTTGTACTGCAAACAATTAAATGCTTCAAAGTATGAAGTGATTTGTCAAACAGGGAAATTGGATCACTTCATAGGGTGATTTAGGACCAGCACTAAGCTAATTTAGATGATAATGGATGATAAAACACAAAGGTAAACCAGTGAAAAACTGAACAGAGATTGGACAAAGGTCCAGAACCTTAGACACTACAAAAATCCCATGCTGTATGTTGTTTTGGCACACTGTGGTTAAGACGTTACATTTGGAAAACAGCTGGGTGCTACTTACCGAGTGCTTTAAATATTATGAAAAGTAAGGACATCACTGCTCCTTTTAATGTCTGATTTAAAAAAAAAAAATCACAGACTGCTCAGTGAGCAAGTCAAAGTCATTTGGATCTTTTTTTTCAACACATTTTACTTCTACAGATGATTTATTTTTGAAGATCTGTAGAAAATATTCACAACACTGTCCTAAGTGCGACACCAGCTAGCAACGATGACACAGGCAACCAAATTACAGAGTCTTAAGTGACTGCCAGTGAGAAGCGCAGGCTGTGCAACACAGCGCAACATTTTTGCCTCGGCACATCGCAATATCCACATCAACAGACGAAGAGGGAGGAAAGGGGGATATTTACAGGTGCAGGGGGGATTTTCTTTCTTTTCTCAGTCAGCAGAGCTTGTTGTTTAACAGGGTGGGAAAAGTGGAGCATTCATATATTTTGGTGAGTGAAATGATTTACTTTTACTTTCAACACAGAGGAAGAAACTGTGAAGAACTAGTTGTGTTGAGATCACCCCTGTCAAAACATAGTACTTCGTGTCTGTGAAGTAAAAGCACTTGGTGTGCCGTCTACATGGGAAATGAATGGCATGCACAACACACAACATTTAACAGATGCAGTGTGTACAGCAGGCATGTAAGGCTGCACAGTGCGGTGCAACATCCAAAACTCACATTCAGTTAGGACACGGTGAAATGTAGTAATATGTCCTAACATCAGTGTGGTGCATGATTCCCATGTACCTGCTTTGGTTTTCTGTCAGCTCTCCAGTTTTCTTCCTACAGATCAAAACATGTTTCTTAGGTTGGTTAGTGACTACAACTGTAGATTAGTGATAAGCAGTATAGATGATGGATGAATCTGACAGAGGGTTAAATTTTAATTAGAAATGATTATTATTATTATTATTATTATCTTAAAACAGAAAAACAGAATGTCGTCTATGAACATGGATGGAGTAATGGACCTGTGCCTGTCTCATTTGTAACAAAACTACTTCAGTGGGACAGCATATACCGCAGTGTGCTCTTGTATTCTCCCTCGAATGGAGAAATACTGTGTTTTTGTGGAGGTAGGTTTGATGTGGAGCTCTAAATGGTAAAAAAGTGAGGTGTGATGTTTAATAAAAGGGTCACATAATGGTTTTCCAGGTTGTTTCCAAGCAACAGCAATCAGGCAAAATTTCACACAAAGACAGACAGTATTCATTTGACAAAGCAGATAGCTGCTGTTCTTTCAGACCGATTTAGCCCCGTGCTCTAAGAGAGCAGTGTGATCAGGTTCTGCTTCGTCATAGGAAAGCAGTTCGGTGGGTGATGCAGTGCAGGGAAGGCGTGAGATGGAAAATGGAGACATACTTGCGACAATTTGTCATTTTTCGAGCATGGTTTTCATTCCCAGACAAAGTGCTCTCTGCCAGGCAGTCATCAAACAGAAACAGCAAAAATGTGCAGTGTTTACCAGGAGACGTATCAAATGCTTCATAGAAGTGCACTTTGTGAGCAGTCTGACTTTCCAGATTTGTCAGACGAGGCAGAAGGAGATGGATTACTGCACTGTGTGGTACAGACTGTTAAAATGCTGAAGTGACAAAAGTTAGCATCAATCCATGCTTAGTTACATGTTTACTCACATCATTTGATCAGAAATTGACTTAAAACCCTTAGATTGACTGTTTGTGTAGACCTGCAAAAATAAATCTAGATTGAGAATCAAGCGATCAGTCAATCTGTATTTCTATAGCACTTTCATGTAAAGTCTTGTAGCACAATGTGCTTTACATAAAAACAAAGAAGTAAAATAATAGAAATAAGTAAAAGTGAAAATGAAAACAGTGAAAATACAAAACTCCACCTCCCACCCTAACAATCCACATACAGCACACACACTTACACAAAGACACAGAAAACAGAATTAGAGGAGAATAATGAATTATGGCTTCTCATTTATGGATAGAATTATAGCCTCAATTACTTTGATTGACACTGAGATCACCATCATGAAACCCAATCATCTACTGATTTTACAATATTCAATACATGCAATCGTTGAACTTAAAAGCTCTCTACTCTATCACTCTGTATGTTTAATAACAAACAAAAAAATGAGATAATATATCCATTCATCCATCCATTATCTTTGCTGCTTTCCCTGTAGAGGTTGCAGGGGCTTTAGCTGACATAGGGCGAGAGGCGGGGCCACATATTAAGATGGACAACTGTTCACACTCACACTCGTACCTAAGAGCAGTTGAGAGCAAGGTTATAATACTTTTGGATTTGTCATTATAGTTTAGTTTAAGTTAGTTTTGACATTCTTTTTCTAATTATACTTTAGTCTTAGTAAGTTTTAGAGCGGGCATTCTAGGTTTTATTTAATTTTGATTTTTGCAATAAGGCTTAGTTTTAGTTTAGTTTCAGTTTAGTTTTAGTTTTTTCATATCTTATTTGCCAGGTGCAGGATTCAAAAGGTCAGAGTAAGTATTTTATAATACCGTTTATTTTCAAGTCCAACATTGTGCTCACTGCTCAGTCAATGCTGATACTGTACTGTTGGCTGCTGCCTTAAACACAAGAAAATAATATAAACTTAATATAAAAAATATAAACATCAATATGAACTCTCAGCTTCCTTGTTTTCATAGGCTGTATAAGCCTCCTTATGGGTGCTCCTCAAATGGGCTTTGAAGTTTGTGGGATTTTTCCCCTTAAGAAGCGCTCTACATATCTCACCAGTTTTAGTTTCCGCCAGGCACTTGCATTTGTTTGTCTCACTGTCGTACTGAAAAAAATCCCAAATGGGACACTGCCGCCTCCTCCCAACTTTAGCCATTTCTTCCAAGTTGTTGCAAAAACACGTTTCGTCGCAGCACAGAGTGCAGTAAACAAGCACGTCCCAGTACGTCACTATGATGGTGCCGTACGGCGCTGACAACTGCCGAAAACTGTCGTAAAATTGGTGGGAAAATGTGTCGGATTACTTTAAATCCTGAAGGCTAATAAATATTGTCAAAAACGATAACGAAGGACATTTTGTTTGTAATTTTGGTTAGTTTCAGTTAGTTTTGTGAACACAAGATACAGTTTTAGTTTACTTATCATTTTTGTTTTCTTTTCTAGTTTTTATTAGTTTGAGTTAACTGCAATGTGTTTTAAATTTTAGTTTTCGTTTTTAGTTTTGTTTTAGTTAACTATTATAACCTTGGTTGAGAGTCACCAGTCAACCTAATGAGCAAGTTATTGGTCTGTGGGAGGAAGCCAGAGGACGCATGGACCCACGCGTGGAGGGAAAGAACATGCAAACTTCACACAGAGGGGCTCTGACCAATACACTGATCCAACCAGCAGCCATTGTGCAGTAATCCAGGTGCACTACTTGCTGCACCACCGTGTGGCTCAAACACGTCAAAGCTCTGATAGACAAGTGAAAATGTCACATTATGCTGTTCTCTCTCAATCTCAACTACTCAGCTTTCATAATTGCATGAGGTAGTAACTGCAATTGAAATTAAGAATCAACTTATTTCCCAGCCCAACTGAGAATCAAATAAGTCTAACATTGATCTAACATTAAACAAAATGTTTCGGGTACATCTTGAACAGTTTTGCAAAAGCAGGTGGCAGCACACATAAATTCTTGGCAAACAATGAGCAGCCATGTCTACATAATGCATTAAGTGACTTTGAATAGTCTTCATAATGAAAAATATATGTCAAGATCCCTCACAATCACAGATTTATAAGGCACAACATTCACAGATAGTCATACAACCTTAGCCATGTCCACTTTCAATCTTTTTTTTTATTACAACTTGAGTTTCTGAACAGATGAGCAGCTTTTAGCCCTCAAGTTTTGTTCAAAAATGTACAGTTGGTAGATTCAACTGCAACTAATCTAACCTGAGCTAGTTATTTAGGCCCAGCTGAATTTAGAGAAGAATTATTTTCATTTGGTATTCATTTTTTAGTCTGCATTTTTTAAATCCATCTTATTTTTCCTCATTTTATAAGGGAAAAAGTCAGACAATCACTGTTGCCTTAAATGGGACTAATACTGACGTCAGAATACACAATACTGTAACCTGTTACACTGATCACTGTGTCAGAGAAGGGGATCACAGAGTGAATGTGCACAAATCATGCCATGAATTTACAGACTGATGTGACAAAATAGACAAGAAATACTCAACCTGTCACTAGGACGGTGGTTCAAGGCTCGCTCCTTCCTCCACCATGCACAGGACACCCTTAAAGAAGAGACTAAGCTTTCAATCAACTACTCAGATTAAAGAGAAGATGAGTGAGAAAATATTCATTACTGACATTATTTAGTGTTCTGGGATTATTTATGGGTAATAATAAAAGCATTTGGTTGATGCAAACAGCTGATGTTTGTTAAAATCCTTACTGTAATTAGAGCTGGGCAAAAAATTGATCAAATCGATTAATTCGAATTATTTTCTGCAGAAGATTTAAAAAATTAAAAATCTAGATTTTTTTTCTTGCCTCAGTCCAATTGTAAGTAGTTGCAATTTTTGAAAAAAAAATTACAATTGTCGTGGCGGTCGGCCTTGTAGGGTTTGCACAAGCACTTTTATAGGCTTGTATTTGTTATTTAAGTAGATTAAATATTGGTCAGAGAGTTTCATGCTAATACTGTAAAAATACCTCAGCTTTTTAGTGTTTATGTAGACAAACCTGCCTACGTTTATGCTACATAATCAACCTTTTATGACCCAGACTTTGACTTTAAGAGGGAAACATTTAGACAACATAAAGGCAAAACTTGATTTGGTTCATTTTTATGTCACTGGGAGTTTTGTTTCTTTTAGGGAGGGAAAAATCGATTAAAATCATAAATCGAGTGTTATGGAAAAAAATAGGGGATTTTATTTCTAGGCCATATCGCCGAGCCCTAACTGTAATTTACGAGTTTTATTTCATTTATTTTGAGATATTAAAATGTTGTGCTTTCTTCATAGACCCCAGTTTAGGTCTGTCTTCATTCATTTGAAAAAGAATCAAATGACTTCAGTAAGAATCAGAGTTGGTCAAAAAATGAGTTGGCTTGAGTTGGTTTCAAAAGGGACAGAGGCAAGCAACAACACATTTAGTCTGATCTAGTAACAGTAACTAAGGAGGGCGGGGCGTAGGAGGATCACTTCCTGGAATGAGTGGAGCTTGACAAAGGGTTAATTTTGTTTTTAGGCTTTAATGTCTGTTCGTCTGACCTCAGCTTTAGTGTCGCATACTTTAATCAAATTGAGCAGCAGAATCAACACAAACTGTTGATCTTTACAGCTGCTTGTGTTTGATTTCTTTTCAATATTTGATAACTTATCTCATTAGAAGAAGAAATAAACCCCTTTATGTCCACTTGTTAATCAGTATCAATGCAGCCATTCAGCAATTGAAGAATAAAATGATAAAAAGTCTAAAACATCTTCATATGCTGCCTAAATTTAGCCTTTAAAAGGGATATTTGGGAGAAAGTGATACTGAACAATTGGAAAAACTCACACTGGAGGTTTTATCTTGATTGAAACAAAGCTTGGTTTACCTGAATAAAGTTGGATCTTATTTTCTTCCAAACAGTCCATTCTCTAAATTCAGTCCGATTGGAAATTTTGTATCCAGTCAGATACTTTAGTGCAGTTTGGGCCTTAATGTTTAAAACTGTTCAAACTCTGGAGGTGGTTTCTGTTTAAATGTAGCCCCTCTCCTGAGGTAACACGCTGCAGTACACATCAGCCTCTTACTGCTCTGTTGATGTCCAGTGTTACCCATAATCCTTCTGTTCTCATCGGCTGGATGTTTGTTCGTCTGTGGTGATGTCCGTCTCTGTTCGTTCATTCATTCAGGTTTTTTTTACTGTTCACTCAACAAACATGCAAGTACAAGAAGCTACCATGGTCTCTTCAAGCTAACTGTGATGTGCATTCCTTCCACTGTTGCTCAATCTTGTTCAAAGGTCACTTTTTCCTCTTCTTGCGTTGACTGGCACGCTCACCGCTCTGGTTTCTATCTGCTGTGACCCTCTCTCTCTCGCCCTCCTACAGTGAACTACAATACTAACACTTTTTAGACGTCTTGTGGACGCTTGGCTTCAGTGCTGTGTTGATTTTTTTTACTTTTATTGCACTCTTGAAGTTTGAAAAAGTTGTATTTTAATTTTCCTAGTATGCTTACTACTATCTATGTTTGTACGCCAGTTTTCTACTATTTTTAGTTGCCTCTCTTCTGTTTTAATCATTAGTCATTTTCATGTGGCAAACCTCAAACATTTGCAGCATATGCCAGTCTGAGGAGTTTCATTGCTTCATATTGTGATCGGAAATTTTATACATGTCATAATAATACTTGATATGTACCTATTAAATATTTGGATTCCAGAAAACACTCGGCTTTTGTCTTTGTATTTTTTTAAGGGGATACATGGAGTTAATGCATGATTCTTGTTTTGGAAAATTCCTATTTGCTCTACTAGATTAAATGTTTATTTCTGCATCAAGAATTCAACACCCTATGCCAGGGATCATAAATTACAATTGTACAAGGGCCAGTTTTTTTTTTTTTTTTGCTTGACAGATGTTACGGGAGCCAGGTTAAAAATAACAAAAATATTTTGGTTTAACCAACGTATCAGTTTTATAAATATACATATATATGTATACACACACACACACACACATTTGTGCCCAAAAGTTTACACCCCCCAGCAGAATTTCAGATTTTTTGGCCTTTTCTCAGAAAATATGAATGATAACACAAAAACCTTTCTGTCACTCATGGTTAGTGGTTGGGTGAAGACATTTATTGAAAAAAAGATTAGTTTACTCTTTTTAAATCATAATGACAACAGAAACTTCAGAAATTACCCTGTGCAAAAGTTTACACCCCCTGGCAGTTTTGGCCTGATAACATGCACAAAATTTGATCTAATTTGATCGTGATCTATTAGCTTGTAAACTGTGTGTGTGTATGAAAGCTCAGTGAGTTTCTGAGCTCCTGAAAGACACGTGCATCTTTCACTCAGTGCTACGTTGAAGTTTCTGGTTTCTGCGTCATGGGTAAAGCAAAAGAATTGTCAAAAGATCTGCGAGAAAAGATATTTCAACTGTATAAAACAGGAAAAGGATTTTAAAAGATATCTAAGGAACTGAGGATGCCAAGAAGCACTGTTAAAACTCTAATGAAGAAGGGGAGAGAGAGGGATTCTGTTGAAATCAAACCACGGTCAGGCAGACCAACAAAAATTTCAGCTCCAACTGTTTTTTGGACAATTGTTAGAGATGCAAAGAAAAACCCTCAAATAACTTCTGCTGAAATACAGGACTCTCTGAAAAAAATTGGGGTGGATGTTTCAAGATCCACAATAAGGAGACTCTTGAAGAAACATGGGCTGCATGGTCGGGTCGCCAGAAGAAAGACATTTCTACGCAAATGCCACAAAATATCCCGTTTACAATATGCCAAACAGCACAGAGACGAGCCTGAAAACTTCTGGAACAAAGTAATTTAGAGTGATGAGACCAAAATTGAACTTTTTGGCCACAACCATAAACGTTACATTGGGAGAGGAGTCAACAAGGCCCACGATGAAAGGTACACCATTCCTACTGTGAAACACGGAGGTGGATCACTGATGTTTTGGGGATGTGTGAGCTACAAAGGCACAGGGAAATTGGTCAAAATTGATGGAAGGATGAATGCAGCATGTTATCAGAAAATACTGGAGTAAAATTTACACTCATCGGCCCAGAAGCTGCGCATGGGACGTTCTTGGACGTTCCAACATGACAATGATCCAAAACACAAGGCCTAATCAACCTGCCATTGGCTACAGCAGAATAAAGTGAAGGTTTTAAAGTGGCCATCTCAGTCTCCCGACCTCAATGTCATTGAGCCACTCTGGGGAGATCTCAAATGTGCAGTTCATGCAAGACAGCCCAAGAATTTACTTTTTGCCAAGAGGAATGGGCAGTTTTACCATCTGAGAAAATAAAGACCCTCATCCACAACTACCACAAAAGACTTCAAGCTGTTATTGATGTTAAAGGGGGGAATACAAGGTATTAAAAACAGGGGGTGTAAACTTTTGAACAGGGTCAATATTGAAGTTTCTGTTGTCATTATGATTTAAAAAGAGTAATGTAATCTTTTTTTCAATAAATGTCTTCACCCAACCACTAACCATGAGTGACAGAAAGGTTTTTGTGTTATCATTCATATTTTCTGAGAAAAGGCCAAAAAATCTGAAATTCTGTGGGGGGGTGTAAACTTTTGGGCACAACTGTATATATACATATCTATCTATCTATATATATCTATATCTATATATATCTATATATATATATATGTATATGTATATGTATATATATATATATATATATGTATATATTTATATATATATATATATATATATATATATATATATAGATAGATAGATAGATAGATAGATAGATAGATAGATAGATAGATAGATAGATAGATAGATAGATAGATAGATAGATAGATAGATATCCAGCAACATACATGAAACTTGACAGGCACAAATTTAAAATAAGTGGGAGTTAAACAAAAAAATAAAACCCAGCAGCTGTTATAATTCTGTTTAATGCCATACAATATATCATACTTATGTTTTTTATACAGAACAAATGTAAGTCTGTTGTACAGCAAAGCTGTGCATAGCACATTTAAAACCTGATAGAATAATGTAACAGCTATAAAGTGCATAAATGATAAATACATAAATAAAAAACTACATCGAAATTATTCAAACTAAATCTTGGAATACAAAAAGATTAATGTAGAATGCTCAGGATTTTATGTTCCTTTTCTTGATTGACTTTTTCTGCCCTTAAATGCTTAAATTTCTTTTTTGTAGTGTAACTTCAAAGGTGTGAGGCTGACATAATGATCCACCATGTTGTCTTCGGGTGGGTTTTGGGGACAAAATGTGCGAAATGTGATTTTTGAATTTGAGTCTACAAAAGTTTACTAAAGCTATCATCATCTTAACTGACCTATAATCTGATAACAATAGTTACCAATAAGAAAACCCCTCACCTTGTAACTGCTGAAATGATGTCCGTTCATGATCCTTTTTGGTCTTTACAAGCTCTTGTCGCTTAGTGATGTGTTGTTTTATTAATAGACAGGCTCATTACAAAATCTGAACACAAGATGTCGCTAAAGTGCCAGTTTCTACACACTGCTCCTTTAAGTAAGCAGCTCTATTTTTTGTGAAAGTGGAGGTATAATAATTGTGCTTCAGCTTTCTTCGTTATAGTCAAACTTCTAAATGTCTTGTGATTGTTGTTGTGCTTAAATTCACTGATTGAAT
This sequence comes from Scarus forsteni, assembly GCA_036419115.1. Lineage (NCBI taxonomy): Eukaryota > Metazoa > Chordata > Actinopteri > Labriformes > Labridae > Scarus > Scarus forsteni. The sequence continues at coordinate 26,322,294 of JAZDUH010000359.1, forward strand.
AACATTGGTTGACATGTGATGACTTTGGAGACCCTGGAGTACAATGAACACTTTATGTTCAAGGAAACAGTTTGAAATTGTTTTAGTGTTTGGGATGTGATGCATCATCCTGCCGAGTGAGTCAAGACCCACTGGATGCACTGTGGGCCTTAAGGGAAATACATAGTCTGCGACAACATTCAGATAAACTGTGTCATTTAAAGATGCTCAGTAAGTAATGAGGGGCCCAAAGTGGGCCAAGAAAATATCTGCCACGCCATCACACCACCCACACCTGCCTAAATTACTGACGTAAGGCAGGATGGATCAATGCTTTCATGTTTACAGCAGATTCTGACTCCACCATCGTCCTGTTTCTGCAGTAATGGAGACTCATGAGGACAGGCGACATTTATTCAGCCTTTGCCCGTGTGAACTGTAGTCTATATTTCCTGCTCTAGATGACAGGAGTGGCTTCCTGTGTGGTCTCCTGCTGCTGAAGCTTCAATATTGCTGTGTTGTGCATTTAGAAATGGTCTGCATGCCCTGGCTGTAAGGACGGTTGAGTCATGTCAGCCAACCTCTTTATTAGAGTTGATTTTTTTTTCTGTCCACCAGAGGCCACCAGTGCACTGCCAGACTACTTCACCTGGAAACTGATTATGTACAAAAGTCTTGTTTTGCTCTCTTGAATGCAGCCTCAAGTTTACCTGACAGTAGAGCCCCCTTGTGGTAGAAGGAAACACTACATGAACTGAATGTTCAATCTACTGCTCTTTTGTAACTGACCTGATTTCCCCTTTTTTCACACTGGCAGCACAGATTACTTGCATGTAATAGTAGTTACCAAATAAATCGCTTATATCACAAGAGAAGGAGTGTCATTGAGCCATTTTAGAGTTTGTAAAGATGTATGTATAAAATCACTTAGTATGATATACAATTATTGAAACAACTAACTTTTTTTATCATCAATTAAAATGTCTTTTCATGGGCAATCCTCATCTATTTTATGCTAATTTATGAAAAAAAAGGAACATGTAAAAGGCTCCAGGTTTGCTTTCTTTTCAACACGTTGACACTGATCCCTGATGTTCCAGAAAATAGGTGTCGTACCTCAACTTTCTTTCAGAACTTCTTTTTGCATGCCTATAAAGGTCTTTTTTTCAGCCCTGCTCATAACAAGCTGTTTATGGTTGATCCTCTTAGGCTGCATCTGACCACACCCTTCTTAAGAGGTGGATGCAGCTTCAGTTTTCAAGCAATGTGCTCTAATGTTTACTTTGGCAACACAGAAATGCCTTGATATTTAATAAAGCTAAGTCAACTCTGGGACAAAATACCTAGCTCATGCCACTTTTTTGGCATGTCTATAAACCCCTCTTTTTTAGTCCTGCTCAGAATAGACCGTTTAAGTTTGGAAATGGTATAGTTGAGGTTGCAAATTAGCTAACGCCCCGTGACCTCCCCCTTCTGTTTGAATGTCCAACTTGAAGGACATCCTACTGTAACTTCACCAGGTTGTAACTGTAACACATCTGCCTAGGAAGAGGTGCTATTCTCCCCTCGTCCAAGCTCAGATGTAAACAGACTGTACCATCTTGCCAGCCAGGACTGTGCTCTAATGTTTCCTGCAGCTGAACACACATACCCAGATACATTCTTTCCAGTGAGCCAACTGTGCTGTGAACAAACACCTAACTCAGGGGGAGTTTTACATGTAAGGGAGGTGGCATATCCCCTTACAGCGCCATTGGATTAAGTTTTTGAAACTGTTTGAGCTTCCATTTTCTGAAGAGGTGAGAAAAGATTTTTCTGATGTTCGTACAAAAACAAGTATTGAGTGCTTTGCTTAATATGTGACATTTAACAGACGTAACAGAGTGGTACTGGGGGCGCTTATTTTTGTAGACAAACCAGAGAATTAGCATCCCTTTGGTTCCCTTTACGAAAAGCCTCCTGGAATTGTCTCTTTTACTGAGTTCTGAGGTGGCATGGTGGGGTGCTAGCAGGTCTGTGTTGACTCTGCATGCTCTAAATTGCACTTAGGAATGAGCATGAGTGTGAATGGTTGTCTATGTGGCCCTGTGACTGGCCACCAGTAAAGAGTGTATCCTGCCTTTCAACCAATGTCAGCTGGGATAGGCTCCTACCCATATGACCCTGGAGGGGATGAGCAGTATAGATAATGGATGGATGGATGGATGGATGGACTGAATTCTGGGACCGTTATGGACAGTGAGGTCTTTGGAGAAATAAAAACAAATGTTAACTTACAAGATTTGTTCTTTATGATAATCTTAAAAATACCTAACTTACATGTACGGTAAGCTTAGTCAACAGCGGTGGGAGCTAAAAGCTATTGAGGAAAGCCAGGTTAAAGAAACAACTGTTTGGGTTTGACTAACAAATTACAACATGGTTATTTTAACAGCAACCACACGTCATAAGTAAAACGCCACCTTGTAACCTCTTATTCGAGAATGTTCTAATATAATGAAGTAATCAAGTTGGTGCCCGTGGCTGTAGTGGAGTTGTACATATTACCATCTCTTAAAATATAAGAAATGATTGCATCAGGGTCCCAGGCCATTTTGTAGTTACTTCCGCCAAAGAGGTTATGCTATCGCTGGCGTCTGTTTGTTTTTTGTATGTTTGTTTCTCCATTAGTAACATTACAAACAAAGTCATGGACGGATTTTGATGAAATTGTCAGGAAATGTCCAGATCGGGACAAGGAACAAATGATTAGATTTTGGGAGTGATCCGGATCAGTGTAAAACTGCCATGATGAAAAATGCTATTTTCGTGAATAACTGCCTGTTTAAAATAGATATCACTATGAATCTAGTTGCTAATGACATGTTTTCAAGGAATCTAAATTTTTAGATGAAATAAAGGTAGGACTAATATTTAAGGTGAAAATCACCACAAGGGTGAGGACTGTGGCGCTGGCGGAGGTCTACGCTCTCCCAGTGCTTTTCTAGTTGTATTGTATTTGTTTCTAGCACCCTTCCTTTTAAAAACACAACAGTGCTTTAAAATTCAAAAGCAGGGATAATTACCTCCGCCAAGGTTATGTTTACGGGAGAGTTTGTCTGTCTGTCCGTCCGTGAACAAAATAACTCAAAAAGTAATGGATGGATTTTGATGAAATTTTCAGGAAATGTTCAGCATGGGAAAAGAAAGAACTGATTTGATTTTGGTGTTGATCGGATCAGCGTCCAGCCGCCATGGCGAAAAATGGGATTTCTGTGAATAACTACTGAACTAAAATAGATATTAAATATCCAATTGCTAATGTTGTGTTTTCATGGTCAAGGAATCTAAATATTTCAATGAAATAAAGGTAGGACTAATATTTATGGTCAAACTCACAATATTGCTGAGGACTGTGGTGCTGGTGGAGGTCTGCGCTCTCCGAGTGCTTTCTAGTTATATATGCATTTTGTGTTGCAAAATGTTAAGTTCAATCTCATATGCATGCTTTAATTCATCCATTTAACTGAAAAGCTGTGGTAACCACAAGTGCTACAATGCTAGCTCACATTTGTGTTTTTTTCAACAATACTCAATAAACACAACACAGACCATTGTTTTTTTTTTGGTTCGTTTTATTATCACAGAGCACAACAGGTACCACTATGCAGGTGAACAACAAACGTAATACTATCCTCCATAAAAGTCAAAGGAATGCTAATTCAAAAAAACAAAACAAAACCCAATCATAACATCACAGCATTTTTCAACCTCCAAATCAAACTATCATAATATTGTCTGATATACATGGCAGGAAAAAAAATAAGCAAAATATTTGTACCAATTTGTTTGTTTTAAGATCTTAAAGCCTCTGTATCAGACGCGTGCAACAGCATCCATCTTCTCACTGCGCCTCTAAATGGATTCACTATTCAGCTATAAAAGTACCACGCATTGGGGCTGTCGCTCGAGTGTAACCTTAAAAAGTCCTAATACTTTAAAGAGGGTATTAGTGCTACAACGTAAAACTGGTCCCACTGAAACACATCAGTCATTCAGTTCAGAGAGAAAGAAAACATGGGACGCACTTTAAATCATCTTTTTGCCAATTTAAAGAAAGCTGGAGTACCCGAGTGTAAACCTGATGACCTTTTTGTTGTACATTCAAGAAACAAAAAATCCTCCACCTTTATCTATCGTAAAAAGAAACACTGATAAAAACACAAAGCTGAGGATGGAAATGATACATGAAGTAAACTATGAAAACTGCAAAATGATTGGAAATTTGAACTAAATCTTTCCTCGTTTAAAGGTAAGTAATCCATGGAAACAGTATAATAAACACAGTTATAGGTGGTGGAAATAGATGCACATAATTACGTATTCCCTTCTAAGTCATGAGGAAATAAATACTTGCGTACGGAGGGAGATGTCTGAACAAAGACGGAGGTTTGTATTAAAGCTGGGACGGGATCAACAAACAGAGAACAGGACGTGAAGAGGGGGGGGAAACGAGTATTTCGAGGGGTGGGGATGGAGGGGCGATCCAGAGGGCTACTCCTCGTCCGAAGAGTCCCGGTCAAAGTTGTAGGCCATGAAGAAAACGTCGGGTCGGGGTGGGACGAGGGTATGGCCCGGTTTCACAATCTCAAAGCCCAGGAAGCTGAACGTACGTACCAGTTTAGCTGAGGGATAAAGAGCACCGATTGAGTCAGAGCACAGAGGGTAGAATAGGTTTTGTTTTGGGTGGAGATAAGAGTAAACGGCACATACCACGATCATCTCTGTTCTTGTAGAAGCAGACAAACACGCTGACGACTTTCAGATGTTCTTCAGCATACTCCAGAAGCGCTGCAAAACTGGAGGGAGAACAGGGAGGTGATGTTAGATAAGCTGCTGCTCAGAGTTTAAGATGCAAGAAAAAAGAAAGTCAACTCAAGAAACAGCCTGTGAATTTAATCTCTTCAAGCATTGGTTTCCATTCTGATGACTCTCTTTTCTATTTTTCTTGTACATTTTACTAGTTTAATCATCATACTTATTTTTTTCCCTCTGCCCCGTCTTCCCTGATTTCTTTTTAAATCTTGAAGCGTAACTACCTTGCAGTAGGCTGTTAAATGAACAGCATACTGCACAAAAAATAATCCTCGCGTGGCAGCATATCTTTGATTAAGTAAACCAGAAAAGTCTTGATCAGTATCATCTACGTTTTAAGACACTCCACCATTAAAGAGTAAAGTTAAAGCATGACTTTAAGACAGTTTATGACCTCATAAAGTGACTACAATTCACAGTTTCCGCAGAGGTGCATCAACCCGGGAATATTAAGCCTCTAGAGAAGCAATGGACCACTGGTGACCAAATGAAGCTTAACTCACTCTTGGTGTTGTGAACAGTCAGAAAACACGACAGAACCTGCTACACTGGTGCACCAGCACAAACTGGGATATGTCAGAGAAACAAATATGTCTAGCCTCAGACTGCTGGTAAATAATCAAAGGACTTGTTTTGCTGAAAAAGCTTCACTAAATCTCTTTTATGAAACACGAGGATATGGTATAAAAATTAGTCAGTACTGTATTTGAAAAGAAACAGCAAAATTATGCACTTCAGAAACTGTTTATCTCTCATTTTATTGCATCTGAGAAGCTAAAATTGGCTTCAATTCAAGTTTATTAAACCATGCTTTAAATTTATGCTTAAAAACACTGTTTGTATAATCAAGCTTTATGAGAGATATTTGCAATTCTTTTGTATCCTTGCAGAGCAGATGGACCTGCCTGATTCTGAACCGTCTTGCTGACCTCCATTGTCCAATGACCACACTCAGCTCAAAGCTTAATTGCCCAATCAGGGAAGAGAGGCGGGAGCAGCAGACGTGACACCAGGAAGTGACTACATGTTTGAAAACAATGGTTGCTTCTGAAGCTGTCTTAAAAACTGTGTTTTTTTAGATTTATTTTTTATGTATTTTGTGCCTTTATTGATAGGAGAGAAACAGTGGATAGGCTTGTGAAAGGGGGAGAGAGAGTAGGGGAAGACACTCTGTAAACTGATCTCAGGATGGATTCAAACCTGGGCCGGCAGCAGCAAGTACATGGGGTGCCTGGTTGCAAACCGCTCCGCCAAACCAGCACCCCTGTTTTTTATTTTTTAATCAGAAATGGACTCCATTTTTCCTGTAAACAGGAGCTAAGACTGTAACTTGAGGTTTGTTTTAAACAAACTGGCAGAGAACACAGAATTCCTCAATGGACATGCTGGTTAGCCCACAGTTGTCATGGTTACTCAGTGATACTGAGTGAAATCTGCTCTCCTGAGAAATTCACCGGGAAAAGTTGTAAGGATTGTTTGACAAGGTTAATGTCACATGTAAGTGTTAAATGATACATCTGTGTGGAATGACTGAATGTGAAATGATAGTCTTAATCTAATTTAAGCTAACGGCTGTAGCGGCTAACTATTGTTAGCCACTACATATAGTTGCTACGTACGCCATGTCACACACAGCAGCTTTGGTGGATATAGATTGGTCTGTGATGAGTGCGATGAGCTGAACGATTGTCCAATCACAAGCTGTTGTTGTTTTTTTTAAGGCTCTACCCTTTGAAAACATTTTCAAACTGCTCTTTCCCAGACGGACCAGTGAAATATTTCCATGGTTAATATATGGAGCTGTCCATCTGGCGAGTCAGGTTTGTGTATCCTTCCTGCTCTCTCCATTAGCTTCAACATCTAACAGTCTTTTCAATACTGGATTAACAGCCACAGTAATTTCAGGGTGTACTTACACTATAATTCACATCTCAACATTTTGAGATGTCTTAACTGTTACAGAAAAAATAGAAAACTTTCAAGACTGTGCTTACCATGGACACTCTAATGTGCTCAATCCAATACACAGTAAGAAATCCTTTGAAGATTAAAAAGAGTGAAGTGCAAACGCATTAGGATGAATTCTTGTCTGCATTTCATGGCTCAGTGTTTCTGTCGAGCTGTTTGTGCAACAGAAGATTCACAAAGTGAGAGTGTTTGAATCCTATGATGACACAGGCGAGAATGCTACTGTGCCGACTAAAATGTTTTGTTTTTCCGACTGTTGAAAATAATCCCCTTTGAATTTCCTTCTCAAGTTCCAGTAACTGACTTTATGACTCAGCAAATAAATAAATTGAGTTGAAGGTTCAAGGACACTCGAATCTATTTCCTGTATTGTCTGTGCCAGCTTCTACTTGATATAATCTGAAATGAGTAGACTTTGTGACTCGGTTTGTTCTACATCAGTCTTGAACAGAACTTGAAATACTTCCTGCTCTGCCTCACCTCTCCTTGCTGCCTTCAGGAAGAGGGTCAAGCGGTATCTCCACGTAAAGTGCGCTGCTGCTCAGCACAGCATCCCACTGGATTGTCTTGCTGACGGTAGGACGACTTTGGAAGTGGAGTATCCCAGGGCGACCGTTCCCCGCTGGCTCCTCCGTTACAGTCAACTTTCGATCCTAGAAACACAAATCTTGTTAATCATCTACCGTAGCTGAAGTGAGTCAGTGTCTCGTGAGTGCTCAGCCACACTCAGTCAGCCATTTGATCACGTCTGCCGCACAGCGTGACTGCAGACATGATCAAATAAGCACAACTCAGGAGGAGTGTGTTTACTAATTTGATGACTTGTACGTTTGTGCACTTACTGAGTAGAGTTGCCGAGCTGAAGGAGTGTGATCCCGCGTGCCATTCCCTCGCCCACCTGGGATCTTCAGGGGTGGGAGAGGGGCATCAGGAGCACCACAGAGGCCCCGGGCCGCGGGTACTACTACAGTGCAGGGACAAGCTGAGGAAGAGGACAGAGCTGTTAGTGCAAAATCCAAACATACTTTTAAACGTCTTTCTTTTATCCTGGATTTTTTCTTAATGACACTTTAAAGCTTGAAGTGAAAAAAAGCCTTGAAAAATAAAGTACTGGACTGAATATAGCTAAATAAACATTTATTTAAATAAAACAAAGAGGTCACAAGTGTCCTCCAGACTCAGATGTGATTCCTCATCGTTACAGAAGCTAAAATTCCTGACTTATCTTCATCCAACTGCAACACTCTGAAAACATTTTATAAATTCTCAGACTGCCATGTCATTTAAGCATCCAAAAACCAACACGTGACACCAAAGCAGAGCTGGGCAAAAAAATCGATTACGAAAAATTACAATTTTCATGATGGTCTGCCTTGTAGGGTTTGCACAAACCCTTTTATGGGCTCTTATTTGATATTAAAGTGGATAAAATATTGATCAGAGAGTTTCATGCTAATACTGTAAGAACACCTCAGCCTCTTAGTGTTTATGTAGACAAACCTGCCTACGATTATGCTACATAATCAACCTTTTATGACCCAGAATTTGACTTTAAGAGGGAAACATTTAGACAACATAAAGACAAAACTTGATTTGTTTCATTTTTATGTCAACGGGAGTTATGTTTCTTTTAGGGAGGGAAAAATCGATTCAAATCGCAAATCGGGTGTTGTGGGATTTTATTTCTAGACCATATCGCCCAGCCCTAGCTTCTCAGTTTATTTTCCAAAAGTGCGTCACACTGTTTTCAGCATTTTAAACGTAGTGGTCTCTTCTTAAACTCAGCAACAGTGAATGAAGCTGTTAACAGAGCCCCAAACATTAACCAAACACAAACAAGCTCTCAATTCTTATGTTGACCAAACTCTGGATAAAAACATAAATCTTGTGATCTATCCCATATTTTGTCCAAAGCAGCAGCGATTTTTCACAAAAATCAACAGAAAACAGAGGACAAACAGCCTTATCACAATTGTTCTGATCATGACATATCTGCAAATTCACATTCTTAAAAAAAAAGGAAAATTACAGATATCTAAAGAAGTAGGGATGAAAAAGACATAAATTAAAGGAGAAGCAACATGATGTTTTAATCTCAATCATCTACCTTTCACAAATATCACATGCCAAAATGACGAAATGTCTATCTGTTGATTTCTCAGTAATCAAGGCCGTGTAAATTCATTACTAATGTTGAAAAGAGACTAATGAGTTTGATATTTGGAGATTTAAAATGCCAAATCAGGAAAAATGCTACAACAGAAGGAAACAGGGAGAAAGTAATCAAAGGTGTAAGGGTTCTAAATCAGACATTTACATGTTTGACTGTTTATAAGTTTCAAGAGAAGTGGCCAAATCAGTAAACTTACATGACAAAGGAATTGTAAAACAAGTTGAAAAGAACAAGTAGTTAATTCAATTTAGAGGACCCCACTGTTGGGACAGTTTACCGAGTCACATCAGAACCAGCTCCAGTTCTAATCATTATAGTAGTTTTTACCTCCTCTCTTTTGCTAACACTGAATCGAGGATTATTCTGTTTGCCCAAATTTCATCTGTTTGAACTGTGGAGATTCTGTTTTTTTCTTGCACTCGATGAGCCCTTGTGGGTTTCTTTGGCCCCTCTTGCACATCTCCTTTCTGTTGTAACTTTGTTTAGCTAAGTATTATTATATTATGTCTAATTTTTAGTTCTTTTTCATATTACATTTCATTTCATATGTGCAATAAAAAAGGGATGCTCATTATTGGCACTACAACACTGGAGAAGTTAAAAGTCTAAAAAAGGTCATTAGTGCTCTTGGCAGATATGAACATTATCCTGATATTTACAAACAGTATATAAAGACCACATAATACCAGGAGAGCACACAGCTGTACTAGAACACTTCACCTCCCGTTTACTGCATGTCCATATTTATAAATAGTATGGCTTTACAAGAGAATAAATAATATTCATTTAAGGCAGAGAAAGTAATGATAATGTTGCTACCACGCTTCTTTCGAGGTGCGAACACTTCGACCCCATCCTGTCCTCTCTTTACAGACTTCCTGTTCATGTTAAAATGATTTTAAGGTTGTTTTGTTTTCAATCTTTAAATGGATTTGCACTTAAATACATCTCTGACCTTTTACTAAGTCTATACCCTGCTGAGATCTTTGAGGTCTGTAAACTCCCCGTCCTCGCTGAAGCAAGGCTAGAAACTTAAGGTGGGTTGGGTCTTTTATAGAAGCTACCGTCTGAGGACAGAATGACCCCCCGCCCTAACTTTTTCACATCTGACTTTAAGATTTGCTTCTACTCGTAGGCTTCTAATTCAGCATGGGAGATGTGTGGTCCCAATTTATGAGTTTATTCTCTTCCTGTGGATTTATTTTGTTAATTAGTTTTTTTAACAAACAGTCTCATGCTTTCATTTATTTTTAAGAGTTTTTATGATTTCATTATACTTAATTATGTGTTTTTAGCCACTGTGTTTTTACTCAAGGTTATGTTTTAGTTGCCATTTGCTAAGTTTCTTTGTTTATGAAGAAATTTCAAACATTATTAACAGATAATAATGACATTTTCAGGGAATGTTAGCCATGCCACACAAAAGAAGTGAAACAATTCTGGTGGCAATCCGAAGCGAGACATGGATCCAGGAATTTTGAAGGATTTCATTAGGCAAGGAAGCTCACATATTGCTGTTCTATTCATAAGTAATGGTTCGATGATCAAGTTACCATCACAATAAGATTCCTTAACCCTGAAACCCCTCACCTAGCCCTCAGAATCATGTTGATATCATTAGTAAGAGAGTTACTTAACAAGAATGATCTGGATCAGAACCAATCTAATTATTTTTAATTCGGCCATGACCAACATCTCCTGAAAACTTCAACGAAATCCATCCTGTAGTTTTTGTGTTATCTTTCTGATAACCAAACAAACACCAGCATGATTACACCTTCTTGGCGAAGGCAATATTGTTGAAAATGTCTCAGAGAACTTAAAGTTTTATTTACTATCTACTTGGTAATTACTGCAAAGAACTTTGATAAACATATTTTTTCATCTGAATTAAGTGGATTTGATTCTGTATATTAAAAGTCAGATTTCTGGGAAATGCCCAACTTGCTGATGATGTAATTGGTTTTCAATCAGCACATCGGCTGGTCTCTGTTTTGACTGATAAAACAGCAAAGTGGTTTAAGTCAATTTTGGAAAAAATTCTCCGTGCATTTGATGGGAAATCAAGAGTGACTTTCTTAGACTGGCGGAATAACAAAGAGGCATTCTTCTCAATACACCGGGCTGATAAAGGATTGGACTGAAGGTCCATGGATACCCTGATGACTGTAACCCCCTGTTGTCGTCACGAGCTCCTGTTTAAAGGTTGCTGCCTGTTGCGTAATAACGAACTTGACACCGATGTCAGCTCACGAGACCAACGTGGTTAAAAACATGTGCCCACCTGAGGAGGATCTTTTTGGCTCCCGAGTCATTTTAATACCTGTTATTTTCAACCTCTAAAATACCATTATTTTTCAAATGATAGCATTTCTTTTATAACACTTAAACTTCAGCTATTAGACGGGTTACTACTTTAGACATAAGGTTGAGGACTACTTCTCATTAATTCCTTAAACACTGTAAATAATCACCCGCTGCCCCGTTTCTTTAGCCCTACGGTCAGTGAGCAGATCCATCAGGTATTTAAAGAGGCTAACAAGACGGGAACATGATGCTCTGCCTGAGATCGTTTAGATTCAGAACATTCCCATAAAAACAACCAGCCATGTTTACTACCGAGCATTACACCCTTATCACAAAGCACAGTCATAATTATTGTTTAGCAAATTAACTGACGCAGTAAATTGCGCTGACGTAAGATAAGGTCGACGCCGTTTAAAGCTAACGCAGGCTAACGCTTGTAAACTAGTTTAGCCAGAAACACTAACTACGTCAACGACATTACTGCAACAATTAAACACACAATGACGACAATATTAGCCTGCTTATGTTGTTTACACTGACGTAAGTTAATATGGAGCACGGAGGTAAACAAGGACATTTCAATTATTTTACTTCCGCGTTTCCAAAGCTTAGCTACCTGCTAAATTAGCTTAGCCACCCATCCCCCACTCCAGGTTAGCCTCTAGCTAAGACTCGTATTTTCCAAAATGTACTTACTTCCCAATCATGTCACAGATACCACTACTCAAATCTGCCATGGTGTAGTTGGACTGTGGTTTTCCTTCTTTCTCGCGAGCAAAGCAATGACTGTTTAGGATCCGCTGGAGGTTGGATTTTACCATCCGGCCTCGGGGAGAGACACGACGGGCTGACTGCTCTCTGCTCCGCTCTGCTGGGTAGTGGACCTGTGAAGGCTCAGCAGCTGTTAGTAAAGACAGCAGTCAAGGGGCACACACTGAGGAGCGGCCATTTCCGCTACTGCCGAGGCACTTTTCAAAATAAAAGTCTGATAGGAAACTACGACATGAACTGTCCAAAAAGGAAAACAAACATCTGCAAAGGAATTTCATTACAAACGTGACAAGTCGTGTTATAATTTTGAGCCACTGGTATTACCTTAGCAGCAAATACAGGGCTGTTTTGTTGTGTTCAATCTGTTGGATTATTCATTTCCAATTGAATACACAACAAAGACAATGTTCATTTGAATTTCATGCCAGTTTCATGCTAGATAGATAGATAGATAGATAGATAGATAGATAGATAGATAGATAGATGAGAAACTATATAGGCCTATATTACCACCATACACCAAACTTTAACTTTATGTCACTCCTGTCTGTTGTTTTTATTTATTTTGATTGTGTTTTATTTTACTCCGAAATTGTATCTTACAACCAAGAGACAAATTACTGTACAGTATTAATATAAAAAGCTAGTGTGAATATGTTTATCATTGACTTCAAAAAGAGAAATGAAAATACAGGCAAAAGGGTTAATTTGACCAGGCGGATGCTACTACCTTTAAATGATCATATTGTGATTTTATTAACAATTTACACACATTAGAACTGGAGCTTGAAAATGTGTTTAGCTTTGTACTTTGGAAAACTTTTTTCTGGAGCATTTAAATGCACTCGGAAAAAAGAAATTCATATATAATTAGCTTAAAAATATTGAAGAAAATATGTTAAAATGCATTTTTAGTCACCCAGTCTGCATTTTTATCATTTAAAAGCGACTCACTAGTTGTATTTTGAAGGGGACGACCAAGGTCGCTGCTTCCTTTGCTGTTAGAAGTGCGGAACTTCACGCTGTCCCTAACAAGCTAACGCAAAACAAGATGCTAAATGCTAAAGGTGCTAGCAAAGATCATGACCGTTATTTCACCTGGGTTTATTACCTGTCCATGACCCTTGACCGCGGTTAAAACTGCCCTAAGCACAACGATACTTTCTTCAGTGCTGCAACTAATTGATGTTGCTTGTGCGAGCATAACAATCACATTTTTAAAGGAACTATGTGTCCTTCCTGCTTCTTCTCCACAGTTAGCAAGACGTTGTTAGCACCTATGTGTTTACATGGAGTGTGTAATGGAAAAATACCAATGATGGAGAACTACTGAACAAAGACAACAGCCTACAAGTCATTCACCACTCATTGTCCTTATTCATAAGAAATAATTGACATAATTCAATTCATTTTAATACTTTATTGGAAGAAAATAACTGTTAAATGTCTACTTAATTTATGTAATGTGTTTGGATGGGAAATGTGGTTAGAACACAGGAGGCCCAACTTAAATTACCCTTTTTAAGAGTAAATGTATTTATTTTCACAAATGTACACCTGTACCTATCAAAAAAATGTAATTTACTGTATCATCTGCTATAACTTTAATACTTTTTGGCTTTACATGTAGGCCTCTAAGCCATATATGTATGTGTGTGTGTATATATATATATATATATATATATATATATATAGATAGATAGATAGATAGATAGATAGATAGATAGATAGATAGATAGATAGATAGATAGATATACACACACACATATATATATATATATATATATATATATATATATATATATATACACATATACATATATATATAATCAAAACACAACACTATATAATGTAAGTCCTTCCACTACTACAAAATAGTAAAAGTTCTAATAACAAGAATAACAACAATAATAATAATCTTATTATTTATTATTATTATTGTGAATCTGTAAATTTCAATAACCTCTATAAAACCTCAAAAGGAACAATGTTTTTTTTTTTAAATAATAACACTAGATGACTGAGAAAGTTCCTACTTTCTCCTCAGCTAATTACACATTTTCCAAACTTTATAAAATGTGGCTTCACAAATTTAGAGATGTGTTGGTGATTTTTTTTAAATTCCATCAAGTTTCACACACACACACACACACACACACACACACATATATATATATATATATATATATATATATATATATATATATATACATATATATATATATATATATATATATACATATATATATATATATATATACATATATGTATATACATATATATATATATATATATATATATATATATATATATATATATATATATATATATATATATATACATATATATATATACATATATATGTAAATATATATATATATGTGTGTGTGTGTGTGTGTGTTCTCATAATTATTGCAAACTAAATGCAGGTTCTGTCTGATTACATTACATAATAGATACGAAAAATGTATGGACCACGGAAATATCGTAAAATATGTTAAATGGGCTTTTCTGCATCATTTTGAACATGGTGCACTTTGAGATTTAGGATTGATTATTGCTGTCCCTTTGGTAAAAAAATATTGGTAAAATGTTAATCCAAACAGGCAGATTTAATGGCAATAATTGCTATTACTTGTGCCTTTCTGCAATGTTGACTACCAAGTTGTTTATTTTGGTGTTTTGAGTAAATTGTCTTGCACATACTCCTTCCCCTGTTTGAAAGTAATAGCTAAACTCCTCCATGCAATTATAATTTGTTATTGCAATTTAACTGATTTTTATTTACTTATTTTTTCTTCAGTTTCCCCTATCAAATGTGAAATAAATATATTTTACAAAGTGTCTGTGACATGTTAGCTTTTAATTAGTTGCTGAAACAGTGTTTATGGGCTCCCAATGATATGGCTACCCAATGTCTTGCTGGCTGCATTGTTAATTTAACGGTGGGATGAAGTGGGATTAATTAAAAAAGAATGCTGTCCTGAGAAAAAAAAAGATCTCTGCGCAAGTAATTTGACATGAAGATATCCTACATTTAGCATCAGTTTGTAGTTTCCTTTTAATCCACATGATGGCGACAAAGAAGCAGAAAGAAAAGTAAAGTCTCACAGGTCATCTGTCAAGACAACAATGATTACAAAAAAGCAAAAAATTCTAATGGACTAATTTGAATGGGCAAGACTTGGGCATAAAAAAAGCTACAACACCGATTTGACATATTACCCTCATGTTTGCATAAATCTGACCAAGTGAATATGGTGTAATTAAACTATATGAAACTTTTTTCTTAAAAAAAAAAAAGCAAACAAACAGTGGTAACGCTTTGTAAGATACATTTACAGAAATTAATAAATAAAAAAACATTTTTAAAGAAAATTACAGAAATATTTTCATTCTTCAGGTTATAATGATTTTTACTAGTGAACATGGTGAAAAAGAGGCAAATTAGACTAAAATGCAGATTTTTTTTTCATCTTTATGGTTGAAATATTGAAATTCAGCTTGACTAGTGGGCACTGAGTAAGGTGGTGTGCCAAATGTGGCCCATGGCTCATAAGATGTCTATCCTTGCTATAGATACTCTGTATTGGTAAGTACTCATATGTCTGTGTAGGCTAACTTTACAGCACTTCGTCACAACGCTTGTGCATCTTTACAGTCTACCACTGTATACATGAAAAGTATACATGCACAAAAACACTGCTATAAAATCATCATATAAATCTTTTTTTCTTCCGGCATTAATCTGTCAAACCACAATATTCAATAGTTTTCAGGATTTTGACACTCAATAACAACAATACTGGTTACCACTTAAAAAGATGAAAAAAAGAAAAATAACATATATATATGTATATATGTATATTTATATATATATATATATATATAAATATATATATATATATATATATATATATATATATATATATATATATACATATATATATATAGACATATATATACATATATTCATACATACATACATACATATGTATATACACACACACATATATATATACATATATAATATATATATATACATACATACATACATACATACATATATATATATATATATATATATATATATATATATATATATATATATATATATATATATATATATATATACATATTAAATCACAAGTTTCGTGTTGAAATGTGGTTGGACATTACTAGTGATTAAAATCCTGCATATGTCAAAAAGTAGCTGCAATGTTGTTTTCATTATATTTAGAAAAATAGTTCATACAAAAACCCTGCTAGAAAACCATTATGTATCACTATTTTTTATTTTTTCTAAACCACTTCACCTCTGCTCTAACCAACAAATATTCAACCTTTGAATGCCAGCAAGAATATATGTTGCCACTTTCTTAAAAGATGAGATTTTTTATAAAGTAAAAAACATTCTTGCTTTACTTCTTGCCATATGCAATAACAAAGCCATAATTCTAGCCAAATTTTAAAGAGAAAATAGGTACACCGGTACAAAAATGGAAAGAAGTGTCCCTAAGAGTTAAAAAGTGGTATCAGTGTATCTCTATCAAAAAAGGATAGACAAATAGTGATTGGAATTAAAAACCAATTCCAGCTGACACAACAAAAAATCCCTTTAGTAATCGACATTATTAGTTTTGCTGTTTATCAATGCCTTCCATTTGCTCTACATGCTTTACAAATCAAGGGTGTCGCTCTCATCAGGCAGTCAGCCAAAGAGATAAAAAGTCAAAAATCATTGCAGTAATGGCAGAAACGTGCAGACTCATTTATCTATGCTGCACTGTACTTAATATCCGGAATGTTGCGTTTGATAATGTCTCTGCTGAAACCATAGGCCCATTTTTTTCCCCAAAAGAAAATAAGCAGGGAACAATAAAGGAATAAAGAATAGGATCGATTAGCTTAACTGTTAATGGCATTCGAATCGCTAAAATCTTCCCACCCCTATCACAATCAGTAGTAAACTGTAAAAACATTAACAACCGCATCTAGACATGCAACTGTTTACGAATTCTCACTTCACATCGTCATAATATCTGCTTGGGTGTGTTATTACATGTCCACAGCACTCCAGTGTTGATGAAGAGCGTGTGTTCAGCGGCTCCCCTCCTCTGCATGACATTTTTGAACCGCCTCTGCCGCCCGCCCTCTCGCCGCTGAAGTTTGTCCCTCAGCGCGTTCCGTCCGTCCACCAGAAAAAACGCGACGCCTGAGAGCGACGCTTGCAGCTGATGTACCGCTGGCTCAAAAATGGAGAGCGACACCACCGTCCGGAGAATAAAACCCTTCGGGACGCAGAATTATGTAGCTCCAGATAACGACGCTGCCCGGGACCGCTGCGGCGATAACGGCTACAGCGGTGACCCGAAGAGGAAGCCCGAGGTGAACATTTACTTGCTGCGAGAGGGACTGGCAGCTTCCCTGGTCTCTGTGTTTATTTTGGTGCTGTGGGGACTCGTTCATTTGTCGTTACAGCAGCTCGTCATTGGGAAGCCGACCGGCGACTTCAACGCAGTCAGAGCCAGGTGAGTCCTCTGCTGCAATATTCACCTTTTCAGTCTGCAAATGCTCGCTAGTGGAATCGAGCTCCTGCTAACCTTTCCTCTAGTTTGACAACAGACCCGCCTAGAAACCACTACCGGGTGTCATCTCACCTACACCCAAACCTGCACCCCCTGCACCTTTACCTTTAAGGTGGACAGGTGTTTCAACGGTCGGCAACGGCTGCATTTGGCTTGCACATTTTGAAAGCAGGGGTGATTCAAGTGTCGTGTATGATTCAGGAAGAAATTAGACAGGAAATGCTTAAGAGGACAGGTGACATCACTCAGGATTATCTCAAAGCAGTTATGAACAATGAGAGGCTCAACGAGTTTATTGAGGGAGTGTAGAGACAATAAACTTAAGGCTTAGCATGAACACAGCAGGTATTTGTCAGAAGGGTGGCTGCTAGGTTTGCCCAAATGACAAAACAGTTATTTTGATCTGTATTGAAGTGATATTTGATGTATTTATTGACCTTTTGATTAATGTTGAATAGGGATGTGATTATTAGATTTTATTGATACCAATGCTATTAACAGTCCTGCTAATAGATCCAATTCTTTAACAATTCCCTAATTGATTATCTGTGTGGGCAAATGTTGGCCTGTAGATATTCAGTGTCAACAATGTCAAACACATGTCAAAGCATTACTGCTTCTGCTGGTGTTTCCATCCACTTAAAGTTGTGCAGATGGTGCCTTTTGTAAAAAAAAAAAAATAAGCCTGATGCTTCTGAACCCTGTCAGTGGAAGGGATTGATAGAAGAATTGATTAGCAAAAAGACTCATGATATTGATTCTTTGATGGAGCTGTTAATGATGTTCCACTGGAATTGGTTTTTGATTCCCATCCCTAATTTTGAATCGTCATTTGTTTATGATGTTGGGCAGGTGTGTCATGATACATTGTTTGGTTGAAAATTAGGGATGCACAGATACATTTTTCTTTAAGATTCACGCTAACTTTCATTTACGTTGGAGGTCCGAGTGGGGAACTGGGCATGATGTCTTATCTGTGTTTGAAGCGCAATCCATTTTAACCTGTGAGAAGATGTCAGAAAGCACTTTCACATCAATAAAACATACATTATAAAGTAACAACTATCCCTGAAACTGGCATAAACACTTTTTCCTAAGGTGATATACTAGTGGGACTTAAATGTTGTTGCACTTTTAATAAATCAACACCAAACTATGAATGTAACTGGTGAAATTATATACCGCAGTAAAGTTTCAGACAGTTAGTGACACCATTTCCTATTTTGATTACTGTTAAAACCATGTTTGATTACATCACTTTGTCTATAACTCATGGTAATGCTGCTCATAGCCTGGAAAGTCAGAACTATGTGTTTACTCCTCAGCAAAGCATCAGTGGTTCCTCAGACACACCACACAATCCATGTTCATGTTTTGAGGGCCCAGGTTCAAATCCAGCATGTGGCAAATTTACAGAGCCTCCCCCCAACTCTCCCTCACCCTCTTTCAAAAACCTACCCACTGTTTTGCCCTCCTATCAAAAAGGCACAAAGATGCCCCAAAAATAATCTTAAAAAAGGGGCTGTCAAATTAGGTTTGGGTCATTCCATATGAGCTAAACCATTGGTCCCATGATGAACGACTCAGATCTGGCAAAAGCAAAAGATTTGTGTTGATGGCTCGACCTGTGCAGAGTTTTAGGTTGAAATCATTTGGATTTTTAAACTATTGGCCTTAAAAAAAAGGGGTGTTTTTTTTACAAATTGCGTATCTGTGTAGCCAACTTTGAATGCCAGTACCTCTGAAACAAGCAGAGCGTTCTGGATGAACTTTGCTGTCCTGGGTAATTTGGGCCCAGGCTTTCAGACCCTTTTATCCTAGTTTCTGAGTTATTGGTCTCCAAAGTTGTGAGTATTGTATGTGTGAGACTGGAAAGATCAATTTTCAGGGGGTCAGTGTCAGCCTATTGGCCATTTACAACAGACTATTGATGCTCTTTTTAAGACAAAGCTGTCTGCAGGAGAGAACCTGACTCTGCAAAAGTTTTAATTTAGAAGGTAGAGGACCCTAAAAACAAAAGATAAACTTTTTGACCAACCTTTAATTGGTAAATTTACCATGTGGGCAACTACCTACGGTCGTGCACTTTGCCATGTGTGTCCGATCGTGAAAGTATGGCAGTTAGGGCCCACGTGAACACTAGCAGAGAATTTTTCCCCTTCAAAATGGGCAAATTCTGAAGTCTTGTCGTATTTTGGATTTTACAAAGATGCCGAGGGGAAACTAATTGAATTGCAGAAAACATAGAAAAATGTCTCTGGGAAGGAAGGCAGGGAAAAGCCACAAAGCAGCAGCAGCACCTCCACCACAAACACCCCGACAGCAGCACCAGAGGGGAGCGGCCTGGCTGGACTGTTGAGAAAGATCTGACCTCAGTAAGGAACCAGAGAGGTGAAGAGGGTCAGGCTCTGATCTCTGCTGATCGTTCTTAAATTCACATTATTTTTCAACTAAATACAAGTTTGTTAAAGGATTTCAGTGTGTGTATAAGTGCCTCTTGAACATTCTGAGTACATTGTAAAAATACCAGGATATTAATGATAACCATGATAAATTTTGTCGCAATAAATGAAATTTTCGCACCGTTACATCCATACACCAAAACATGAGCTCCAGCTGCTGTTAGCATTGTTAGCTCATAACCGACATAACCAGCACACTAGACGATTTTGGGTAAAAGTCAAAATCCACATGTTGACAGTGTACAATTCTATCAGTGATATTTAAGCTCATAATGAACTGCTTTAACTTCCTATTTAAGCACTGAGCAGCCATGTTGGTTGATAAACTTGGAGAGTTATCTGAGTTATCCAGTGGGACATCCGACTTCTGATTGCATTCCAGAAGATGTTTTCTGACTGGACCGTTGGAATTTCTGACATTTCGTAAAGGGAATGCATCATAAGTATTGACCTTTTGCACATGATGTCACACCCTGTTCCATCGCTAGCTGAATGCAAAAATGATGTTTTCCAGCATTTTACTAACTGGATGTCAATGCTATATAAATCTAATTGTTCCCGGGACTCTGTGGTAAAACCCCATTGGGCTGCAGTGGGGCAGTTCCCTCTCCTCAACTGGGCATGTCTGAACAGCTTTTCACATGCAGTTCAGAGGAGAAGAGAGGAGAGAACCACAAGGACTTGTCTGAAATTAATGTGTACATTAATGTTGTTATGAGTAATGATCGGCATAAATCCCCCCTCTCATTCAGAATGCATTTTCTTTTTGAATCAGCTCTTTTGGATCCGAACATTTCAACTGACATCTTAAAATGATGCATTTATTTAGATGTTCTGTGTTCATGTAAACACAGCAGTCCTGTGAGGATGTAATATTTAGGTATTCAAGCATGGATAACACGTGCTTCATGTTGCACTTCCTGCTGCTTAAAAACTGTAACCCACTGTAGACTGACAAATATCACGTCCTGAGGAAATTAATGTCTCAAAGTAAAATGATGACTCAGCTTTATGAGGCACTTGAGTAAAAACACTGTGGGAAGGGCTGATATTTTGCCTTTAGAGCTACTTCTGGAGATAGAACAAATGGTGGGTCGAATTAACCCCCGTCATTTTGCATAGCTTTCCGGGTGGAGATAAAATGTTGTAGGGGTGTAAATATGATGGTTTGAAGCGCAAATACTACTCAGAACTGCAAAATACTATAGCAGTTCATAAACTTCATTTTAAAGTTCAAATGAGATGGTTTTCATCCCTTACATTTGACAGTTTAACAATCCATATTTTTTAATCTGGAGAACTTCGTGTTATTTCAGATGTGTCAAAATATCACCAAACTACTTATATGGCATGATCCTTATTCAGTAAATATGCTTTGTTAACTTGAAAAGCAATAAATAAAGTTTATAAAAAATCATGATATTACAATCATAGTGCCCATACCTGCTCAAAGACTGACAGTCTTCTATGCAATAAATTGATAACAAGCGCACATTGGCAGTGTTTCATGAGTATGATTATGAGTGCTTGGCTTGATATTAGTGATGCATGGATTGGGAAAATCAGGGTCTATGCTTGGACCACTGTTTAAATGAACAATTTAGCCATTATGTTGCAAGTGTTTTTCTCGCTGCTTTCTTCAGTTTAAATCTCTCACAATACCAGTATTTTCTTTCATCTTTGATCTCGAGATAGTCCAACAGGACATTTCTTCTGCCTAATAAATAACTTATTGAATTGATAGTTGGCTGTGCTAGATTCTAGTCATGAATTGATATGACACAAATATCTGTAATTGATTTTTGCCAGTGGCTGATGTTTGTAAAAAGGGTTGATCTCAACCAAAACCAGTGTTAAACTGATGGTTTTGTGCATCCATAGTTGATATTGGCTCTCATAAACAATACTGATACTCGTGCATCCCTACTGAAAATTGCAAAAATGACAAAGTACAACAGGACTGCTGCATTTAGGTTTGCTTAAGTAGATGAAATAATCAAGCTCAGGAAAACCTGATGATGAAACACTTTTGTCCATCAACTTCTTTCATTCTAAACCACATGTAGGCCATTCAGCTCCTTTTTTAGTTTCGGTAGCGATGCATGTCACAGGGTAGCAATCATAGATGAACCAAAAACATTCCCAACCTGGAGTCTGCAGAGATCTCAGGGTGATAAGCCTCTGTCATCTTTGCGGTCAAACTGGGGTGCTGGTTTGGCTGAGTGGTAAGCAACCAGTTACAATCCATACACATGCTCTGAAGGCGCAGGTTCAAATCCTGCATGTGGCAAATTTATGGAGCACCCTCCATACTCTTCCTCACAAACCTATCCACTGTTTCTCTCTCCTATCAAAAAAAGCACAAAGATGCCCCAAAAATAATCTTAAAGAGGCCGTCAAATTAGGTTTGGGTCATTCCATATGAGCTCAACGATCAGTCCCATGGGGACCGACTCAGATTTGGCAAAAGAAAATTATTTGTGTTGGTGCCTTGACACATGCAAAGTCTTAGGTGGAATTCAAATGGGTTTCTGAAATATGGGCCTTTAGGCTGCTGTGCCTGTTTTTGACACTCACAAATTGCTTATGTTCTTATGTAGCAAACTTTGAATTCCAATATCTCTGAAACAAGCAAAGCATTCTGGCTGAACTTTACTGTCCTGGGTAGTTTGGGCCAAGGCTTTCAGATTCTGTTATCAGAAAAGGCTTAGTTTCTGAGTTATTGGCCTCCAAAGTTTTGAATAATTTATTTGTGAAACTGGAAAGATCAATTTTCAGGGGGTCAGTGTCAGCCTATGGGCCATTTACAACAGACTATTGATGCTGGATTCCTATGATTTAAGGACAAAGATGTCTGCAGGAGAGAACCTGACTCTGCAAAAGTTTCATTTAGAAATCAGTGGACCCTTAAAATAAAAAATACACTTTTTGACCAACTCTTGACTGATAAATTAACCATATGGTCAACTACCCATGGTCGTGAAACTACAACATAATTGTACATATCCTACATTCATTTTTGTAAAAATCAGCTCCTTTGGTAATAGAGTTTGCTGATAAATTAAGTGATACAAAAATTAATAGGAACGATTATTCAGAGGATTTTATTAACTCATGATGAGCTTTGTTTGCAAAGTTGTGCAGTGCAGCCTGTGTGTGAAGAAGAGACCTGAGGGGGGAATATTTGTGGCATTATTTTGTACATTGATTATCCAATCTAAAACCCCATCAAGCTTTCAGAAAAACCCCAGAATGTATCCTCTCCTCATAAGTTCGAGCAGGCTCATGTCTGAGTGCTGCAGTGAATTATCAGGGTAAGTCACTGAGGTGAGTGGGGAGGGCTGATGACATCACCCTGTGCTACCAGCGTGAACCAAGAATTGAGAATTAATGGGATGGATCAAAACAACTGCTGTATTGGGAAAAGTTTATCTGATTGTCAGGGGATAACACAAACCTAAATGTGTATCTGGTTCTGCTCCAAAGCAGTCAACACCAGGTCTCTTTCACATCCAAAAAAGCTACTGTTGGATACGGAGGTTAAACTCTGCAGCTCCCTCTCTCAGGCGTCATCATTGTGCAAATAGTGATGCTGCTTATATTCACTTCTGTGTGCTTCAGTGCTCCTCTCAGCTCTTGGTCAATGCTACTGATACTTTTTTTAACACTGATGTGAGGATATAAATTGTGATATGTATTGTTCATCCACTCTCATATTACAAACATGGACTTCCGCTGCATATATTCGACGTCATGTACTGCCTGTCGGTGAATCTGTGCCCTCCTCCACCACTTCTCCCCCATCCAGCAGAGGGGCAAGTGTGAACAACCATGTGAGGGAATTAACCGGGCACACTGCCTGGATATTATCCTGATAATGTCAGGGCTGCATGTGTGAAAAGGGCTTAAATGTCTATAATCAGTATCAGTCATTTTTGTTTTGATTGTGTGAATGCCAAAGCTGTGATTGTGATAAAGTGGTGGTACACAGGGACGTGTATACCACATGCACACTTTACACCAAAGTCCATCCCATTGGATCAGTGTGAACACAAACATGCTGTACCCACTACCCAGGCCCCATTCCTGAGTCAGCTTGTTAGACATGAACACGGCACTCAGCAGTAAGTAGTGATGTAAGGTAGTTCTAAACGTCTTCTGTCTCTTCACAGACCATTTTATCCACAAAGCACTAGCTAATTTTTTCCTCTGATGCATGTCATATAGGGAAATAAGAACTGGGTTGTTGTAAGCTTCACCAATAAAAATAAAAAGCCAAAGTGGCACCATACTTAGTCTTTAAGGAACATAAATTGTTCCCATGGTTGGTACTTCTTTTTGGTGGACTTGGAGCATCTTAACGTAAATACTGCCACCCACTCCACTGGAAGGTGTTCATGCACCAAGTGTGCCCCGGCAACGAATTATGCTGTTGGTCTAAAACCAGGCTGGTGCCTGGAGAGGTAAGAGGGAAGCAAACGTGCTCGGGCATGCTTCAAAACAATTAAGAAAAGTGTGGAACTCATTAAAATTTCAGTCGTTGAGCTGCCCTAGTTTAAAGTCAATGGGCTAAATTTTATGCTGGAAGTGACACAGAATGAAATGGATTTTGAGTCTTTCCAATTTTATCCAAATGTAATTTATCTGAAAAATGTGGGAGGTGTCAGCCTTCTGTATTGTTTTGTTACCACAAAAAATCGTGTCATACACTTCATGAAAACAAACTGTGTAGGGTGTGCTGGAGAAGATCAGGAAAAAGATGAGGTACACCTTGTCCATCAGGAATGCCAAAAATGACATATGAAGAATGCATCAAGCACAATGCTCCAAATACTCTTGTGCAGTACCTTGATATCTGCTTTATTTCATGGTTGGGTTTGTTTATTGTAGATTACTGTAACACGCAAAGAGGTTTTCTAATTTAAAGTACCTTTTAAAAATTCAAAGTGGGCCTGAAAGTGGTTATTTTTTGGCAATATCTCTGAATGATTCACAAAACAAACAAATTACCAGTAAGAAGACTGATTGTTCTTGTATTATTCATATCTGGCCCAACTCTAGGGGTCAGTGTCAGATTAAATGACTAACAGCATGTTGCCTAAACAGCCTTTATTGATGCCAAAGATTTCTTAGGGGTCAAACAGTTTTACTGAAAGGGAGCAGGACTCACTTTCAATAGAAACAGTACCTAGATAGCATACTTTTGGCAGTGCTTTCAATCTCATGGTGTTGAGCTTTTCTGCTTTTTAATAGAACATGCAACAATATGATGTTTTTTTTTATCTAAATCATCTCACAGTAATTCCACAAGGCTCTGTACTTGGCCCTCTTTTATTTCTTCTATATATCATTAACTTACATGACATATGAAAAACTTTATTTACTGGTGTTATAATATGGGACTATTGTCTACTTTAATGGTTCATGTTTTTTTACGTGTCTCATTTTTTCTTAGTCTCACTGGTGCTTTTTATGCGCTTGTCTTTTGCATAATTAAATAAAGAACTAATAAACTTATAAACATACACATGTATTGGACGTAATCAGAAATATAAGATGTCTTGCCATTTGTCCATAAGGGGTTAACATAAATCAGTTAGCATGTAACCTCACACAGGTTACATGCTAACTGATTTATTATTAAATAAAACTCTTAGGATAAAGGTTTTATTAATTTCAATATCAACTGATTTGCAAACGTTCATCAAAGCTTCCAAAATATTAGAAGCAAATGTTATTTAAGTGTAATTTATAAAACAATACAATGATAAAAAGAATCAAATTATTACGGAAAGATTTTTTGTGACTTAAATAACCAACAAATAGTCTGGCTTTGTAAAGACGCAGCACTACATCCAGATAAAATGACCTCCTTAGCCTCACAGCGCAGCAGCTTTTATCAGATTTTCAGTCTCTGGGTGAATGAGAGATGGGGATTATGATCTACAGGGCCGCAGTTGAGCTCTTGAAAGTGCTGGTCGATAGGATTTGCCATTTGGCTGGTTTCTGTATAAGAGAGTGAAGCGTGGTGCATTTGTCCTGATTAGGGCTTTGAGCTTCTTTGGTCACAATCATGGCTTTCATGAGGGCACTCCCTGCCAGTGGATATCTCAACATGACCCTGTGGACATGACAGGAGAGTATAAAATAACTGTAATGCACTTTAAATGTCTTAAATGTCATTTTGAACCACTATGGTACAACAGTAACACTAAAATTAGCTTAAGAGTGTGGAGACTGTCACCATCAGCCAGCACAGCAGCTCTACTGCTGGTGTTAGCACTTCGAGAAACATTGGCATTTGTTACAGCAGCATCAGCAGCTCAAGCTGGAGGAAAGAGGAGGAAAAGCATCTGTTTTCTCTTTTTTCTCCAACACTGGCTACTTTGCTTCATTTCCTGTTTCAAACTCAGAGTGTAGTCTGTGTAACAACAAGGAAGATCAGGTCAAAGTAATACAGAAACACGCCAAATTATAGTAACCTGACCAACTGAGGGTTGTGGTCTACGCTTAGGGCTTGGCAGACACTTGGAATTATGAGGAAGGTTGATTTAGAGCTGTTTAAAATAACCTAGCCAATGAAAATGAAAAGCAAGACATCAACAGCATTTATTTTATATTCTAATGAAAACCTAACCCCTGAGTTTTTAATGGAATTCTTTTAATTAAAATATTCTATTCATCAATTACAAAGCCTCTTAGTGATAAAGGTGCTGCTGCACTTAATCTCATCCCCAAGGGAAGTTAAGAGAAATGTTTTTTCAGAGGCTTATGGTTTTTAAACTCACATTTTGATATAGTATGTACAAGCTGGGAAAAATGCTTTGACAATAGATGAAGTGATTGAAAGTGCTCCATAAAACGAACAAGTAAAAATACAAAATACTACAAAGTAAAAATACAATAAGTCGAAGAATTTCATATGTTCTCCAGAATAATACATACAAATACTTGGGGAAAAATAATTTTTAGGGAAAATTGCAACTATTTCACAATATTGAGTAGTTTTTAGAAACATCCCAGTGTCTCTTTTGGAGAATATCAGGTAGTGAGCAGAAAACTCGATGTATCAATCTTTATTTGTAAAGCGCCTATTCAAGTGTTAACTCAAGACACTTTACAATAGAGCAGACTGAAGACAAGCTCTAAATTTTATTGATACACATATATGCATAAATACCTCCCCCACACACACACACCTATATACAAATGTATACATCCAAAACCCATGAATCAATGATGAGCACAGCACTGGGTCAACCAAACTACAGCAACAGTGGCAAGAAAAAAACTGTTTAGCAGTTGAAAATTTTGAATAGATCTCATCTCATGTTGCACAGCTATCCACCAAAGCTGCGTTGGGTGTGTGGGAGAAGAAAAGGAGGTGGGCAGAGACAAGTGGACTAAAGTAAGAACTGAAGCCCGCCACAGATCCATGGGCTGATCATAAATTTGTCCTCATCTTATTTGTCTCTGCTGAATGTTGAGATGCAGCATCTCGTGGGTATCAATTTGACTATAGGACTTATTGAAGTTATTTACACAAGGGGTTGTTTTGTACAATTTGTCATCCTTCTTTTAACTGGAATTGGAAAACACAACTTCGACTGTTTATTCCATCATATCCGTGGTATACAATACAGAAGTGGAATATTAAATTCTAATGACCATGTCCAACTGAGGTGCAACAACTCATGTTAAACTTCCAATGCTCTTTTGATACTTTCTGCAGATAAGTCCTGTCATTGCTCTGTATTTCTTCAAGCTAAAATGTTTACAACACACAATATCAATAACATCAAGTATTTTTTAGATATATGTGTATAAATTGAAGGCTGTGTAAATCCACATGGCACATTAAAACATCTTTTTAGAATGTATTTCTGCTTAATACTGTCAAAAAAGCAGAAACAAACCAAAAAAGTAACAGCTGCCAAATTAATTCAAAGTATGGTATCATTGTGTCGGAAAACTAGTCGTCTTTAAATACTTAACTGAATACAGCTGTGAGGTGCTGTAAACATTTCCAAATACTCTGTTAAAGTGCTTGAGTGAACCAATGTGAAAACAAGATGGCAAGCTTAGCTCAGATTCTTAAGATGACCAACATAATGTGAAAACATAGCAAAGAAAAAGTGCACCATTAAAAAAATTCTAAACACTCAGGGGGTGGATTCCCATTTTTTTGGGGTCATTTTTCCTGAAAGTACTCTGATGACACTTTGATGTAATTAGGCTTATTGAATTTATTGACTTTGAGCTGCCTATGCTTTGAGGTATATCAACTAATTGTTTCAGGTTAGATTAAAGCAGAAGTTAATGCAGCATTACATGAAACTAAAAATCTCGTCATATCGCACACCACTACATGAAACGGTTAAAACTCTTATTTCCAAATAATGTACAAACCTTTTTCAGAGTCTTTGTGTAAAGGACATGGCAAAT
Source organism: Scarus forsteni (assembly GCA_036419115.1). Classification (NCBI taxonomy): domain Eukaryota; kingdom Metazoa; phylum Chordata; class Actinopteri; order Labriformes; family Labridae; genus Scarus; species Scarus forsteni. The sequence continues at coordinate 26,350,841 of JAZDUH010000359.1, forward strand.
TTCTGGAAAATCAGACCCAGATGCAGAGAAAAGTCCAGACAAAAATGCAGTTCAAGGCAAAGGTCTTTGCTCAAAAGATTGTAAAGCACACACAGATGCAAATCTTAAGGCCAAATCCAAAAGAGACTATTCCAAAAAGTTCCAAATCCTGTTTTCAGAGTTCAATAATCAGGCAAACAAACAGAGGAAAAGCAGTGCCAGAAAGCATGTACACACTCAAGAAGACATTGGCAATCTGGCAGAGCGCTGGTGAAAACACATGGCATTTATTCAGGTGAGGGTGATTACACATCAGATGCAGGTGAGTTGGGTCAAAAGGCGGGAAAAGAAAGACAGGAAGAAACACTAGACAGCAAACAAACCAACAGGATTTCAAAATAACACAGGAAATGGACACAAAACACTTGAAACACACTAACAGCTGAAATACTCACAGAAGTCAGCAGTCTATTAATTGTTTAACTAAACTAAAAAGACAACAAGAGCTGCCCTGCTGAGTCCAAAGTCCAATGAGTAATAAATAATTTGAACTAAGCAAGCATAATTGTAGTACTTTGGCCTCCACTCTCCTTTTATCACATAGAGAGTATTTGGAGCCAGTAAGCCAAAGTAAATAGCATATTAAACCTCACTGTTGTTATTAGAGATTACACTCTGCTATAATGTAGGTGGCTGGATTATTCTATCCACATCAGCTTCTACGGTCAGAGAGTGAAGATGGACACAGAACAGTTCACTCCTTTATAAAATACTCAATAGATGGTACAAGATGAGACAATATAAGATGATTTCTGTAAAACAAAGTACAAATTATCACTCTACCTATTTCTCTCATTGTTACACAGCTTCAAACTTTGACTAAAAAGTTGCTGCAGTAAATTACAGGAATATGTAAAACTGCCACATGAAGCAAGGAAACAGAAAAGCTAATGCATTAGCATAGTTTGCATTAGGTTACAAACTATTAGCTACATGCAAATAAACATCTATACCCTAATCAGAACTGGTTTGCTGGATATTATTAACAGAATTAGCCACCAGCTAAGTGATATCAAAATAGGTTACATAGAATATAAGGTGAGAAGTTAGATTAACATTTTCAACCATAAATAGTCATGAAACTCTCTCTTAAGCTAGTCTAAAGGGCATTTCTGCAGCCACAGCAGATGCTGATCTCTCTGGTCTGCCAACATAAAGACTCCAGGCTGTCTATCAACATGCTCACTCATAAATTAAGACCCTGATTGTCCAGTAGAGTGCCTGAATAAAATAGATTAACTGAATATAAACCCAAATGAAAGTCAATTTACAACTCTTGTTTTCAATCTTTCCTCAACTTCCAATCCAGGCAACACTTGGAGCAGATCACCAGCGTTGGCCCTCGTCCAGTAGGCAGCCCTGAGAATGAAGTCCTGACTGTAAACTACCTGTTGAAGCAGATTGAGAACATCCGTATAGAGACGGCGGCAGGCCCCCATCAGCTCACGGTGGATGTTCAGCGTCCCACGGGTTCCTTCTCCATAGACTTTTTAGGGGGCTTCACCAGCTTCTATGACCGTGTTACGAACATTGCTGTAAGACTGGAGCCCAAGGGTGGGACGCAGCATCTAATGCTAGCCAACTGTCACTTTGACACAGTGGCCAACAGTCCAGGTAAGAAGTTTGTTTCAATCTTAAAGAAGCCTGCTTGCTGTGCAGTACTGAGCTTCAAATGAAGTTTGTGGGAGAGAAGACAAAAAAAATGCTTTGACCTCTTCCCCCTTGCAAGATTTGAATTCACAGAAAAAGAAGGATCTGTAACCCTATAGGAGATAGTTTGTCTGTTTGTGTGTGCTTTGAGTCATTCAGCTTATTGATGAATGTATTGAACTTGTATTGACCCGATCAATACAAGTGTTGGGACAAGGGAGAATAAGGAGCTCTGTGTGCCAAATCCTTCAGCAGTCTAAGGGGCCGTTTACACGAGGCCTAATACCGCCAAATACAAAGAGTTTTCGTTGCGTTTTGGCCTCCTGTTCACATGGGAACATTTTAGGGGAAAGTGTCTCTGTGTAAACAGGGCCTGAGTCTTGGGGCTTATCGATGAACTGATCCAGGCATGTGCTAGTCCCAACTGAAATCTTTATTTAAAAGGAATGTTTTAAGTGTAAACTTAAAGGTGCAGAGGGTGTCTGCATCCCAAACCACAAGTGGTAAATGATTCCAAAGAAGAGGGTCCTGATGATTGAAGACTCTACCTCCCATAGTATTTTTGAGACTGATGGCACAACATCTGATCAGCATTTTGAGAATAAACAGTCTAGGGAGCTTGTACAGCACTGAAATAGGGGTGTGCGATATGGCAATATTAAATCGTTAAGGATTATAACGTGGGGATGATCTCATAAAGCAGAAAGGTCATCGGATCGTCTGTGTGGGCGCAGAGACTTTGACGCGCACCCGACTAGCCAATCATAGCACATTACGCGCAGTGCATGGCGGACAGAGAAAAGGAGATAAAAGCTTGAGGATGTCTGAACAAAAATCTGTTGTAAAGCAGCTGTATTATTCACTCAGATTATAGACATTGTAGTTAGATAACATTTGTTCTAAATTGTTTCACTTTAAGAGAAAATGTTGATATTGTTCTTCATTACCTTTTATGTTTACATTTATTGCACACTTTTATAAAATCTGCACTATTTAAATTAAAACATGTTCAGAAAGTTTCTTTGGCTTTAATCTTTTTTTTTTCTTTTAGGGTTTTACATGTTTTACATGTTAAACACAGGGAAAAAATGGTCAAACATGCAAATTAGTCTAGAAAAATCAACGTAAGAAAGAATCGTGATAAAATCGTGATATGATATTTTTGCCATATCGCCCACCCCTACACTGAAACCTCTTTAAGATAAGTTTGTGCCTGACCATTGAGAGCTCTATTGATAAGAAGACTCATGACTCCTATCCTGGATTTTGTTTTATTTCTGCTTGAAAACTTTGAATTTTTACTTTGACTTTCTGAGTTGTTTTATTGCAACTGCACCAAAATATATTAAATTCATTAATTCAATCATGGGAAGCCAATGCAGAGATGCATGTAGGGCTCTATAGAGCTCAGATTCTGTCAGCCTGGCTAGTGTCAAGTCCAGTCAAGTCAAATTTATTTATAAAGCAGAAGATGAGGTCAATCAAAGTACTGTACATAGAATACATCAAAAGTCACTCAGTCACAAGTAAAGAACTAGATGGATTAGAATAAAAACAATAAAATTAAAATGAAGAGAAATACAGCAATAAAAGTAAAAAACTACAGTGCCTTTGATTTGCATGAGCTAATTTATGAAACACTTATATAAGTGACAAAAAGCAGCTCGAGCATGCTGTAAGGCTGTCATGTATTTGTTATGATTGTCCTACCAGAGGCCATGCAACTCTTCCCTTTTGTTGGAGGGCCACACTATCTTTTATTTTAGTGATGCTTGTTTAAGTAAAAATAATCTTATCCTTTCTGCTGCTTTTGGTGAATATATGACTGTGAGATGATTTTTGGACCTTTTGTCTTTTATATAAGATTAATTATTAAACTATTGTAGATTTAAGAAGTGTCAAACGTTTGACAGCCTCGTTCCCTAATCATTGCAAGTTGCAAACCTACAGTCATATGCAAAGTTGTTGGTACCCCTCTGTTAAAGAAATAAAAACCCACATGCTCTCTGAAATAACTTGAAACTGACAAAAGTAAGAATAAATAAAAATGTACTGAAAATTAACCAATGAAAATCGACCCAGCTTTTGAATTATGGTTCAACAGAATCATTTTAAAAAACAAAATTATGAAATTGGCCAGATCAAAAATGATGGTACCCCTAGAAAAGATTGAACATGATTTGACCATAGGGACATGTTAAATTAGAAAGAAAAATACAGACAGGCACGTTACAGGTAAGGTCCAAAGGACTGTAGTCAACCCCTCTGGATGTGGCCGTAAGAGGAAAATTGATGACAAACTGAAGAGACGGATAATTTGAAGGGTAACTAAAGAGCCCAGAACAACCTCCAAAGAGATTAGAGTTGAACTCCAAGGTCAAGGTAAAGCAGTATCACATTACACCATCCATCGCTGTTTGAGCCAAAATGGACTTAATGGAGGACATCACTGTTGAAAGCAAGTCATAAAAAAGTCAGGCTGGAATTTGCCCAAATGCATATTGACAAGCCTCAAAGCTTTGGGGAGAATGTCCTTGGAACAGATGAGACAAAATGGAGCTTTTTGGCAAGTCACATCAGCTCTATGTTCACAGACACAAAAATGAAGCATACAAAGAAAAGGGCACTGTACCTACTTTGAAACATTTATGAGGCTCAGTTATGTTCTGGGCCTGCTTAGCTGCATCTGACATAGGATGTCTTGAATCTGTGCAGTTTACAATGAAATCTCAAGACTTTCAAGGCATTCTGGAGCAAAATGTGCTGCCCAGTGTCAGAAAGCTTGGTCTCAGTCGCAGGTCATGGGTCCTCCAACAGGATAATGACCCAAAATGCACAGCTAAAAACACCCAAGAGTGGCACAGAACAAGGCATTGGACTATCCTGAAGTGGTCTTCTATGAGCCCTGATCCAAACCATATTGAACATTTGTAGAAGGAGCTGAAGCATACAGTCTGGAGAAGACACCCTTCAAACCTGAGACAGCTGGAGCAGTTTGCTTAGGAGGAGTGGACCCAAATACCTGTTGAGAGGTGTAAAAGTCTAATTGAGAGTTGCAGTGATTGCCTCAAAAGGACGTGCAACAAAATATGAAGTTTAGGGTACCATAATTTTTGATCTGGCCAGTTTCATTGGTTTATTTTTTAAAACAATTCTGTTGAACCACAATTAAAAAGCAATGTTTGATTTTCATTTGCTAATTTTCAGTGAATATTTATTTATTCTTTTGTCAGTTTCAAGTTATTTCAGTGACCATTGTGGGTTTTCTTTTTTTACAGAAGGGTACCAACAATTTTGCACATGTCTGTATATCACAGCAACAAGATGCTAGTTCCCCCCAAACCCCCGAATGTGACATCAGAAGACAATGGCTGCTGTGTAAGTGATGTGAATGGGCTGCAGAGTTTGCTTGGTACACTGAGACACAGGTTTCTATTATGCAAGTCCTCCACTGTTTTATGATAATACCCACATTTGTCCGTAAATGATGTTCAGTACAGTCATGTGGGTCACACAGTGGTAAGATAAGACCACTGTAGCAAACCAATCCAGACGATTTGGAACCTAATAGCTGCTTGAAAATAAGCACAAACCACCATTTAGTGCTTTCAACAGGAAGCTGCTTTGAGCAGTGGCCCATACCTAGACCAAGCAGTATTTAGAGTGTTTGTTGATGATAGGAAGCACATTGTGGTGTATAGTCAGGCTTCGTTTTTTCTCTATTTAAATCAGGAATGCCATAGTTTCATTCTACACCCTGGAGCTTGTTGGAGAGGCATATTTTTCCACTTCAAACAAATACACACGTGCTCACACAGCTATCCTGGCAAGAGGAAATTGATCTAAGAGGTGTGGAGTAGGAAGATACACATACATCTCTCTGTCAAACGCCGCCTGCCAGGTCTTTGATTTCATGGAATTTTAAACACTTGTCCATGCAAAAGATAACAATGGAAAAGGAGAAAGTAAGGAGTCAGTCTAGTGAGCACAGCAAACTAACACACACTTTTGTATATGTATACATACATGCACTATGGGCAAGCTAAGCCTAACAATGCATGAGTGAGTTAGCAGTTTACTTTAAGTATACAGGATTTAATTATAGCTTTTCTAATACCCTAAATGAGATTTGTGATGAATGCATAAAAATGAGATTTAAACGTTAAAAGTTTGATGCAATATTTTTTTTTACTTTCACCAATTCTTTTAAACTTAAAGAAACTGTAAAAGTTACATTTATTCAGAACAGTGAAAAATCCCATAGGGCTCTAATTTTGTGGCACAGCGCAGAGTGGTGCAGGGTGGTGGAGCCTGGTGCATCCTGTGCATTGTTAATTTAGTCCGGTGCACCGCCGTGCGCAGCAAGTTTGGCAATTCGGTAGACTGGCTGGGCTGAGATGAGTGTACCAGGAGTAGGTGCCGACGGATTGAGGTTGGTGCAGTGACAATTTCGTGCCAAAAAACTGTGCAGAAGGTGCTTTGAAAGCTCACCTGCTCCAACCTGGTCCATTCTCGGTGCAGGCAAAGCGCACCTTCCGCAGCTGTAATTTGGAGACAGGCACACATGTGCGCACATTTCACCACCAAAGCCTCAGAGGCAGGTATCCACAGTGTCAGTGCATTCTTTGTCGCAGGGCAGTTGCGCCGCACCTGCACCTGGTCTACAACATTAGAGCCCATAGTCTTTTAGTCCAGAGAAAATAGTGCAATGCTACCTTCCTGATATGCCTCACAAAAATACGTCATCCCTGCACCACTCTATAGTTTGAGTTGTTAATGTACCACTCACTCTTTAACCTCCATTTTCCTTGCTGTGTTTAACTTTAACAGGTGGCAGTGTATGATAAAGAGTCCTCCCAAAACCAAAAGTAACTGAATAACTAACCACGTTCTATGTGTAGCTATAATATTATTTCTGTTTTAGAAATTGTAAACTTTTATACTACCACAATTTTTACAATTAAAGTTTTACAAGTAACTAATTACCACTCCCACGTACTTTTTATTATTAATTTCATATTATTAATTACATGTAAAATAGGAACCAATATGGACTCTTGTCAAAAAACGTGTTGAATAGTTGAAAAAACAAACAAAAGGCCATCAACTTAAACACAACCCTGACTACTACTTAATAAGTTTCAAATGAAAAACAAAAAGAAAACCTTTTGCCACAGTCTATGCTGCACAAGTGTGTCACATGACCATTTCTTCTGTGGAAGTCAGTCCATTTTCCCAGCAATGATCATGAGTCTTTGCGTCAGCCCTTAAATAATGACTCAGCTCTTTGCATGAGAAATATCCTCTCAACTCTATCCAACTAACTTGCAGTGCTAGGGGTGTCACCTTTTAACAAGTTCCCGATGGTGACCTTGTAGATGTCTTTCTTCATAACTATTGTTCTACACTATGATTCAAAGCAAACTTTAACCAACTAGTTAATTGTCTATAATAAGACTGATGAGATGTGATTTTTTCCACTCTCTTTATTAGGGAGAATAGAAACAGTGAAGATGACTGACCTCCCTAGACTGTTCTATATGTTCAGGGCCCATATGGATGTCCTCATCCATCTTCAATTTACTAAACAAACCTCTAATCTAATACCTAATATCTATTTTTTACACTAACACTGAATAATACAACGACATCAGAATGAGAATTCTAAGATCTGGTTCAATATTCCATTTGGCTTGGTACTCTGGGAAGCACCAAAAGACAGTGTATCTCATTTGGAAGTATTTAACAACCCCTCTCTTTTTGTTTTGGAGAGTCTTAAATTTTAACCATGGTTCTGCACCGGCCAGTATGGACAGGGGTATTTGTTTGTCCCATGCAGAAAAATTGAGATTCTGCAGTTCAGACTGGTAAAGATGAGGAGAGACATAAATACTTAAGTACAGTTTTAATGTTACCCTGACAGGCAGAGAACAGGACCCAATTCCCCTCATGAACCCATTCATTCCAGAAAGCCGGAGCACATGATGTCTCACTTTGGCCCTCTGATCTTTTGGAGCATTTTCCTCCCTTTCTTCTCCCATTTTCTCCATAATTCATGTTCCTCATCACCTAAGTGTCACTAATCTGTCTGTATCACATGCTCCTTTCACAGGGTCTATTCTTCACCTCTTCCTGTTGCTTTTTCTTTTTGTTCTCACCCTCATAAAAGTAGTGGGAACTTTCCAGCTCTACTATTGTTATTAAGAAACCTGTGGTTTAAACTCCTGGATGTTTCATAATCTCAAACTGAGCCACTGGGTCATGGTGCTGGGGTGAACTGGGTGAATGATTGCATAACAATGTGTGTAAATACCAGACCAAGCCAAACTCCCTTTGCTTGAAGTAAATGTTAAAGGAGAAGCCGTCATTATATTAATGAAGCTCTGCTGTGTTTGTATATTTCACACGTTGGTTTTCTTGTTTTAGGTGCCAGTGATGATGCAGTGAGCTGTGCAGTGATGCTGGAAGTCCTCCACTCTCTAGCCAACCAGTCCACTCCACTTCATCATGGAGTTATTTTCCTCTTTAATGGAGCAGAGGAAAATATCCTGCAGGTAAAAATGAAAGTGACAAGAGCTTCTGTTTTACACTTTTTATGTTTGACCAGCCTGTCTTTACCTCTTCAGGTTGTTATTTAGCTCAAACAGCCTTCTCTTTTTCTGCTTTTCTCATCCTTCTCAAACTCTTCCCTTCTGTCAGGCCAGTCATGGCTTCATTACCCAGCATCCCTGGGCCAAGCAGGTGCGAGCTTTTATTAACTTGGAGGCGGCAGGTGTTGGGGGCAAGGAGGTTGTTTTCCAGACAGGTACTTTACCATTTCTGTTTGATAAATGGCTCATGTGTGCACAGAAGCAGTTTTTCCCTGTGATTTTGTTTTTCACACAGATGTGTGCGCAGCCCACCTTTAAATACTTCTTTCTTCTATAATGTAGAAGACTTGCAAATACATGTAGTGCAGTTCTTGCTGTTACAGAGGAGAAGAGCCCAAGTTTAGTTTTGCATTAACAGTAAATGCCCTGGTTGCCCTCTGGACAGCTGCCACCGTTCCTTATCTGTATAGATTACAAACCCTGATTATGGTTCCTGAGGTGCTGTAACAATGCTTCTATATTTTACATCATCCTCTGCACTTAGACAGCGTATATGCTTTCCATAAAACAAATGCCCACAAAACACATAAATAGCCGGTGTTAAAGGAAGCAAGAGGCAGCCAGGATGATGTAACTTCTTGTTCGGAGGGCTATTTTTATAGCCAAATTTGAGAGTTAGATTTTGATCTATGAATAATCACTTTTCCTTTCCTTTAGGTCCAGAGAACCCGTGGTTGGTCCAAGCATATGTCCATGCAGCCAAACACCCCTTTGCCTCTGTGGTAGGCCAGGAGGTCTTCCAAAGCGGCATCATCCCTTCTGACACTGACTTCCGTATCTACAGGGATTTTGGTAACATCCCAGGTAATACTTGACTGAATGAACACAGTATACATGTTGAAGTGTGGCCAAACAGCAAGTAAGGAACATGGGAGATGACACCAGGAGGATCCAACAAGATTTTTGTCTTGCTTTTGTCACCTGTCTTACTCAATAGCAAACTTTACAAAGGGAAATTGTTTTGCAATGGTGATGTACACATCCAAGGTTGAAATACTATGTTACCTATAGCTGTGACAGCTTTTCAGTCCCAGTCAGGAACAAAGGTGCCACCACTGAACACGACATGGTGCTGCAGCTATGGCATTTTAGTTTACATCTCAAAGCCATTCATGTTTACCTCCAATTACAATTGCAATACTACAATAGCACTCAGAGAGCACAGACCTCCGCTAGCGCCACAGTCCTCACCCATCTTGTGATTTTCACCATAAATATTAGTCCTTCCTTTATTACATCTAAATATTTAGATTCTTTGACCATGAAAACATACCATTAGAAATTGGATTCATAATGATATTTATTTTAGTTCGGTAGTTATTCACGAAAATCAATTTTTTTGTCATGGCAGTTTTTACGCTAATCTGGATCACTCCCAAAATCTAATAATTTGTTCCTTGTCCTAAACCGGACATTTCCTGAAAATCTCATTGTAATCCATCCTTAACTTTTTCAGTTATGTTGCTAACAGAGAAACAAACAAACAAAAAAACAAACAGATGAAGGCAATAACATACCTCCTCGGCAGAGGTAAAAAAGACGTATCACTTGTAAAGTTTAAGGCACTGTGGACCCTCTATCACCTAGATCACTATTTAAATTGCCAAAACAGCAACCAGAACATCTTAACCAGAACATCAGACAAGTAATGTTTACTTATTGCTATAGTGGAGAATACTGTCCCATACACCGCACCATAATTTCTGTTTTAAAAGTACACAGGTTTCTGTGGTTTCAGCCTGTAAAGTTGTATATTGATATTTAATTTTTCAGATGCATGTCTTGATTTTCGTTGAACCTGACTAAACTGTTTCTGTTTTAAAGTTGTGCTTTATATGTAACAGGGATTGATCTGGCTTTCATTGAAAATGGTTTCATCTACCATACCAAGTACGACACGGCTGACAGGATCCTGACGGACTCCATACAGAGAGCTGGTATGACATTTTTTTTTTTACACCAAAGCTCAGAGTGATTCGATCTGTTTCCTTAAAAGGTTTGAAACATTCAATGCAAATTTACTTGCATGTATTTAGGACATGTATCCATCCATCTTACATAACACTGCTTCCTGCAGGCATAGGACTATGTGTCTGAAGAACTGTGCAGGCAAATGTTGTTCTCATGCAGACTCTATTGCTTGCTGCTCACCATTGCACTAACGCTCATTTGTTCCTTGCATCTGTGTTGCTGAATTATTTTGCTTAGCAGAGAATCCAAGCAGTCAGCAGTAAAAAAAAAAAAAAAACAGACGGTTGGCATCTTTCCTCCTTCCCTCAGCAGCTCCTGGAAATCTCCCTCTCCTACATCTGTGTACTGTAACTCACAGTGAATGGCATGAATTATTAGAGAGAGAAAAAATGAGATCACAGCTTGAAGTGAAGGAATTTAAGTCAGTACAGATGAACAGTTTTGTCTGGTACAGAAAGCATAGAGCAAAGGGGCAGCTAGAGAGATGTATGTATACCTGACTCTCTGTTGATGCTTTTGATGTATGAAGCAGCTCTTTTGGCTTAATCCACATCTTTTCAAATCTCCTGCAGCACAGCTCTTCCAAATTAGAATAAGGATTTAAGCTTTGCTTAAATGTTGATCTGCTTTTGCAAATCAGTTAAAGCCTGGATCATGCTAATATATACGGTTCAAATTTTACATGCTGTTTTTGTTATTTATAGGGGAAAATATTTAAAATATCTGCTTTTTTCTGCATATATATTCTGCCTATCTGGAACAAGTACTAGGCCACAAATGCAAGCTAACCCATTCTTTCATTTGTTGAATTTGTTGGTCCAATAAGAATATTCTACTTATGAAGTCACAGTGGTAGGCACCGTAATAATACCTGCCCTTTACCAGGTGTCTACGTCCATTGCCACAGAGCAAGACTTTTGCAAAGGTCTCCTGTTTTCGAAAAGGCCCTTTAAAGAATAAGTTTGGTTTCTACAGCTTTCACATTGTTTATAGAATGAAGTGGAACAATATACTCACCCAGAAGGCTTTCCTGATGCAAACAGTGCTTCGGGAGATATTTAGATCCAAAATCAAGTGGCGGACATCCGTATAATGGTAGCAAAAGGGTGCATGTATAGCGCCGCTCCTAAAGCTGCATTAATCCTCCAAAAACTCATTAGTTTCGCCAATATTTCATCATGGTCCGCTCACGCTACTCCTCCAAGACAGTCCGGGGTCGCTCCACCCATGTTTTCATGACTGTGCTGACCTCTGAACTGAAAACTTTCTTCACAGCTGCCGCGCATATGCAGTATGGCTTCCTCTTTTCGATGAGCTCCTCATCTGTAAACTCTGGCTCGAAACTGTAAGGACACCCATCAGATTCAAAGTTCTCCTCCACAACATCTTCATCCGATAGATATTCGTCCATTTTGCGCAAAACTGGAAGAAGAAAGTTGAGTTGCCTGCGGTCGCCCCTGAAACAATGAGCCGTACTGCGCATGCGCGGCAGCCGTAAAGAAAGTTTTCAGTTCAGAGGTCAGCACAGTCACGAAAATGTGTGGAGCAACCCCAGACTGTAATGGAGGAGTAGCCCGAGCGGACCATGATGAAATATTGGTGAAACTAATGAGTTTTTGGACGATTGATGCAGTTTTAGGAGCAGCGCTATACATGCCCCGTGTGCCCCACCATTATGCGGATGTCCGCCGCTCAATTTTGGATCTAAATATCTCCCGAAGCACTGTTTGGATCAGGAAAGCCTTCTGGGTAAGTATATTGTTCTATATCATTCTATAAACAATGTGAAAGCTGTAGAAACCGAATTTATCCTTTAAGTAATGTCAGTCACAAGGGCTCATTGCAGGAGCGCCCCGGTTGGTGGTACTAAAGACCAGCATGTATGTTTACTCCAACTACGAGCCTCAGAGGTCTGTTGGCTGTTGTACACTCAACTGCTGTCATGCTTCTACCAGCCCTGTGTCTCACTGCAGAAGAGTCACCATGGAAGCAAACAACTGTACTCTTGTAGCCCCACCAGCAAAAGGAAGGGATGGACATGTCTGTCTTCTGTATTTAAAAGATCAGAAGCAAAATACAGACTGAAACAGAAGATACTGTTTAAAGCTGGTTTATCCAGAGTCAGAAACCTCCACAGTGTACTTGTTTTGACCAAAGCCTTCCAAAGGTGTTTCTTTAAGACCAGAGGCCTGCAAGCATTTTTGCTGTTATTATTGTATTTTTTTTATTATTAGTCAATTTCATGAAGGACATCGTTTTCATAGACCAGCTATCAGGAGCATAATTTTGCACAAAACTGATCCACATAATGAATACAACTTGTCATAATGCAGAATCAGTTTGAGACATGAACTTGTCTCAGAAAAACCGCACGCCCGAGTTCAGAATATTGTTTCAGCCTTGACCATATGAAATAAAGAAATACTCACAGGGTGCTTTCTGTTTCCAGCTGTTGCTTTAGCACTAACATCTGCAGACATACTCAGATGAAAGTGTTCAACTAACACAGCTGCTGATCACACCACAAAACTGGAACACTGCACCTGAGCAGGGACAAAATGGTGTAAAACAGCTTGCATTCAGTGCTGGTCATCAGTCTGAGCTGACCTGATGGTACTGTTGATTATTGATGGCTATGATAGTCCTGACAACAGATTTTTCTCCATTTTTGCTGTTTTTTATCCTGCACATCAGGTAGTTGAATACAGTGTGTTTGTTTTGAGTATCCTCCAGAAACAGATGTTGTGCCTTGTCTGGTAGGTACAACAAAGCTCATTACACAGCACAAACAGCAACTTTATCTCAAGTCTTACTTTATCAGACATCACTGCAGTTGCATAAAGCACGTGTCAAGTCTTAATGGTTATGAGAGAATCTGTTTTATGTGTTTTTTTTAATAAAACAGCTTAAAACCTCTGCCAAAAAATGGGAAGTAAATTATTTACCTAAATCTCTTTATTGTGTGGTACTTAATGATTCACCTCACTGTAGTGGTATGAGACCCTAAATTTTGGCCACACAGGACTGGCAGGAATAGGTTATGACAAGTCACATTTAAATGAATAGTTAGCAGCAGAATAGTGAATTTAAGGAATTCAGAAGTTGTTGGTTAAACATAGTGCAGAATTGTGAGCCCTGAACATGAACAAGTAGATGTTGTACACTCACTTGTTTACACTGTCAGGCTGCAGAGAGTCCACCAGGCGGAAGAACAATGGAGCTTTGTCTTGTTGATGTGTGTATTTGTGTGTGTGCTGTTTAGAGTGCAGACATGCGGGCCGCACAGATAAAAGAAACTCGGCCTCAGGCAGCAGCAGCCAACACAGAGACCCCCTCCTGATCTTCCCATATCCACATTTCTCATCTACATTCAAAATCATGACTGTATCGTGTTTCATAGATAGTCCACTACCTGTGCTACATACTATCACTCAACTGTTGTATAACCACAAGAGACCAAAGGGGCTATAAATCAGACTTGCCCTCTCTTACACACACTACTCTGCTACCTTTCATGCATGCTAGCCCTCAGGAAGTGAATCATGCTTCCTCACATTCTCACTACAGTGAAATTCTCCCTAAAACACCCTTCTTAGCAAGACAGAATAGAAGAAAGACACCAAACAATTGTGATTTATGAACTTTGCACATCTTTTTATTCTAGTGATGTGAACTTTGTAGTGCAGCCACGACAGAACAGCAGTGCCTGATGGAGTAGGAGTAAAATGTACACGTAAGAGGAGAATGTGTGGGAGAGGATAGTGCTGTACATGTGAGCTTATGATGCCCTTTTTTACGCAAATGTGTATGTAGGAGCCAAAATCATGGCCCATAGGTTAGGGGGGTGGGTAGGGGGGGACAATATTACAGTGTCAACAAATTATCTAGTCTTTCTGACTCTTGATACAATTACTTAAATGCCCATATCTGTTTTCTCTTAAATGTTATCATCCACTAACAGTTACACAGCTAAGTCATATGAGGAGGATCTTTAAGGTAATGATGTTGTGAATCGAAACAATCAACATCAATGACTAGTGTTACCAAATTATTACTGAACTAATAGCTGTACATAGAAAACAATGGTATGGATGAAAATTTAACAGCGGAGGTTTGGAATAGACGAGAGAGACATCAAAAGTTTTTAAGTGTGTTTGTTAATGTGTGGCAGAGTGTGCTGAAAGTTTTTTTTAATCGCCGACAGTGCATTGCATTTTAATGAATTAAGACTTTGTGCAAAATGTGTAAAATATTACATATTGCAAAACTGCACTATGATTATTATATTGGCCCCATACCACATGTTTGTTTGGTCCCATATTTTATTTATTTATAATGATATGTCACATCATACTGCATTGTATTTTAATTATTGTAAGGCATTTAGTTGTTTGTGTGGAATCATGTCATTTTTTATATTGTAACAAGTCACGCCTGTTGCATAGCAATGTGTTATAATGCATCATATATAAGGCATGGTGCTGTATCTCATTGCATAACAGGTATTTAACTAAAAAAACTCAATTCGGTTTGAGCATGCAAAATAATAACTCTAACTGAAGATGGTCTCCCTTTATTGGACTGAATGGACCATGGTTCCAGGCTCTCTTGTGTGTTGCAAAACTTTATAAGTTGACAGCCTTTTGTGTCTTGAGATAGCCTGTGATTTTTACCCTGAGCTGTTACCAATAAAAATGTATTTGATTTTTAAATCAGTTGTTGAACTGCACTATATGCATATGCATGTATTTGTTGTTTTTATTGTGTAACTGTCTGCTGCTGCCATGCCAGGTCCCTCTTTAAAAAGAGATTTTAAATCTCAATGAGGCTTGTATCTGGTTAAATAAAGGATATAATAACTAGCAGTGAGGCTTTTCACAGAGTATCACATGCATGATAGATTAACTGGTATGTGCTTTTTTAAAATTTTCTTTTTCAATCATTGACATGCTTCTTCAGCTCACATAGTTCATCACAGAAGACAATTCAATCTGCGTGGCCATGCAGAAATAACAAAGGCCAACACATCAGGGCAAACTGTCCCTGCAAGTCAGAAGGTCACACTGAGTCATCAGTAAAATCTGTCTGCTGCATGTGATGTGTCAGCTTCTTAAAGGATGAGCCCTTTTGTCATATGATAGTGATGTTATCACTTTCATATTGAGTTAAAAAAGCACACACTTCCTCTGATTGCATAGACAGGTCCCACCCTTTGCAAAAGTTTGAGTGCTTTTTCATGAAAACATTTGGTTCTGATTTAAATTAACTACTTGCTCTCCAAAAGCAGTGTGCAGCAAAGCCTCACAGTATAACCTTCTAGCTTTGAGCTTGTTCAGCTCGGATCAAGCTTGTTAACTTCTTATGAACATTTTGATTTTCTTCAACACTGCATGTTTTAAGTGAGACAATCTCAATCATTTCAATATTATTAGGAAGTAGAAAAAACAAATATATATATAAAAAAGACATATTTTCAGAGTTATTTTCAACTTAAAGCTACAATCAGGAGATAAAGACGGACCCCTGTCTAAACTAAATATTCATCTTGGAGCAAAGTTTTGTTCCATACATAGTTTTATAATGAAACAGTAGCACTTATGTAGCTTGTAGTGTTGGTAATTAATAAGAAGATTTGTTCAATTATCTATGATATTGAATTTTCAAAATCGGGTATCATAAAAAACCCTTCTAAATCCATTCTTGTTTTCTTTTTGTAGGAGACAACATCCTGGCAGTCCTGAGGTACCTGGTGACGTCTGAGAAGTTGGCGGATTCCTCAGAGTATCGTCATGGCAACATGGTGTTTTTCGACCTGTTAGGTGTCGTAGTTGTGGCTTATCCAGCCCGTGTTGGCACCATCCTCAATTACATGGTGGCCATGGCCACCTTCTTCTATCTGGCCAAGAAAGCCTCACTGCCAGGCAACGGGGGTAGGTTTAATGTGTTGTGTGCTTTTTTGTAGCCTATGCCTGTGTTAGTTATCTAATAAAAAATGTATAACATTAAGAAGGGAATGATCAAGTTCCATCCATTCATCGATCCATTATCTTTACCACTTAGCTCTTTAGGGGTTTTGGGTCTGGAGCCTGTCCTAGCTGACACTGGGCAAGAGGCAGGGTACACTCTTGACTGCTCCCCAGTTGATCACAAAGCCAGACAATATGAAGACAGACAATCAATCATGCACACACTCACATCTAAGGCCAATGCAGAGACACAAATTAACCTAACGGACATGTCTTTGGTCTGTGGGAGGAACCTGGTCAATACCAGGAGAAAACCCAAGCATGCACAGTGAGAGCATGCAAACTCCAGATAGAAAGGCCCCGCCTGACTGGGAATCGAATGAGCAATCTTCTTGAAAGTTGCCACTACCTGCTGCACCACCATTCAACTCAGGATTAAATTCTTCAATTATTTTTTTCTTATCAATATTTTCTTTTCCCTTTTGGTCAGTGTTAGACCTGAAGCTGTTTTTCATCAGCTGTAAGCTATCAAAAATAGTTAAAAATAGCTCTATACGCAGTAGATACTGAACATAAATAGAAGTTTTCTTTTAGCTGATTATTAATGAAATAAGTTAACTATTGCAATATTTCAACGCGAGCATGACTAAATATGCGTAAAAACAACTTCTTGCTTTTCAAAGTGAAGCTTGCTTTTCATAACCCAGTTAAACTCCTCTGTTGAAGTGCTTGTGTTTAAAGCTATGTGCAAAGATTTCAAAGAACTGGATGGGCTGTTTTTTTTATATCCCCACTAATCTTTTGCCTCTATTCCTCAAAGGCGGTCGTTATGTCCGAGACCTGGCGTGTGCCACAGGTGTTGCAGTCCTCAGTTGGTTTGTCACTCTGCTCTCTGTCTTGATCGTTGCTCTTCTCATCACGCTGCTGGGCCGCTCCATGTTTTGGTACAACCACTTTTATGCCTCTGTCTGCCTGTATGGATCTGCTGCCACAGGCAAGATGATCCTCGTTCACACCCTGGCAAAAAACTTGTACTTTGGAGTAAGTGGAGTTATCATTTTTTTTTAATAACTTTATTTTTAAGGTTTTTAGGTTATATAAGTTATCATTGTTTTTGAGATATTTTTTTAATGGATGGTTTGTTTGCAGAGTTACATCAAATATAGGAAATACGCAGTTGTATGCATTGTCTTTGAAATTTGCAAATTACGCTTGTTCAAAGAGACGGAAGTATGTTTGGCCTTGTGCCTCCAATATCTTAACAGTTCATCAAAATAACATTTGTGTAGCATTTAAGGAAAGCCCCGAAAGTGTTTTTGAGATATTGTGAACACAAGGCGAGGAGATAAACATGACACCCAACCAACTTAAACCCATGAACTCCATAATCAAATCCATCAGTCTTTGACTCAGAGAGAACAACTTTGCAAAGTTGAACAAGTCAGAGCTTCAACCTCAGATCTTTCTTCAAATAAGAATAATCATCATGTTAAGGATGACCAGGAGACTCCCATGACCTCAGTCTTTGACCTCCAAAAATCTAATTAGTTCATCCTTGTATTCAATTGGAAAGTTTGAACAAATCATCATCGAAGCATTCTTGATATGGAGTTCACAAGTCAAAAAATGACCATGAGGTCTGTTGACCTTGATCGCTGATCCATGACCTTGATAGGCTTATTGGTTAATATTTGAAGAAGTGTGGACATCTGTACAAAATTTGAAGAGCATACAGTACCTAAACCTTTAATGAAAATATTGTTCTACATGGATACGATGGCCACAGAGGCTCTATGACCTTGACCTTATTCCTCATCACACTAAAATCCAATCAGGTATTTTTGAGTGAGACAGGGATTTTTTTGCAAGTTTTGATGAAAATCTTTCAGATTTGTTGCAGAGAAACTCCATGTACTCGACCTCTAACGTATCACCTTTAAAACTAAATTATCTTATTCTTGAACGGGACACTGTTTGGGGTTTGAAGAAATACCACTAAGGGGAGATGATACATTTCATTCTTAAAGGGATAGTATGTAGCGTTTGAGGTAATTTACGAGTTGAAAACAATGTCTACATTCATAGATATATGTGTCCTCATACAGTACAGGCCAAAAGTTTGGACACACCTTCTCATTCAATGTGTTTTCTTTATTTTCATCACTGTTTACATTGTAGATTCTCACTGAAGGTTTCAAAACTATGAATGAACACATGTGGAATTATGTACTTAACAAAAAAGTGCGATATAAATGAAAACATGTCTTTTATTCTAGTTTCTTCGAAGTATCCACCCTTTGCTCTGATTACTGCTTTGCAGACTTTTGTCATTCTCTTTATGAGCTTCAAGAGGTAGTCACCTGAAATGGTTTTCACTTCTCAGGTGTGCTTTGCCAGGGCTAATTAATGGAATTTCTTGCCTTTTTAATGGGGTTGGACCATCATTTGTGTTGTTCAGACATCAGGCTAATGCACAACCGACAGCCCTATTAGACACTTTTAAAATTGATATTATGGCAAGAACCAATCAGCTAGGTTAAGAGAAACAAGTGTCCATCATTACTTCAGTGAGAATCGACAATGAATTAGTGATAAAAATAAAGAAAGCGCATTAAATGAGAAGGTGTGTCCAAACTTTTGACCTGTACTGAATGTGTCAAATTGCTTCTGCCAAAAATCTGAATTGTCCTCCTGAGCAAAGAATTTCTTATGTGCATTTACATAGAATGGGTAAGTCCTACGGGGCTTCCTTCCAGTCTATAAAAACTATGAATAGTCGAGAGGGAAATAAAGCACTACATAGTACTACTGGCCAAGGCTAAATGTCTTTTCGCTCAGTGTGACTGAAACAGAGAAGGAGCACAGCGAGACGCGCTTGTCTGTGCTCCAGCAAATTTGAAAGCCTAACACTAATGATTCAATGCCGTTTGCAGTTTATTTGAATTAACATACCTCCTCACCAGAAAGAAAACTCGAAGTGTTGGATGACATGTTGACATAGCTTTCTGCCACATACCGGTTACCTTAGACTTCAGAGGTTGCAATGCACAAGGCACAAGAAAACACTATTTGTTTAAATGCAAAATACAGTTTCAGATCATAACAAAGCTGCAGTAGAAAAGCCACCAAGTTCTGACGGTACACTATAAAGGACTAACACAAAAAATGCTATGTGATATCCATTACCAAAAACATTTTTATCTACGTTACTGCAAAGAAAAAGTTGGTCATATTCAAAGAATTCCTTACTAAACTGCTCAATGAATCATTTTGTTGAACTGTCTGTTGTAAGTGCTGGAGACCTCAAGTGTTTTTGTTTTCTACCCGGGGTTGTCGTCTGTAACAGAGGTGTGTGCAGATCTGTCAGCTCTGACGTCGTCAAAATTTTGTTGACATGTCTTGAACAATGATAACACACTGAGGGAGTACTCTCTTTTTAAGTTTGATGCACAATAGAGTGTGTGTAAGCCCATTTCTATTGTGTTTGAAACAATTTAAGTTTTTTTTTTTTGTTCATTGTATTTTTTTGTGTTGGTCACAAGGGGGCTCAACTCTTGTGATCAACACAAGAGCCTACTTTTTTTTATTTCTCTGTACAATCCACATAATAGTGACTTTGAAGGATGTAACTTCCTCTTAAAATAGAGCTACAGTTACATGAGAAAATGTTGGCCAAAGGTGAGTGTTGACATAGTTTTTCTGTTGAAGCAAAGTGGAACAAGTTTGACTCAGATTGATATCTTAGAGTTTGCTGTGTCTGTCTTTTTACATCTGAGAGTCACAACAGAGGTAAATAAAGCATGGTCTTAGTTTTAACAAATTAAGTCAAATAATTGACTTTATACTGATTAGTCATAGTGATTTAATCTGGCTTAAGACAGTCTTTGTGTTTGAATGAATTAACTGTCCCAGCCGCAGTCCTCAGCTCCTCTTATTCATTGAAGCTTCAAGCCAATTGACCTTTTCTCTCTGTTGTCCTGGCTGTCAGTGCAGGAGGAAGTGTCTCATGCTTTCACAGATATCAAACTGAAGAATCTTTGCCTGCTACTGCACAAGACCATTAAATGAATTTTTCACTTATGTTTACTTTAGCATCTAGTAACAGTTCAGCTTATGTTTTGTTAGCCTGACATTTCTCTGAATACAAGAGTTTATCTGAGGTTCAAACCATCCGGAAAGAGCATATTCATCAGGAGCTAACCACTCTGTGAATTGAAGCTTTTCATGGCCATTTCCCAGAAAGGACTCAGACTAATCTTTCTTTCAGACAGCAAAGGGCTTCATCCCCACTGAAACAGAATCTCTATTCAAACATAGCACGTCTTTGGCCTCCATTTACATTATGTTTTCAAAAGAATTGCGACAGTGTGTGTTAATTCAAACAAAATCCTAAACCTGCTATGCTTTAACAAAAAAAAAGGATATCATATAAGTATGTTGATATATTGGGTGTTATGTTTATTGGTTTTATTTATCATCTGATAGATGTGGCAGCCAGCGTTAAAGTGCATTTTCATCAACTACTGATAAAGCATCTCATCACTGCCCTCCCTCAGTGCCCACCTTAGTTTTGAGGTGTACTTCCTGTTGTTTCTGTCAAAAAAGCAATGTGCGGTCAGGTTACATTTGGATTGCTGTTGAGCTGTTTTTTTTTCTTCCAACATTATCCTTATTGAGTTTTCAAAATGCTCCCAGTGATATACAGAAATAAAAGTGCTCTCACATCAACGAAAACGTCAAGAGCAGCGAAATTACTGTCCATCATTCAACTCGCCCTTCTGTGCAAGTCAGGTATTTATGAGATGACACAGAGCAACACTTAGTGAAAGTATAAATGATCTGTATGATCTGACTTAAAGAAAAGAAAAATGAGAGAGAAAAAGGAAAACAGAACAAAAAGCAGCAGCAACAAAAACGTTTCTGTATTTTATCAAGGGTTAGCCTAAATAATTTTACTATTGTGCATGTTTCAAAAATACAACCTTAAATGTACAATTCACACAGAATAAAGAAATCAAGTATCAAAGGCAAAGAAATTTAAGGAAACTGCAAAGGACTGCGCCAAATCCGCCTCTTTCTCTACAATACTTAAACCCATACTCTCCATATATTCCATAAAAGGATCCCAAATGTTTTGAAAGAGAGATAGTTTCCCCTTTATAATGTAAGTAATCTCCATATGTAAAGCTGTGGACATTTCCTCCATCCAGTTAATTAATTTTGGTTTACTAGTACTCCTCCACGAGAATGCTATGACTCTTTTTGCAAGCCATAAACATAGATCCAGGGCAGTGATTAGCTTCTAGGCATAAGATGTCAATCAGGATATAAAGCTAAAATAAACAGTTTGGGGTCAAGTACTAATTTTGTCTCCTCTCCTACACCTGATACACAAGTCTGGGATGGCACCATTATACTCATTAAGCTTTTCTGGCATCACATTTGTCCTCATTAGCCAGTTATATTGCGAGTAATGGTAGTTTGTGCCTCAGCACACACTTGTCCTCCTATAAATCTTCCCTCAAGGCATTGAGCTTCCAAGAGGACTCAGAGGATCCCTCTGTTAACATGTTAAATAGTTTGGAGATAATTCCCTTTCCATAGCAATCATGTTTCACTTCCATTTCCTAAGTTGACAGCGAGGGGATGGACACACACTAATTTTTAGATGATCTAATATAGTTGTAGATTTTTAAATTGATGTTTGCTTGGAATATCGTATCTAGCAATCAGCTCCTCAAATGACATCAAAATCCCACCCTCTGATCTGTTGAGCTGTGTTACAGCCTCCATACCACTCAAAGAATACCTGGGTCGAGGTTGACCAAAAAGGAAGACCAAAACATATTAAAAGGACGCCACACAAATGACAAAGTTGATTGGTTTTATTTTCAAGTAAAAAGTTAAATGATAAACGAGCTAAACAAGTTGTTGGCAAAAATGGACAAAACAGGAGAAAATGAGAAAATGACTTCCCCGTAAACTGCCTGGCCAGAAACTAACTAAAACAAAGAATAACTAGAAAAGCACTCGGAGAGCGCAGACCTCCACCAGCGCCACAGTCCTCATCCATATTGTGATTTTCACCATAAATATTAGTCCTACTGTTATTTCATCAAAATATTAAGATTCCTTGACCATGAAAACATACCATTAGCAATTGAATTCATAATGATATCTATTTTAGTTCAGTAGTTATTCACGAAAATCACATTTTTCGTCATGATGGCCAGACGCTGATCCGGATCAACACCAAAATCGAATCAGCTCTTTTCCCATGCTGAACATTTCCTGAAAATTTCATCAAAATCCATCTATTACTTTTTGAGTTATTTTGTTCACAGACGGATGGACAAACAAACTTCTCCCGAAAACATAATCTCCTTGGCGGAGGTAATCAAAACTAAGAAAACTGGACTACCGACAATCTCCAGTCCAAACTAAAACAACAAAACCCAGCAACCTCGTGCTGCTGAGGAAATAAAGAGGAAAAAGTAGGAAAAAAACTACCTGTTAACCCAGGAAAACAGAAAACAAAGGAGGAGTGCTTGGAAACGTCCTGCTCCTCAGGTCTGTGTGTGTGCCCAACCATTGCTCCTCTCTCAGCTCCTCTAAATACTAAATACCCCTCCTCCTTGAGCACAGATTGCTCTCAGGTGTGCAGCAAAGGAGAGGAAGGAGGAGGACTGAGGAGAGGGACAGAGGAGAAGCAGGGCCGCATGTAACAAGCTGTTTAATTTATAATTGAATGTATATTCACAGTTCGAGTATGGATGTTTGCCCTCATGCATAAACACTGAGTATAAGATGACAGACATGACATTTGCACAAAGCCTATAGTCCTCCAAGTGTGTGAACCAGGTTCAAGTCTGACCTGTCACTCCTGTCCTGTTTTGTCATTATCACAAACGTTATCGCAGGAGAATATGTACACAGCCATGATACCAACTCCATCACGGAGTTTTACCCTTTAACCTAGTTGAGAATAAAGGCTTTCAGGGTGTCAACATCTGCTTAACAAATCATTATTTAAATTAATTTGAATACCCTCCAACGTCAAACACCTCTTGTTCTTGTACCCATGTACTGTTAGACTTTAAAGCAAAGCACTCCTGCAGCTTCTTAATCATGCTACTTCATGTATGTTCAAATAACATTATGAAGATCCTCCTGTAGCTAGTGAAAGTCTGTTTATTGGTTCCTTGTTTATTGACAGTTTTGAGTTACAGGATAAAGTACCACCCAAGGTGAACAGTTCCCTTTTGTAGTAACTGGGAAGTAACACAGCATACCAGTAATTCTTTGTTCCTGTTCGGTTTTTCCCTGTCATGGGTCACTTGTTGTTTGTCTCAGTAGTGATAGACTTTCTTCCTGATGCCATAATGGAATTTTTCTGTATTTACTGTGATAACTAGAGTTAGGAAATAAACCTCATCACAAAATCTCAATTAAAAATCTGTATCATATCCAGTGTTCCCCTTTAGTTTTCTCTTTAATGCTGGTGGCTTAGTGATACCAGATCTCCTGTGCATTGCTGGACTCAGGCATTAAAATTGGGCTGGCATTCAAGAAATGTCAGACAATTAAAAATGACATGATCCCTATTAAAAAAGTGTAATGTTTCTCTTTTGGAGTGCGTGTCTTGTGGAGTCGGTGAACCACCTCACCAATATGAGGTCAGTTAAAGACTAATAATGTCTCTAACTCTGTTATGTACTGTGTATTTCCCCTGCAGGGAGTCCGCTTGGTGGAGCTGGGGGATCTTCTTTTTGATGTGAGCATATTTCTGTGGTGCTGCAGCCTTGTGTGGCTCACACAGCAGGGTCTGTGTTCGGCTTATGTCCCGATGCTGATGGTGGCCTTCCCACTGGCCACTAGACTACTGCTGGCCAAAGAGTTCAAACACAGAGGTAACACACTTCCCATGAAAAGAGTGTTCAATCAGTTTTTAAATATTGGCAAACTGAAACACCAGAAATAGTGGCAGACTTTTGATTTAACTGGTCATGAAAAGACGACTAATACTGACCTTGTCTTTATATCAAACATAAGAGAAAACGTGGCCACCAGCATTTAAATTAGTTTTCTGTCTGTAATATTAATGCCTAAAACCACCATTGCAGAATGGCTGACAGAAAAATGACACAAACAGCCCTTCACCCATTTTCATAGCAAGTACTTAAAATGACTGATTGATTTGCCAATTTAAGGATGGTGGGATGTTTGTTAAAACACTGCTCACACATTGGAGCAAAAAAGCAAATAGATGAGAGATTCTGCATTCTCCAGAAAAGAGCAAGTCTGTTTTCAATCCACCTACAACATACTACTATGAAAGCAGTATTAAGTATCCACGGCATACTGTATTTAGAGGATGTATACAGTATGACTGCCAAACAATACTTATTTTTTAGTATGTTACCCTTTTGTTTTCTGGCAATGGGCAACGCTAATATAAGGTGCATTACTGCAGCCCACTGGAAAGAAGTTTGGATCAGGGCAACTATTTCTACAAATCAAAAACTATATTAAACACAAATAAATGATGAAGTTTACTTTGGTTATGCAGGCAAGGTTACGTGCTTTCCCCAACTAGTCCAGTAATTTAGCAGATTTCTGTTTCTGGTGATAAAAAACAAAAGTTATTGGTAGCTTAGCTAACAGTAGCTTAGCTAACAGTAGCTAGTGCTGTTAAATTAGAATCCATTAATGGACTTGAAAAAGTCTAGTAAGTGATTATTAATCTGTTTTTTCAAGATTTCACGACTAAACACACATGAGAAATGTGTAACATCCATGTAAAGATTTAAAAAAATTTCAGTATACATTGTGGTGTTTCCAACTGTAGTTGCACTTCATCTTTGATTAATGGATCTTATGGTCTTTCCTGTTCCTGCAGATCTTTCCACAGCAACCCTCTTGGCTCAAACTAAGATACTAAGAAAGATTTGTCCTTTAAAATTAGTATTTGTCAGATTGCCAAAAGGTCATGTCTTGCCCAAAGTACACATTTAAAATGGTTTTTCATACAAAATATGTGTCCACAGTAGACCTGTGCTCAAAATATCGATACGGCAAAATATCGTATCGCACTCCTTTGGGATACATGTATCGATATGGATTCTACAGAATCGATACAGCCTAAAAATTTTGACAGTTGTTGTCATTACACTTTGGCTAATGTTAACAGTGGCACAGTTCAAGGTAGAAGACGAGCTACATAATGAAGCATATGTTCTAAATTTAAACTTAGGTCTACCATCTTTGAGGATCTGAATTTATGTCTCTCAAGTTGTAGAACCACTTAAAACTCATCCTTGTTCTTTTTCCTTCTTATAAGAAAAAACTAAACTTGTCAAGAATTTTGATTAAAGCATAGTCAATGTTCACAATTTATGTGTATTGGGATACGTGTTGTATCGTGGCCTTAGTATCGGGATACGTATCGTATCGGGAGGAAATACCCAGGCCTAGTCCACGGCATGTCTTCAAACCTCCACAACATAAAAAAATCCCTCCTCTCCCTCTGTTGCTGGCTCCCCCTCTCAGTAAATGTATGCTCAAAAGGTTCTAAGAATATTTACCAATGTAAACTGTCCTGATAAAGAGTAAAAGTGAAGACCTTTAGCAACTACAGATGTTGCTATTGTACTTACTTTCTGTAAATGTGAATCAATTTTGATGAATTTATGTTTTGGTTCAAAAAAGCAGAAATCAAACTGTCCAAAAGTATGTGATACTTTCAGACAGGTATGCACTTTTTGCCTTAAGAGATGACTTTGTGGTAATATACAGGGTGTCCATAAAGTCTCTTTTTAATTTATAAAATATATTACTAAGGCAGTTGATGAGATATCTTAACCGGATTAGTTTTATTTTAATCAGTGTTTGTTAAAGTTTTTATTCACATTAAATTGTTGTGTTTCAGATATTCTGTTAATGGAAGCAAAGGCCTGTCTTACACGACTGATGTTGTCCTCAGATGTTCTTGGTTGGCCACCCCCCATATATTCAACACTGTTCCTGTCTCCATAAATTATTTGTGCCATGCATGAATTGAGGGATGTGATGGTGGATCTCTTCCATACTCAGTTCTGTAGTTTCGCTGAGTCTGCACATCCGATTTTGTCTCAATAAACCAGGATACACACTGTGCCTTCTCTTGAGGATTAGCCATTTTATAAGGGTTCATTTCCTTCCATTAACAGAATATCTGAAACACAAAATTTTAATGTGAATAAAAACTTTAATAAACAGTGATTGAAATAAAACAAATGTTTGAAGTTGTAAAGAAACTTTATGGATGCCCTGTTGTTCATTTCAAGTGTATTAATCCTGCACCATCTGTCTCTGTTTCTGCAGGAGCATCAGTGAAGTACAGCGTGCTTTATTTGTTGGGCCTGGCTCTGCCTTATGTCCACTTCATGTTTCTCATCTGGGTGGTGTTTGAGATTTTCACGCCCATCATGGGTCGTAGCGGCACAGAGATACCTCCCGAGGTGGTGTTGGCCACGCTAGTCACCCTGACAACCATCTTCTTGTCCTCATTTTTTGTAAGTATTACACTGTACACTGTCTACATTGCATAAAATATCAGTCTAATTTCTGTATGGAAATATTGCCTTTTTTGTCATTTTTGGGTAGGGGAACTCCATGCCAGAGAAAATGTTGACGACCAAATAAATGCATTTTTTTCATTTAGCTGCTGGGTGTGACATTGTTCAAGATTGTTCTTAATGTTTTTATTCTTAACTTCAAGAAAAAGTGGATAGTTGACTGACAGTGAAGCATCAATATTATTTTTTGTATCCTTTTCTAAATTAAGTAATGTAGTGATTATGATCACCCATTTTACTGAAACATTGATTGATAATGATTTCAAATAAACAGCTGCATTGATCCTTCCTTAAGTGCTGATATCTGATATGAACGTATGTTTTTGACATTTCAGCTGCATTTCATCTACTTGGTACGCAGCACAAAGTGGATCCTGGCTGGTCTGGGCTCTGTATTCGTCATCATGTTTCTGGTGGTGTCCTGTGGCCTCTTTTTTCCTTACTCAGGCAATCCAGACAGCCCTCGTCCAAAACGAGTCTTCCTGCAGGTTTTTACTCACAACACACAGACATAACTACAAATATAGACAAAGACACAGTTACATTGATCAGTTTTTCATTGTTTCTTACATCCACTTAAAATGTATAAGTAGTTGGCATTATTTTTCCACTTTAGATTTTTTAGGTGTTTTACTCTGTTTGATTCTCCCATACTGCAGCACACAACAAGGACCTTCCACAACCTCCAGGGCGAGGTTGAGAGCAAGGACTCGGGTGTGTGGATCAACAGTTTTGACTTCACAGCCATACAGCACATCACACCCCAAGTCCCAGAGCTCAACGACAGCGTCCGCACCCACTGTCGAGAAGACCGACCTTTCTGTGGTTACCCCTGGTTTCTGCCTGTGAAGTTCCTCAGCAAGTCAGTGACGCAGTCTTATAGAACCAACAGTGCACTTACGCTCTGTTATTATTTACTGATGCATTTTTGTATGGTGCTGGGTTTTTTTTGTGTATTTACAGGAAGAACTGGTATCTTCCTGCTCCTGAAGTGTTTCCCAGCTCTCCTGTGGAGTTTAGCCTGCTGTCCAGGGAGGAGACCAGCTGGGGGACGATTAAAATGACCTTCAGTGTAAAAGGTCAGGGCTTTAAGTTTTTACTTATATTTTGATAGAGATTAAAAAAGATTATATTCAAGAATACAGTTGTTACTCATTTAAGTTTCAGTGATAAAACAATTTGATGTATAACTAAACTAGACAGCACTCTGAGAGCACACACCTCTGCCAGAGTAGCTCACATATTGCTGTTACTCCTCAGTTCTACGATGAAGTAACCCTCATGATATGATTGATATGACCATGAAAGCCTACCCGTAGCACTTGGAAACCTGTAAATTCATTATCAATTTGACTATTGTTTTGAAAAAACAGTCATTCAATAATTGCAGTTAACGTGATCACCTTCAAAATCTAGTCATTTTTTAAAGGATAAGTACGGTTTCTACAGCTTTCACATTGTTTATAGAATGAAGTAGAACAATATACTCACCCAGAAGGCCTTCCCGATCCAAACAGAGCTTCGGGAGATATTTAGATCCATATAATGGTAGCACATGGGGCATGTATAGCGCCGCTCCTAAAACTGCATTAATCGTCCAAAAACTCAGTAGTTTCACCAATATTTCATCATGGTCCGCTCGCACTACTCCTCCACGACAGTCTGTGTCACTCCAGACATGTCTTTGTGACTGTGCTGACCTCTGAACCTCTGTACTGCACATGCCTCCACGCATGTGCAGTACGGCTCAGTGATTTAGGGGGAGACAGCCGGCTACACAACGACTTTCTTCTTCCAGTTTTGTGCAAAATGGACAAATATTTATCGGATGAAGATGTTGTGGAGGAGAACTTTGAATATGATGGGTGTCCTTACAGTTTCGAGCCAGAGTTTACAGATGAGGAGCTCATTGAAAGGAGGACGCGGAGGCAGCGCTCCAGAGAGTAATGGGCATGCACGTAGGCAAGCGTTCTTCTTCTTCAGCTCAGACGTCAGCACAGTCACAAAAACATGTCTGGGGCGACACAGACTGTAATGGAGGAGTAGCCCGAGCGGACCATGATGGAATATTGGTGAAAATAATGAGTTTTTGGACGATTAATGCAGTTTTAGGAGCGGCGCTAACATGCCCCGTGTGCTACCATTATACGGATGTCCGCCGCTCGATTTTGGATCTAAATATCTCCCAAAGCACTGTTTGGATCAGGAAAGCCTTCTGGGTGAGTATATTGTTCTACTTCATTCTATAAACAATGTGAAAGCTGTAGAAACTGAACTTATCCTTTAAGTTGGGCCATTACACCTCCTGAAAATTTCAGCATAATTTGCCTGGAAGTTTTTGTTTAATCTTTCTTACAATCAAGCAAACAAACAGACAAACAATCAAATTAAAAACAGAAAACTACCTCCTTGTTAGAGGTTGTGATGCATGAAAGGGAGATATGGTACAATCCTGTATAATGGGATTTAATGTGAAAAGACACCCTATAGTCTATTACTATTTGCCATGATACCATTTAGTAACACAGTACTATATGATGGGACATGGTTTGATTCTCTATGATGCAACGTATTTCAATACATTACATTATGGTGTAATATACTGGCATTAACAATAAATGCATTTTTGACTAAACTGAATAATTTTCAGGTAACTACTGTAATGGTTCATGATAGGGGAATACTCAACCATTCAGCCAAAGTAGTCGGTAGAATGAAATGCAGTAAAGGAGTGGCATGCCTGCATTTAGTTAGTTTGCCTTGACACAACAGACTTGTTCCTCTAAAACTATAAAAAGAAGTACGTAATCTAGAAGTACTCAAAGCCCACAACCCTACACCAATATATTTCTGATCTTCTTTGCCAAGTTGTCAATGAAAAAGTGGAAAACCACCCTCTCAGGATGTTTACAAATCCTTCAGAAAATTCCTGGATGTGCATCAGGATTTGGATCACCGCTGAAATGTCACCACTTCCGCCTTGTGCCATGACCAACATTTTCTGAAAATTTCGTCTAAAAAAGGGCAAAAGTGAACCTGATATTAGTCCTATTATTCTGCTACACAGTCTGGGTGTCATTTATTACTAATAAGTTGTTCATTTTTTATGTTACTTTTCTTTTTTGCACAGGTATGATTGCAGAGTATATCAACATCTCCCTATACTTGTTTATGGATGCATTTTACCAAGACAAAGGCAAAAAATAAAGCTGAAAACTAATTTAAAAAGAACATTTTTGTGTCATTATGGTAACGTTTTTGCTATGGTAGTTGATTGAAGAAAATCTGACATCATGACAGCCATAACAGAACACAAAGCTGCATGATGTTAACTAATGTGATAAAGATACAAGTGAAGTACGATGTGATGCATTACTAAAGAATGTGAAACAATTCTTCATGATCCAGTATAGTTTGTGTGTTATGATGACACATTAAGCTACTATTCTTTCTGTTGTGATGTGATACGTGACAATCATCAATACAATATGGTACTTTAATTTCTTATACGGTACACTGTGATGTGATAAACAGCAGAAGATACAGTAAATATGATCTGATAAACCAAATGTCATTAGGATTTGAACTCTGTCCTTATCTGCTCACTGGTTATTTCCACACCTTTCCTTAATTTGCGTGTTTCAGTTAACTTACATATTTCTGTCCTCTGCCTGTCCGTCTCAGGTCCCAGCCACATGTCTCTGTACTTGATGCCTCACAAAGGAGCCAGCCTCTCCACCTGGTCCTTCGGGGACGGAACGCCTCAGTTCGACCTCAGCGGAGAATATTTTGTTTTCTATTCACATGGCCTTGATGCCCCGACGTGGACCTTCTGGTTTGAAATACAGGTATTTTCTTGCTCCTTAAAAAACACTTTTTCACTTAAGGAGCGAATGTATTGATGACTTTGATGCTGACTATGTGTCTATGGTCAATTATTCAAACTTTGTCCTGGTTTCAATGAAAGGAGGTGATTTTGAATGAAACTGAATGATTAAATACTTAAAACTGATAATAATTAAATAGACCAATATTTGTATTTTAAACTCAAATGTGTCACAAATAATGCAGAATTAAATGAACTAACACTGAATCAAACTTTTTTAACCAATTTTCTGGAAGATTAAAGAGCATCTATGATTTGTTGAACTATATTCTGTCTGAATTTCCATCTACTTCAAACACACTTGTTGAAGCTTAACTAAAGAATTTATTCAATCAGCTACAGCCAGTTGTATGTGTAGTTTAACTCTAAGACCAGAGCATATTAAACTGGCCCTGAAGTGTACAACAAAATCAAAAAAGTACCACAACAAATAAGAAAACGCCATGACAAATAAGAGAATGTGAATAAGAAAGTATAATGGGTGGTAGGAACTCACATGTCTTTGCTGTGTGGAGTTTGCATCTTTGTCCTGTGCATGCCGGGGTTCCCTCTGGGCATTTCTGCTTCACCCCACAGGCCATAAACATGCTTATTAGGTGTTATGGTGACTCTAAATCGTATGAATGTGAGCAGCAGCGGTTGTCTTTCTCTCTAAGATGCCCTGGGATTGGCTGGTATGTTTTTGTGATTTTTAAAAAATGTATATTCATGTTTTGTTATTTTTGTTGGTCTTTTTGTTCTGATATTTTTGTTTTTCTAACCTCAGTACCACTAAAGCAGTCATATTTTATTTCCCTGTTAGTAATTCTTAAAGAATGCCTCTCCTGTGCACTCTGCTGTATCAATCATCAGCCACAGTTGCACCTTTGGCAGCCTGAAATCTATCGCTGTATCCAGATCTTTTTAATGTCATTCCTTTCATTCTTTGCATAGTTAGCGTTGTGCCAAACTGCACCACAGGGCCTCAGTGTGTGATGTCTGCAAAGGATTAGCACCGGCCAGGGCACAGTTGGACCGTGTCTTTGTCATGTGAAAACCTTTAAACCCTTGTTCACAAGATTGGAATTTTTTTGAATTGCATTAAGAAATTACGGGCTAAGACGAACTCTTTGACCTTTTTGAGGACTCATTATGCCTCTGTGCCAGCAAAAGCTGAGCCAGAGGAATTGTGTTTGCAGGTTGTAGGTCTTTCTACTACTTAGTTGTGATATCTCATTCAGTTGTATGAATTCTTCAAACATTATCCACTCTGTTGGGGGGCATAAGTCAAACATGATAGGGTCTTATAATCATCCCTTCTTTCCCCAGAAAACTGAGCATCTCAAGAACTCCTAAAGGAATTTTCTCAAAGTCTGCACGAACGTCCACCATGACTCAAAGATACCTTGATTAGATTCTGGAGATCAGAGGTCATGTTGACTTGTAATATTCATCCCTTGCTTGTAAACATGATATCTTCAGATGTCTTGAATTTATTAAAGAGGAAAAATCTCTAAAATCACAAATGATTCAACAGGAAAGAGATTGACAGGCAACCAGACGGCAAGAGCAAAAACACAAAAATGTACATTTTGGAAACATTTAGAGAAGGTTAATCTTCACAGTTACTGCTGACTATGAACAAAACTCTTTGGGAGACTTGCAAAAACATCCCTTAAATGACATAAAGGTCACTTTCTGTCATTTAAGTGTACTGTATGTTTTATTGGAAACAGAAGGCTGGGTTAAAACTTTTAGCTCTCTCAAACAACTTTCTTGAATCTGTTAATAAGGCTGGGAAATCCCACTGAGGTACAGTATTTTATAGTGCATAAGACAGCCTCTGACCTATAGACAGATATCAGAGAAATCACAGATATGCTCCCACTTCCTCTGACGGAAAGATGCTGAATCAGCACTGTCTGCTGCAGCTACAGGGAACGGCTCATGAATATGATGAATGTTTTGGTATATGAGTTACATATTTAAACTTAGCTAAAAGCCCACCCTTTGTTGATTAATGCAGAAGTGCTGAGTCAACCGTCAAAGTCATTAAGCCCGGGGTGAAGCCAGGGTGCCTGCCAGGGCCTCCATAGACCACCTTTGTTTCAATCTTTAATTGCTGACCACTGATTGGCTGGTAGTGATAGGACTAAAGTTTAGACAAAGTATGTTGGCCTGTTGTAACAGGCTGTGAAGGCCTTCTCTTTGCATTTCAGTGTAACACATTTGTTGCTATCATTTCTTAACCCTATAAAGCCAATTGTATCATATTAGATACATACTATTAAAATACCTCTATCTACTAAATATGATGAACAAATTACAAAAAAACATCTGAATACAATCAGATAAATGATAAAAATGTCCTCAAATGGATTATCAGTTGCCTAAAACACCTAATATATCAAATGAGATACGAAAAATCTATATGTTGAATTTTATGGACATTTTAATATTTTTACAATTTTAGCAGAAAGTGAAGCAAACATTTCAGCTCCAAAAAATCTAAATTTTCTGGCTATAATCTATCGTCTTGGGCTTTAAAGGGTTAAAATTAAGATAACGATTTTCTCCTTTTGTCCTTAAATTATTTAATGTTGACTGTTTTTAGCTAAAGGATTCCACATAGGCATATCACCTATCAAGGAGTCTTTATGTCAATATTCATCATAGACATGATTAGTAAACATTAAAGGATTATAATTGTTTTTTTTTTTTTTCTAGTGTGGGCTTGTGTGTTTGCAAACTGTACATTCGAAACCCAGAAGTCTGTGGCCAATTTTCTCCATCATTAATTTGGCCTCAAGTTCATCTCTTGTTTGGGAGAGTAAATGTTCAAAATACTTTTCTCTGAATTTAACATAATTGTCCAGTCTGATTTAAGGATGAAATGAATGGATTTTGTAGGCTTCAGCTCAGAGTCACGGTGCCTCATTGGCCTCTGCTCTAGGAGGGTATGTTCTTTCCAGCATTTGTTTGTTTGTTACTTTATGTATTTTATAAGCAGGATGACTCAAAGTCATAAACGGATTTTGATGAAGTTTTGATGGAATGCTGATCATGGCACAAGGAAGGAGAGAGTGGGTATTTGTGGTGAATCCAGATGGAGAGCCATGAATTTTTAAAAGGATGTGATGTGCGTGAGAGGACATTTTTCCAATTTTTCAGTGACAACTCAATTAGTTATTATTGGATTTTGGTGTAATTTTCAGGGAATGTTGGTCCCTGAAGGGAGTTGATTAGATTTTGGTGGGATTTTTATGGATTCTTCTGGACCAGTGCTACTCTCACTGCCTGTCGGTTGTGTACCTCGTGGTGTTTCTAATCTGAAGTGAATATCTAAAAAGTGTGCATCATATTAGGGCTGAACAATTAATTGCAAATTAGATTAAATCGCAATATGGCTTGTTACAATTTTCAAATTGCAGAAGGTTCAATACTCTAGCCCAAAATGTGTTGAACATTTTGGCATTGTGGTGTAGTTTTTTGCAATTTCATGCCTATTTTTTTTTACCTCCTATTCATACACTTTTTTTCCCCACTTTTGGACCATTTTTACCTTTTTGTTTAACCCTGTTTTTACAACTTTATACCTATTTTGCCCCCATTCATCTTTTTTTGGCCACTGTCAGAACCATTTTTGGAATTTTTACATGGTTTTTGAATTTAATTTCAAATTTAATTCCCAATTTTGCTGCCATAATCAACTTTCCTAAGCCACTTTTGGATTTTCTTGCCAATTTTTTTGCAATTTCATACCTATTTTTTTTACCCAGTTTTTACAATTTCATACCTATTTTGCTTCTGTTCTTCACTTCTCCACTTTTTCTCAAATCTTTTATCCTTAGATTTATTTAATGTCTGTTGGTTTTACTATAAAAAGATCTACTACTTATGTTTGTTTAAGAATACATAAGATGAGGAACATTAAAACAATTGCAGAGTAAATCGCAATAATGGGGAAGAAAAACGCAGTTAGATTATTTTCACAAATCGTTCAGCCCTACATCATATTCAATCCAAGCATGATGTGTTTTTTTTCATTGAGTCTGAACAACTGCTGGAGTTTGATTGTTCTCCGTGCTAATGCTCAGGTTCTTTTCTGTCTCCATCAGCCTCCCAAGGACCCCGACCCGTCAGGTCCAGAGGGGATGATCTCCGTCGCCATATCCTCCCACTATTTCTTTGGACAAGATCAGAGGACTGCACGGCTGGAGGAAATCCTCAGCAGGTTTCCCTCTTGGACTTTCCCTTCGTCTTGGGTCAGTACCTACGACATGTATCGATACTGAGGACGTCACAGAGGATGACTATGAGGAATAACGCTGAGGGGCTGCAGGACCCCCCCCAGGAGAATGGATCACGAGGAGGACAAACCCTGCTGCCTTTTCACTCTGACACAAAACACATACTCTCTCTCACACACTCACGCTCCCTCCCGGCCTGCCTGAGAGACCCCCATCACTGTGTCAGTAGGCTTAGTAGCTAACAAAGCAGGAAGGACATGCCAGAGGTAAGCTGATCACACGGTGCACGGATTGTAAACGTAATCGTATGGCGCTGCAGGCGCCACGAGCCTCGTGGTCACTCCTGGGTTAGTCAAAGGAGGTGATACGTTTTTTTTTTTTTAACTTAATCTGCTGTGCCTTTGCTTTTCTCACTTCATCTTACTTCCTTCTCTCTCACACTAGCGCTCTTTCAGAGGTCGTACGGCTACCTCTTCCACTCACTCTGTGTCAGTGTGTCTCGACTTGTAACGTATGTATCTGTCATGGAAAGAGAAAAATCCTGCTTTTCATTTCTTCCTTTTCTGGCTTTAACTGGAAGCTTTTGCCACTTTTCATACACACACTTGTTTATGTCATGAGCATTTTTTTTTTACAATAACTAATCAGTCAACTGTGAAATAGAGTTATCATTCCTAACTGACATCACGTATTCACAGCGAGTTGTATCCCTGTGTTTAATGAAAAATGCTAACAGTCTACGTTAAATGTCAGGGGATCTGGCACACAGCTGCACATGTCTGTGCCTGTTAAATGAAAACAGACACAATCAAATGTCACAGTGTCTTTTCATGTGGTTCTTACGGAGAGATATTAAGGTCTGTATTAGTTAGACTTTGAGCTTAATGAGGATTAGACAAGAGAGAAATGAAGCTCTGTTGCTGAAAAAACAGTCTTGAGAGGACAACCAATCATGCTGCTCCACATTCACTCACAGCATTACTGTCTAATGTGCTCTCTCGTGTGAAAACATTCACTGTATCATTTACTGTTAATGTATGAGTACTTGTTTTGAAAACTGACCTCTGCTTAATGCTTGAGTTGTCTCCAGCAGCACCACTGACTATGGCACTTTGGCTGTTTATTGTAGAAATGCACATTACTGGATTACTGCAAATTTCTAATATGTGGATATTTCCAACTTCATTTTAGCCAATACTGAAACTGATATGGCTAATCGTGGTTTTAAAATGAAGATGTCTCTCATGCTGGAACGAACATTTTTACGGAAGAGTATTAGGGCCACCCGTGAGAAAAAAAATGAAAGGGGGTAGAATTTTTTTTCATCATGCACTTCGAGAAAAAAGTCGAAATGTCGCGAATAAAGTCAACATATAATGACATACTACGGTATGTCTGTGGGCTAAAAGAGAAAGTATTTCTTTGTTATTAAAGCTGAGTCCGAAGTATAATTTCACTAATTCATCTAACTGACTGGACGGCATTTTGTTAGTCTCAAAAGGTCGACTTTATTCTCGACATTATATTTCGACTTTATTCTCAACATTTTGACTTTGTTCTTGACATTTTGACTTTTTTATCGAAGTGCATGATGAAAAAAAATTCTACCTCCCCTCATTTTTTTTTCTCACGGGTGGCCCTAATACTCTTCCGTACATTTTACTATTTTTCTGTTAGTCTTTTGTTTCAAAAGCAGCCAGAAAAAAAGTAATTCTACTCTAAGTACATAATTCATTCCAATGACTTGGTCATTGTATTGTTTGTTCATTCTTTTTGATATGATTAAATTCACATTTTAACACATACATTGAGCAAAAACTCTAAATTAATACATCATAGAATATATTTCTTTACCTTCATCTGATTTAAATGTCAATAAACCCGTAAAAAAGTATGGCCATTTGACAAAAGTAAAAGACAAAACAAAGTAAATCTAAATACACAATAAAATGCAGTTAATCTGGAGTTATGTATCAAAACTAAATGATTAGGGGTGCTGGTTTGGCAGAGTGGTTAGCAACCATGCACGTCCCATGTTCATGCTTCTACCGGCCTGTGATGGCCTTCCAGCCTGTGACCCGTTTGCAGAGTGTCTTCTCCTGCTCTCTCACCCCTTTCACAAGCCTATTCACTGACTCTCTCCTATCAATAAAGTCACAAAATGCCCGAAAATTACATGACAAAAAAAAGATTAATCAAGATATAAAATGCTAATCTTTTCATAGCTTTTCTTACTTATCAGGCATAACATTAAGACCACCCTGGGCACCCTGGCTGCTCTGCGGCGATGCAGCCCCGTCACAACAAACTGTGATGCACTGACTATTGTGACATCTTTCATCAGAACAGCAGAAACTTATTCAGCAGTTTGAGCAACAGAAGCTCATCAGCAGTTTTGGAGATGCTCTGACTGTTGTCGAGTCGTCACAATTTGTCCCTTGTCAGACTCACTCAAATCCTCACACTTGCCCATTTTTCCTGCTTCAAACATGAACTTTAAGGAAAAAAATGTTCACTTGCTGCCTCATATATTCCACACACTACAGGTGCCATGATAAAGAGAAAGTCATTGTTAGTCACTTCTTCTGTCATTGGTCACATGGTTATTCCACATGGTGTGGGATTCCCCTATCCAGTATGCATATGATGCAGTTTTCAAGCTAATGATGGACTCAGTGAGGAGTTGCAGTATGCTATAAGGTAACTTATTGTCTTTTATTATAACAGCCTTTTAGATTATGATGTGGTGCTGCTACAGACAACTTGTAGTGTTCTATTTGCACGCTTGATGCTCAATGCAAGGTTTTTGGTTTGCCACAATTTCCAATAATATGCTTGTCTAATCTGGAGCTGCATCTTTGAAGCCCCATATAGATTAACTTTTACACTGTCAGCTGAAGAGAAAGCCATACAAGGCATTGCTAGTGATATGAATAATAAGCTGTCTTTGGATCTTTTGGTTTTTAAATATTTATTTTCTGAAAAAGGACAAAAAAAGATCTTTGTTTTAGATCTCAATAATCTTAACTGAAAACAGCTCTTGCGTTTGCTCATCTGTTTTGGACCATTGAAAAGAAAATCACCTTAAAATTCAGAGTAAAAATACTGTATATTACAACATAAAAATCAGTAACCCCCACTTTTTGTTTTTTCCAAAAACAAATATCTTAAGACCAAAAGAAAGATGCACCCAGACACAACTTTGACCAACCACTCTTGGTTACTCAGAAGGAAAGAGCTAGACAGTGAAATTAAACCCTTTTATTAAGAAGCTAGTGATAACAAACATAAATTTGGGGGAGTTGCATAAGTATGATGGAGGTAAAGTGTGAAAATGTTCCTCAGAGACTAAAAGTGAGTGCCCAAATCCAAGATAACAGATATTAATGTCCTCACAGTGTGAACGTTGCTGTCAGAAAGATTGTAATCATTCATCTTTTAAAGCTAATATATGTCTTAGAGATTATTATAAGTTAGCAGCATCCGTTCTGTTTGACGGCTACCTCTGTGTACCCTGCTGCGAACAAAAGCAGTGGTTTGATAAGTGTATCTGAGAAAGCTTTTGTGACAATCAAGTTAATGTGGTAAGTAAAGGTCAACCCTGTCCCTGTCCTCAGCCAACACACCTTAAATCTGATCAGATTTGTAAAACTAATGGCACATCGTCGCATGTCCCACGGTCAGGCTTTCACATGCATCTTCCCAGGCACCTTTTTGGACGAGTTAAGCCAGAGCTCAAAATGAACACAAGTCTATGACATCGCTGTAGCTGGTTCTGTTCTGTCTTGGTTAAGGATCAATGACCGTTACAGTTACTACCAATAAACCATTAGTGTGACCACCAAGGTCATTAGTGCTTCTGGCGGCCCTGCTGACCCCCAGTTTTTAAAGTTGAAGAAACCCTTTTGAAGAAAAGGCAAAAAACATCTTTAAACAAGTACTATCGCCATTTTAGATCAAACTTTGGTTAGTCTGAGACCATTCAAATATTTAGAAGTCGTTCATATTTAAATCCATTATGAAGTCGATAGCTTCCACAAGTATCAGACATGTGTATGATCCAGGAAACTTGATTAAAAAATGCAGGTTTTCTTTTTGTTACCCATGATCTTACAAGATTTTCATCAATTTAAACAATAACAATACATTTAAAAGCAGATGTAATGTGTGTAGATGCAACATGCTCTAACGTGAAAATATACAAATCTCTTTTTCAGAATTATTATGGTTATTTTGTAATTTTAAAGGAAGTTTATCCTAAAAAAAATAACAAGTTTGTACCCCGAGTATCTAGCAAACACAAATTGTGAAATAAGCTGACCTAGTCTTTGCTTGTGGTCCACTCATGTCTGAATAAAATCTAAAGTTCAAGATCTGAGGCTACAATAAAACCATAGACACAGACAGAATAGAGCTGCTCATTTATGGAAAAAAAGTGATCATCTTTTTTATTTTTAAAGCTATTGAGATCAAAATTATTTATTGTGATTGCATATTTTTTCAAAAGCATCAGAGGATACATTATGATCTAATGAATCATAGTGCCTTGAGAAACAGCAGTCATCCATTCTGAAAATTATTTTGCAATAAAAGAATCAATTCTACATGGGTAAGGATGAAGATCTCAACTTAATTATCATTATGATGAGTATATATTTGAGTATAATTAAGTTACCTATTAAAAGAAAAGTTATCGCTTTCTTTTAATCGGTACAACAGGCTTAACAGGCTTTTTTGCCGTTCAGAGATTGTCAGTCTTAAAAGTCAACAATCTTATTTAAGTGACAGAGGAACAAAAACATGTGAACAAGGGCAGAGGAGGAGGTTTGAAATGAATAAATATGGTTGTAATATATTGTTCTTTAATCATTCCTTCACTCATCCAAACCTCATTTGATTTAAAATATGAACTTCTGCAGAGGAACGTAAATAATGTATTTTTTTCAGTCAAATCAATCACTAAATAATGACCAGGAAACATTTTCAAAATAAAAGCTTTGTTTAAAACACAGATAATCTCACCAATGAGTAAAAAAGACTGTACTTTTATTTTAAAATGCCACCTAGAGATATACAGTGCATGATGTTTAGGCTCAGAATGTACTGAAAAGCAGAGCTGGCTGCAGTAACAAGCAGAAAACACATGTAGGAGGAGGCTGTGTAGCTGTTACATCATAAACCCCAGGAAGTAAACAACAGAGTGTTCTAAGGGGCATTTTCTTTAAAGAGGGATAGAGAATTTATCCATGAGCTGAGATTTTAGTAAAAGATGGCATGTTCTTCTGCCCAAGCCCCTTCTAATAATATTTAAATAAAACAAAATAATAATATTAATATATTTGTCTTACAGTGAATACAATATGTGTCCGCACATTTTAAACTAGTCTGATGTTGTGGTCTTTATAACTATCTTTAGATCTTATACAAGACAGAGAACTTTAAAATGAAAACACACATTTTTAGATTGACAAAAGTACCAGAATCATCAATATGTCAGATCTCTTTGACAAATCAAATCACTTATGAACATTTTTGATGGTTACGTTTATTGCAGTCCTGTCATAGAAGCTGACCACATTCATTTTGAGCTGCTAACCCCTCTCCAAAATGGTGCCCGTACAGACGTATCATTCATCGCTAGTGGTAGCCCAGGCGTCATCCACAAATACTTCTATGGTTCTATGTTTGCAAGACGTTGAGTTTTGGGAGATTGATTTTTTTCTGTGCTCAGAGGTAAACTGAGTCCTGTCCACTTTGTGTAACACCTGCTGATGTGTCGTCGTCATGCTCTGTGTCCTCCTGTTTGGCTTCAGTCACACAAAATGCTGAATGGAGGAGGCCTTAACAGTTTGCTTCCAAAGACGCACAAAATGTTCAGTGTGGGGAACACACAAACATCTCAGAGGTCTTAAAGCTAACAGGTGCTGCACTGTACAGAGTTCTATGTGTTAAATGCTGGAAAGTGGAATCTTAGAATATATTTAACCCCAGTCTTCAGCAGCACATTTAGCTTGAAAGTGATTGTCCCTCTGTGTTCTAATTTATGTGTTGGTTATTAAGCAGCAGAGAGCATCAGC
Source organism: Scarus forsteni (assembly GCA_036419115.1). Classification (NCBI taxonomy): domain Eukaryota; kingdom Metazoa; phylum Chordata; class Actinopteri; order Labriformes; family Labridae; genus Scarus; species Scarus forsteni. The sequence goes on from JAZDUH010000359.1 coordinate 26,391,925, forward strand.
TGATTCAAAGGATGGTTGACTCCATTCACCCTTTTATTGATCTGACATCTCTATTAACTAAATACATACAAGGGCTGAACGATCCTGAAAAGTCTGACTTTGCCATCTTTTTTACTTTAGAGAAATACACGAGATGCATGAATTTATTCTATGTACTTTTATAAATCTTCAATCCAAGGTTAATTTGTTCTTAATTGGGTCTTAGAGTCAGAATCTGTTTTAATACTAAAACTTCTTCCTTCTTCCATCATCACACACTGGGGGCTGCTCTGCTACTACACCAAAAACACACACACTAGCCCAATCCTCTTTCAGACAGGCCAAAAAAACTGTTTAAACCTGGTAACAATCGGCTCTTGTAGGCAGTTTGAAGGGGTTGAATCAGCATTTTGCCCCTCAAGCGACGCAGGTTTTTGTCGGCTCACCTCTGATCAGCTTCAGTGGGAACATCACACCCTGGTCAACCCGCTAATTTAAGTCATGACGTAAGTGTAACATGTCCATGGCATAGTATGGTGCCTGTCCCTTCCGTCTGTAACTTACGTGAGTCTTTGTCATCTCAGCGGCAAATTCCGTCTGCCTCTGTGTCATCATCAGCGCTCCAATGTTGTTCAGTCAGCGCCGAGTTTGTACATTTCTAAAAAGGACAATTTTACAAAGTACAGAAAACAGCTGACCAACGTGTCCACGGCCTCCCTGCTCCTTTCCATTGTTTACATGATTTTCGGCTCGCTGATGATGTCATCAACGTCATGACATTAGCTTGACGCACCAGAGGAAAAAAAAAAAAGCCACGCAGCTAGTAAGCTGCAGATTAGACCCAGGTCTGCTGGCAGTGAGACAGGAGTCACTTGCATATGCATTGCAAAATAAATGCATTGACCTGCTAATTTTGGTGTAAAAGAGGTATATCATCAGGCCACTGTTTCTACCTCTGGAGACGGAGCAAAGAGGAGGTCAACTCATTTACCCACAGTGTCTCTACAATGTTTACAGTGGAGGGGTGAAACATCACAGGCGGGGTTAAATGCTATGTCTTGGAATGACAATATAAATTAGGCTACTGACGAAGGAGGGAAAGTGGGGAGGGTGACAGGTTTCATTTACGAATCAATTTGTTAACCTTTTTTTTTATCATGTAAGTTAACTGTTAGTCAGCATGGTAAGCCCACAAGTTTGAAATAACATGAAGAGTGCCTGTGACTCACACCAGTGCACACTTACAACTGAAAACTGCAGAATTAGCAGCACATTTGTGTCATCAGTGTGCTGTATTTTTGGGCCCAGCCTTTACGTCAAGCACTGATGAGGTGCTGCTGAAAGCTGAAATACACTCACTAAAGATTGCATTGCATCAGCATTGCAGGCGTCTGCCTTTAACATTCTATCAGGAGTTGGTACCTGAGTTATATTTTTGCATTAATGAAACACTGTATCCTTTGCTTTAGGTGAGTGTAGCCCTGAACCTACACAAAGGGCTATGCTGCTAGCCTGATGTGCACATCAGCTAAAATGAGACCGCAAAGTGAAACAATGCAGACTGCAAGTCCTTAAGCACCGGGCGAAAGCCAGTCCCTGTGACCGTCTCAGGCGTGATTTTGTGCATAACAAGTGACATAACAACACATTCAGTTTATTTGCAGAGATTTCAGAAGTGTAAGTCCTCTTTCATGACGCATTCAGTAAAAAATTAATATGTATATATTTTCTGTCACAACCAATTCAGCATTCGTAAATTTGAACTTCCCTGATGTCTCTTATATTATTCTGTAAAGAAACTGTATTGAAGTCAACCACAGCACATGATCACCTCCACCAGGGAGGTAATGTTCATACTGGCATTTGTTAGTTTGTTTATTTTGAACAGGATAACTAAAAAACTTAATTTAGGATTTGGATTAAATTTTCAGGGAATTTCGGTTATACCACAGGGAAGAAGTGACATAAGTTTTGTTGTGACCAGACAACTGATGCAGATCCAGGAGTTCTTTAATTAACAGTGCAAGATAGGGCAGTTTTCAGATTTTGTTTAAATTTTCAGGGAATGTTGCCTGTGGCACATGGAAGAAATGCTTCAGTTTTTGTAGTGATCAGAATATGGATGCAGAACTAGGAATTTTTCAAAAGATTAGTGAACATTTTTTCTACCAACTCACCCAACAATGTCATTAATGCTTTGGTGGGGGTTTCTGCTCTCTGAGACAGTCTATAACAGCATTTATTTTAAATTATTTTCTGCATAAATGTCTGTAATAAAGCAGATCCTCCTTGCCAAGCTCCAATTTACCACAATTGTGAGCGGCCCCAAGCAGCATAGCCCAATCAGAGTCCTTCAGAGCAGGAAGAGGTGGGAGGTAGAAGTGATACAACAACAGGAAGTGGCTGCTGGTATAGAGATTAGCATTGATGCTAACAGCTACAGTAACAGATTTTTCAGATCTTTATCACACTTCTTTATTGGATGAAAAACAAATAAAAACTACAAACTTATCTCTAGCAGGCATATTTTGTTCCACTTCTGACATGTTTTGGCAACGGTTTGTTTTACAAAGTGGCTCACATTGTGTCCTTTACTCCGTGGCAGTAACACCAGCCTACTACATTATCTAATTGGCCTGTAAGTGAATGTAACTAAAGGAATGATCACCTGCGAAATGTGCTTTTGAAAGGTTCTGCCAAGTCCCAAACACTTTCTATGGGCTCTTTCCCAGATAGACTAGTGGAATATATTGAATGATCCATCTGGTGCATCAGAGCTTGCATCCCAAACAAGCAGAAAAATGTGTCATGAAGGCAGGACTGGACGATAAATCTCACTGCAGACTGATGATTTTTGTGGAATATTGTAGAGCAGACAGACACATCAGTGCATGCGAAGAAATGCCGATGTAGGCTAATCCTACATAGATTCTACATGCACAGTTCTTTGACAACTGATCCTGATTTTGAACAAACTTTAATTGATCATTAGTCATAAAAAATGAGGAAAACACCCGTTTTGGTTTCAGTCACCAGAGAAGTGGCAGCTTCATGTGCTTCAGGTGACTCCCATAGCGGATGTGAATGTTGCCCATGTGTAGTTGTGGTGATAAATCGTTATATGTTCAGCCCTGACACAAACCTCCTTTATTTATTTGATATATACAATTGAAAGACTCCTTTAACCCCTCTTTTGACAAGACCATATGTTCTAATCAACTTGACTGATTGAATAATTTCAGAAAATACTTAAAGGGAAAAAAACAAAAATACTTTCCTTTTATTGATTTAATTTCCCCCCCTTTTAATTGTTTGATGTAAAAACTTTTAAATACTTAAAGGTGTAGTCAGCGATCTTCTAATCTTCTAATCTAATGCACTATTTGTCAAAATCACCGTATTTCTCCTCTCCATCCACAAGATGTCACCACTGACAGCATGTTGGAAAAAAAAGTCTGGTTTCAATACACAGCCTTGGCTCTGAATTTCAGCAGGTAAATGCTGTAGCTCACCAAAACAGGGTACACCCCCCCCCACATCATACATCATTCATCTTATTGTCTAATCTGCCAAAATGTACTGTTGTTGGGATATTATTAATAACGGCAGTCGAGTTGTCTGACGAGTCGGGGTTACCTTAGCTACGTTGGTCAGCTACGCAGTTTCTATGGCCATTTTCATGACGATGCGTGTCCATCAGCTTTCAGGGGTGGAGCTAGGGGGGAGGTATGAAGGGAGAGGCGGATCTAAATTTGTTTATCAACAACCTCTCCACTCGTTTTCTCCCACATCGCTGACTACACCTTTAATTGCCCTCTTTTATTGACACATATGCATTCTTTTTATTGATTCTCCTCACTGACTGACATATACCCTCTCCCTTTACTGAATCTACCCTCCTAATCGACTTGATTTAATTCTTACTTGACCTAATTTCCCTGAGGTAGACTTGATTACCCCCCTTATAGATGTGATAAACATTCTCTTAAATGACTTAATCCACTCCCATCATTGCCTCATTTCTATTCTTTATCTACTGCCTTTATCCATCCCATGCATAGCGATCAAAAACTAAAACACCCCTTTGCCTTCCCTTTTTTAATGTATTGATACATGTTTGGCTCCGTTAGCCTAGGAGTTTTTTTTTTCAGACATCTGCTGTCAGACAACGGCGATTCAGAGATGTCTATTTCTCTAGGTCTTTAGTTTTCATCTTGTTAAACTTAAACGGCCATATGTGTGTTTGTCGTAGCGTCGTCTAACTTCCTGTAGCTTTAATGAAACGCATAAAAGATCCTGTGCTGTTCACTGTGAGGGCGTCTGCTGTTTAAGGAGGAGGAACAAAAACTGTCTGATTGGAAAAACTGAAGCATAACTCTGCTGTAACATTACGAGAAAAAAAACACCGGCATGGTCCTTTAATGAAGCTGCTGCTGTGTACACTGTGCTGCTGTCAGTGACGTGTCAACATGAACCGCAAATACACAAACACTAACTGACCGGTCAGACTGTTTCTTTTCCAGCTCCTCTTTGTTTTTAAGTCCATGCTTCAGATGTTGGATGGTTTTCAGCGAGCCGGAGCTGCCGTGATGAAACCTGAACCGTGAATGTGCTTCTGTCCTCAGTGTTTGTTCCCTAAACTGTGGATTAAGAAAAGTGAGCATGGTTTTTCATTTGCTGTTCTTTACGTTCAATGTTTTAATGTGAGACCCTGAAAGCTGCTTTTAGTGACAGAAAAAGATCAAAACCTGTTTTCCTGAAGGTGCTTCAGTTTATATGCAGAGCGTCTGCGGGAGACAAAGCTTTACTGACAAATGTAAATTCTTATTTTTCTAAAAAATCTTTTTTTTCCAGAGGCTGAATTAGAGCATGGAATTATGCTTAAAAGTTTCATGATTCTGATTGAGTATTTCAAGTTGTGGCAGAAATGTGCCAGCTTTATATGTTGTGGTGATAAATAGAATGAAAAATGTTGTAGAGGCGGGGGAAGGAGCAGAAAATTACTGAAGGTTTTTCATGTGCGTTCAAAAAATGGAAATAATGTAGCAAAAGTGGACTTGTTGAAAAAAAAAAGCCAAAATAAAAAGAAGTTAATTAAATAAGAGTATCAAAGTTGAAATCAAAGTACAAATGACAGGAAAAAGTTTAAAAAGTCTCCTGAAAATTGTCCTGAATTAAAAAAATTAAGCTGAAGTCCAAAGAAATACAATTTAAATGATGAGGAAAAAAATGAGATTCAATTCAAAGTAATGAGAAAGACTTTAAAATGATTTCAGCCAAAGCAACCACATGCATTCAAAAACTCAACATGTAAAATTAAAATGACAAATTTAAGGTAGAACCATGAAAAACAATGAATGTTATTACAATAAAAGATCACAGTAGCAGGAGAAAAGTCAGAATTATGAAGAAAAAAATCGAAACATGAGAAAAAGTCAGAAGGGTATATAATTACGTTAAGTTGACATGAAATGAATCAAAATAATGAGTGAAAGTGAAATTACCAAAGATTAATAGAAAATTTGAAGTCGTTTCAATATCATCAACATGAAAAAAAAGTTAAGTGAAAATGTCAGGGGTATGGTTACGAAAAGGAGAAACTCAAACTGGTGAGAACCAGTTAAAACAAACAAGAGAGGGAAAAATGAGAGCAATTCGAAATAAAGGACAAGAAATCCAATGACAAGAGAAAGGTGAAAATGACATTTGATAATTAAAATCATCATTCTAGGAAAAACAATGTTTGAAACTTACGGAGCCCCGCTGGTGACATTGTATAGAAAAATAATAATGCGAGGCCACGAGAAAGTAAGGCGAGGCCACGAGATAAATAATGTGTGGCCACGACAAAATTCACCTTTAGTATTGGATCTGCCAGTTTCAGAGCAATACAGAGACTGTTGCCTCTTAATATGGAAAACTTTGAAAACATTGATCTTTATTTTAATTTGGGAATGATTTCACACATCCCAGTGAAGTAAGGAGGAGACTTGGCCCTGTGATTGGCATGAAGCTTGATTTTTTGTTACTGAATTTTTTTCATATTTGCTTGTAGTAAAAATGGGCCTCAAATGCCTGATTTTAATGTGCTCTCAATCAATAATGTTGCAGTAAAATTGTCTGGTAATTAGCAGTTATTTTTCCACGGTGCCACTGAACGCACCACCGTCATGCCTCCGTAACATTTGCCCTACCGTAAAATTTGGGCAAAGTGCGCAACAGAATTTGAAACCTGGATGGCGTGACGGCATTTATCCGAAGCACGGATGGTGTGACTGCAGTCATTTAGAGCAGCCGACTTAAGTGTCTCTTGCTAAGAATTACTCCATGCCTAATCGCAAGTGACTTAAGAATGTCATTGTAGTTCATTCCCAAATTAAAATAAAGATCAATGTTTTCAAAGTTGTCCATATTAAGAGGCTACAGTCTCTGTATTGCTCTGAAACTGGTAGATCTCAATACTAAAGGTGAATTTTGTCGTGGCCACACATTAATTGTGTCGTGGCCACGCATTATTTTCTTGTTGCCACACGTTATTTATCTCATGGCCATGCGTTACTATCTCGTGGCCTCGCCTTACTTTCTCGTGGCCACACGTTATTTATCTCGTGGCCACGTGTTATTTATCTCATGGCCTCGCCTTACTTTCTCGTGGCCATTATTTTTTTTCTATACAATGTCACCTGCGGGGCTCCGTAGAAACTAAAAAGATAAGGATAAAGTTGAACTGAACAGAACATAATAGTGAGACAGCATTTAAATAAAACAAAACAGAATCACAGTGATGGAAAAACATTAAAAATAAGATGTGTTAAAGATGAAATGTCAGGTCAGATTCAGAAAGACAGACTAGCTTTGATAAGAAGAAGGACATGAAGCAGTCAACGGAATGTGAGGAGATTAAAAATGTTATGAAGTCAACATCATCACAAAATACATAGGACAGGAGTTCAGTACATAAAACAGTAAAAAAATGAAATGCTAACTTGAGTTTCAATTATTAAAATAAAACAAAAACTTAAGAGTAAAGTAAAAATTTAAAATAAAAAGATGAGTCAAAAATATGAAGGCAGACGTATGAAGAGTGATGTCAAAGAAAACATTAATATGATGAGAAAAAACAAAATGATCAGAAATTATGTAAAGACGCATTTATGTAAAAATGATGAACAGTTTAAAGAAAAAAGTTCAAATGAAATAAAAGCTGTTCATTTATTCAGCAGAAATATTTCAGTTTTATTGTTGTTAACTTTAAATTTAAATCTCTGTTCTGGATATTTTGACTTTTTTCTCAGCACTTCCACTTCATTTTTTACATATTTACATAATTGGGACTTTTTTACAAAGTCCATTATAAAAAAAATCGTCCTCCATTTTCCTCCCTCCTGCCTGAACCCGACGCTCCTCTGTATGGAAACTTTGACTGATAAAGAGCAGAAGTTTTTTTTCTGTTTAGGAGAGAAACGGCTGTGAACGAGCTAAAGCAGATTTTTGACACAAACGCTGTGAACTCCCTCATCCCCACTGCTGGTTCACCTGAGCGCACTGAGCGTCACCACAGAGCTAAACAAAAAAAAAAAACAAAGACAGAAACATATGAAATGGTAACACTTTGTGACAGAGCGCATCAATGGGACTCAGTTCAGACTGAGAGGTCAACCAGGAGCTGCACTGATTTAGTTTTTCAGCGTTAACACGTGGATGTAGATCTATCTTAGCAGATCAAACTGTCGCTCAAGATGAAACTTTTAGGGGAATTCACACAGCTGGAGAAAACCGAGAGTAATCTATTACTCTTGGAGTAGAGTTGAAATGTCTTAATGATTGTTGTTCAAAGATGTTTTTAACGTTCAAGTTTGTTGTTTTTGTTGACTTCTCACCTATGCCTGTTTCTACAGAAGCCCAAAGTGGACAAACATCCTTACATTTTATTCAATCCTCTTTATGAGTTAATGTAAACTCACATTAATGCAGTGAGAAAATGAGGCAAAAAAGTTGTTGGAGGCAGAGTGAAATCAAAAGTAAGGATGTGTGTCCCCCCTGGGCTTCTGTACAATTCTGTAAGTGTTTGGTTCTACAAATTAATTTAAGAGTTTTTTTTTTTTTTTTAAGCAAACTGATCATTTTGTGTTTCTTTGTGATTGATTTGACACTTTAACGCCTGTAACCGTTAAATTTTTCTCTTGAACTGCTGTTTTTTTTGTCTTTTTTTAAATGCTTATGTCTGTCCTTTGGGATTAAATGATCGACATGACTGTTGAGAGTGGGATTGATCTGGTTACAGGGTATCCACCGATTTCATGGAGGGGATTATTTTACATTATGCTAAAAAGGCTTGAATTAAATGGCACTTGTACAGAAATTAAAAATGCTTACTACTTTAATTACATTGGTTGTATTGGTGTTAATTCTCAGGTACAACATGTACGATTTTCTCACTGACATTTTATAAGTAATTTAAAGGGATAGGCCAACATTTTTTTTGTTTGTGTGTCTTGCCTTACTCCTGAGTCCATGATGTGTAGATAGACACCCTTCCTTTGACGGTGGAAGCAATAATGAGGAAGAGATGGGCAGAGCTTGTCCACCACTAATTAGCTTAGCTCAAACACTGGGAGTCTATGGGTAGCATTAGCCTGCCTTGAACTACAGTCATCAGATAAACTCTCCAGCAACTCTAAATGGTCTTGTGTGGTTGTTGTGACCTTTTTTATTTTACTGTTATGCTACATTAGCTATTTCTAGAGTATTTACCACTTTGTAATTTTTGCAATACTTACAAACTAAACTGCCTAAACCACCACTGATGTGCTTTGTCTTGTTGACCTACTTTTAAGCAGGTCTGTGGTGATTTGTGCATGTACCCTACAGTTTGGTTTTGTTTTTATTTCTCTCGAAAATTACATTAAGGGCCAACCTTGATCTAAAATAGTTAATATAACATATCATGGACTCAGGAGTGAGATAAGACATGAAAGCAGAAAAAACATTGGCTTATCCCTTTAAAATGACTGAGCCCATGTGGTATATATGAATATTTACGTTCGAGTGCGGAGATCATCTGAAGTATTTCTGAGGCTTTTCAAAGACAGAGATACTCTTCTTTTTATGGTCATAGCGATCCATGTCCCGGTTGTGACAGATCTTCCATGACAAGACACGACGTGCTTATTGTTGCTTGGAACACTGGATATTCAAGGGTTAGTTCTGTATTCATGAAGTTGGGTTTTATCAGATACTTGAAAACAGTAAGGTGAGGTGCTTGAAAGGTGTCCCAGCTGCGCTGTACCTTTAAGAAAAACGAGCAGAGACCACCAGTAAGGAACACTGCTGTGTTGGGTACAGTTATTTTTGTATTTGTGTTACTTCAACATAAAAAAAGCCACTGTGCTGGATCAAATGTACGATTACAATGGCAACGATGCAGGGAAGTTATACTGAACCAAATATGAATGATTCAACTCAAGTGATGATGATTATCCTTTTGCTGTGAATGCCCCCAACATTCAAATTCTTCACAAGATTAAGCTGGGACACATATCAGAGCACAAGTGCACTGGTGTATTCCATGTACCTTGGAAATCAGATGTCACATTCCAGTTTGATATGTTCCAGTTAAAAGATGGTAAAAATGGGAAACCTGTCAAACATCAGACTTCCCAGTGGCCATTTCCAGTGATGTATCTAGTTTGCAACTTTGACAAGCTGACTTCAAAGATCAAAAAGAACATACTATGTTTGCTTTTGAAACTGAGCACTCTTTTTAACAAATAACTGCACTTTACGAGGTAAAAACTCCAAACAAGAAGCCGTTTCAATTTAATGAATGACTTTAATATTCCAAGGGGGAAAAGCTGTTAAAAGGGCCCTTCCCCTGTCGAGACCAAATCCCTGGTTGCTTTGCATGAGTTTGCAGGGCAAACCAGGAAGGTCACCATATTTCCACGGTTCTCCCTCTATATCTGAAATAAATTCATTCATTAAACAAGAACAGTTCTGCTGAGGGAAAACATCTTATGGAGGCAGTTTGACGAACAGAGTTCTTGAACCAGAACACGTAAGCAGAGGGGGTGGGCAAAGCATGGACTCTGCATGTCTTCTGTTGTTGTAGAGACGAAGAGAATTTACACACTGAAACATGATGTGTGCATGTACTGGTGAGAAAATGAGAAGAAAAACTCAGCTGTACTTTGTGATCAAGCATTTTTAAAAATAATTTATTGGTCTGTATGTACAAGGAAACAAATGAAGTAGAAAACCAAACATGTAGAAAAGCTAAATGTACAAAAGAGAATCTTTACACTGCATTGAGGATGTTTCCATAATTTTTTTTTTTTCTTACTGCCCCCACCCCCAGAAATAAAATCTTTACTCTGGTCAGGAAACAGGAAATACTTTTACACTGTACACAAGAGGAGGCGAGGGAGGGAGCGCTGTCCACTTCTGGCCGAACGGGACACCAGAGTACCACAAAGACACACCCAACTGCCTGCTCCTCGCCCGCTGAGAAGGAAACCAGAAAAAGATCTGAAGTATTTATTTCCGTAGGAAATTGTCTCAAAAGCTTTCAGTATTCAGTTTGAGCATCAATGGTTGTGTCTCTACAGAAGCCCTTAGTGACATCCATTTGAAATATTCACTCTGCTTCCCATGACGTAGAGTTCAGTCTTTTTTAGAGATCTTGGGAACTTTGGAATGGGATGCAGTTTTATTTTGAAATTATGAAATGTAAAAGTCAACATCAGGGAATTTCCCTGTTGAATAGTTTAAATCCTGTTAGCTGGTCAGTCTTAAGCCTAGAAAACACTTGAAAGAGGCTCAAAATCTGGAATTTAAGTCATGCTAGAATCAGTCGCAATCAGTTTTTCTGGAGTCTTACAGAGGGAAATAAATGTAGAAATGTATGTATGATGATTTGTGTTTTGTTCACAAGTCCATGAACTTCTCTTTATGTGCAAGTGTAATTTAGGACATGTCCCCCTTTACCAAACTGGCAGGATTGGAAAACAGCACCTGCTGAACATAAATGCTTTTGTTTAGTGTCTGGCGATTTTGCTCTACCCTTTAGGCCACAATGGTCTGTTAACAGAGTAACACTCATTTATAACATTAAAAAGGTGAACTTAATGCCACTTTTCGGCTCTAAATGAAGACTGAACACTTGTTGTCCAGGCCTCTGCCTGTCAGTATTTACACTGACCAGTCTTTGTGCTAGAATGCTTAAACGCTCAGATAAAGTTATGCTATCTTAATTGTGAAGACAAAAATGTTTTAAACAAGGTCTTCACAATAAAAGTACCCAATTTTTATGCTGTGTAGTGCCTTTATTTTGGAAATACCATACCACAAATTGGGAGTTTTGAGCAAAGGGAACTTAACTTGACAGACATTCAGAGTGGCTGGTAGACTGTTGAATCAACCAGTCCTTAGGGATGGGAAATAACTGGATTTTAGTGATACCACGAAAATATTGATTCTACTCATTGATTCAAATCTTTCACACCTCCCTGACTGATGCCCTTATGGTCAGTCAGCCTACATAGGTGTTCATTGGTACAGTGAACAACACGTCATTCCGAAACTGAACACCATACTACGCAGATTAATGTCTCTGTCTCATCTGCTACGATTACATTTTTAACTTCTTTGTTACAAATGATGACTTCTTTTAATGGAAGTATGAAGTCCTTGAATTGCAAGGAACGCAGAGGAACGTAAAAGGAACTGATGAAGGAATCATTAATTGTAAATACTAATGGTGTTGATTCCTTGAGCTCCTTGTCATCAGTTCTCAACTGGAATTGGTTTGCATCGACATCCCTACCAGCCACTGTGGCAGGTACGCAAAAGTGATTTCCAACCTTGCATAGCAGTTAACTAAAGAGTGTCACGTGAATCAGCATTAAACATAGTTTGCCTCACAATACCAGTTTTATTTAAATGCAGGACTGTAGATTGAGGAGAAAGGCTGTTAAAAAGTTGCACCAACTCAACCTGCTCTATCTTGCTGTATTTACCTGAAAATTCTGAGCAACTTTCAACAGTGTCAGACAAGGTTGCTCACGATGAAGGAGTTTAAGGTGTCTGGGGCCCAGAGAGCATTTGTTGATGGACATATGAAAAATAACTTTGAGAACAATATTGTCATGTCTACGCTGGGACCTGCTGTAACCTTCAAACCTGACCAAAGCAAAAAATAAAAAAACGCAAAGTAGCACCAAAGCTACTGGTCTGAAAATTCTTTTTCTATTATCATATTACATCTGGGACCCATTTACGAGGCCTTTCAGAGCAGGCCTGGCATCAGATGTGCATAAACATGCTAGCAGCAGCTGCACTTGGGGTCATGGTATTGCATATCTCAGCTTGGCATACTGGTGTATTTGTTGCATCAGAGTAAGAGCCGCAGCCAACCTGTTGATTGTAAATTTGGTCTTTAAATGAAGCTTTTACAGCATGTTTTAAAGTTCTAAAACATGGGATCACAGCACCAGTGGGTAAATCATGTGAAGCTGGTTTCCCTGTGGAGTGCTAACACTGCTGTCCTTTCAGTCCTCATAACTGTTAAACATTCCTGTGCAGAATGTTTCTGCACATAGCTTTGAGTATGACCTAATAGCCTGTGTATTAGTTTATCTCCATTTAAAATTCAGTCACAATGCTGTCTGTTCAACACCCCTGGTTTACATCTGAGTTGTAGAGCATTTTGGCATCAGGCATGAAGAGCTACAGGTGGCTGCACTACTGTGAAGACAGTCCATTTTACCTGGACTATGGGCTTGAATCGATGAAGAATTACTTGTCACAACTGTTGTTTTTCTGACTTCAATAGGCTGTCTGTTTGCCTACTTGATCAAGATTCAAACAATATGACCGGAAATTGTAACTGCATGGGGAAAATATTGTAAAAGTGTATGAATAAATGTCTGCTAAGGGCTTCTGTGTTTCAAATGACAGGGATGGTTCATGTTTTTCCCTCTGCATAATGAATCACTGGTTAAAACAGAAGGCCTCTGGACGTTAATTCTTTGGTTCATCACGTCACCGTTTTCAAGTCAAGTAAAGCTCACAGGGCCGAATCGTCGTAGCACTGTAGGCCTCAGAAAGGAAACATGGATTAATGATTACATCAGCGACAATGATGTGCTGCGTAGTCACTTTGCCCTTTTCATGAATAAAACTATTCATACAAACAGAAAGCACTGGAGAATCAACATTTCCAACACACACACACGCACCACACCTATCATCCTTTACACAAACAAGTGAGCAAAAATAAACCTCAAAAGTATGATTTGGTCTATCATGAGAAGTAAAAGCTGTAAGGGGGAGAAAGACAATGACAAAAATAAAGCTAAGTAATATTCGAATACATTGCACATCATAATACTGACTGTGATTAACCGTTTAGTGCTTGTGATGGATCGCCAATGCATAACTTGACGTGGGAGAAAATAAAATATCAGTCAAAAACAAACCAAGCATCAATTCAGGAATCACCACTCTGCTATAACGCCAATAACTAATGGTAAATATGAGGACTAATACCATTTAAATAAGATGCATGTCAACACAATGCACACTCACTGTCACACAAAAGCACACAAACGTGGCAAGATGAGCGACCGTTATCGTCTCAGGAGGTTCAGGGATGTGATATGTTTGCTGATTTGGACGAAAAAACGAAGTCCTTATCATGTTATGAGAATAATTTTACACAATAATTCTGCAATTCAACAACTAAATGTCTAAAAATATACTGACATGTCACCTCAAAAGTACTGATGTGAAGAGTTGTTCTGGTACCAATACTTGATTCTGTATCCTCACATACAGATTAAAATACAGTAAATTTACTGATACGAACTCACTGCTAAAACTGAAAACAAACAACACTGTAACGCTGGCAGGATGTGTAATGTAAGTGTTTTCAACCAGTTTTTCATAATATTTTCTTTCTTCTAGGGATGTAGATAACGTTGGTTTGATAAAGAAGATAATTGCTTTAGTAGCTTAACATCAGCATCTGCAAATCATCTTTGCTGACATTAACTGCAGATATTTCAGCATCACATTTTTTACATATTCTTATTTTCATTTGAAAGTATAAACTCACAAAAATTGTCCTGATTTCTGCCAGCAGATTGGTAAATCAGGGATTGTTGCTCCTAAAAGGGCAGATAATGCTTGATTTTAATGGCAGCGGTTAAAAAATAAACTTGAGATGATGTACCTACATAATGTAGGTACACTTAAAATGACTACTTTTATTCATTTTCATACAATGAGACTGAAATAATGTTTTGAAATATAAGCATAACAAAGAAATCCATTATTGTCAATCCCTACTCTCCCCTACAAGGGCCTTGAAGTTAAGACTTATTAGGAAGGAAATTCTGATATGGAGTCATCAAGACTTCGACAAAACCAAAACTTTCAAACCAAACATAATGATAGTTGGTTAATATACAACTGATAGGCACAAATATTGGACCTGTTTTTTTAGATGAAGTTGTCTACACAAAATACTTCTCAAAATATACAATCTGTTATTTTGATGATATATTTTTTCAAAACAAAAGCTTGAAACAAATCACAAATCACTAGAAACAAATCTGCAGGAAATCTCCCCAGGCCTTTTGTTCAAATGTAATAACAAAAAGTGGTATTGAAATCATTTAAATAGCAACTCTTATCACCTTTAAGTCTAAAATATAAGAACAATGACACGCAAGTTTGTGGTTGCTCACATGTGCGAGTGAATTTCTGCACTGTTTCACTTACTTGCAACACACTAACAGTTCAGTCAGTGAGCAGCAATTTCTGATAAATGGGAGCAACAATCCATCAAATACAGAGAGCTGAAAACTCTCATTTTAGTTGCCATGGTACAGTTTCTTATTTAGTTCAGATTTTTAAGTATAAAATCCTGATTTCGTGACACCTGCACATTGTCAGAAGTGTATAAAAATGTCTAAAACCCTCCTCTGTCTTTAGCTCGTGGCAGATTTTGCATCTTTATACTTTCAATAATCAAGATAACAGATTGTATCTTTTAAAAGTGTAGAAAGAATTAAAATGTTGACAACTTTATGCCTAATAAAAGGATCAAAATGAAAACAGGATGGACTGCTGCTCTGATGACTCCAGTTTTAGTTTTTCAGCATGGAGGCTAAACGTGTGAAAAGCTGATATGGCGTCACATGATTTGGTTTCGATAGCGTATGTTTGAGCCTCTTCCTGCAGATCTGATCCCCTCTGGTAGACTGAACCCTGACCTGCTCTTTAAGAGAGTGGACTTGAGTGAAAAGGGAGGCTTTCTGAAACAAACAAACAAACAGAGGGGGGAAGAAACAAGTCAGCACTCACATCAGTGGATTCTTCTCACAGATCGTTTTCTTAGAAATCTTAAGGTCATCACTTCTTGAGAATTACACAGAATTCATACCATATCTTTAACAGGGACAAGCTGGTTTTATAGAAAAATAATGCTATCTTGTTCACACTTACATTATTGAAAAAGGTATCACAAAATATTTTAAAGTCATATGAGGTATGAAAGTATGAAACACGTCTCCACGTGGTCAGCTGGGACACACTGAAGTGTGCCTCGTACATCGGTTCATGAATGGAGAGCTTTGTTCAAGCGATGTTGCATGATGCTGCGATCAAACACACACACACACACACACACACACGTTTCATCTCTGGACTGATTTTTGCATTAAAACAAAAGAAAAAAAAACTTTTTGTCTGGTCTTAGTCTCCAGTTGCACTTGACTTTAGTGCTAAAGAAATGTTACAAACAAAATCCTGGACAAAGAATCTGGTGCTTTTCTTTGCTGCTCTACAGCTTCCAAACACCACGGGTGGAATTAAAGACAGACAATCACAGGTGGTTCTTTAAAACAGCATATTTTGGTAAAACGAGGCCTGTTAAAAGAAAGCATCAGGCTGGTTAGTTTCCCCCTCTGTGAGATGACGTCTTTCTGCCAGTTAAACGGTGTCGCTCTGTTTGCAGCTCAGTATCCACAGGAGTTCAAAGTCGACACATCTGAAGAGTGGCTAATACTGACTGGAGTAAGAACCTGCAGGAGAGGTACTTAACAAGCACACACACATCCACGCTCGCACACACTTGCACAAAAAATAAAGTATATTTCCTCCCCTCCTCCAGAGGCTCTAGAGTTCATTTGTTGGAGTCCAGAGGAGGCTCCTGGCTTCAGGACAAGGTGCAGTCGTAGGCTCCTTCCTCGTCTTCCTGCTCCTCCGTCTTCTCAGGAGGACAGTCTTCAGAGGGCGGAAACCCCCCTGCAGGTTCCAGGGAGGGCAGAGACAGTCCCAGCTGAGACGCTGCACCTCTGCTGTCCTCAGTCCGCTGTGCTGCAGGGCCCCCCGGCCCCTCTGAGCCGCCGAGTTTGGAGCTCTGGCTGCTCGGCTGGAAGGCCTCTGGCTGCACCGGCTCGCCTGCTGCCGAGTCCATGAGCTGCTGCAGCTGAGGCTGGATCAGGTTCAGGAAGGGTTTGTAGCCCAGGCTGGAGAGAGAGAGACCGAGAAAAGAAAGGGGTTAGCATGAGAGACCTGGTTCATTTACGTACACAAATATCAAGATATTAATAAAATATGTGTTTAACCACAACATGGAACACAATTTAGAACTGTCTGAATAAGAAAAAGCCACTTTACACCAGAAATAAACTGCTCTTTGCTCTTTTGTTAAGTTTATTAAGGCAGCATCATGAGTGCACTTGTCCATTCTAGTGGAGGAAGCACTAGAGAACTCAGGCTGTATACAACAACCTGTTGTGTGGAAAGCAAACTAAAATCAAGGTGACAGCATGTAGATTTCTATACTGGAATAAGATAAACTATAAGTAGAAATATAAGACCTAAATCAGGCAATTGACAAATTATGTAGAGACCACACCGTCTTACTACACGCTCCTCTGCGACTGGACTGATCTGTAACAATGGGTGGCTGTGTTTACTGGTGACTACCAACCAACTGTAAATAGATTTAATCACAAAAACCAATAGATAACTGTTCAAAGTTCTTCATTAGAAGAGCAGACTTTCCTATTCTTGAGTATTTCCAAGGTGCCCTCAAGCAAGGTACTCCAAATGGTAAGGACACACTCTTGAGTGATGCAGAGCAAGTTCTCTCATCTCAGAGTGTAAAGAATGGAGTTTCACCTTTGAGGATGATAAAGTAAGAAGCTTATTCTTTTCAAATTTATAATTTTATCTATCTACACCAATTGTTAAAGAGGACATATCATGCTGATGCATGATTTAATACTTACATATAACATAATAAATTTGAAAACAAGACCTTACAACCCCCTTAATTTTCAAAAAATTAGATATTGTATTTTTAATATTTGATGCCTCTGAAAATAGGTCTGCGAGATTTTCAATAATAGACATGATCCTTTTCTTTTTATTGGAGTAATCTGATAAAACACTTTCTCCTCTGTGATGTCCGTTAGCCCCCAAATGAATCACAAAGCAGACTGAGATCTGCGGAAAATACAGGCTGGCTCTACCCCGCAGAGCACAAAGGGCTGTGGCGTTTCCGTTTTTTATTGGTAACCTATAACACTCACTCGACTTGTACTGAGGGCAGAAATGCTTTACAAGCATGATACTGGCATAGTGCCAAAGCATGATCTCAGAAAAAATGACAAACATTTAGAAAGTGGTAGTTCATCCCATCGACTGATCTCTTCCTCTTCCGCACATTACCAGTCGTCAACAAGCTCCGATTTACACATCTACTGGAAAATAAAAGACAATGAAATAACCAAATAAAGCTGATGAATATATGTGAAAAAGAGAGCTTACAACAAAACCACAAAATAAAGCAAACATGTAAAAACTAGGGATGAGATGACATATCGTTTGGCAATATAGTATGTGACGAAACATAGACTTTGAAAAAAATGGATAGCAAAATAAAGACGTCACGTCCGGTAATAGCGCATGTGACAAGAAGTGACGACAACAAACATTAAACTATCTTGTCTCCAAAAAGCCGAATGATGGAGTCAAATGAGGTTGAAATTGAGGACGCTCCACCTGGACGCAAGTCATCTGTCTGGCAGTATTTTGGCTTTCTCATTAAAAAAGACGAAGATGGCAAAAACAAACATACCGCTCGTTAGCATACACTCTCTCTCTAACCTCTCTAGGGTTAAAAAGAGTGTTATTGTTTGTGTTTGGCCTGTTAGGTCTTGTGTTTTCCTGTGTGAAACTCAAACAAAAACAAATAAGTTGTAATCACACAGTAATAATTTTTCTTTTTTACTTTTTTGATATTGTATCGTGACATATTGTATTGTGACCCGGGCATACCGAGGTGCAGCGTATCGTGAGTTTAAGTATATCGTCCCATCCCTAGTAAAAACAGTCCCAGCTAACACCTGAACTCAACACAGTCTCCCTCACCTGTCCTACAGCGTCCGTTCTTCAGCGGCGAGCTCAGGCTTCCCACAGGGATGACAGGAAAAGGCCAAAGAAAATCCTTATGGAGTCTCTTCAGTGCAGACACAAAGTCTTCAACGCGGGCCACACGATTCCGCTCTCGACACAACCAGCCGATGAGCTCAAAGCCGAGCTGTGCGGAGAAACATCCCAGATCCCGGAGTCGCACCTGCTCCAGGAGGTGACGGGCGTGACGCCACAGCATCATGTCGATGTACATGTTCTCCGCACATTCACCGTCCCGACTGGACACAAACAACACATGGAGGACAGAAAAGAGAGGAAGGATATGTCCATATATAGACATGTTACAGCGATCATTAAACATAAAATATTAAACAACAGTCTGTGTGTTTGTACTTACCCTTTAACTGAGGGTCCAGACGGCATGCTGAAGGTCTTCTGCAGGTTGAACTTGCCTGTGGCAATGGAGTCTGCAGACTGTGACAGGCTGATGCTGCGATTTCTGAAGAACTCAAAACCTCCAGTTGAGGTGGGTTCCTGAGGATGGACAAAAAAAGTTTATTATGTATATTTAGACAGCTGAACAGCACTTAAGATTAACAGAGTTTAAACAGTTAGCTCTCAGGGTAGGCTGGAACCAAATAAAGTTTTTTTATTGTCTTCACTTTCAAAATAGTAACATCATTACAGTCATACAATTTTGTTGGCTCTTAATCAATCATGTATATATGCTGGATGTTGAAATATTCATTAGGGGAGCACAATATTGGATTTTTGACAACATTTGAAAAAATAAACAAGGTAGACACACACATCACGTGTAGGGTGCTGGATCCAAAACATTTAAGCATGAAAAAGAAAAAAGAAAATCTGCACACAAGAAATAGCTCCCTTGAAAATGTTTAATTTCAATCATCATCACTGTTTGATTGAAAATAAAACATCTTCAAGGGAGCTATTTTTTGATGTGTGGACTTTTTTTTTTATCTCAAAGTCATTATATCCAATACCAACATTATAATGGTACAGAAATATTTCACAGTAAGTCTCTAAGAATTAAATTTATCATTTCTTCGTGTCATTCCAATGAAGTTTTGACATTGTAAAAAAAATCAATAATAAAAAAATCAGTACAATGATTTGCACGCCATTTCAACTTATATTTGATTCAACACACTACAAATACGGGATATTTAATGTTCAAATTGATAAATATTATTCACTCATTTTGAATTTGATGCCTGCAGAAAGGTTCTGACTCACGTCTTTACAAACAGCTGCGTGAGCAAATAGTATGAAGCATAAAGGCTTCTCTCAACGTACAATTGCAAGGAATTTAGGGATTTACTGAGTGATCCTCTACAGTCCATAAATTATTAAAAAAAAAAAAACAGAGAATCGAGAGAAATATCTGCAAGGCTAAAATAAGAACACTGAATGCCTGTGACCTTTGATCCCTTAGGTGGCAATGCATTTAAAACCGACATCATTCTGTTAAAGGATATTCCCATGCTGTCTTAAAGTCACTTCAGAAAACAATTATTAGTTAACTCAGTTTGTCCCTCCTGTTTACACAACGTCCCAACTTCACTGGAATCATAGTTTGCAGACTGGTCAATTATGCTGATACTGCAGTGGACATGAAATCTACAGTACAGCTAATAACTCTGGGCGATTCATCAGGTGTAAATGTCAGCATGGACTGCAAACCTGCTGATGATAATTATTTTCAAGCTGTAATCTGCTTATTTCAAAATTGTGTTTGATAACATCTGGACTCCTTATTATATATTCTGTAGCTGGCTGATTTAATTTTAAATTTAAAACTTGTCCGAGACAGATTTATGGAGATCAAAGGACGAACTCCCACCTGTTCCATTTTCCTGAACCATGCTGAGGCACCACTTTGCCTCTTTCCTGACTTCCTGTTAGAGTGCTTCAATATCTGAGTTTTAATCTTAGAATTCTTTTATTCATGAACTGAGAAAAATAAATCAACCTCTGAAGAGACTGTTTCCAGTGCAACTAAAACTCTTCTGTAGAATCCTAAGAACAGTTTCTTCTAAACTTTCTAAATTCACTTTTGTCAGACGGCATACTAAAATGTGTAAAAGGGCTAATTTAAGGACAAAAGTGAATGAAATGAAAAACACGTGTGGAGATCATTTGAAATTCTTTACCTGAGTGGTGGGGGTTGGGGGTGGAGTCTCCATCTCCCCAGAGCCAATAGCTTTGAGGAAACGGATCATGTGTCTGCAGAGGTCCCACTTCCCCTGCTCTAGTGCTGTGTTGAAGAGAAGAGTGGCGTGCTGTCTGCTCACGGCTGGAACCTCCATATTCTTGATGCAGAAGGAGAAGAAAAGCAAAGTTACAGGGACTTTGTGAGGATTATTGCTTTAAAGCAGGATTAGAAACACACCCTGCTTTCTGCAATAAAAACTGAGCTGACCTGCAGAATGATGAGATAGGACGCTGCAGTGTCCAGGTCCTGAGCCATGAGGCACTCCTCAAACAGATCTTTTGGGTTTCCCACAGCAGCAAACAGGTAGTTCCACAGAGCGTACTCTGTCTTTCTCGCACAGTGAACGATGGTCTGGAGGAAGAGGGGGAACTCTGTAATAAACTTGGCCACTGTGGGCAGCAGAGGGTCTGGGATGGGCTCCCGTGATGTCGCCTCTTCCTCCAGCACAACGTGCACCATGAGTTCCATGACGTGGGGGAAGTAAGGGAGAGAGGCACATGACTGAGCCAGCATCAGCGCCTGTAGAGAGGAGAGTTCACGTCAGAACTTTACCCTGGCACTTTTTTGATAACTTTAAATATGGATTCAGGGCGCTGCACATACCTGCTCCCCAAGGTTGCGAACCAGCAGCTGCCTCAGAATGTGATGGAGGTAGATCTGAGAGGTCCTTTCCACAGTACAGAAAGGGAACAGCGCCTCTAACGGCTCGGAGGATCCCTGCAGCCCGTCGTATAGCACAGTTTCATTGGTCGCCCCGAGTACCAGGGCGTCCTCGAACAGCACAGCCAGGGGGTAAATGTTGATGTGAAAGGGCAACATGATTCGTCTGGAGAGGAAGGTGTGGGGTTTGCGGTGATCTCGGGGAAAAAGTGGCAGCCAGACCTTCATGCCTGCTTCGCCACATGACAACCACAGGGCCTCCAGCAGGTGGCGCTTTTTCCTGTTGGATCGACAAGTAGTCCAAACATTCTCCACACACTGGGCCAGGACTACAGGAGGACAGAACGGGAGCTGAAATGACGGAAAACAGAGAGAATGTCATATTTTGACACAGTGCTGCCTTGGTGGATAAGTACTTGGCTAAATTATAGTTTTATTGTGAAATGACATAGACATGGTCAGAGGGTTAAACTCAACTCAAAACCACCAAACAAGGTCCTCATATATAAAATAACATTGTTGTTTATTTAACATGTACATAGGCAAGTTAAAAATGTGTCCAATTAATTTAAAAATTATGCTTCAGGGTTTAATTTTGTTCCAAGAGATATTTTTTTTTAAAATAATGAATATCTTTAAGCTTACTTTCTGTCACCAGAAACTCTTTTCAGATAGCTTTGTCATACAAAATAATCCTCATTCACGGAAATATTCTTATAAATGGGAACTAAGCGCCATAGTAAAATGTAAAATGGAGTGTAGTCACTTAATTCAACACCAGTTAAGGTTTCTTTAAAAAGTACCAGTGACTCCATGTTGCACTTCCCTCATAAATAAAACAAAAACAAAAAAATGTGAAAAGTGAATGGCCTTTCAGGGTCCATCTGCAGTACCAAAAATGCCCACTAGGAGGCTGTGACATACACTGGGGTAAGACTGCTGTCAAGGTTCTAAGATGTGTATTGTTGCTCATTTTATCCAAAAATATTAGAATTGGTTTAATGCACATGTAATACACATAATATAAGTAAAAACAAAGTTTTGAACTGGACAAAGTGAACTGAAAACACAAGGGAAGCTTCTCTTTTCACTGCACAATTAACTGGAAAATAAATGCAAAAGCAGTTCCCTTAAATACCACTTACCATGTACAGTTTTTTTTCTTCATTTTAATGGCCATTTTGATTTAAAAAAAATACTACAGGTTATAACATGCTGCTTTGCTCTTCTTTCTACTTGTGGTTCTATTTATCTTAAATTGCACTTAAATCTGTTTTATTTAGGCTTTATTATTCTATTATTCTATTATTGTTTGTTTTATTTCATTTCAATATTTAAATTCTATTTATTCTGACTACGATATTGTTTTACAACTTTTAATTTCTCATTAATGCTTCATGTCTCCTTTTATTTTTAATTTCCACTCTTTCACACTTAAAATTAATGCATTTTATTAAAATCAACTTTATTTGATTTAATATCATATATTCTTGGTCCTCTGGTCTCATTTTCATTTTACATGTGTTAGCCTTGTTCTTATCATGCTTATTGTGCTTAAGCTAGTGTTTGCTTTTTCCTCTGCATATATTTGTGCTTCTTTTTGTGGTTGATTGCTTTTTTGTATATTTTCTGTATATTTTCATTCTCTTTGTTACATTCCTTTATTTCAATGTTTTCTCTTTTAAATTGGGCAACCTGCGGAAGTTTTTCACACATTTGTACACTCGCTTAGAGATAGTAACATCTTGAGTGCTGAATCAAATTCTTGAAATATTTCAAAGACTTAAGACTATAACTTCAAACATTTTATATCATGCCTTTATAGAAATATTCACATTGAATTCATAAATGGCAAAGCTAAAAGCCTTTGTAAATCGGATTACTTGGGCTTTTTAACAGTATAATGAGAAGAACCTCAAGCAAATGAAGGGACAGGTCATGTGTGATTTCTGTCATTTCAGTCTGACAAACAGTTTCATCGTGCATGTTTAAGCAGAAAAATAACATCACCAAAGCCTTTGGATGTTATAGACTCACCAGCTTCTTGTTGTTGGCCTGAGTCTCCTTCTCTCGTACTTGCGGTCCTGAACGGTCCCTCTGCAGCATGATCAACTGGCCAGCCAGATTCAACATGATGCTCTCTGCCATGCAGGCCTGAACGGGCAGAGACATGCACACATCAAAACATACTACCACACAGAGAGTCCCATATGTATAGATTTTTGTGCTTCTTCTTACCTGCTGTGGGGCTTTCAGTGTAATCCCAGTTTCTGTACGCACTGATGTGAGAGTGACAGAGACTACGAGGGCGGGGTGAGGGATGTAACGAGACATTGAGACCTCCTGCAGCAGCTCCACACTGGCTGTTGGATGTGGACTGTTAAAAAAAAGGAAGTCAATTATAGTTAGCGGGTAAATGCAAATACAGAGAGAAGTCTTAGAAGACCACACTGGATAGAAAAGTTTTATGAAAAAAGAAGAAAAGCATTCAGTTGCTTAAAGAAGTGTTATGCTCTCATTTCTGAAGAGAAATTATTGCTTCAAGTAAAGTTTTTCTTTAGGTTTCAGTACAAACAGCACAACACACTCGAGAGAACAGAGTGATCAATGAAATCACTGAAAGTATTTTTACATTCAAGTGCAAACTCTGGTCTCAGCCAAAATGTAAGTCTGAGACCCAGATTCATCATGTGATTGATTTTTCTCCAGTTTTCCAGTCAAAGCTTTTCCCAGGAGAAAAATGTGGCTCAGTGACAAGAGCGCCTAACACTGTTATGACAAATGGTGCCAGGGTTTTTACTTCCAGGAGTGTGTGAATACAAGAGAATATGCTGAGTGCAAGAATATATTCCATTTAACACCGATTATAATACATTATGGAATCTCTGAAGAAATATCTGTATTCATTATAACTTCTGAAGAGACTGTAAAAGTTGAACTAGAAAAAAGCAAATGGACATGGCATAGGTCAGCTCGGGGTTTAGCAAAATGTGCAAAAATCATATCTTTATGTTTTTTTTTAACTAAGTGGTGAAACAGGGTTATTAAAACTTTTAAAAATAAAATTCAAGGCTTTCAAAGACTATTAAAGACCAACACAGATATTCTTTTCTCTCCTCTGCTGAATAAACAGCAACACAGAGGCTGTATTTTCAACTTCTGTTTTCTAGAATGGCTAAAAATGCTGATTTTTTTATGTGTGACTGAGATGTTACGAAAACATAACAGGCTAAGATGCTAATTCTTGACTGGAAAACGCGATGTCAAGGCACATTGGTCTCCTCAGAGTAGAAACAAGAAGACATGGGAAAGCACCCGCATGCATTAGGACAGAGAACTTTTTTGTGATGCTTACTGTGTAGAGCCAACACAAATTATTTTTCTCGGGTTTCCGGAAGCAGCCCTTAAAATAGCCCAAAGTAGATTTGATAAGGCAGTCTTAGTAATGGTACTTGTCATTTTTCATAACCCTCACACAATTAAAAGCAATTCTCTTTTAGAAATGTCAAGTATTAAATTTCACAAAACAAAGTTAAGACTATTTGAGACTTGTTTAAGGACCCAACATCTATTTTGTACATGCATAGGGGTCACAATACCAGTGTTACTGACATGGGCATAATTTTAGCAGAAATTGAACAGTAATGACACCACGGTCATGCAAATAAAAGTCCTAGATATCAAATATTGAGCTTTTTTTCAGAACATTTTGCAGACTGATGAAGAATTCCCAAGCTCAGCAAATACATAAGCAAAGATTGTTTTTAGAAGTTTTAAATATTGTATCTGAAAAAATGAAAAACAAAATTATTTTCAGAATGAGTGTTTTCATCAAGCAAAGGAATTTGATTTCAACATTTCTTTACCAAAATAAATGGAGGGCTGCCCTAACTGCACGATTTTGATGACAATAATAGTGCTTAAAATTTCTAGGTGTAGTAAAAGTTTGTTGTAATGGTATCAACCATATATCAATATCATATAAATGTAAACAATATATGTATATAAGTAAATAAAAACACCAATCAGGCATAAAATATGACCACCTACTATACGTGTATGTGCATATTTTATATATGTATATTTGAACCTATGCATAAATGTGTAGAGTGAAGGGTATGACTTCATTCTGCTCTTTTGTAAAATGCCCTGTGATATCACCTGTTTGATTTGGCACTTTACAAATAAACCTTGACTGAATGGTTGGTTGATTGCTCAATTGAGAAACAGTAGCTCCTCTTTGGATTGGACCACATGGGCTAGTCTTTGCTCCTCATGTGCAACAGTGGGCCCCCATGACCCTCTAGCCACAGACACTGATCACTGCAAACCTGGGACGTCCCACAAGAGCTGCAGTTTTGAAGATGGTCTGCCCCAGTCATCTAAGCCATCACACTCTGGCTTTTGTCAAACTCACCCTTTTTCTAACATGCCCAATTTTACTGCTTCTCACATCAAATTTGAGGAAAAAATGTTCACTTTCTGTCTTATATGTAGGAGATAATCAGAGTTATTCACTTCACCTGTCAGTGGTCACAATGTTATTCTGATTGGTGTTTAAGCTCATTTAATAAAATAAAATAACTGAAGAGACGTAAGATTTCAAAATGTGTTTAGATCAATTAGTATACTGTTATTTGCAGTTGTTTTGTGGACAATATTGTTCAGATAACTGACCTGGTATCTACTCTTTTCAAAACTGTTTAATTAAAATTGTAATATAAACATCAAAATAAGCAATAATGCCTGACTCTATGTCACATAAGAAGTTTAAAATATGTCGATATATATTAAAACCTGATGTACAGTATGCCTAGAGTCAGTGTGGACCCATGGTTCTGATGTGTAAGATGTTACCTGTCACTCCTCCTCTCGATGCTGTAGAGGCAGATGGAGCAGTCAGCTCTGAACAGGATGACCATGTCTCTGAACACATTGAGCAGCAGAGTGTCTGAGTGCAGCTTTGTGACGGATGCAAATGCGTTGTCGAGGTTGGTTGAGCGCTGATAGAGTCTCAACTGGTTTCACAAAAAGAGAGGACAGATCTCAATTAGAAGGAAAAAACAAAAACAAAAACGGAGGTATGTGTACTAAAGTAGTGGAGCTTTGGTCTCACCTGTTCTTGTTGGTCTGCGAAGTTGTAACAAGCCACCACCACAAAGTCGTTCCACCAGGCCAAACCTCCAGTTACTGTCATGTTCTGCTCCTAATAAAACACAAAAGCCATAAAGAAATTATAAAACTTCAGTCTTAAAGCCATTGTTAAGCTATTACCACACATTACAGATATGCTATTATTAAACCATAAATACCTGAGTGATATTTCCAAACAGTTTCCATTTCCTTGTGAATAAGGAGTAGTGTGCAAAGCCCCGTCTTCCTGCCACAGCCATGCACTGACCTGCTGAGTCTATGGCTGCAAACTGCACACAAATACACAAGAATAAGATGTAAAATATGCATGCAAAACTAATCACAACTTAGGATTGTGCATAATCAAGACTCAGTTTCGACAGTCTTCATAAAATGCACTTTGAGACAGCACACATGATTTAGATGAATTCAAAATTAGACAATGGCAAAAAAAGGTCTGTTTCTGGGCTTTAACTTTTAAACATGAATGACAAAAAACACGGATGCTTTAAAGTATAACAAAAATCAACATTTTCTTGTTATCATATGCAACAAAGTTTACAACTAAGACTTCTTTAAATTGCTTCGGACCATTTTTCTGTTCTTGATCAAACACTGTAGGTACAATCAGCTGTGCCAAAGCTGAAATTCAACACAAAGTAACAGCCTCCATGTGAGCAGAAATGTAGAAAAAAATTAGAGTGGTCTTAGTGTGCTGTTGTGGTTTTTTATTGCAGCTCCTATCCCTCTGAGCGGTAACAATTCTGCTTATCTGAACACACTTAAGAATGCAGAGTAATCAGTTTGCTTTGTAAACGTCTCCGCTTTAAACACTCAGTGATATCACAGCGTTCACAGGCCGAGCACAAATGGGACTCCCCTGGCTGATAACATGTCAGACCTGCTTATTGGATCACCTGCCAACCTAATGTGGCTTGAATATTAAACCACACTCAAAGCTTGAAACCACATAAGAGGACTGGAGACATTTTAACAGCCACAAACTTTTATTCTGAACTAGAATGATACCTGCTGTAAAAAGTGCAACCACACCCATATCCCCACACTTACCCGTATAGGCCAGTTGCTCTCTAGGTATGTGCTATGAATCTAAAAGAGAGAGCGAAGCGAAATGACAAATAAAAGTTAATACATTCTTATCAACAACACTTATCAGTAACATCCGTTACACCACAAGGATGCAACACATCTAAATAACATATTTAGCAGATTGGTGTAACGTCTGAAGCTAAATGTGTGCAGCAGAATTTCTGCTCAGCTCTCTGCTTCCATGTGTTTCATTTCTCTTCTTTGTTTGTGCTCATGAGTCCAGGGTGAGGAAAGTTCTTCGTAGAGCAAAAGTTACTAGCCCTACTCTACTCTGCCTGACTCTACCCGGCCCTACTCTACTCGCCTTGTGCTGCTTTTCCATTAGCCCCAGTCGCCTGCCCAACAGGGTGCAGTATCGCTGTAAACAGAGAGCGGCTCTGCGGTGACGTCATTTTGAGCGCAGTACGACAATCTGTGGCTTTTTGTCACAAACCGAGTAAAAAAGGAAAGCAGGAGAAGGCTGCAGGTGGCAAGAAGAAATACCCCTTGAGAAGCACAGAAGAGTTTTGGAAGATATAATAATAATAATAATATTACATTTTATTTAAAACAACAGAATGAAGCCGAGGACGAGAGCAATTGAGCTGCAAAGAAAAGACGTATGAGGGTAAGCTAATGGTAGCTACCGCTAGCATGCTAGGTCGTCGCGCTCATGACTCATCGATGACGACATTGTCTGACCAATCAGTAGCCGGCAGTCGGTGACGTCATCTTTTAGTATCGACTTAGCTCGCTTGGAACCAAAGCGTAGGTACTAAAACTAGCCTGTTTTAGGAGGTACCGGGCTAGTGGAAACACGCCGCAAATCGAGTAGGGCCGAGTGGCGTAGGGCCAAGGCGTGCTAGTGGAAAAGGGCCATTATATCACTAGGCAAAGAGAAAAGCAATATGCAGGATTGCTGTTCTTGAAATTTGGGTGCAAGGATGAGCATTGTTTTGTCTGCATCACTTGAAAATTAACATTTGAACAAAGTTTCAATTGCCTGTAGCAATGTTCATTAAAGGTAACCAAAATGTTGCGCCAGTCAGCTTGAAAAAAACAACAAAACAAAACAAAAAAACACTCAATTAACTTGCACCAGACTCAAACCCCTGGCTTCTGAACCAGGAAAAAATGCCTCTTCTCCTTCTTGAATTAATTATCTCAACTAGCTGATATAAAATTCAAATTGATGTTTAAATAGTGAGCTCAGCAGATATAAAGATTTGGTAGAAAAATAAAGTTAAATATTGTTTTGATGGGATTTAAAGTAATTCTAAGGAAAATAAATTCCAATTTTGTCTCAAAAACTGAACAATTACCGTTGTTTGGAGAGGAAATTTATCTTTCAAGCAATGATAAATAGATAAAACAGCTGTGAGCTCCTGAGTGTAGATGCACTTTGTCTTTAGTGTGGTATCTTATTAGATTTTGAAAGATGCTACATTTTTTTTTACCATGAATACATCAAGGATGTTTCTGGCTAATTTTAGGGTTAAAAGTACGTTTTTAGAGGGAAAATGCCTTTTTTCCTTTCTATTAACTTTTATCTGTTCTTGTCAAATTCATATGTCACAACTATAAATGAAATACAATGCTGCTCCTCTTATGCACACCAAAGTAACATGATGCATGCGATGAAGGGAATTTACATATGATGTGCTGCTTTGGCTTCTTTATCTGAGCTCAATATCAAGAATCTATCTTGATCTATGATCCAGGACAAAAGCCTTCAGAGCTGCAACATTAGGATACTGCCAAACATGTCACAAAACTTGTCTGAACTGTTATGTTTTAACCATATGCATGAGAAACAGAAAGGTTTGAAGTCTGACTAAACTAAAGTCAGGATTGGCGTAATTATCTCTTTTCTATAAAAGGAAAACAGATAGAAGCTTAAAGCTATTAGGAAAACACAGGGCATTTAACAGTTGAAGAAAAATATCACCTCTATCTTTTAAACATTTGTTTCGTTTCACTGAGAGAAAGTATTAACAGAAAACAAGGTAGATAAATATTTAATAAAATCTAAGCTGGAGCTCTGACCTTCCCCAAAATGATGCTACAGGGATGGCTTAAGACCAGACTGTACGGTGGTCTCTTGGTGCTAGCTGTTTATTTTGGGATCTACAAATACATGGTTCATACCTTTACCAAGTTTTAATTCAGGTATTTCAAGCTGTTTAAAGTTTACATACAAATAGGTTATCACTTTTCAACCGCTCAATACTTCAGATGAAAATAGGAGCAGTGCTATTTTAACAATGATAATATCATAACATCAGCCTCTCCCGTTTACTATCCTTTTCATTTTATTTCTCACTCTAATGATCTAACAGTTCCAACAACTTGTTATAAAGATGATTTCAAGCATGTAAACTCTTTCATACACTTGAAAATATTTAAAAGTTACCCATCATAACAGGGTTTGTTGAACCCTAATTCTTACCTGGACCACGTGCCAGTGCTTGTGTCCCAGTAAAGTGCTGAGTCCCTGAGAGAGAGAGGAGTCGGGGTTCGGGGGTTGGTGCAGGGGGCTGCCATCATGTGGGTGAAGGTGTGTGTGCGGATGGGTGTCAGAGGTGTTGTTGACCTGCGTGGGGTCACCACAGGTCAAGTAGAGGCGGTCTTCACCGTGGAGCAGCACCTGCTCCTGATTACTCTGCGGTGAAGAGAGGAGCAAACAAAAATGTTCCAAGTGTTTGATTTTTAAAATGTGTGTTCACAGAGCTGACGAAGCGCTCCCTTCTCACCATGCAGGGGTTCACCGTAAGGGCAGACTTGATGAAGTGGAACTGAAGTATGCCCGCCTGAAGGGAGGAGTGAGGAGGTGACACCATCTCCTCCTCGTCCTGCTCCTCCTGCCATCTCCTCTCGTGCTTATAAGGGAGAACCCAGAGGTGGTAGCCTTCAGCGCCCCAGCTCTGGAGAGGAAAACAGTCAGAGGAATGGTATCAAATTTATTTATGGAGTGTTTAAATCAGAAGTAAAGGAGAGAGAGAATCACTATTAATGAAATCTTAAACAGTTGAATAGCTGTCTGTTAATAACATTTTTTGGAGCCAGTTATATCCAGATAACCTGATACCATACACAGTTTTGTTGGCATGGGTTTGTTTGTTTGTTTTAAAGTTTCTCAACTGATTTTGATACATTTTAAGCCGATGATGCTCATACCGCAAGGCAAAGTGATACGACTTCAAATATTCATGATGCCAGTATTTCTAAACTCATTACCCCTAATCAATATCAATAACGTTATTTAAAGTCAAGAGCAAAAATTGGACACTGAGTGAAAATGAGGTAACAATTATGATATAGTTGTACATATCAGTTTTTATTAGGGCTGGGATGATACACTTTTCTCTTGATTCAATTTTTCAGTTATTTTTAGGTGCTGATTCTATTTAAATTGCAATTCTACAAAATTGACGATTTTTGCAATCTTTAGTCAGCTTTTTTAACACAAGCAAAAAAAAATAACAATGATGATGCCTACAGACTATATCAGGAAAAATACACATCACATGTGAGTCCATTATTAGGATGTATTCAGCAATACATGTTAACCAGCTGTTTATGCTTTCTCTTTGAAAGCCTGGACTGCATTTGAAAGTGGTTTATTAACACAGACTTAAATGAAGCATTTAAATTTGGGGGAAAAAAATCGATTTTTGAACAAAAGAATCGATTTAAAAATCGTCAAACAAAAAATCCTAATACTTATGTGAATTGATTTTTTCTCCCGTCCCTTGTTTTTATAGTCAAAATATCACCTGTGTAAACATCATTGAAAAAAAAAAAAAGTCAGACAATAAAGTGCATCCCTAGGTTTGATCTTGATCAGGATCCAGATGCAGATTCTCAATGATCTTAAAGGACACGTTAACAATGCGATATAGATCATTTTTTCACTTTCGCTCATTACTAAAATATTTCTTTACATATTTTGACAGAAATTGTCAGGAAATGTTGTTTATACCACAACTGAGAAGTGATTTGATTTTGGTAAGTACTGCATGGTACTGATTTTTTGCTGATATCTAACATGTTGTTATTTCCAAACTCATCCCCAAAACCAATACCAAAACGATTATTACCTATCTATTCATGTTAGAAACAGATGTGAAGCGAGACACACATCATTTTATTTCATAAATGATGTTTTTCCTTTTATTTAAGTGACAATGAGTGGAGCCCTCATGATACAATTGTACATTTTGTCAACAATCTGTCCAATATATGGGACATTTATGGACGATTTCAACAGTTACAATATCTGTAAAGACCAGCCAAAAAATTAACATCTGCTGAAAAAATGATATTATGCCCCTAATTTTGTGCTGATTAGAATCCTAATGAGAATCCAGGAACTTCTTAAAGGCTTGTTAACATTGCGAGACAGGACAATTTTTCACATTTTCTCTCATAACTCAAAAATATTCAACAGATTTTGATAAAAGGGTTCAGGCAATGTTGGTTATACCACAAGGGAGACGTAATTAAATTTTAGTATTGATTTAATATGGATGTGGATCCAGGATTTTTTTTAAATGATTTGTTAACACCGAGCGATAGGGCAGCTTGTCATTTTAAATATTATCATGCTGAGGACATCAGAAATGCCTTGGTGGTCTGTCAGAGCACTCCTAGTTTCAAATGATTAAAATGCTTAACTTATGTCAAATCATTAATATGCCATGAAAATCTAAATATCAAACTGAACAGTTTAATTACTCTTGTCCTGATGGAGGATTTTCTAACAAATCTACTCACCATAGAGCTGATTTTAATTGGATCCTTCTTCGTACCATCAGAACGATACCTAAAAAAGAGGACACAAATCATCAGAGAAATAAAGCTAAATAAATCCAGATTCATAAACGGTAAGAGCAGCATGTGTGTTTGTGAATAAATGTGCTGACCTGTGTCTGACTGTACTTACGCAAAGTCCTCGCCCAGAGTGCAGATGAGGTGCGCTCCAAAGACGCTCCACAGTGACAGCCCACCGCATTCCCATGTAACCATGGCAACACTGTAGTCAGGTGACCAGCAGATAAGCTTAACTGGGCCTGTCTTGTTGTAGATGTCTGAAAAGGTGAAAGTACAGGGAAGTGGATTTAGTTCAGTTTTTATTACTTTTGAGTGACTGCAGATTATTAAAGGCACAACTGAGAGTTTTCATGAAACACCACAGCTGATGGAGCTGATGGAGCTGATGGAGCTGATGGAGCTGATGGAGCTGCCCTCTGCTGTAGACTTGGGAGAAGCTTACTGTCTTGGTCCCTCCTAATGAGTCTGACTTCATTTTTAAATTGTCCATTAGCAACTTTCTTGAATTAAAAGAAGACTTTGAGTTGAATATCCTATTATTTTGGGGAAAGCCCTCTGTGCATCTGTAGAGAGAGAAAGCCCAAAGAGGAGCTAATAGCGAATCAAGGCTGTCAGGGGCTCACTTGGACAATGATGCTGTAGTTTACAGTAATCAGTACCACAAACAGACTTTCCTAACTTTACCATAACATGTTCTGTTACCTTAAACAGACTATGTCTGCCTTTTAACTAAATCATTGCTATAGTACTTCAAAACAGTGACAGCTGTAGCTATCCTAATACGATCAATAAACACTGTTAAGCAGCCAGTTTCACCTTTTGTTCTTTAAGCTTAACATGCTGTAGCTTTTAAAGATATGATTGCTCTTCACTGTCGAGTCAGCAGCTTTATTACTCCTAACATTACATTTTTTTGCCAGTGAATACTGTGGCGATAACAAAACTAAATAGCATGTTAAATTAACCAACTATGTGGACTAAAAGCAGAAAAGAACATCTGTAGCTTCAGTCTTTGTCAGTTCATTTCATGTGTTTACAGACTGACATCTGGTAGTGGTTGTCCAAGGGCTGTCAATCTTTTGTTACTGCATACAGCTTTATTATTCAATAGTATGATGTTTGGAGTTTTATTGCACAATACTTTGTCCCTTTTGGATATCTCCCCTAAAAGCTGACATTAAAAATTCTTACCATAATTACAATACTAAGACAACCAAAAAGTAAAACCCAAACTACATTATCAAATTATTACTGAGGAGGAATCAAAAACTCCCACACTGTGCTCCCCTGACAGGTGCCTAGTTTGGAATTGCTTTTTCCTCTCTCCTCTCCTCCTGTCTCCTTTTTTGCAACCCCCGGGTGATTGCAATGGCACGACTAGTTGCCGCTGCTGTCCAGTACTTTAGTTGTTTTAAACTTGTACAGCGTCCTTGGGTGTCATGAAAGGCGATTAAAAAAATAAAATGTATCATTATTATGTGTTATAATTATGAAATTAAAAAATCAAGTCCATAGTTGTTCAACAAACTATTTGAGTCTTGCCTAAATAGAAGTGAGAAGCTCTCTACAATAAATATTGGATCTGCGTGGCATTATGACCACTGGGGGGCGCTCACTCTTTGAGAGAGTTTCACATAAACTGAGAAGACACACCGCCCCAGAGAGGGACAACTGAAGGAATGCAAGTTATCCAAAAGAGGAATTTGTGGCTGTCCAACACAGAAAGAAAGAAAAGAGGACAGAAGAAGAGGACAGAAAGAGATGAGGAGCAGATGGGTTTTACCTGGGTAGTGTTTTGGGGTGAGCTCCAGTTTGTGGGAGAGTTGCATGGACCCTGTTGTGGTGTCGATCATGTAGACCAACACTGAGCCGCTGTGAGAAAGCATAAACAAACATTTTTTCTTGGATTTGATTTCATATTCTTTTGTCTCTTAGGTTTTACAAAAACGTGTTTGCAGCTTTGACAGAAAACTTTGAAACTGCTCGTCTCTATCGGCTAACAAAACAGAGCGAAGCTGTAAAAATGGAAAAAAGGAGTTTCAGGCATTGTGGGACAGAAATTCCAGCAAACCGTGCAGATTACGCAAGCACACACTAGGGTAGACTCTGCAAACACACACTGACAGATTTTCACGTGGGGGACACACCACACGGACAACAATCAATCTCTGTAACACTTGGATGCAAGCAAACACAGCCGCGGTTTCTTCCTGCCACTGTCCTGTTAAAGATCCAGACAGAGAGGCGTACCTGGCACAGCCAAAGGCCATCAGTCTGTACTTGTTGTTGACAGCTACACAGGTGCCATCAGTCACGTCTGCTGCCCAGACTCCCTGCAGCTGCTGTAAAAACACACACAGGACATGTTGATGAGCTTTAAGTCAGTGTTTAAACTTAATGTAGGGTGGAAATAATGCTTACTGTAATATATTTATTACAATTATCTCTCTGTTTGTTTTTTGATTCTTTTCTTTATAGGTGGTGATTATTTTTTGATTTAAGAACATTAAACTGCATTTGTCAGGATAACTTTTAAGTATGGAGTGCAGACCTTTAAAAATGTTGAATCATCAGAATAAATTTCTGTTCTCTATTTTAGTTCTTTGTCCTTCCCTCTTACCAATGCATATCCTTTTTTCCTGGGCTGTCAAGCAAACAAATGTTTTAATCATGTTTGCACAAAACATTTTGAAAGAAAATTCAGATTAATTGCAGTTTTACTAGCAGTTATGACCCCAATATTCTGTCATGTATTTCCTGTGTTTGTTTGGCTGCATTGGGAAGGTTCTCTTGTGTGATCTTGATGTGAATGTGTGTGTCTGCATGTGTGTTCTACTGGGTGTGCCCGTCCCCGCTGGTTAGTGGACCGGTGACTTTGGGCTCCAACAGGTGATAGGCTGCGATGGAGGGCAAACCCTATTCAAACTGCAAAGTGACTCCCCTGCAGCATGAGAGGACATCTGCTCTCTCAAGTTCCCACTGGCCACGTCAGTGTTTTATTTATGGACTTGTACATTTTTTTTTGCGTCATTACTTCTGTGCAAAGGTCACAGAAGGGTTGAATTCGTCCCCCTGATGTTGTTTCTCATATTTCTTTATATATAAATTCAGCTGTTTCATTAGTCTACTTATCTTCAGTGACTGCTTGGAAATTAAAGGGATTCTTCCATGTTGCGCCTTGGCCACTAAAACAGGGCATAGCACTAGCATATTTTTATTAAGACTGTTTCATACATCTTTAGGATATATTTCAAAGTAATGGGGTTGAGCAGAAACATTTAGGAGAAAAAAACTAAAAAGTGACGGCAGGTGTTGTCACTTCCCACCCTCAGCACAGTGGACCTACTCTCATATCAACTGTCTCTTTGTCCTTAACCCTTTGACGCCTCTGTATCATACTTGATGCATACTTTTATGATGCCTCTATCTGATCAATATGATCAACAAATTACTAAAAAAAATCTGAATATAATCAGATAAATTATAAAAATATTCTCAAATGGATAAACAGTTGCCAAAAACACCTACTGTATCAAATGACTTCCATAAAATATGTATGTTAAATTTCAGGGAAATTTGGATTTTTTAGGATTTCAGTAGAAAGTGAAATTAACATTTCAGCTCCAAAAGTTTCGAACCTCCTGGCTTTAATTTGTTTTTTCAGACATTAAAAGGTTAAAGGGACCTGAAATTACTATCCCTTTAGTTCTGCCAAGTGAATCTGCCTACAACAAAAATGGAATCAGAAAAATCCAGCAGCTTTGCAAGAGTAATGTTAAGTGCTGTAGACATTAAATTCTTTAATACGTTTTTCTTCAATGTTTTTTGGATCTATAAGTTCTATGGAAACATGAACCTCATGAAACTTGAGTAATTTGTTTATCCTGACAATCTCTACAAATAAACACAACTGTTGCACATTTTGTACGTGTCTGTATGAGTAAAAAGCTCTTGTCAGGCTGTTGTGGAGCTACAATAGCAAGAATAAACCCTTTCACTGCCAGCTCAACTGTTAGGTAGAGGTCATCAATAAATTCAAGGATATTTATGAAAATAGAACAAATCAGATCATTGATATGATTCTGTCACTCAGGGAACAGAGAAAACTACAACACCAGCTATTTTCTTGGTGTGGGATTTAAGGTTTCAACAGTTAATATTTGATATTGTGACGACATTAAAATGCACAAACACTTGGGACAAAATTAATCAGAAAAGGCAAAAATGTTTGTAAATAAAGTAGCAATCAGAATAACTTAAAATAGGTGATACTGCGCTTGACAAACCCAAGATTGCATTTTATGAATAACAGATTTTATATACATGTATATGTAAGGCATATCAGTAAGTGGTTAAGTATTTAAAACAATACATATTTTGATAATAAGAGCTTTTTGAACGTTTAAATACCAGACAAAGAGAAAAACAGTTATTTTGGTTTCTTTGCACAACATGCACACTAATTCTATCAGCTGGTTAAAATAGTTAAAAAGACCATTTTAAGTGGGTTGGCCAAATTTCCCCATGATCAGCTAAATGTTAAATTTTAACTTGTGGTTGGTGCTCCCTGATTACACCAAAGAGCTTACAGGGACTTATTTAATTAAATCAACTTCACGTACACCGAGAAAGACATCAAAAGGTTTGAAACTTGACTAAAATTAGTTTCACGTCTAAAAAGAATAAAGCTTTTGCATTTTGCCTCTTTTGACCAATGCTACTTCATTTTCTGTTTGCCATTATGTTTTCTTACTTGATATCAAAAAGATGAAATTACCCACAGAAAAAAGCTACGTCTTAATAGGAGATTAGATTAAAGGTGCATTCAGCGATCTTCTAATCTTATAATCTGATGCAGTATTTGCGAAATTCACCGTAATTCTCCTCTCCATCCACAAGATGTCACCACTGACAGCATGTTGAAAAAAAAATTTGGTCTCAATATACAGCCTTGACTCAGAATTTCAGCAGGTAAATACTGTGGCTCGGTCCGAGTTACCAAAACAAAGTAAACCCGCCCACGGCCAGGGGGTGATCCTAGTCATGCGCAGATCAGACAGAGGGGGAGGGGAGTCGTAGTTTTGCGTGGCGCAGTTAGCGTAAGAGAGAGATACAATAGTTGCGGTAGCAATGGCTGAAAACAGCCCAAAAGAAAAAGGTCAGAGGAGTGAAAAGTGGAAAAGAAGGGCTATGACCAAAAGAGCAAAGACCCGGGTCAACATTGGTGTTGCTTTCCGACGGTGGAGGGAACTTCGCCAATTGAAAGACCTGAAAACGGACGCGGATGTCGCCGTCCGTCTGCTGGATAGGTAAGCTAAGCAGCATTAGCTTCGTGGTGCTTCACATAACAGTAGCAGCCGTCAGGCATTCATCTTATTGTCTAATCTGTCAAAATGTACTGTTGTTGTGATGTTTTCAATAACGGCAGTCGAGTTGTCTGACCAGTCGGGGTTTCCTTAGCTACGTCAGCTACGCAGTTTCTACGGCCGTTTCCATGACGATGCACGTCCATCAGCTTTCGGGAGGCGGGTCTAAATTCGAATATAAACAAACCCTCCACTCGTTTTCTCCCACATCGCTGACTGCACCTTTAAGTAGAGGGGAAGATCAAAAGGCTGCTTTCATCAGAAAAAAGTGTGAAAATACACTGAGGTATTGTGTTAGCTGTGAAGGATTCCCTATCATGTGTTCAGATGATGTCAGATGATGTCAGACAGCCAGCTGTATGCGAGTCTCGTCAAGAACACTCGATAGCGCCTCGACACAGAGAAGTTCAAATAAACTCAAGCTGGATCTCCTTTAGCAAACAATGTGAGTGTTTAAACGTCAGCTGTGCGTCTGTCAGCGTTCTCACATCTGCTGTGATGGTGTTGCTGAGAGGAGTGATGAAGCCAAGGCGACCGTCGCTCAAAACCACAGCAAAGCCATCCAGGGTCACGCAATACTCCATGCATCGGATATGAACTTCCTCCAGATCCAATGAGGGACCACCTGAACACACACAAATCAAACACACACACAGGTTACTCAAGTCATTTCAATAAAAAAACATCTGCAAAATCTTGGTAACTTGTGCCTGAGTTAATCGCAATTGCAATATCGGGGAAAAATATCGCAATTAGATTGTTTTCTCAAATCGCTCAGTCCTAATTGGGACACCCTTTGACTAAATGTGTGGAGCTCCAGTAGGAGACCGTGGAAAATTTGTTTTTCTTCTCTGACCTCGGGCAGACTGCAGGTCCAGCGAGAAGGGGATGGCAGTGAGGCAGATGGTTTTGCGTCCGTTGCTGCCTAACCCGTCCCAGTGCAACACATGAAGGTAACCGTCTGCTGTACACACCAAAAGATCCTCCTGCAGGGACTGAAGGCTGGTGGGAAGAAAAGGGAAAATTGGCAGACAATTAGCAGTGAGGTTAAACTGCTGAGGAGGAGGATGTAAAAGAAAGAGGGGGTTGGAAGGTAGGAAGGGTGGGAGTTAGATAACAAACACTGAAGTGTCAGAAAACAGTAGACCAGTCTTCATCCAGCTGTGCCAGTCTGAAACTTCAACTGGCCAGCTGTGATGAGGCCACATAGCTGCCAATGCCAAGTCCCACCGTCTTCCAACACACAAAGGAGCAAACAACAGAGTATTTGTGTTTGTGTGTGCATTCATTGTCCTCGGAAAACTAAAGAGACCTAAAATGAAAAATAAAAAACACAGCCAAGAGCAAAATATCAGCAGGGATGAAGGAGAGCGAGCATTGAGAACTTTCTCTGCTGAGGAAGATTTCAGCGTAGTTTCACAGCAGGAGACACCCACTCATCTGCTGCACGAGCGAGCTGTGCCTGTGAGATACCAGCAGAGTGCCCTCATTCAGACGACTACCCTGTAATCTCCATCAAGTGCAGAGGAGAAGTGACAGCTGAACACAAGGACGTGAAAGAAGCCAGCTTGAGATGCACAAAAATATGGATGAGAAAGGAGAGAAGAACAGAAAACTGCTGGAGCGGTGGCTCTTATCGCTCGGGGGACAAAGACATCAAGCTGGAGGACGTGAGGCTGATAAAGGACGGTGAAAATGAAAGGAAAAATGAAATTATTCAACACAACACAGGGGAGAAAAACAAGGCGGCAGTAGACGGTGGCTCTTATCCAGAGTACATCTGTCTTCATTTGTTTTTATTCTAAGTGAGCCTTATGTCACTTATTCAAAAACCTTACAAATAAGTGTATGGCTTGCAATTTCTTAATGTTTTGAGAACATTTTTGACTCCATTTAAAAAGAATTCTTCTCAAGTAGCCCCATGTCTTAAACTTCTAAGTAGGGCTGAATGATTTACTGTTTTCAGATTGATCACAACTCCAGACAACACAATCTTGTGATCACCACAGCAGTAGTTTTTTGCAGTGCTCCTGACTGACCTGGGATCTGTTGTGTCAAGTATTTCACACATAATATTCACATATGTGCATTTAAGAAAGTGCTGGTAAGCAGGTCAACAATTAAAAGGAGTAGAGTATGGTGTATCCCTTGAATAATGAAAACAGATTTGTCATCAACATTAGATGATAAATAATGTGTTATGTGCCTAAGATCATTGATTGCCTTACTGTTGTCTACACTACAAACAGTAAATATTGCACTGAAGCTTGATTTGAAGAAAATTGTGAATCAAATTTAAATCGCAATATTTGCCTGAAAAATCGAAATTATAGTCATTTTCCTAAAATCACTCGGCCTTTCTTCTAAGACATTAATTGTCCGTAAAAGTGCACTATGATTAGATAATTATGAAAGACATATGTAATTCATGTTTTCTCAGATATGACTTTAAGAATGAAAAAGACAGGAAAAAAAGCTGAAAGTCTCCCTTTAGCATGAGAACATCATTAGTACTGCAAATCCACTGATGTAAGCACTTTGTCATTGCTATGTAAACATTGTACATTGTTTCAGGGATGTCCTGATCCCAATCAAAAACACCTGATCCGGTCCAATGTCAGCATTTTGTAACAGAAAATTGGGATTTATAACAATAATGTCACCCCAATTGTTTTTTGACAGTTAGGCACTTACAGGAAGCCATAAATATTTGAGTGGTGTTGCACTGAACAGTCGCAGCCATGTGGCTAACATGTTCGTGGTGTGGAACTATATGAATACAGACAGCAGGAACACAAATCTCCTATTTTATTTGAATGTAGTACTGAAGCTGCAATTAATATGACCAGTTTGATATTGCATTTCAAAATAAAACATAAAAAAAATACAGGGCTTTTACTGAAGCTACTGAGAGAGAGAGATTTAGATTATTCTAGAAAAGGCATTATGGCCGTAAAGGGCAGCAATGCAGACACTGCTTTCCTGGAGCAAGTTTTAAAAGCAATAGGTCAGCTTTTAGTTTCCCCACAGACATTTAGAGCTCTGTCGCTGGTCCAGTGTCATCGCTTAGCACTACTGTACACTGATTGATTCCTCCACTTTTTATTTAAAGTGGGCTATCTTGCATGCAAGTCAGTTTCAGGGGTCTCATACAGCAGAGCATGCCAAACAGGATATCAAGGAGATGCTGAATAGGTATACATCATTCTGTGTGATTAGTAAGAAGTATGGAAAAAACAATGGACAGCATAAGAGTTTAAAATGTGGGCTGCACTGTACACTCGCTCTACCTGTACATGAGTACCTGCTGTCACACAGACTCACTGTAAAGTGTGAGGGTTTTAAGCCCTCACTGCAGGCCCTCACTACAAGAAGACATCCAAAATTCTATGAATATACCAGCCACTCACCAGTCACATACAGTAAATGAGTACACTTCATTTTAAAAGTTATGTATTAATCAATACATAAATGAACAAAAGAACGACTTCCAAAGTTTTGAGAAGCTGAATATAACATAAAATTCTTTTACCATAAGATGATAATAATGCTAATATGTTACACTAAAATTTAGATTTGCCCCCCCTTTCTGATTGAGTCATACTCATTTTTGCATCCTTAGGAAATTAGGAAAAGCACTCACCTGTTTGCAACTTAAAAATGTTGTTGTAGTCTATGGCCCATGTTTAGGGGAGTATATTGTGGTATAGTATACAAAGAAAATTTTGATTTTGAAAAAAACTAAAGGTTTTCTGACAAATTTGAAGGGATGTTCTCATTTATGCTGAGCACTGTATATCAATCTGAGTATAATTTATTGTATGAGTTTCACAATAATGGACAATAATGGAAAGTAATAAACTAAGTCTGGCTGGACTTATTACTTAAAGCTGGGGTTGGCGATTTGATTTAGATACACTTTTTGAAATACTGGTTAAAATGGTCTTTATGACCGGATGGTAATCAACTCATAATGTGTTCTTAAAACAGAGCGTAAAATATTCGCCATCTACAGCAGGAGTAAAACAGGGAAAACCCCAACCAATAATCATGCCGGGATACCTGTTTTTAAACCAATCAAATCCCGTCGCCATTCTGCCCGCCTACTGTGCGTGCATTTTCCCAGCGTGCACAGACTCGGTGCGCGTAGCCGAGCTCATACATATCAGAGTCCGCCAGAGAATGCTTACCTTTCAAGTTTTGTCTTTGAAAATAAGGGAAGCCCGCCGGGATCCATCCCACAACCCCAACCAAGCTCCAGTATCCCTCACATTTTAAGACAGATTTACAAGAAATCTAAAATAAACTCTTTGTTTTTCTAAGTTTGTTCTGCTGCTCTAATCTCCCGATAGCTGCCACCCAGGCTACTGCAGCTGGACGTTCTCGCGAGGCTTTTTCTTCTTGTTTTTACGGCGGTTGGCATCCATCATTTTGGAGCATTACCGCCCCATTCAGGCTAGAGACAGAGCTCCGTTTGGAGAGGCAGAGGAATGTTTTTATTACATCATCACACGGGAGGTTACGGGAGAATACTGATACAGGAGGACGGCGGGAAAGAGGATAAAATACGGAAAATACAGTAGTTTCATGGCCAAAACGGGAGATTTGACAGCTATGTGGAGAATGTCAGAGGAACTACCTATACCCTGATCAACATCGGCTGTGAGTACTAATTAACTTTACATGTTTGTTTGGTGTTTTCTTACCGCTGATTGAGACATGACTTGGTGTAGTGTAAAACACGTTGTGCTGAGGGTTTGGAGTTGAATTAGTCTTCTGGATATATCAGCCGCGCGCGTGCATGTGAGCGGGGGCGGGCAGTTAGGCGGAGCCCTGAGGAGATGCTACTTTCAAATTCATGCTAGTTTTCCAAAATCGCCGACCCCAGCTTTAACGGTTAACAAAAAAACATTATAATGTGTAGCTGTATTGACTAGATATACTCTCTATTAAAATCTGATTGTGAATCGGTATACTCATTTAAAAAATCAGATCCAGGGCCAAAAAAGCTGGTCTGGACATCCCAATGTTGTTGTGATCTAAGCAATAATCTGATGGCTCAATTCAATGCAAATGCAATCCTCTAAGATTTCCAGGATGCAGTGAGGGCTTTTACTGAAGGCCATATTACCCTGCACATAAAATAACTGAAGAAATCGGCTCATATCATACACAGGCAGCGGCGCTCTGTTTCTCTGCTGAGTGAGTGATTCTCAATACACACTTTTCATTACAGCAGTATGAGCTGGTGCAAGTGCAGAACCTTAAAGTGATATTGCCAAGTTACCAACAGTGTTGTTCTGTCTGACTCATAACAAATAGAAATAACCAAGATGTGATGTAATATCCCTCAGGCCTCACTACAGAATCAGTTCTTTGAGAATAAGGCGGAAATGCATCGCAGTGATTTGATCCTTTGACACTTAAGACTGAATCACTTCCCCTTTAAGTCCATACAGACGGTTGAACTGTATTCAAAGGTTATCTCTTGCTGCTCTTCTGTCATATCCCACTTGCAAAAATGGAACTGCAATAAAAACAAAAAAGATTTCTAATAAAGTTGTCTTTGGTTATTAATTTAATATTTGCATTAATGTGTGTAACTGTGTTTGTCTGTGCTCATGTCTACATGTTATCCTTAGGTACTCCCACGCTTTGATACATTTAGACGCAATAACCTCAGTTTTGCAATTCTCCAGGTTTACATGGGATTTGAGAATCAGCTGTCGGTTTAAACTCCTTGTGAGTCTTATTTAGGGGATGGCATCCCTCTCTCAAGGCCTAACTGTTGGATGTAACAGTGAAGGTAGGGTCTGCTCTCCTCTGGGAGCCAGCTCTTTTTGTGATTATCCATAGCCAATGTTTTTTTTTTTAATTCAAAAAACTTTACTGGCAAATTATAGGGCATTACTGCCAAGGTATTATATCAAAAATAAAAACAGAAATAGAAAAAATACACAATTTCATTTAAAATTATTGCAAAATAGGTGATTATATTTATAAGCAATTTGAGTATTGTGATAGTCAAGTTAAATCTTGAGATAACACAGGGTTATGGCTTTCACCGAGTCTGTACTTGTCTGAACTTGACTGCTTAGGGTCAAATAGAAATCTAATTTACTTTACTTTTAGAGTGTATAGTTTGTTAACAATTCTATTTAGCCCATGGGGTAAAGGGTTTTTGGGTCCTGAGCCTAATCTTACTTCAGATGTTTTGTCTCTTTCAAAAGCTAGTTTAGTATAGTCACAGCGGTCCTTAACATTTCAATCACTAAACCCTCATCAGTTCTTTGTTTTGCTTACTAGGAGGCCTGAGCCAAAGATAGACACATTCTATCCATACACATGAACAGTATAATAATAAGAAAAAAGATTGATGAACTGTTGATCATGTCTATTAGGGGTGGAAAGTGTAACACAGTAGCTTAACAGCAATATAGCATGAGATGTTGTGTTGCATCACGTAGCATTGCAAAACAGCTCGGACTTGCTGTCCAACTGCATCCACTAGATACAGAAGTCTTAGTCCTATATTTCTTTTTGTAAAAATAGTAGTGACTTCTTTATACAGAGTGGTGCAGGGACGATGGAGTTTTGTAGGCCAGTGCAGGAAGTTAGCACCACGCTGGTTCTCTGGATGAAAAGTGATTATTTACTGTTGTTGGATCACTGCTGATCATAAGATCTGAGGCTCCTATTTTTGTGGAGTTTAAATGTTCTTGACAAGAATATAAAGTTTTTATTTAGCTGCAATGGAACTA
The DNA here is from genome assembly GCA_036419115.1 of Scarus forsteni. Taxonomy (NCBI): domain Eukaryota; kingdom Metazoa; phylum Chordata; class Actinopteri; order Labriformes; family Labridae; genus Scarus; species Scarus forsteni. Next base: position 26,436,435 of record JAZDUH010000359.1, read on the forward strand.
CAACATGGTCGTTTGACCCGGAGGAAGTTACAATATTTCCAATGTATGATGTCATGTTGTAACCTCTGATTTGAGAATGTCCTCTCATTTAAATTACCTTATCAAGTTGGTCTTCATGGCTGTGGCTATGTATTATTATTCATTAAAAATGATTAGAAAAAACTGCATTTGGGTCCCCAGCTGTTTTGTCACTAGTTTTATGTCAACTATCCTTTTAAGCATACAACTCTTTACAATTAAAAAGCTGGACAATGTTAAATGCATTGTGCTATTTTTAATATGGCTTTTAAATCTCATATTGATTTGCTTAACACAAACCTTATGACAGGCATTGTCTCAACAAGCTATTCTAAAATCAGCTTTACTTTCAGCGTTGGGCACCAGGAGGAGATAACTTCCATATTTTTGGACTAATTCCTGGACCATTTATTGCACTAATGGAAAAACATCACTGAGGTGCTTTATCGTGGGGAGGGGTTGACTCTAAACACTCTAGTCAAAGGAGAGCCAAATGAAGTTTTTTTCTAAATTTGATTCAAGAGAAGCACGATAGTTCAAACACAGATATGGATATTTCCAACCTAACTCCGTTTCCACTTTATGAGACACTTTAAGAAGCTCTGCTAAGTGAGAAAAGAAAAATGAAGGGAATTGATGTTTGACTCTTTGTTGACAATATCACATTAGTCAGTCAGTACAGCAAAATAAGACTGTATTTTTTAATTTCTACAGTCCTTGCAGGCTCAAACACCTGAATGTTTGGCAAACAGCTTAAGATAAGTTAATCTTCTTCTATTCAGCATTTACGCAAATGAGAAAGGTAACAGGATCACCATCCTACAAGCTCTGGTAAGCAAGACGATTCTCAACACCCACAATACATGTCATGATCTTAATTATGCTTTACTGTAAACACAGGCAGGGATGACATAAATGCTCCATGAAGCTCTCCAGAGAGCAAACACGTAAGTCAAAGGATTCTCTTGTTCACTCTATCCTTTCATCAGCTGCTGCTAAACCTTTCCACCCACCGCTTCATCCATCCATCACCTGCCTCTCAGAGCAGCAGTTCTCAGCAGAGTCAAGTATTTCTTCCTGCAGGTCTCCATGTTTACAACTGACTTCGAAAAAGAGGAAAAGGTGAAATTTTCAAACCACTTCTGAGTCAGATGCCCTTAACGGATGTAGAATTAGCGGTCAAGCTTTGACAGAAGTAACTAAACATTATTTGGTGGATTCAGTGCACCAAAACACAACTTTACATAAAGACGTTGGTCAGTGTGTTTACATACAGAGAGAGAGGAAGTGTTGTCAGTCTGACAAAAATTGAACTTTTACAATGTTTTACTGAGCTAAACTGAATTTTCATATTTGAGCTGACAAACCTCGATAATGCGGTCGGAGATCTCTTATTATAAATCACCCTTGTATGTTAAAAGCTGATCAGACCAGAAGTGGCCTAGAGGTCAAATGACATAGGTAAGGCTAAGCATGGCACAGGTGTCACTGTGCCTCCAGATATTGTTCAAAGCCAGAGGCAGAAATGGGAATTTAATGATTGACTGATGCTAATTCCATTGTCACTTTAACTACTCAATCAAATTCTGTATCGCCTCCTTTACTGGTTCTTGTGAATTGTCTAGGAGGAAAAAAAGAAAACCTACACAGGCTCCTCCACAACGACTTTGAGCAGGTGGAACTGCTGATATTTACTGGAGTGATGCATTGACCAATGTTTCTGCAGGTTGCCAGTGTCCCCCACCTCCCCCTTACTTGATATCACACTGCCATGAATAAAGCATCCTGTGAGAAAAGTGTAATTTTGATGGAATTAAACCAGATTTTAGACTGTTACTGTCTCCTTCCTCTCATCCCTCATTGTCATAGGTACTTTTTGCCACTTACAAAAGCATGCCATATTTGTTCTGCACTTTTAAGTGGGTGTCATTGATAGGAAAATAATTAAGCATGAAGGACAACACAAAATTTTCTCCAACTAGTTTAAACTGGTTCCCATACCTTGTTTGGAGACAACAGGCATTTCACTTGTTTCAAAAGTAAAGCCTCAAGTATCCAATTCATGCATGGAAACTAAAATGTTTACAATTTTGCTGTAAGCTGCAAGGTCCACTGAAATCAATGTAGGTTAAATAATGAGTAGCGAAGTGGGAGCATATATCTTTTTGGTTTTGAGTCGGACATTCTTTTGTTAACAAGGAGATTTTTAGAGTTTATAAATTGGGACAAGGATAGTAGTTCAGAATATTCTTATCCAGCCACAACAATCACAGCTTGATCCAACAGTCTGGGCCAGCCGTGACTGAGGGCATCTTGATAATGCTTTAGTTAAAAACTTTAAAAAAAACGTGTATTTATAAAAAAACACAAAGTATGAAGGTTGAGCATATTTTAGAGATAATACTTGAGAAAAACAGATCAACATACATTCTGGTGATTAATATGTGTGTATGTGTCTTTGTCAGTGAGGTGTGGAGCCGGGATCTTGATAGAGGAGAGGCAGACACAACAAGGAGGAGACAAAGATCGAAAAACACAACAGGGAGACTTCACTTTACCTGGTGATGGGGGCCTCCAGATCCACAGGCTTCTTCATCTCTAAAGACAGAGCAGGGGCACATTGTTCCTCTTTATAACCAGGGGTTACCTTCACACGAGGACTTCCTCTGCAAACACACACAGAAACGTTATTCATTCATACCAAGATATTAGATGTGTAACACACACAGAAACGTTATTCATTCATACCAAGATATTAGATGTGTAACACACACAGAAATGTTATTCATTCATACAAACAAAGATATTACATGCGTGATTAATGTGAGCGGGAAGCTGTTGAAAGAGTGGCTGCTGAAAGATCGTGGTATAAGTCCTGACTTGCCTGACCTCCGCTGACATGCTGTCGAGGAATGTGAACCAAACATACCAAACACCGCTGTATACACAAAAGCATACTAACAGCACAAACACACAGGATATGAGTACATTATACCACACACAGAGATGGAGGGAGAGAACGGCATGCAGCTGCCTTCATGTGTAGCCTGTGGACTTTACATAAGGGCCAGTCTGAGAGCATCCCCATAACAGTATTTATGTTCATACTATCATGTTAAAAATGCTCTATAACTTATAATTTTGAAAAATCTCCATAGTTATACAATCATGTGTAAATGTCAATAACATGCAGTTTTTATCAGCTATATTCCACTGTCCGCTTCTGTCAACAGTGCAGCCACAGAAAATACATATTTGGTCATGAGCAAACATAAGATTATGTAAGAGGATTTGGCAGTAAAGCACAGTTTTAGTCCTGCTCGCTTTGTTTTCTTGTTCCCTGACAGACAGCTCCTCGCAAATATTACAACGAAACAGGGAAAAGGCAGCTGGTTCAATGTGTTTGAATTTAAAAATGCTTTATTTTTAATAAGACAAATTTACTGACAGATATAACACAAGCACACTAGTGGACTATCACAAGTGTAAAATGTAAATTAACAATGCCCTTGTCAGTTTACCAAATATGTTCATGAGTTCCTTATTAAAAGATGCAGTTAACAAGGCTGAAAAGCACAAACATGATGTTGAAACAACTGTGGTGTCTTGTGTGTTTGAGTGTGTGTGCTGCACTCACTTTGGATACACGGGCTCATAGAGATACTTGTCGTCCCCTCCGCCCAGCACGTCAAACAGGAGGATGTAGCCCTCGGCAGTCTGAAATTGAAAAAGCAAAACATCATTAAAACTTTATGTGTGACTTTTTTACCATCACAAAGAGACGCACAGAGTGAGGAGAAACACAGAAAATGGATAGGGATGTGAGCGTGAAGGGTCTGGCTGCCTTGAAGACATGTATCCACAAATGTTATTAACTTATTATCCAGTGATAATGAATGCGTTTGTCCTGAATTTTTGAGTATCTAGAGGGAAAAAAGCAAGCCTTCTTATGGAAATAAGACAATTTTCTTATGAATCCGACAGACTTACAGACATGGATAAGGAAATTCACTAGCATGCACACATCTCCTAGTTATACTTTAAGCTCTTCCTGCTTTAAAAGACTTGGCCACACTGTTTTTAGCAGAGCACAACTGTTGTAGATTGCTGCTTCGATCTGCCTGATTACAAACACTGAATCAGGTGGATCCAGCAGCTGCGCAAGGTTTATGCACTGCAGGAATGTTGTCAAAAACGTTCCTCTCAAAATGCACCTGCTGTGGTGCAACATTTTACAGCAGATTATAAATACAGCTTCTGAAGCTCTCGTTTAAACATTTAAATATTGCTGCTTGATGCTGACATCCTACTTTCCAGCACTCTGGGATGATTGGTGAGATATTTGTCCTCAGAGAAAATAACGCTCCACCATCACGTCTGTGATTATGGTGTAAGTATAAAGTATATCACTTGAAAATGCTTTTAATGTTATTTGAGAGACTGACAGGGAACGCTGCTGTTCAACACTGTCAACAGAGCAGAAACACAAACCCTAAACTTTGAACTCAGGATTATTTTTGTAATCATTTTAAGTTCTACTTCTGTTTGGTATGAACTCTTTTGAACTGAAGTTTAACCAAACTAGTGGCATCATTTATAAGACATTTACATGCATAAGAAATGAGGTTTGGCATTTCCCTCAACTGCTCCAGAACATTCAGTACTGCAGGGCTGATCTTTTTGAATATAAATTGGCCTTAAAAAAAGGGATTTACATAAGTGTATGCAGCCTGTTGTTGTGTACTGGCATCAGCTCATTCAATATTTATGCAGGTCTAAACTGCTGGTGTTACAGATAATGATGCTCAGAATCTAATCTGTCAGCTCACAAAGTGGTTAAATCACACAGACTGCAGGCTTCATTCTGAGAAGGAGCTCACATTATTATGCAAGAAAGTAAATTAGAAGACTTGTATGCAAGAGGAATGTTTCAATAGTTCTTTTTCCACAAACTGAGAGTGCTGACAGGGAACTGAGTCTGTAACACGATATGAAACTTGATCTGAACTCTGCTGTCAGCAGTAATGTGTCATGCATTGTAACAGACTAAAACTTTGTCACACTACAGAACCATCAAGAATCACTTTAAAGACAATGTACAGAACGGCAGTTCAACTTTTACACCATTTTGTCTGCTTATGTTTCGCCGGATCCCTCTAAGGGACAACTAGAGCTCCAAAGAGGTTGAAGCATCAATTTCAAGAGTAAAAGAGAGTCCAACATAGAGCCTGATAAACTCATCAACAGACTTGGAAGCTACATATGAGTGACAAAGACAAACCACTGCTCAACAGCGACAACAGTGTTAGTAAAACAGCATGAAAAATTCAATACAATAATGTCTTCTCTTGGGACAAACGGTGGTCTGCAATTCTTTCAGACAGGACTGCTGTAATGTTTCTCTCTTCCAGTTAGTGGTTCAAAATATTGTTTGTGGGGTCATTTTGAAGGCTGATTATGTTGTCAATAAAAAAATTAATAATTTGGTTACATTTTCAAAATTGCATTTAAGCTTCTCTTACAACACGAATATTTGCAAAAAAAAAAAATATATATGTATTTTAAGGGCAGAGGGCATAACAGGCAGGGCATTAACATACAGTCATAGCACAAAGTCACTGAGCAAATACTGTATAAAAAGAGCCTCTTTGAAAGAAGGAAGTAGCCAACAAGACAAATAAAAATTGTCTCACCAATCACTTAGCACTTAATATATTACACAGGGCTTACGTGCACTGAAAGCGTCTTCTAAAGCTTACAAACTCAAATCACAGTATCTGTCAATGCAATGACCCCCTGTGTCAAAGCACAGTTACCATATACCCCTTTCAGACTGGGCAAAAAACCTGTTTCAACCCAGTAACAATCGGCTCTTGTCAGCAGTTTGAAAGGGTCTAACTGGCGTATGACCCGGGTTGACTGACCCTGCAAGTGACGCAGGTTTTTATGGGCTTGGGCAATTGGCTTCAGTGGTAACATCACACCCTGGTCAACCCACTAATTTATGCCATGACGTCAGCATAACGTTCCCGGCATAATATGGCTCCCATCCCCTCTGTCTATAACTTTTTCTTTGTTGTCTCAGCAACAAACTCCATCCACCTTTGTGTTATCAGCGCTTGTGTGTCATTCAGTCTGCGCTGAGAGACATCACTACAAAGTACAGAAAACAGCTGACCGACAGGTCAACAGATTCCATGCTCCTTTCCATCGTTTACAAGGCAGTGTTTCTGATGATTTCATCAACGTGGTGACATCAGCTTGATGCACCAGAAGAAAATAAACAGCCATGCAGCTTGTCTGCTGATGATTAGACCCAGGTCTGCTGGCAGTGGGAAAGGAGTCACGTTGACCCGCTAATTTTAGTCTGAAAGTGGTAATAAAGAGGCTGAATGTCCCTTTATGATAAGGTCTAGAGAATGAATCAAAGTGAGATTAGAGAAGCTTTTTTCAGTGTAAGTCTGAACACTTTATTGAATCTAGTAGATACAGTATCTTTATCAACAGGCTACATGCCACTGTTTTTAAAGTAGCTGTAACCAAACCTCTTGTTAAAAAAAATAGTCTTAAATCAGGCTCATTTGTTGGCTATCGGCCTAGAGGTTATTGTGCTGGGCCCCGATACCTTAGAGAAACTTTGCCTAATGATATAACCACCCTGATGGCATAAGCCTGGCACTAAGCACAACTGTAGGAAATGTACATTTGATCAAGATTTTCCTCCAACCTTCCTTCCCACAAAAAGCAAATTTCAAGAGCAGCCTTTTTCCATCTTTGTGACTTTACAAAAATCAGGCCCATTCTGCCTCACAGTGATGCTGAACAGCTTGTCCAAGCTTTTGTTACGTCTGGATTAGATTATTGAATTCTCTTTTATCAGGCTGTTTCAGCAAGTCTCTGAAGACTCCTCAGCTGGTTCAAAATCCTGCAGCACGTGTACTGACTAGAACTAGGAGAAGAGATCACATTACTCCTGTATTAGCTTCTCTTCCTTGACTTCCCATAAAGCATAGAATCATGCCACATCTCAAGGAGCTACCCTCGAATAAATTTATAGCTGGCAGAGACAATCATGATGAGGACAGGTGTATGATCTGGGTGTCACTGCATATACATACATCTCTGGATGTTTATGTGTACATGTATTTTATGTATGTATGTATGTCTGCATATATGTAAGTCCATTAAATGAAGAGTATGGATCAGCCTGCTTTACTGTGAAGTCCCCTAAAATAACACTTGTATTGAGTTGGTGCTATAAAATAAAGATTGACTGACAGGTTGACTGATGAAAAGGACCAGAGGCTGGTTGTGCAAGCAATGCTAACGTTAGCCACATTATGATTAAATTGTAAGTTGATGCAACCTTAGCTTTCTTGCTGTGAAAATATTTGACCAAATGTAAGCCTCAATTCACTGCTTTTGGTTCCATGGCCTTACTTGGCTTTTGTTGGGATAGCTCTTGCAACCAACATGAAACAAAGACCCCCTCCCCTCCCCTTCAACTTATCTACGAGAGTGGACTTTTTAGCCATTCTATTAAATAAATGCCCATTACATTACCAACATATGGGAGAAAAGAATTTTAAAAAGTTGTATGTGGTTGAATGCAGCATAAAGTGGGTATCAGTACTAAAAATGCATTTCTAAGAACAACTGAATACTGTTTTTACCATGTAAGTAATATCCATCAGAGTCTTTATGGACCCCAGTGGCCTCCTTTATCTAAAATTTCAGAAGTCTTTAACCGTGGGGATTTATGTGGGTGAACAAAGGAAATTTGAGTGTGACTTTCTGCTGTTGCACTTCAAAAGCTCGTCAATTACAGGAGGGAGAATCTCAGAGAGGTATCAAAGACGAGTGGGGGGAAGGTCCACGGAGACTATTTGGCCCTTTCATCTGCAGTTTGATCACAGTACATTCTTGAAAGCACTCAAGTCTTTTCAGACGACTCTGACGAGGTTTTCTTTCACTCATTTCATCTGTGGTGTGAAAAGGGAGAGGATGAGGACAACCACAATTGAGACGACTCCAGGACCATTAGTGCTCCTTCATTCACACATGCAAAGATACAGGAAGAGTCGGAACACCAGCTTTTGTCATATAAATGACTGGTAAACTCTCAGGCTCTGAGATCCAAAGGACACATTTCTCTGTGTCAGGAGGGTTTAAACAGTTTTATCTTTGAGGCCTTGAAAAAATGCAGCACGTGTTCCAATACGAGATATCCTCAAGAGACTGTCACAACCATAAAGAAAGGATGCATCTGCAAAAGGGTGACGCCAGGACCAGGTCACATTACACTGCAGGCACAGAAGTGCAATGAAAATTAGAGTTCATACTGCAGTAAATCTAACGTTTCTTTTACCACCTGCCCTTTTTCACACAATCACTGATAAATGAGAGGCATACCATACACTATAAGTTAATTACAGGACACACTAAAGGACTTAAGCTCCTGTCATGTAACACTTCCTCTCATCAGGTGGCACTTCAACACAGGTCAAACCACCTATTAGTACTAAAGCAGCATTGAAGCAGGGAACATCACACTCTTGAGCTATTCCTGTGTAAAGATATGAGCAAATAGAAATGAGAGAAATCTAAAACGCTGACTGGGTATTGGGCTCACAGGCAGAATCAAAGACATGGTTTTGCAGAGAAAGTGGAGAGTCAGCAGAAAAGTGCAGCAGTATGTAGTAGAGCTCTGAGGCCTCTGTGCTGCATGTCTAAACACGCCCCGGAGGTCTGTACAAACATGAGCTTGTGGGGATCTGAGGTGAGTTCCCTAATCGAGGTGTACTTAAAAAAAGAGCACACATGCCACCCAGGGATTTAAAACACAGCAAAGAAATCAGGTCAAAATCCGGGGAAAGGAGGGACATTGAGCAGCATCCCATAAACATTTTGTACAGTGAAAAAGAGAAGCTGGTCCAAACTGCAAAAGAATAAACAAGTCAGAGACATGTTCTGGACAGGGCAGCTGATACATTATTTGCCGTAAGGCTGGAAAATATGTCCTAAATATAAGCTTATTTGCCGTAAGGCTGGAAAATATGTCCTAAATATAAGCTTTTCAGAAAAAAAACTTCAAATGACACAGCGTTTTGCCTTTATTTAATTAAAATACACCTTAAAACTAAACTGAAATTCATTCTTTAAACTAGAAAAGCACTCGGAGAGCGCAGACCTCTGCCAGCATCACAGTGCTCTCCCACAGTGTGATTTTTACCATAAATGTTAGTCCTACCTTTATTTCATGTAAATATTTAGATTCCTTGACCATGAAAACAAACCAATAGCAATTGGTTTCATAATGATATCCATTTTAGTTCAGTAGTTATTCACGAAAATCACATTTTTTGTCATGGCGGATCCAGATGGTGATCCGGATCAACACCAAAATTGAATCACTTCTTCCTTTTCCCATGCTGAACATTTCCTGAAAAATTTCATCAAAATCCATCAATAACTTTTTGAGTTATTTTGTTCACAGATGGACGGACAGACAAACAGGCTCTCCCGAAAACATAACCTCCTGGTAGAGGTAATAAAAGGAGCAAGTTGCAGTTTGTTATAGATGGTACATTATGTAGATTAGATGTAGGCAAGTTTGTAACCAGATTACCCATTTATTTTTTAACAGCTGTCCAAGAAATAAAATTATTGAATAAAACATATCACACTGAAACGCAACAACAGCTGTGTAACAAATGTTGGTTTTTGAAAAAAGGCATTTCCTTTGGGTTTTTAAAAGTGTTCTAAATTTACACAGAGATGTGAGAAGACTGAAAACGCTGTAGCGTGCATGCCAGCCACTAGCTGGCGTCACATGTTTGTAGTGAAACAGAGGTGTGAGAACACATGTATGCTTTCTGGTGAAGACAAACTTTTCATAAACAACAATTGCGAGTCTGGATATTTTTGTCTTGAGAACAAACTGAGCACAGGAAGCAGCACACATGTTGCTCGGTAGCCAAAGCTGTTGTTGTTGATGTTCCTGAGAAGAGTGTGCAACCTTTAACTAAATGAGTACTGCATAGCTTTTCAGGGGGAGATGCTCATTCCCATTTAAGGAAACGAAAACATTTTAAAAACTTTTCACTCTGGACCGTGGTTTTAAAAGTTTGCAGATTCAGGCAGCGTTCTTGTGTTAACAGAAGGTGAAAATGCAATGAAAAGTCTGTTTTCAGTCGTTTCCGAAAATTACATGGCAAAGATCACTGAGCATTATGTTCACCTCCCCCTTGTGAATGTTGTATTGTAATGTAGTAATGACCATTTCAGCCTGGGCCCACTGACCCTGCAAGCGACATAGGTTTTCATCTGCTCACCTCCGATCTGCTTCATTTGAAACATCACACCTGGGTTAACCTGCTAATTTATATAATGACATCAGCATGGCATAATGGCATAATGTCATGTCCACCTCCTCTGTCTGCAACTTACTCGAGTCTTTGCCATCTCAGCAACAAATTCCATCCACCTCTGTATTAGCGCTCGAATGTCATTCAGTCTGCACCGCGGTTGTACATTTATAAAGAGCGACAAAAGTACAAAGTACAGAAAACAGTTAACCACCGTGTCCATGGCTTCCATGCTCCTTCCTATTGTTTACATGGATGTGCTGACACCAGCTTAATGCATCAGAGGAAATAAACAGCCACACAGCTTGTCTGCTGCCAGTGGGAAAGGAGTCACTTACCGATTGTAAGCAGGTTAACCATGTTGAAAAAACCTGCAGTGACACGCTAATATTAGTGTGAAAATGGTATTAGATATACTTCAAGTTGTTTTCTTCAAATTGTGCGCAACTTTCCATTATTGGTGAATAAACTGATAAGATTTTAAAGGTATGGGGTCAAATGCCTTTAGGTATTAATAAGCATCACTGTTTTATGCCAAATATAAATCTTACCTTGAATTCAATTACATTTTAATAAAAATATGTAATTTTAAAAATAGCACTTATAAACTATTTGAATTTTCCTGACAGTATCACCTTATAATATAAAAATTAACAGTCTTCCAACAACACAAGACTCACAGATTGAGTCATTTTGAGGCCAGTCAGTCAAGGTACAGACAATTCAGTACAGCCACAACAAATCAAAGGTAAAAGTAACACCTTAATAATACCATCTCAGCGAACCACTGTATGTCATTTTAGGTAACTGCTCCTGTTAGTGCATCCACACACTGTGTTTGTGTGCAACAGAGATCAGGAGGAAAATGCAGTTATTCAGAGTACGCTTCTTATGGTTTAACATTTTTAAATCTTATGATGCCTGCTGAACATTTTCACCTCTTCTGCATCTTTTTCCATGCAGTAAGTTAAAAAGTCCTACACTCTGTCACAAAAATGACTGGAGGGGAGACTTTTCTGAGCACTGCTTATGAGAGTCTAAACAGAGAAGGAAGAGTGTGGCCTCAGACGGATCCCTAAACGCACACAAACACTCAAAAGTATTGCCCTTGTTTTTCATCTCCTGCCACACACACAGAGTTCGAGTCCACGCCTCCTGCTTTGACATGTGCATTAGCAGAGTCTCTCACAAACTCTCCAACTCTAACGCACACATACTCAGCTAAAGATAGTCCCAGCCGTGGTATAGGAGGGTGATTACGTTAGCCTCAAGGTCTGAAGGGTGTGTGAAGGGCCAAACATCTGGAAAACAGCTGCTGGTTTAAATGGGGAGGGCTTCTGCTCAGTTAAAGTGTCCTTTCCCGTTTTGCCGACATAATCTGCTTGTAAAATAATTAAACTACAAACTCATAATAAAGGGGTAGAGGGTTTCTTAGACAACAAACAGGTTGCTGGTCAGCATCGGAATAACATGTAGGATTTTTAAACTGAAACAGTGAAAAGCTCACTTCACCGTTCAGTGTGTTAGGCAGTAATATTCAGGCATCTTCTGCTGCATATAACTACCTTTGTCTTGACTTGTGGTGCACTTCCACTCGGTAGTATTGGCTAAACTTGCCTAAACTATGTTTTCTTTTCCTGTTTTAGGGAAAGTACATGGTGCCTGGAATTTTGTGGGTATCACAGCTGGTGAGTTTCCATGCAAGCTGAGCTGACATTAAAAAGGGAGATGGAGACACTGCAGAAAACTGAGAATGGCTATGTTTACAGACTCTGTTACTTTAAATACGCAAAGATTTTTGCTTTGCGTATTTAAAGTTGATCCGCGCTCAGACGGAGACGCTGAAATGAATGCAGTAGTATGCATGCCGGTCCAGTAGGGCTGGTTATTTCCAGCAACTTCACGATACGATACGTATCCCGATACTAAGGCCACGATACGATACGTATCCTGATACACGGAAATTGTGAACATTGACTATGCTTTAAGAAAAATTCTTGACAAGTTTATTTTTTTTTTATAAGAAGAAAAAGAACATGGATGAGTTTTAAGTGGTTCTACAACTTGACATAAATTCAGATCCTCAAAGATGGCAGACCTAAGTTCAAATTTAGAACATATGCTTCATTATGTAGCTCCTCTTCTAACTTGAACTGTGCCACTGTTAACATTACCCAAAGTGTATTTACAACAACTGTCAAATTATTTAGGCTGTATCAATTCTGTAGAATCCGTATCGATACACATAACCCAAAGGAGTACGATACAGTATTTTGCCATATCGATATTTTGAGCACAGGCCTACGGTTCAGTAGATGGTGATGTAGGTGTGCAGAGAGGCAGCGCTGCTACAACACACGTACGAAGAAGAAAAACCTTTCACAAACAACAACAGCAAGTGGATGCTTTATTCTGGACAACAAATCTGTTCGGGGAACAAATCTGACTGGATAGTTTTGTCTGTATGACAAACCAAGCACAGTAAGTGACACGCACGTTACTTGGTAGATGGCCGAAGCTTTGTTGTTCCTGGTATGCGCACGCAGCCTTCATGTGAAAGAGGACTGCATTCACTCTGAAACGCCCTGATTCTGGTTTACATGGCACTGCATGGAGATTGTATTGAAAACTCTCCACTCTGGACCCTGGTTTCAAAGGTTTCTGGTTTTGGGCACTCGGTATAGAGTTCCCATGTAAACGCAAGTCCAAAACACAATGGAAACTTATCGGATTTCACCGTTTTAGGCCTTGTGTAAATGGCCCCTAAGAGACTGATGACCCTGAAGTGTCACATGGTTTAATTTCAGTGCTTACATCCTTGTAGTGTGTCTTTGGTTCCTGACTGCTGTATGATTTACCAAACTCTTAGGTACCTTTAAGGTTGGAGTTACACCAGCTGTTTTGAGGTTGCATCCTCCAATGTCACGAGCTCTAGTGTATATATACTCACTTATAAACAACATTTATTACTGGAGGACACTTCCTGATGTCTCACAAGAAAGACAATATAGTGTAAAACTACCTTCTGTGTGTGAAATGAACTGCATACATGGTGATGACAACATTTTTTAAACTGAGGGAGAAATAATAAACTGCCATAGTCAATATCTTGATCAGATTAGTGGGGGTGGCTGATGACAGGTGGACAGAGCACACTGTCAGCTCTGTACTCCTTTTGTACATTTTCCTCTGTTCACCTGCATGGCTCCGGCTCAAAATGTTACCTTCTTATCTGGTGACTTTCAGAGGACAGCATGAGACCTCTTGAGAGCTTTCCTGTGAATTTTCAACATATGATAACAGTGTTGTTTTAGTTCTTCATTCAATGAAAAAAATGGGCCGTCCTGCCTCTGCCGCTAACATCATTTGTGGTCTTCTCTTTATGAACCGCCATTGTTTACCAGTTTTCAGTGACTTTGTCCTTATCATCACACTCCCACCTCTCTCTCCTCAAAGAAGACTAATTGGTCAGCGCCTCTGCGGACTGCGCTCAATCATTCTAGCTTAAACCTTTTCAAGATGGATCTGTCTGATTATAGAAAGTATATCTGGTGGAACCAGCTGCACTACAAGGTTAGTGATAGGGATGCAAACAATTAATCGATTATCGATTAATTGTCGATAAGAAACTACTCGATTAAAGTGCATTAATTGCAATTAATTGCGTTTTGAACCCGTAATTCCCCTCAAGCCCACATGGGGGCGCGCTTGACGCCAGACGTCCTTGACACACTCGCGGGAACACAAGAGAAGCTGGCCTCTGACAACATAGAGCCGATATAACCCAGCCTGAGGGGGGCAGCATTACGCGTCATTGCATTTAGCCTGCCGGAACTTTATTAGAAGAAGAAGAGGACGACAACAAGAACAAGACAAACGAGAGGCGGTAAGCTGGCAGGATGAAGAGGACAAGACGGAGTTCGGTATGAAACCATTTTAAGTTTGTTGATGACGACAAAGACGCCAAATGCACAATCTGTGGAAGTATTTTAAAGTACAACTCCTCCACAACTTCGCTAAATTATCACTTCAAAACGTCACATTCAGCCGTGCTGCAAGGAGCGAGTAGCTCACAGCCTCCAATCACCGCAGCGTTGGGACGATGAGTATGTAACTCCTCGAAGGCAGAGGGCATTACCCAGCGGATATGTGACATGGTTACTACAGACATGCTGCCAATAAATGGACGATTCCGCCAAAAGAGTGACATTTCTGTCCCCAGCATATTGTTGTATATTAAATGTACAAACACAAGTAGTAATATATTATAAATTGTATTTTACTATTATACTAAACACCATACACATTAATATTTGTAGAAATTACAGATATATAATTTTTTAATATTTTAAAATGGCATCCAAAACACTAATACATAGCATTTCTTGCCTGTCCCCACAGCCAAACACTACACTTTACTACAATGCATCATGAACAAAATCCTTCCAAAGCAAATTTTCTTTGCATTTAAGTGTGACTCCATATTCTATATACACTTATTTTTCACTTTATTTTCATGTTTCAAGTAGCCTCAAAGTAGTCTTGTTATTGCATTGTCCCATTTGTGAATGTGTTGTTCCCTGCTGTGAAGAATAAATCTTTAATTAAGGAATATGATTTGCATTTTCTCTTTCATAAGATAGATAGTATTTTCGTAGAAAGGAACCTTTTGATTCAGAGGGAAATTCAGCTTTGCAGGAAAATTGCCGCTTATCAATTAATCGATCATCGATCGATAAGATGAAACAACTATCAATTAATGAATTACTCGATAATTTGCATCCCTAGTTAGTGATATTAATTTAATTCCTTTTCCTCTCCCATTTGCATCATTTTGGGTACTTGCTGCAGTATTCACACATTAACCCAAAAGCACTCACAGAGCTTCTATGAAAGTATCCAAATCACCTTGGCTGTTTGTCTTTGCACAAGCAGTTTTTTCCTCCATCATTTCTGAAAGTCATCAGGAATGCTGTGAATAGGACTTGTGACAAAACAATAATAATAAAAAACCATGAACGATGTTTGCCTTGCTAATGTTGTTCCAAAAATCATAATTATATGCTCCCTGATGAAAGATTTCACTGAGAAAATTTGAAAAAAAAACAAGGAGAAAATAAAAAATCTTAAGAGCGGTTTAATATGACTATTTCTTAGTTATATTTTGTTTTTAGCTATGATTAATGTGGAAGAAATTTAAAAAATAAAGATTATGAGAGCATGTGTGCTAAAATATTTCTGGCCTAAAAGAGGGATTTCTGTTACAAATTACTTTCAGCTTGTGCTTTTTCCACATTTTACTCCTCTTTGCCACATACTCAACCACTCAGCCACACTTCACTTACCTACACTTTGCTTTCATTACAGCTCAATAGTCACATCTTAGAATCAAACTGTGTTGGTGGAGCTCAGGAAGCAAGAGTGTGCCCTGGTATTTTTAACTTCTCCACCTGCTCCCTGTTGTGTTTGGCTGGGCGGACTCGGGTTGGGAACGAGCCCGACTTAACTGTTTTCCCAGACACATTCGTGGCATTCATTCATGTGTGCTTTGGCTGTTCTGCAAGGGGGCAGGGATGAGGGGGAATACTCAGAGGGACAGGGGCAAAAACAGAGAGCGAAGGGGCAAGAGGTCGCCAGGCTTCATGTTGGTGGTAGGTTAGATTGTGGCTTTTCTATTTTTAACAATTCTGCCTTAAGAATGTTCAGGAAATCACTTGTTTTTGCCAACTTTTGAGGATATTTCCAACCAGAGTACATAGAAATCCCCTCCTTTGCTCAAAGAAAAGCTACACTTAAACCCTAAAAATGTTCACTTTGAAAGTAACCTGTGTGTGTGAGTGTGTTGTCCCTTCCACACCTGATCGAGTATGTTTAGCATACTTGCACCAAGGACGAGAGGCAGTGTTTTAGGAAAAACACACACTGACGTCTGCTACACTGTAACCTCACCAGCCTGTTCTGCGTCCTTGACTCTATGTCCTGTCATCGCTCACAAGAATTAAGCAGAATTATCAGTATTTAGGTTTTTGTTGACACAGAACCTTGTTTGCATGCTTTAAGCCTTATTCATCTTTCTGCAGTGAATCTACAGCAAAGCACAGCGGCTACACCAGGCCTATGCATGTAAATGATGTGTACTTCCTGTTGTAAGTAACAGAAGCACACATGAAGTGCTGTGATCAGTCCACCACATAGCATTAGGTGACTCTGGATCTCTGAGTCATGTTAACAACTCACAAGAAAGACAAATAGCTGCATGTATCGAACCAACTGACAAACTACTCCTGGTAAAAAATTATCTATTTCTATCAGTTGCTCTGCACTATGTCTCAAGCAATCAACAGTCAGGCTGTGTTAAAAAATAATCAATTCAATTGATATTAATCGATTTCCCTTTGCTCTTTCTACCTGGGTAGATTTCACTGGACGCACAGAAAAGCAGCCTGGGTATCAGCCCTGCTAGTCTCGGGTGATCAGCGTTTAGTGTTGCTTCCCACTGAACAAGATCTGGTGAGATGTTTATGCAAGCAGTCAAACAAACATGGCAGCACTATAAGGGCACCACTGGCAAATTTAAAAGCTGATTTTTGGACGTATTTCAGTTTTAACAAGCTCGAAGGTAAAGATAAGTTTGACAAAAAAAAAGTAATATGCAGAATATGCAATAATCATGTATGTTAGGCCTGAATGATATGGTCAAAGCTTCATATCTCCATTTTTTTTTTTTTACTTTTTATATTGCAATTTTAAGAGTGTACACAGGATAAACCTAAATTATGTTGATCTAAATAACATTGACATTACAGGTGAAGTGTACAATTATACTTTCCCGTGGAATACAAGTATAGGGCTACATACACAAACAAGAGTTAATCAAACAAGAAAGATTTTTGTACAAGTTATACACCAGTTCAACTTCATAACTTAGGTAAATCCTCAACAAAAACAAAACTAAACAGACAAACAAACAAACAAGATGCTGGACAAAAGGAAAAAAAATCAAAAACCAAGAGTAACAAAAAACAAAACAGAACAGAACAGTACTGGCAATATGTATCTTCTTTTTAATATGTCTGGATTTTTTTTTACCCCCTCCATTTCAACCCGTGTTTTTCAAGTATTATTATAATTGCATTTGTTCATTTATCTTTGTCCATCGTAACTCAAAAACAGCATTGAGATTTCTTATACTATGTGTAATTCTTTCCATGTTATATATTTCTTTTATTGATTCATTCCATTTGCTTATTTGTGGTGGGTTTGGTTTTAACCACTTTTTTTCGTTATCTGTTTAATTGCTGTTATTCTCAAGATTCTGTACAGATATTTGTCAGATTTGAGTGAGAGGGCCTTTGGGAGGGTTCCCAAGAGTAAGTTTTGGAGGCCTAAGGAAAGGTCGCATTTAAATATCTTTTCCATTTCCTCTTTAACTGACATATCTCCATATTTATGGCAGATATCTCAATATCTATAGGATACGATATGACTACAGGTTTAGTGAAAACCAAGCAGTGCATTCAAGGGCAATCGTAAAAATGAAATTTGTTGCGGCTTCCAGAGCTGTACATGCAGAAAGAGCGCTGGGAAAATCTACATTGTTTTTATCGTTGCTTTTTCGATATCGAAATCTTGAATGTTCATATCTCAATATAGATACGATAACAATATATATCTTTCAGCCCTAATGTATGTCATTAATATAGGATTAATGTAACTGCTTTGGGTTCAGTTCTTGATGTAAAACAATTTTTAATAATGTACCAGGTCACAAGGTCACTTTTTAAATTTACAGCATTATTTAAACTGAGATCCCCCAGACTGAATAAATATCGAATTGAATCGTGAGTCTAATCAATTTGAGACCTTGTAATATTAAATCGAATCAATCCAGAAAATCTGATTGATACCCAGCCCCAATCAGCAGCTGTACATTCAACCTCCTTTGCAGATGTTGCGGTATAATCACACACTGCTATATACAGTATTGAAAGCAGCAGAGAATGTGCGGGGGTATTGTATACAGGCAATGAACTGACATGGTAAAGCGTTGCAGACTCGGGTGAAGTATTGCAGAGCAACACACATGCTTTTAGCCAGATTACTACTCAATATGGCGGAAGGTTGTCCTGAATTGCGTGAGAAGTAAAACAACAGTAATTAGTACATTAACTAAACTTAAATTATACTGTATTAATTAATACAGTAATTGTGGCCATTTATCATTCCTCATGTTTGTGTAGACTGGAAAAATATGATATTGTAATTGTGTGGTGTTATTATAAGATGTTGTATTTTGTTGCATCACATTCTTATTTGCTCTAAAAGCACCACTTCTGTTTGACAGAAAGACAACCTGGCTTGTTAAGGAAACTGCTTACAACACAGACGAAAGCAAATTATGGTACAAGATATTTTTTTTCTGGCCAAATAGAGTAGCTGAAAATCCTACACTATTGGCCACTTTATTAGGTATGCCTTGCTAGTACCAAGTTGGACCCCACTTTCCTTCAGAACAGCCTTTAATTCTTCATGAAAACGATTCAACAACTTGCTGGCAACATTGCTCAGGGATTTTTGTCCATGATGAGATGACACCTTCTCACAACTTTTGAAGATTTATCAGTTGCAAATCCACAAATGAAATCTCATGTTCCACCACATCCCAAAGGTGCTCTACTAGGTTAAGTTATAGTGACTGTGGAGGCCACTGGGGTACAGTGAACTCAGTATCATGTTCATTAAACTAAAAGGTCAAAAGTTCTGGCACAACTTCACCAACTTCCAGAAGTTTGGAGAGAAACAGTCTTGAAGAGATCAAAAGAGCTCCAGCAACACTTGTAGTTCAGGAAACGACTTTATTAGTCTGACGCTTTTTCGGCTTGTGGCCTTCATCAGGGTCATCAGAAATGCATGAACTAATCCATGTTCATTAAACTAGTCAGAAGATCTCTGCTTTGTGACGCGGCTTGTTACTTGGCTGGAAGTAGTCAGGTGATGGGTACACTGTGGTCATAAAGAAAAGGACATAATCACTGACAGTACTGAGGCAGACTGTGGTGTTTGTACAATGCTCACTTGATACTAAAGGGTCACAAAGAGTGCCAAGAAATTCCCCCTCACACCATTACACCACCAGCTTCAGTCTGAATAGATGGTACAGAGCGTCATGGACCGAGGCTCTCTTTTGTTTACAGCAAACTCTGACCCTGCCATATGAATGTTGCATCAGAAATTGAAGTTCATCAGACACGGCAATATTTTTCCAATCTTCCATTGTCCAATGTAAATGCTGAGCAAATAATAGCCTCATATTCTTGTTCTTCACTGACAGGAGCAGTGCAGGGTTGGTCTTCTGCAGGTGTAGCCCATCTGCTTCAAGATTTTACATGTTGTGTGCTCTAAAATGGTCTGGAGTATACCATGGTTTTGAGTTGCTTTTGCCTTTTTATCATCTTGAACCACTCTGGCCATTATTCTTAGAACTGACACTCCTTTCCGGACCTACTGTTGAAACCCAGGAGACATCTGTGCATGAAAATTCCTGTTAATCTGTTTGTGAAATACTGAAATCAGCCTGTTTCGCACCAACAACCATGCCATTGAAAGTCACTTTCATCCACACTCTGATGCTCGATTTGAACTTCAGCAGGTCAGCTTGACCATGTCAGGCCAAAACAGATGGAACTGCTACTAAGTAATCGTAGCTGATTAGAAATATGCGCTGACAAACTCTTTAATACATGTACTTAATAAAATAGCTGGTGGGTGTGCAGCTTGAAATTGCAAAACATTTCTTTACCACAAGTACAGATACTTCAATACCATCATTATCTCTGTTACTATAAGTTGTATCAAAAAGAGGCTTTTAGAACCCTACAGAGCACCAGTAGTTCTAAAAGAATATCAAAAAATTGTTTGTCAATTTGGAATATGTCTGCAATTTTTGTTAATTAAAAGCAAAAAATTATCCAATACCAACTGCTGTAGGCTTTATATTATTGTTGCACATAAAGGGATAGTTCAGTTTTTTTTAAATGGGGCTGTATGAGCTCCAAATGGAACTTCACTGTCATTATCACTCGTTTTTAATTTCATACATTGTCTCTTCCTCGCACCGCTTAAAGTCAGAACAACCGAATTACAATGCTTGATCAAAGTTATAAAAGCTACAACCGGCATCTGAAGTCACTGGCTTGTTATGTTTACAACAGCTGACAGGGAGGCGGAGTGATTCAGCAGCTAGTTCCAGTTAAACTTTTTATTTCCGAAAAGTAAATGCACTTAAAAAGATTTCTAGGTAGCGTCCTCTTAAACTGTGGTATTAATTTTTGATGGGAGTTCTTGTAAGTGGAGAAATTAACCTTTTAATGGTACGATACGTCTCTGTTTTACAGATTGTGTCTTACTGAGGGAGAGGAGAGAACTTTCAACTGCATATGATGTACTTAGTGGCCATACGGAGCTCATACAACCCCACTTCATGGCTTTTTCCCCTACCTGTTCCTACATCATGCTTCAAATTACTTCAATGGCAATAACTGCTAAAAAAACAGCACAGAAAGTAATATATTACACACACAGCAAATCAAGGGAACTCTATTGGGTTGTCAGATCCAAAGGTTGTCAAAGTGCAGCAGGTAACAGACTTTCATTACGTAATGAGCATGGATGAAAGCACACACAAATGCAGCACATGTACTCACATGGTGCAAATCATTATAATAGACCTATTCTCTAAATGTAGAATGTTTTTATGTCATCAGCTTCTGTTTATGGTCTTGTTGGTCCTCCGTTGTGTTGATGATCACATGACCTTTAGAAGTCGACTGAGTCATCTGCTGAATTAGGTATCTGTCTTGTGTGAGATTACTCAATGGCACACTTCCATCATAACCTCAGCTTTGCAGTGAGTAGTCTGCAATGATCATTACAAATAAAAACTGTCCATATTTGTAGAATAATTCATATTTCTGTTGTATCAAACAAGAAAATGGAAGTATTTATCACGTATTCCCCAAAAGATAAAAAACAACAAGTGACTTCAGGTCCGTATCTCTCAATATTACACTTCTTCTTCAATAAAACATTTTCCAGGGCTTCAATTGCATCTTCATCCTTACAAATATGTATGCAAAGCAGATGATGTTCCGATCCATCTGAATTTCAAAAGGCAGTGTAATTCTTGTAGCACTGCTCTTTTGATGTCTATTTAATTTGTTTGATGCAGTGGAAGCATGCGTCTGTTCCTCCTCCAGAGTCACAGCACGTATGAAGACATTGATTTAACACGGGCAGGGCTCATCACTGACTGATTTACACCATGGACATAAATTAGAGCAAGTCAATAAAAGCAGGCTTGATCCACTGTGCTGCCTTCGGGGAGACTGAACTCCTTGAGAGATAAAAAAAAATACTTGTTTGAACAGGACCACTGTTTAACCTGTGTCATGTGGAAATGGAACATATTTTACTCCTTATCAAGTGGAAATTCAATTAAGGCGAGTGAGTTCAATAATGCTTGTGTAGCAGCATTACTGTGATGCCTGTTTCTTCTAGAATAAAGATAGTTCAAGTGTCTGCCTGTATGCTGCTGTGAAAAAGCTTCTTCTTAATCCTATACACTTTAAAGTGTATAGGCATATGCACGCTGAATGTTAAAAACATCCATATATAATGATCAAGATCATTATGTATAATAGATAAGTCTGGGAACTGAACCACAAAAATGTGATGATCCATGACTGTGTGGAAAAAAGCAGCCTGAATTAAAAGCTGAGATTCTGTGTGGGCCTCCTTCCACACAGAAACATGCTGATGAAAACATAGCCACTTCTATCACCATGGTAATGAGTATGAATTTTTAAATGCACATCCTTAAAGCTCTGTGGACTGTTCATTTGCATATTTTTTTGGTCTGTGGGTTGTTCTCGAGAGTTAACAAGAGATAGGAATGTTGGGTTCATGATTATTATAAGCAGTAAAGGGAGAAAAAAGAGACGTTCATCCTGCCCTCAATTGATTTTGCATTGGGTTACATCTTTTTGTGAAATACACAAAAATGTGCTAACTTTTTACTTTCTGAAAGAGCTGAAAAGGCTAAATCCTTCGAGACAACAGAAATCTGACCCCTTGTTTGTAGTTCAGCTGTAATGATACCTACCACTAAATACCAAATAAAAAACAGGCGTTTATTTGTTTCAAACACTGAGCAGACCAGGCGACTATATGGGAGAGGCGTTTAAATCCTTTTGCAAAAAAATCTTGTTTAGGAAAAAATGAAAAATATGTTAAATGTAATCAGATTATTTATTCACACCAGTATGAATATAGCCTTTACATTTTCAAAGCAAGATTACTGTACCGTAGTTATACTCTTGCAGCACTCTCTAAACATGATAAACACTGGTGAGGAACTACCAGTAGTTAAGTTAAGGTCGTACTTCTTTTTTGTCGCTGCACCAGGGGTTTGGCGATCAGCAGCAGTGTATCGCTAACTGACGTGACTGGCCTCCTGCCATTAGTTAAAGGCAACAAACACGCAGCGGGAGTGGCAACATCTTCTTCTTTTGATGTGTAAAGCCTGAGTCTGTACGATTCCGTCTTTCTGCACTTTAGCGGCCTCTGTGGACGTTGAGGGGAACTGCACTGTCGTGAAACAGAGCGCCGCGCACAAACGTGCATTTTGTTGTCGTACAGAGGGAGAAGAAGCTGACAGGACATCCAGAGAGACAAATACACCATGTGGACCGTTAAGGTAGAGTCTGATCATGTTTTGTTTCAAGCATGAACTGTCAGTTGTGAGCTCAGCATTCACATGTGTGTTCTGTAACTAAAATGACACCAGGCGTTTATTTGGAGCATGCGAGTTTTTTCAAATGTACTGCTACAGCTGGCCTTTATTTGGGACCTGGCGATTAATTGGAACCTGGGTTTATTTGGTATTTTATGGTAATTGGAATGGGAACAATGGTTATTGATGCACTTCTTGAACTTTTTCAATATCTCTGGTTGTAGCTCCTGATTTCCATTGTTGTACAAGTGATATTTTCAATGGGCTATTGGTTGCAGTGAAGTAGTCAAAATGGCAGTACTTTGATACTTTTCAATGACAGGTGCTTTAAAAAAGAGCACCGTGTCCCAGCTGACTTGACACAGTGTTGCGCGCCTGCTGTCGACACTCCATCTGTTCTAAATGTAATTTTTTGCCCTGTACTTTCCCTCGGTAATAGTACATAAATGCTTTAACTGTACAGGTAGAGAAACTGACAGGTACTGCAATTTAATGACTGGTGATTACCTCAGTGGCTCCTCAAACCACAGCCCTCTGTCAGCTAAATAAAGCTAATCTCTTAGTGATAAAAGTTAAAGTAAATCCTTAAACTCACTGACCGAGATGAATGCTTCCCTACTTCTGCTTTCCTGAAGAGATTGTCAAGCTCTGCTGAGTAAGAAAGGTCAGGGAAAACCAAGAAAACCCTTCCAGCACCTCTTCAGAAATCCCCTTTCCTAGTTTCATGTGTGCTCCGATGCCAGCGAAGGAGTTGAAAATAGAGACAGGCTATTAAGGCACAAACGTTGCACACCGCTGTGCAGCATTGTATTGCACTGCTTATGGAAAGCCAGGACATTCAAAAATGATTCCATGTATTAAGCTTTGATTTGGCCCCCAGCCTAAATGACACTGCTGTTTCAAGGCGTAACATTGACACTCCTGTGACGTGCCGCCTCCACCGTGAATTTCCTTGAGACAGAATGTGGGAATGAGTTAAACTGCTACTCCAACTGCAAACAATGTCATCACACAGAAAAGCAAGACAAGGCTGTGAATCCTTCCTCCTAAGTGGCTGGCCTAACCAAAAGCTCTGAAAGTTGCTTACAGAAGCACATGATGTTGGATGGTGGCTGACGGGTTTAAATATTGACTGATTTCTAAATCAAAGCTCGTTCTCTGGGGAAGTTAAAAGGGAAGTGAAAGCATTGGTTGCTGAAAACTAATCATTTGTGGTAATTGAGCAGATAAATACGTGCCTGAAATAAAACCACTGTTTCACTGTGTTGATTCTATCAGTCAGATCAACAGCACAGTGGTCAGCAGCACTTGACAAAACACCACTATATTATCATGAGAGCATAACAGGCAAAAAACGCAGACAAATGTTACCGTTTAATAACAAATGTTAAACTGAGTGGCCTTAACTGAATGATCAGCTGATGTAATGATGCCATATAAGTATGACTTATTCATCACCTCCTCCATCATATCCACTCTCACCCCATATTATTTTGTTTATCGCTCATCTGTTGGAGTTCAGCACCAGGTCATTTCCAGTGCTCCTAGTTTTTATTGACTGAAGGATCTCTTCATTGAATAGTAGGTACAAACTAAAATGGCTCTTTTTTACACATTTAAGTCATGCAATTTTTGTCAAAAGCACTTCATTCAAAGCTCTGATTGCACCGTGGCCACAAAATCACAGCTGCATTAAGCCTGCAGCTACATGAAGCCTTCACCTTAATCACAAACTGTCCCCTCCCCGCCCTGGAAGAACTGGCCACCTCCCCTTACCTCACACATGCAAAAACCATAATTAAGGACCCATCTCATCCTGGTCACAACTTCTTTGAACTGTTGCCCTCAGGCAGACAGTACATGGCAGCTAAATGCACACATTTACGAGACGAGACAGTTTCTATACCACGGTAATCAGCACACTGAACATTTTTTAATATACCAGCCACAATGGCACTTTATATCAATCAGTCACTTTTAACTTTTTAAATTATTTTCTGTCCTTTTTGTCCTGTGTATTGTTTTTGCTATGTGTTTTCAAGCTAAATTATAAAGGAAATACACTGATTGATGGTCATACTAATTTTGATGTCATTAGACACAATGACAATAAAGTGATTCTGATTCTGATTAAAGCAGCTACCCTCAAAGCCAGAGTGTAGCTTGGTGAAGTACAGCACTACATTAGTATGCTTGATTATTCTCACGTCGGAAATCTGCAGGAGGCAAAGATTAACTACTGTAAGTACCAAGTAAACTTTTAACCAATGCTGTGAGATTGGTCAAAGTAAAGTTGCAATAAGATGAGGTGAAGAGCTTAGGCTGTGTGTTTTAGCTGCGCTCTTATTGCTGCGGGGATACCTGCCATGTATCCTGAGCAAAAATGTAAATATTATGTGGTTCAGAGGAGTGCAGCCATACTTCCAATTGTCTCTTTCTAACATTTGTCATGCAAAAAAGATGCTTCTGTCATTTGTCAGAACAGTATCCAAGTAAAAGAAGTTCATGATCAAATTCTGAACAGTGTCTTTTTAAATCTTATAAAGAAACACAACCTTTGACAAATAATTGAAAAATATCAGAGGCTTATGACAAAAGGGCTAATTAAAAATGGCCATCAGTAAACAGCAAAAAGGAGATCATGTTGTTTTGGATGTACTTACTGCCACAGCTATCATGGAGTCGTCTGGTTTCCATTCTGCCTTCTGGTAGAAGCCAAATTGGGCTGCCGCCTTTGCAGACTCGATGTAGCTGACTATCAAAACACTCGGCTGTGGGTGGGAGAGAAAAGGACATGGAGAATGAAAATGAGCACTTCAAACACCTGCAAGGCTACAGACATTTTAAAGCTAGGAAGTTTACCACAAAAGAAAAAGAGGGGTTAATGGTTAAAATGTCCCTCCGATTCAGATCACAGTCTGACAATCACATGAAGTTACATGCAAACATGTTTGGAGTACATTAAAATATTTTATGATGCTTTTCTATTTGAGATATCTGCTCAACTCAGCCTGACTCTGTGATTTAAATGTTACAGACCTAACCAGTGCCTTTTTAAGGTAGGCAGAACTGTCATAGTGTGGCTGTGCAAAACTACTCCTCACAAAGGCAGAAACAACAAAGGCGATAGAGCTGCCAACCCGTTTGTTGCCTTCTAACACAGGAAGATTTTTTTTCCAATGTAGATTGCAAGCAGGAAAATAACGTGCTATTTTAGCAGAGGAGAGTTTGGATAAATCATAAATCATCCTAGGAGTCAACAGTAGAGAGCATTTTATTTCTGTGTCAATCCCCCCACTCATGGTGATACCCTGACCATACAGAGGTCAGCTGTGTGTCACATTTAGAATGGTCTCAGCTTGCTTAGAAACAGTACCATTTATTAGGTATGATTCCTAATGGAAAATAAAAAAACTAAGTAAAGTTGAGCCGAGCTGAACAGACACTGCCTTGTGGAACAGCCCATCATGCATCTAAGTTAGACAGAAAATTATCTGACAATACTGAACAGATTGCACCTATCCTGTCTCAGTTTTAGGCGTCAAAAACTAAAACACTGACAGAGGTTCATCAGAGAAAACCTACTTTAGCGATGATGCAGGAAAGATACTCCTCTGAGAAAAGTGTGGGATTGTTCTGACAGCTGACTTTTGCAAAAACCCCAATTATTTTTCTCTCAAAGCCTCATTTAACCTAAAAATATCTTTCAGCCCAGGAATCAAAAGCATGTTCAGGCTACTGTTTACAAGCATAGCACAGACGCACACAAGCAGACGTCGCCTGAGGCTGTTGGCCTCAATATAACTTTACCTTCATCACTAAAGCAGGAATTCGTTGAAGTGACAGAAGATCGTCATCACTATGTCATCGCAATATATTGTTATGATAACACATACAGTATAAGAGGTGTGTTAAATGAGAAAGGTGGTAAGCAGGTGGTGAAACAGCTGTTAAGCAGAGCAGCAGTTATATAGTTGCAAACCACAACTCCTGTCAAAGCCTGGTGTCTGAGTCATTTGACAACAAAAAGAAAACCTGCTGCAGAAACATACATGTCATACAGTTGCATGGTTTAACTTCAGAGACATTTGAAAAAGACTGAAAGGAATAGTAATTTACAATGAGTAAAACAAAGGTCACATATTTTACTCAATTTCTACAAGTCTACCCTGGTCGGAGAAGTTCCCAGATAGTGGTTTTGAAGTTTCTTGCTTAAAGAAATTCACTAATAAATAAGGTTGTGGAATACATACAAATTCCATGTTCCAATCCTGCTCAAAAAGAGATGGTACAAGCAATTGAAGGAGGGTCTGTAGGCAGGACATGTACAAGTATTTTTGTATAAAAAACACTAAGTGTATTTTGCATAACATGTGATCTTAAAACATTGGGTTTGAGTGATTGCCTAACAGTAAGAATGACCTTTCCGTGTGACGTTTGCATGTTCTCCTTAGGCACGGTACTTTCGCTTCCCCTCACAGCCCAAAAAAACATTTTTATTAGACGAATTGGTAAATCTAAATCGGGGGTGTCAAAACAATACTGCATGGGGCCCACAATCCTATTTTAAGTGGTCAGCTCCCCTCAAGTAGCTACCTTATAGTAAAGTGAAAATAAAATATGCCTCACATTAAACACCCAGCTGTTGCTTAATGGTTGAATAAAGATAGCATAGACGGCAGCAAATGGCAGCTCTGATCCCTCTCAAAGTCCCATATAAAAAGAATATCACATTCATCATCTTCAAGCACCAAACGTTTATGAAGTGTGAAATCTTACCCAAACTTAAGTGCATTTTTGTTATTCACAAAAATTGAGGATAAGGCTGCGTTTACACGGCGCCGAAAACGGTCAAATCCGACAAGTTTTCATTGCATTTTGGCCTTGCGTTTACACTGAAACATGTTGCGTTTTGCCTGAAAATGGAAACTTTTGAAAAACGGGCTCCAGAGTGTAAAGTTTCCAAAACGATCTCCATGTAAACCCCATATCGGAGCGTTTTAGGGTGAAACGCTGACATCACTGCATGCGCAGTACTCTTTCAAATGAAGGCTGCGTGCGCATACCAGGAACAACAACAGCTTCGGCCATCTGCCGAGTAATGTGCGAGCCTCTTACCGTGCTCGGTTTGTTTTCCAGACAAAACTATCCCAACAGATTTGTTGTCCAAATTGATTTGTTGTCCAGAAAGAAACTCCTGCATCTCTGTGCGTCTATTTGCCATTGCCGTTTGTGAAAAGTTTTTCTTCTTCGTTCGTGTATTGTAGCAGCGCTGCCTCTCTGCAGACCTACACCGCCATCTACTGAAGCAGCATGCACACTACAGCTGGTTCATACATCTCTAGCGTTGTCATCTGTGTGCAGAAGAATTTGAAAATGCAAAGGAAAAATCTTTGCGTCTTTAAGTCAGGAGTGTCCGTGTAAACGTAGCCTAAGAGGTCCCTGATCCCAGTACACTGACCCACAGGGCCAAAAAAATGTCAACAACAACCTCTTTGAATGGACCACGCTGCTCTGTACTATACATTAAACGCATTTGGTTTAGAATTATGCCTTAAGATATACATATTATTTTTGAGACTGTATATTTTTATGTCTTTTCCCAAGCAGAGATGGCATGAAATCAATACATATGATATCAATACATTTTGTAAGTATCTTAAATATTGACGAACTAAGAAGACCAGCAATAAAAAACAAAAGTCAGATACTCCTGATTTTCTGTGGGCAGTTTTGTTTTTCATTGTCTATTTTCCAGACACAAAAACAAGAAGTGAGGATCCAAAAATAGCACAGCAGAAGTCAATGATTGCCATGTTGTTTACAAAGTTCTGCAGCTAATTCTGTTTTCAGTCTCTGCAGCACAGGTGGATCAGGACAGTGTTCACTGAATAGGTATCAGGTAATAAGAGGAAGGACAATGCCTCATGTAATTCCAGCTGTGCAACATTAAACCTTGTACCCAGTCTCAGTAATGAAGGATGGGGTTTCAAGTATTTCTGCTTCTTTTCATTGCAGGAAACCTTTATGAAGTCTGTGCTACCCTACTGGCATTTGTGGGCTGGATGCCTGCTCAGTGTGAAACTGAAAGAGAAACCGTTCCTGTTGTTTAAAATGGCAATAAAATTGCTCAATTCAAAGTTCACATTTTATCGGCTCCTATAATAAAAGCAATAATCATAACGGCAATACCATATTACCCTTGGGAATTTATAAGGAGGATAAATGTACTGTTAAAATAACACTTCAACATTCAGGCAGGTTGATGGGTGCTGCCTTTCCAGTGTTTCCACAATATTTGCAGGGCCCTCTAGGTAAGGCTCTTTATTTGACCTGTATGAAGTCATCATAAGAACATTTCTCATGTAAAAACTAAAGATGAACTTTATGAACTCTTAATCGAGAATCCAATGTGATATATGTCATCATAAATAAGCCTGGACACACTCATATATGTATTAGGTTAGGATGAGAAATCGTGAGACTTTAAGATGACAGTTGTACTAGGAGCCTCTTAAACTTACTGCCAATTAACACTGTCGTAGAGCAAAAGACACTAAAAGAGGCCACAGAATGAAGGATGAGAGGGTCACTCACTATTATGTCTGTTTCCAACACAGTCCATTTGCTAAGAGCTCTGACCACAGTTTGTACTCTGGAGCAAATTATTCTCCGTATGCTCATTATTTGTACATCCAGGGTATGCAGCATGAGTACCAGAACCAAACTTTGTTCTGAGTCTATTTTCAACTGAGCATGTGTCACAGTCTATAAGGCAGATCAAATCAAACAGGATGTCAACAGCAAACTCACACAGCATCTGGTCAATTTCAAAATAAAACACCATAGATACGAGTAGTACCAGCTCAGCATTAATTCAAAATAGCCTTGTTTGAGTCTAGGTTCTAACCTATGATTGAGTTTAAAGTCTACTAACATCTAGGGCATTGCTCAGGCTGAAGTTATTCCAGTGGAAGCTTAGGTTTTAACTTTTTTTAACCTGGGTTCATAGTATAACTACCATGGTGTGTTGTTTTTAATGACGAGATAAATTGGAGGATTAGGAGGAGCAGGGTTGTTGTCTTGGCTGTTTGGTGTCAGTAGTGTGCTCTCATTGATAATTTACTCAATGCGTAGAAACTCTCGATCGCACTTTTTATTTTTTTCATCGGTGGAAATACTATCGATCTTAAAAAGTAAAAGCATCATTCAGCTATGTTGTGTTGTTGACGATCCAACTGCTTATTTTCCCTGCTGTTAGTTTACTCTGGAGAGAGATAAAGGCCTTGTCAGTAATCATTCTGTTTTGCATGGAATTTTTTAAAAATCAAAATCTTTTTCATTTACTTTCAAGATATAGTGAACAGTGCATATGTGTACATCAGCTACAGGCAAGCTGAATGTATAGATACATGTCAACGTTTAGCATGGAAATAAAGGAGTTGTATTATAATCAAAAATAAAACAAAAGGATAAAATAACAAATAAACATATACTAAAAATAAGGAAACATAAACCACCAAAAGTAAAATTAAATTAATTAATTAGTAGATAAATAAAAGAATCCCCAGTCACTGCCAGTAAGCCCATAGGCATCAGTATCACCTGTCATCACAATAATACATGACATTGGTGAGCTGGTAAATTGTGATAATGTCAAAAATTTTCAAGGTTTGAAACATATTCAAGAAAAGGCCCCCACACCTTCCGAAACTTCCCATATGATGTTTTGCATGGTTTGCATACATTTTTGTTGCTTTTATTCAATGAAAAGCAGTTAAAAACTTCACTAATTTTAAGATGTAAATCGGCCCGGCCCATTTTCCTCAGATGTCTGAGGCAGCACTGCAAAAATTACACAAATGAAGTTCAAAGATCACATCTGCAATAATATTTTGCTAAATTTGACATTCCATGTTCACTAATTAATAATCCTTTAGAGCTTATAAAGGTAAATATTGGTACCTTCAGATATGAATATTTTTGCCTAATTAAAAGCTGAAATGTTGGTCATACATATTGCCAATATATAGCTATTACATCAGCTGAAGTACTGACACAATGTATGAATGTGCCATAAAGCTTTTCTTACTATCAATTAATGTCTACATTTAAGAAAACAGTGTGTAATTTTTTTGTGATCAAATGCGTTTTTGGTTCTACATCTGCTTCAACCATTACCAAAAAAGTCTCAGCATAAATAATGATATCTGCTATAATGAGTTAGAAAATAAAATATATTGGACATTGGCAAAAATCCAACATCATGCAACTTTAGTTTCAATTTTTAGGTTTAATATAGACTGTTGTTTCTCAAACATCATTGCACTGTGAAATCAAATATAAAATAAAATAAAAAATAATAATTGCAAACAACCTCAGGTAAAGTTACCTGCTCAAGTCAATTTGTGATATATGATCTAGTGCCTCACCGCGCTCTACTTCAGAACCGCACTGAGTGGACAAGAGTGCTGTCCAGACATGGCAACACCATGGCAGACATGGGACTCTAGGGTATAACCCCTTTCTGCACCATTTGCAGTTTCCTCAGTCTGAGGAAGAGTGGTTATGCTCGAAACGTCACTGGTTGATAATTAATAAAAACTTCAAGTGAGCTACTTTTTGGTGTGCGGATCTCCTTTTTCATTTTTCATGTTTGTGCCCACCCCGTTTATTTCTCAACTGATGTGTGCATTCACACATGTAGTTCATCCAAGTAAGGTCAAGAAATATTTTAGTGTTGTCTTCATGTGCAAACAGGGTTTCTAAAACATTTTGACACGAAAACTTCTGTAAAATCATTTGTTGAATTAGCACATGCATTTACAGAATTACCAAACAACCAAGACGGCTGAAATAATCTAAGTATCTTTAAACATAAGTAGACAAGAGACCAATTGCTCTGGTACTGTGTTCTCTGTAGAGGCAAAAGATTAACCTCTTACAAAGTTGTCTTGGCCTCCACGATGATTTTACTGGATGCTAAACACTCTTGTTCATTCTAACAATGCTCATCAATGGTTATTTATTCTATGTTTATATAAGGCACTGCAAAGCAAACACATGGAACTATACAAATACATGGATAAATTAGTATAGAGGAAACACCTCTGAGTCTGTCAATCATTTACCAACAATTCTGCCTTTTTCAGCTCATAAAAAAAAAAAAAAAACATTAACTGCTTCACCCTAAAGGCACACCAGCAGCCAGGGATGCTCTTGCACACAGAAAAAGCCGTCTCTGCATGACTAGTGAATGAACTGGTATAATTTATTCATACAGAGCGAAAACCGAACAGTTTGCAGGCTTCTTGCAAGTCAAGCACCTGGATTTCCCCTTCACAGCCACCTCCACTGCTTCCCCGTGCTAACTGGTTTTTCGTTTGTGTAACTGAAGAAATCACAGGGGACATAAGGGATTACACCCACAGTAATGTGCGCCCATATGTCTCAAAAAGGCCGCCAATTTTCCCTCCTCCACAAAACATAGACACTGTAATGTGAAAAAAATTCAGCCCTAAATTCCTGGACACCCAGAGCAGGACCCAGATATGCTGTGCAGTTGTAACTGGGTAATAACAGAGTGATGACTGGGCTAAGCCACTGTGTTAGACAGATTAGTTGACAGCACTTCAGACAAACTCACAATGAGATTATAGAAGCAGGAACCAATGAAAAATGCTGGCTGGGAAATAGGCTTGTCACGAGAACCGATACTTCGGTACCAAGTCGGTACTAAGATTCAGAAAATGTGACGGTACTGACTTTTCTAGACTACCCAAAGTACCGTAGGTACCGAGGCGCCAGATCTGGCCACTTCTTTAGCGTTGTTTTTTTGGCTGTAAATGAGCGATTATCTGGCAACCCTCACACAGTGCTGATCACATGCGAAGAACAACGACACACGACATGTCTGAGGCACACGCACCTGGCTCGTCAACAACGAAACATTTAAAAGACAAGCATCCAGACTCGTACAGAGAATTCAAGGTGAGTGCATTTGAATTCACGTGTTATCACTGTTGCTCATATCTAATTACGTTACAATGATGAGATGAGCCCAGCCCATAGTAAATGAGCTGCATCGCAAAATAACTTTAGCGTCAAGTCCAGCCTCGCTGCTACGTCCGCTGCTGCACGGCTTGTAAAATCATGAAGGAAGAGAAAAGAGAGGGACAGAAAGAGAGTCCACAGAAGAAATGGCAGAGAGTGTGCCGAGTCTGTGGTCACTACAAGAAGGGGCGAAAAAAAACACAGTACAGTGTGTCTGATGTCAAACAGTGTTAGCTTAGTTAGCACGGAGCTTAGCATGATAGCATGTCATCAATGCTAAAAACATCCGGTCTGTGCGTCATGTCAGAGTGGACTTAACGGGACGACACTGACGATACATCAACAGAAGCAGCTGTGATCAATAACTGAGATATTGGCTAGTAAATAACCTACTTTGATTATGGCTCCGTGTAAAGGCTGGTTCAGAACGTAAATCAATGCGGAGGCTACTTGCCCAGAATCATGTGTATTTTGTTCACATACTTTTCACATCCAATAACTTTACATTTAATTTGATTGCAGAGAGTAGAACAGGAAACACTGACAGTGAGTAGAGGAAGCAGGTGTAGGGAATGCTTTCATATGTTATAGAAATGTACATTAGCTAGTTAAATTATCTTAGTATCTAAGTATGATATTATTTGGTCCTAGTAATAAAGTAAGCAAAATAAGATCATCAATATGGTACAGTAGTAAATGCTATAAGGCACTGTCATATAAAAAGGTTTTTAAAAGTTTCACCACCATGTCTGTAAATTGCTGCTCCCTCTCTCTCTCTCTCTCTGTGTTAGTATTGCCTCTGCTGTTCTCATACAGTCATTAAGCTATACCCAAATCTCAATCTTCTTTTCACAGTATAAGCCAGAGGAGGACAGTGACATGGACAGGCCGGGCAAAGCCAGCATCAACATACACTGCCAACAAGAAAGGACGCTTTCAATTTAAGCATAATATTGTTTGTTGTTCAGACTTTGTTCAAATAAAGGAGTGATGACTGGGCTAAGCCACTGTGTGTTAGACAGATTAGTTGACAGCACTTCAGACAGAACTCACAATGAGATTGGTATCGACTACTACATTTCTGGTATCGTGACAAGCCTACTGGGAAAACAGGAGGAAGAAAACAGGCAAAAAACCCTTCTGCAAAATGAAATATGTACATGACAGACGTTTCATTCTCTCATCTTTGAGGGTGTTATCATTACTAAACAGCTCTGTGTTAGGGATATAGTTTAAGGCTTATTTCACATTACTGCACACACTTACATCCACAGATAGAACATCAGCACTCTGATATGCTGAAATACTGGCTGTGGTTGGGGGGACAAAAATACTGATGCAGCTACATATTGTCTTCCCGGAAATACAATCATCATACTGCTGTTGCTACAAACTGATGTATATTTCAGTTAAGAACAATATGGCTCATAGAACATGAATGAGGGATCAGAACACAACAGGTTAGAGAAGGACCTGGAGTGGGATAGCAGGAGAACAAACAGCAAAAAAAAAACAGTTTATGGGTCAAGCATCATGAAATGATAGACGGACGGACGGACAGACAGACAGACAGATTTATACATGCGTGATCATTTAAGCAGCATTATACACCATTCAATTAGTAAGGAATCATTATGATGTATTGTTATTTGATCCCCTTAGGTTTCGGAAAGAGATGTGAATTATACGATCTTATCAAATCCTTGCACAATTCCTGTGGATTAGCTGTGTAAAAAGTTCAGCCAGCACAGGTTTCTGGTGTCAACAACATCAAACAGATGGCACTCCCAGTGTTTAATGCCATGCTGCATTGACTTATGCTTCTGCATGAGGCAGAAATCCCACAAACAAGGACGTTAGTTATGTTGTTTAAAACCAAGCCACAAGACATGCAGAATGAAGTGCAAGGAATCAACATGGGAATCGTTGAAAAAAAAAAGAAAATTATAGTTATACCTTGATTTGATACATCCTTATATGCAATATATCACTTAAAACAAAATTCCAGTACGATAGTATCCATACATGGGACTCCTGTTACGTTATTCGAAAATAACACACAAGTATTGCTACTCTTGTTTTTGAATACCACTCAATATGAGAATATTAAGGATGGGAGAATCAAATCTGCAGTATCGAAGTATAAAACACTTTACTTTTCTTCTTTGGGTTTTTTTCTTACTCTTTTTAAATAAAGTAGTCCAGTAAAAAGATCAATAAGAGATGGGCAATTAGTCAATCTTCCATTTCAATAATAATTACTGTCTCCCACAAATATGGAAGTGTCATAACTGAAATATATATTTTTTTAAATAAATAACTCTAATACAAGATATTTACACTTGTTTTTCCACTCATTATTTTTTGATATTTGTGTTATGTACTGTGCAAGGCTCGAGTGTGCTCTCAAGTTTCCTTCAAGAGAGAAAAACTCTAACAAAACCTCATGATTACTTCACTTAAGTTGGACAGAAATGTTTTTGTGTTTTCTTTTCATCAGCTAAAAGTAGACAAAAACTTTAAAGGACAAAAAAGACCGAGATGTGATTACATGTAATACTATGCCTAACTGCCTGGTATATGTCCAAAATGCGGTCAAAACTGTCAATGTCAGACAATCGTGGAAAGAAAACACTCCTCTGATTTCCTGCTGTACTTTCATAATGGATCTAGCAGATGTTAAAGATTCATGTCAAGAAGGAGAGGAAGAAATTCCTCCAATGGACATTCCTGACACAACCCTTTTCCTGAGTGTCACACTGATACTCACAGGCAGGTAAACTTCTTAAGAAAGAAGGGAAGGAAAACATTGTCACATCCCGTGTGTGTGGGTGTGTTTGGGGGGGGCCTCAGGAAGTCAACAGTGACCCTGACCATTGTTGCTACAGTTCAATAATATACAAAATCTGAGTTACACAGACAGACTGAAACAATGCCCTCGTCTGGCAACAATCAAATCCAATAGCTGCTCCTCTTATCAGCAGTGCTATATCTGACAGATGCAAACAAATGAGGACAATAGTATGCAGGTCACTGTGTTCATGCTTTAGAACTGTGCCTGGAAGGGCATATAGGACATTTCTGCTACAGCAGCTGGCTCTGGAGAAAGTAGTGAGGCGGTAATCGCCAAACTTTTCATGAGACCAGACAATGGTGAAAATAGGATCCCCTCTGTGGTCAGATCACAGCAGAGGTCAATATATCAGTGTATACTCAACAATTGTCTACAAATAGTAGAAGTTATTTTCTCAACTTCAACATTCAGCCCCAAATATTATAGATTTGAAGCCACTATCGCCTATTTCTATGGCTAAGCTTAGAATCGAGTTGCTCTCTCTGGCACAGCCAAAGAGCTTCTGTATTTACACTGAGCTACTGCTTTACAGAACGTCTCACAGAATGTGGTAGGTAAGGGGTTCTTTTGCACACCATAATAAAACTTAGGCTGTGTTCACACCGAAAGCGACTTCACGAGCATAATCGTTTTACCCACTGAAGTCGTTGCCGCATTTTGGTCACGCCGTGGCTCAGGTGACATCACGTCCGCTTGACTTTCACCGTCATCATATCATATATCATATAATAGGATGTATAAGCTGGCATTATGCAAAGTGTATCCCTTTCACTCACCTACCAACCACAAAACACTACTGTCACACATGCACACACCACTGATTGGACATCACCTGAAAATCAACTTTTTCAACTTTAGCAATGTGCGACAAGTGAAGTGGTCACCTTGAACACTGCCGATGCGTCGCTGAAGGGTTAACCCCGCCCCATCGCAGCTGTACATTGACTTTGCATAGAAGGTGACTGTGGAGGACGCTCGAGTCACGTTTGGCGTGTAGGCACCTTAAAACTCATCAACCTTTGAGGCAGATTGAAACTAACAATTCTATTATGAATAAAGATGTGCCACAGAAACTCAACAAACCGTTTTTTCTCCTGGTGGGGAAACTTTGCTTTTCCAGAATCAAATACTCATGAGCTTAAAGCTCCGGTGAAGAGCATGGAATCTGTAGATTCTGGCCCGTTGTGAGGACAATGCTGTTTATCTTATCCAGAATTTTCCAGAGATGCATGATTCTTATGTGGTCTGCCCAAGTCAAATCACACAGCAACCTTCATACAATCAAAGCTTTTTAAAATGCAGACATGAGGAAAAGAGACAGAGACAGAGAGAGGTAGGGAGACAGAAGTCCATGAGGGACATCTCTCAAGCAGGTGAACTCAGTGAAATGTTAAGTCTCTTGTTAAAACTAGCTCCTTGTACAATATTACCCAACAGTACCCTTAAATGGTAAGTGCTGTGTGTGATGTAGAAATAATTGATATGGTTTTATCAATGCCAATGTCTTTATTATTTATCTTAAATACATTTATTTCCATGCTGATTCCCTTCTTAATCCTTGGGGAGATGTGTAAAGATTGCAGGCAAACATGTTTCCTGTGTCAGCAACATCAAACACATGCCACTTACGATATTTCATACAGCCACATCACTGCAAGTTGCCCTATTAGTGTGCCATTTGTTGTTGTAGTCACAAGTTAGATTGCTTCTTCCTTCCTTTTTGGCAGGCATTTGGAGGCAAAGTAGTTTGATTTTTTGCATTAGCTCTGACTAGTTCTCAACTAGAAATT
Source organism: Scarus forsteni (assembly GCA_036419115.1). NCBI lineage: Eukaryota > Metazoa > Chordata > Actinopteri > Labriformes > Labridae > Scarus > Scarus forsteni. The sequence goes on from JAZDUH010000359.1 coordinate 26,474,307, forward strand.
GTCCTTTGATTAGGCAGCAAATTGCACAGTTGGGAGCAGGGTCCTGATACTGCTGACTTTTGGTCTTGTGCATGTTAATACTCCTTAATGCAGAAGAGACATGTAAAACAAATTTGAAAAAGCAGAATATAGGCTCTTAAGTCAAGTGCATGAAAACGTACAAGTGAACAACCCATTATTTTAGCCAGTGAAAAAATACCGCCCGTTTTTCTTTCATCAACTTATCTGCCACTTTGGCTGGCCAGTCTAAAAGTTGTAACTTACATGTGCATTTAACTTTGTAAACAACTATCTTATCCTAATTTCTATGTGACTTATTTTATCCCCAAGTGTGAATCTTTGCTGTTAAAACTGTAAACAAAAGGATGAAAAGGGACTGCTCATCTCCTCCATAACACTACCACTGATTCAGACATTCAACACAACTAGACAACGATCACCATTTAATTCATTATCATGCTTGCTTTTTTGCACTTACAAATATACATATTTCTATCTGAATCGGTTTCCTAACCACCTAAAAAGAAATCCTACGAGTTTCAAATTCCTGTGCCTATGACGATGAAAAGTCACCAAGCCTTTCTGATGAGTGAAGCTACGAGTGGGAGGATCCATGCACGTGAAACGCCATGCAGCCAAAAGTTGCTGACATAGAAGCACACGTATGCGGATATGAGATACCAGAACAATTTCACCTGTCTTATCTGCAACAGGCGGGACGTCTGCGCTCTTACACGGTGGATGCAAAGCACTACAGATTTAATTGCCATTGCTTGTTCTTAAACTTTTCATAACATTGGGGTCGACGTTTCACCTTGCTTGTGCTGTGCAGCTGTGGTAACCAACCTTGATTACTGAAGATCCAATTTCATGCTACCAAAGACACCTGGATCTACCCACTTAAATACTTTTCAATGAGCGTTGTATGATTTCTAATGCACGTTTAAGCCAGAAAAAGAAAAGTAAGGGTTAAAAACAAAGAATCTGTTGATTTGCAGTCACTTTTCCAGTATCTTTATGGCTTTTGCAGACAGAGATCATGGCTCAGATATGATCTGGGCAATGCATGCGTAGAGTAAAATGTTTGAAAAATATGGAAATCTTGCTTAAAGGAAGTTACTAGATAATTAGGGCAGCACAATTCGATACATCCATGCATATAATGAATACATGACTGTCTATTCCGTGTGCCAAGTTTAGACCTGACATAAACAAGGCTTATAGATCTACAAGAAATGTCCAAAAGCCCTACCAGAAGATGAAGATCTACAGGTTGGTGACCCCTGCTACACACTAAGAGGGCTATCTTGTCATTTAACTAAAACTATTACATTATTAAAGATAATAAGTATGCTTTAAGATAGCCTTACCCGTATTTTTGACTGCCGGCTGTTGAATAGCAACTAATATAAAATGATAGGTGACCGAGGAGAGACTACCCCCATTTAGGAGCATTCATGGAGGGGTTTTAAGAACTAAAATTAAAGAAAAACTCAACCAATTTCTGCACATCACATGTTAACATTGTTGTAAGCCCCGACGCGGGCAGCAAAGTTTACAAGCATGACTTAACCTGAGGCTGTAGCTAACGGACCAAACTTACCCGACTGAACCAGATGCTTAGCTGAGTCTCTGAAAGCACGGCGAAGTAAAACCTCTGGGAGCTGGGCTGGATGTAGAAGGGCTCTTCTTCACTCCTCAGCGGACAAAGCAGCCTCCGGGGCCAGCCGGTTAGAAAATACATGACGGCAGACTGACTCCGACTCAACACTCAAAACAGTGTCGCGATGCCAGGTCGTGGTAGCCCCTTGTTCATCCGAGGATTTATTAATCCAGGTAAGTCATTTGCGCTGCTATCCTCTAAATAAACAGACTCGAAACAGGTTCAGGAAGCCCAGCGTAAACACTGGCCAGGCTATCTATCCATGAATGCCGTTGAGTCAGATCCCAGCAGCCGACGGAGCTACACGGCTAGCTCTCGGCTAGTGGGCAACCAAAGCGAAGACAGTCCAACCGAAAATAAAAGCAGACAGTCTCTCAACGACAACACTCAGCAGCAGACGGGGTGCAGTGGTGGACGAAGGAGTTTATTAACTTTCGCTCCAGCTGTCGTCTCAGTGTTTACGATGTCTGGACCAACGGTGTTTTTCAGCGATAAAGCGTCCAGTTTTCACTCCTCTGCGTTTCACGGTCGCCATCTTTACAAGACTGTGGTTGACTTAAATCTGATTGGTGGTTACAGACGTTTGCGTGGTGTTGACATCTGACGTCACCTCTCCGTTATGTGAAACTCCGGAGGAAATGAGCATGCGTCAAAGACAACGCGGCCCGACGAAGCCATCTGGTGGAGGAAAATGTGGAGGAGCAACAAAGAGCCGTATTATCAATCGCTGATATCCCACCATGGTAAAAATCTTATCCCTTTAGGATTCGTGAGAGCTGGATGTCCGATTCCAGCTGACTTTGGGCGAAAGCCAAGGGTACACCCTGAACAGATTTCCAACCTTTTGCATAGAGTGAGAAAACCACCACACTCACATTCTCAACCAGGGGTAATTTGGAGTCAGCAATTGATTTAAACAGCATGTTGTGGTCTGCGGAGGAGCCGGAGTGCACAGAGAGAACCCACACATGCTCAGGGAGAACATGCAAATTCTACACAGATCGGCCCTGACCGACACAGGGATCGAAACTTCTTGTTGTGAGGCATGTGCACTATACCTGCTGCATCACTATGCAGCTCATTATTTTATTGTTGCTCATAAAATTAAACTAATAATAATTATAGTCATAAAACTGTGACATTCAAAAAAAATCATAATATGATTGTATGGAAAAGCATGAGGACCAATGCAATTTTTTTTGCAAAGTTTTTTTATTAACAGTATATATGACAATCACTGAAATATATTTTCATGCACAAAGTGGATACTTAAATCTTTCATTTCTCTAAAAGTGTGCCAAATATACCCACATTTGTTCAGGTTTTTTGTTCATAAAACAGAGAAATAAAAGTTGTTTGTGTCCTTTACACCCCAGTTAATCAGAGGTTTCAACTCTTAAATGGCAAATTTTTAAATCATCCATGCAAATAATATTTATTGACATAAAATTTGGCTCTGGTTCATGATTTATGAGTAAGTGTTAACTATCAGTACAAAAAAGAATGATCATGAAATCCAGATCATGATACAGTAACACAATAATCATGTTCCCATTATTTCAGTATCACCCAGCCATACTTTGATACCTTGTTTACCTATGTGTATATTTCATGAAGTATATTGCTGTTGTTGTACAGATTTTTAATATTGTCCTGTACTGTATTATGCTATTCTATCACCTATGTCATTGATTAACATATAGCTTTACCACACTCCAGTGTTCTTTACAAAACATAGTAAAGTAAACTCAAACTACTCCGTAATTTGTGCATTTTTAATTGAGTATTTTTTTAGTTTTTTATAGATTCCTGGAGTGCTATTTTATAGTTGGGATAAAATTGAATGAAAGTCTTTGACTTTTAAAGTACTTTTACTCGTTCTTTTTATTGTTTATTATTTTCGTTTTTTGCTTATTTGTATGGAAGTGCTTTCTTATTTAATAAATGGAGCAAACACTGAAAAAATTACCAAATTATTATTTTTCCGCCTCTGCTCTGACTTCAGTGTCTACTCCTAGACAGAAGAGGGCGGCATTGTACGCCACACAGAACAGCCTGCTGCAAAACAGAAAAGAAGAAGAAGAAGAAGAAGTTTGTTTTCCACCGCGCTACGGCCCACGGTATCAGTGCCAATTAAAACCGGGCTAATTCATACATGTTTATACGTTGCTTGGCTAAACTACAGGTAACCTTTTAGACAAGCAGACTAATGAGTCGGTGGGTGGCGGTAAAACACTCATAGTTGTTTGCTACTCTTTAGAGAGAGAAGAAGAAGAAGAAGCAGAGGAAGCATGGCTGCTGACATGAGACTACCAACAATTCGTACGCCAGTGTCTCTGACAGACTCAAACTATGACAGGAAAGATCTCGTCGTTCCTGGAGATGTTATCACCACAGACACCGGGTTTATGAGGTGGGTGCTTGTTGGATCCGTGGATTTGGATTGATTAAAGTGTTGTCACACATCATGTTGTCATGAAGGCGTGTAGCCTCCTTGTAGCATGTGGTTCATGCCTGCATTTAGGTCAAGCAGATCTGACTATAAACATGCAGACTGTTAGTTTCTTTTGCTACAAAAATCAAACAAACGAACAAATAAACAGCTCTTCAGTTGTTTACTCATTTATTTTGATTTTGCCAGTGTGCTGCTGTATGGTCCATCCTGTCGTAAAAAATAATAAGAGGAATTTCTTCATGTAAGAGTCAAAGCCGAAAACCAACATTGAATGCCCATGACCTGTTAACCCTCATGCAGTGCTGCATTTATAACCAACACCATTCTGTAAAGAAAATTACTTAATGGGCTCAGTCCTACTACAGTAAGGTGTTGTCATTTACAGTCATTTCTACACCTACAAATGCAAGTTAAACTTTGCCATAGAAAGCACAAGCCACATGTGAACTAGAAAAGCACTCTGAGAGCGTAGACCTCCACCAGCGCCACAGTTCTCACCCATATTGTGATTTTCACCATAAATATTAGACCTACCTTTATTTTTCCATCTTAATAATTAGATTCATTGACCATGAAAACATACAATTAGCAATTGGATTCATAATGATATCTGTTTTGGTTCAGTAGTTATTCACGAAAATCACATTTTTTGCTAAGGGTGGATCCAGACAGTGATCTGGTGATCACTCCCAAAATCTGATCATTTGTTCCTTGTCCCGATCCAGACATTTCCTTAAAATTTCATTGAAATCCATTCTAAAGTTTTTATGTTATGCTGCCAAAAGCGAAACAAACAAACAAACAAACAAAAAAACACACAGACGCTGGCAATAACCTAACCTCCTGGCGGAGGTGACTATCCAGAAGCACCATTGGCTCCTCTGGGCCCAAGCTCACTTGAGATGGGCTGAAGCAAATTAGAAAAATGTGCTGTGTCCTCATTTCAAATTGTTTTTGGAAATCATGGACGTGGTGTCATCTAGGTTAAGAGAAAAGGAGCCATTCAGACTTCTATCTGTGCTCAGTTTAAAATCCTTCATCTGTTATGGTATGGGAATGTGTTGGTGCCCATGGCATGGTTAGCCATTTAAAAGTTCTTTTAAGTGTGTTAGTGTTGATTTTGTTGGAAAAGCCCCCATCCATTCATTACTTATACTGCTTCTCCCTTTTGGGGTTGCAGGGGCTGGAGCCTATTCTAGCAGACACTGAGTAAGAGGCAGGTGCACCCACCCTGGACTGGTTGCCAGCTAATTATTGGGCTGAAGTACAGATACAGACAGATAACCCTCTGCACACACGTACACTTAAAGGCAAATTGAGGTCATTAGTCAACATAGTAAGCATTTTTTCGTTCTGTGGGAGTAGACTGTAGACAGTCCACACATGCACTGGGAGAAAATGCAAACACTACACATCGCGGCCCTGCCCAAATGAGGCACCAGCACAACCTGCTGCACCACTGTGCTGCCCATTTGCATTGTTACTAATACAGCTAATAAAGGTGTGCCTCTTCTCCACCTTTTACCATAGTCTTTGGTCTAAATGACACATCTGTGCTGTGCTTTGGCTAAATTTAGTTTGCATGTTTGCATCAACTATCAGCGGAACTGTTTGACTCATGAACGCCAGCGCTAAAAATACTCTCTCAGAATGCCCAATTTGGGTGTGTGTCAATTTAAATGTAACTCATTCTCACTCTGCCTCTCTCTTGCTGGGGTGTGCTGACACAAGTGCGACTGTTCGCCTCTGTGGCTGTTGGATGAGATTTAGTGGTGGAGGTACCAGGTTCGAGGTGGATGTAATTATGATGGCTCACAGTGACCCCAGATTCGGATCATCCATCTGTCATCTGTACGGTTCATCCCTTTCAGAGTTGCAGGGCTGGGCCTTATCCCAGCTGTCGTTTGGCATGAAGTGGGGTACACCCTGAACTGATCCCAGGGCCACATAGAGAGACAGATAACAATTCATGCACACACCTAAGGACCATTTAGAGTCACCAATTAACCTCACAAGCATTTTTCATTCTGTGGGATGAAACTGAAGTGCCCAGAGCAAACCCACACAAGTACAGGTAAACCAACCTCCACACAGGAGAACCCTGGTCACCACAGAGAGTCGAACCAGCAATCTTCTTACTGTGAGACCCATTCATTAACCTGCTGAGTGTTGAACCACCACCCTGCCTAGATTGTGTGTTTTAGACATAGGTTGAGGATGTTTTTTAAGATATGCTCCATTTCAAAGAAATGTGATCGACTGGTCCTTTCTTGTATTGTGATTTGCAGTCTAACAGCACTATCTGATAGGGATGGGATGAAATATCGTTTGGTGAAATATCGCGATACAAAACGTGACGAAACGCAGCAAGTTTGAAAAAAATGGATCGCGAAATAAAGACGTCACGTCCGGTAACAGCGCATGTGACCAGAAGTGACAACAACAAACATTAGCACCAACTACCTTGCCTCCAAAAAGCCTACAGATGGAGTCGAATGAGGTCGAAATTGAGGACGCTCTGCCTGGATACAAGTCATCTGTCTGGCAGTATTTTGGCTTTCCCAATTAAAAAAGACGAAGATGACAATAGAGTAACTGACAAGACTGAGACGGTGTGTAAACTTTGCTATGCTGTCATTCCTGACACCACTTCCAACACACATGAACCAGCACCTTCAGTGTCACCATAAAAATGTGAAGACAACCCTGGCGAAAACAAGCCTACCGCTCATTAGCATACACTCTCTCTCACCTCCCTAGGTTTAGAGAGAGTGCTATTGTTTGTGTTTGGCCTGTTAGGCCTTGTGTTTTTCTGTGTGCTACTCAAACAAAAATAAATAAGTTGTAATTACACAGTAATATTTTTTCTTCTTTACTTTTTTGATATTGCATCTTGACGTATCGTATCGTGACCCGGGCATATCGAGGTGCAGTGTATCATGGGTTTAAGTGCATCGTCCCATCCCTACTATCTGGTGGACACACAGGTGTGTAAGCTTTTTTCTGTTTGGCTATATTTCTCATTAATGTCATATGCTGTTTATCCTCAGAGGTCATGGCACGTATGTAGATGATGACAAGCTGACAGCATCAGTTGCTGGAGAGGTGCAAAGAGTTGATAAGCTGATCTGTGTAAGACCTCTCAAGACCAGGTAAGATAATGAAATTTTCTTTTCAACTCAGTATTTTTGATTGGAAAGTGACAGCAGAAATGATGCAATGAGAATCTGGTTGTGTTTTAATGTTTTCAGGTTTAATGGAGAAGTTGGAGATGTGGTGGTTGGACGAATTACAGAAGTAAGATAATAAACTTTATTTCCTCCCGTAATCTTTAATTTGCATTAAACAGATGATTTAACACACTGTAATTAGTCATATCATTTTTAACATTAGTATTTTGTGATTTCTGTTTAGGTACAACAGAAACGATGGAAGGTGGAGACCAACTCTCGCTTGGATTCTGTACTCTTACTGTCCTCAGTTAATCTGCCTGGAGGAGAGCTGGTGAGATGCTTCAATGTTTGGCTGATGTCGATCTTCCTCACATATTCACCAAACACCACTCATAGAAATTCAGGAGAATTTCACCCAGCAAGAATGTGGAACTAGAGCAGCTCATTTCCTAAAACCAGTGCAAGAGCACGGGGCTGTGTTACAATCTTACCTACCTTATACTACTACTTCATATCAAACATAAATCCTGCATACTGCATGCTAAAATACTGTCAGCCATGTGCATTCTACAAGGACTACATTCTTAAATTAATGTATAACAGTTTTTCTGCCACGTCATTTATTTATGCTATGAGTTGCGTCTTCAGACTGCTTGCCTTATCTCCTGTCTGATGTGGACATTTTTTTGTCTTGTGCATACGTGAACAGCACACAAAGGATTAAACAGGAAGTTCTTATATTTTCTAGATATCATCATGAGTGCCTATGTGAAAACATGTATGGAGTTAAACAAGGAATATCACACTTTTAGCTGAAATAGCATCTTTTTAAGTAAAAGGGATTCTCAACAGTTTTTAGAAGGAGAGATTAAAAAAGTTTTCTGTTACTATTTTTCTTATTTTGTCTTGTAGAGGAGACGATCAGCAGAAGATGAGCTCACCATGAGGGAATATCTTCAGGAGGGCGATCTAATCAGTGTAACTCACTGTTTTTATGAGGTAATATAAACAATGCCATGTGCTGTCGCCACAATGTTAATCCTTTTGTTGCTCTCCTTTTGTTTTTCTAGGCTGAGGTGCAGTCTGTGTTCTCTGATGGAGCTCTGTCACTTCACACTAGAAGTTTGAAGTATGGAAAAGTGAGTTCTTCACCATCATTAGCTCTGCCAGGGAGGTTGTAGTTTTGCTGATCTTTGCCTGACTGTTTGTCGAACAGTTAGCAAGATAACTTGGAAAGTTGCGGAATTTTTCAGGGAATGTTGGTCATGAAACGAAAAAGTATCTGGTTAGGTTTTGGTGGGGGTCTAAATCTAGGATTTTTTTCAAGCAATTTGTTAAATTTGTGCAATAGGGAAGCTTTCCACATTCTCCATACTAACAGCTAACAATGTCAGAGATGCCTTGGTGGAAGTTTGTGCTCTCTAAGCACAGAATTTAAGGGCGTTTTCACATTAGGTCCACTTGTTTCGAACCGTGCCGCGGCGCGGTTCGCAATGGGTTTGCCACCTCCCCCTCCCCCGCTGGCTTGCATTCACACTGGCAATATCGAACCATGCCCGGACCCACTTGTGTATTTACTCAGTTTGAAACAGCAGAGGCGATATGCACGTAACTGGTTACCAAACCTGCTACGGACGAAAACGAAGAAGAGACTACCACGGTAACCATTCCCTACACCAGACAACCAATGTTTACGTTTCGCTCTCTTCTACATTTTCCTTTAAATGTGTTTTTTTTATCGTGTTTGAGACGGCATCAGCGACCTTCTGGACTCTCGTAAATCATCGTAATCCTCAACCAGAATAAACAAATCAACAAATTGAGTAAGCAAAAGATTCAACTGCAGGATTAACAGGAAGGAATGCATCAAAAGTAGATCGGTTCGGACCGCTATGTTTCACACCAGTGAAACCGCACCAAATGTCGGGAGATGGAGCGGATCGTGACCACCCCTTCATGAAGGTCTCGGACTGGCTGATTTGGTGCACACCAAAGTGCGGTGGTTGCATTCACATTGACACTAACGAACCAAACCCTGGGCCAAAACTTCTTTGGTGCGCACTAAATGTGGTTGGTGTGAAAACGCCCTAAATATTGCTTACGTGATGGTCTGATAGGGACTTAGCTGATTATGGTGATTGAAATACTCTTCTGGGTGCTGCATAAGGGTACAAACAATCAAGCATGTCAAAAGTAAAGCTCAATTCCAGTAGGATTAATATTTTACATGAGCACCAACTTCTTTATTCATTGTAAAATAAGTTACTACCTCTACTTTATTTGACTTTGTACTCTACTTCTTGTTTATCTTAACACCAGTTGGGACAGGGAGTGCTGGTACAGATTTCACCCTCATTGATCAAGAGGCAGAAAACTCATTTCCACAATCTGCCGTGCGGTGCATCCATCATCCTGGGGAATAACGGCTTTGTATGGTTGTATCCCACCCCAGAACAACAGGAGGAGGAGGCTGGAGGCTTCTACACCAGCCTGGAGGTGGGGATTGTTGCAACAAAGTGCAGCATGTAATAGCTTATTAGTCAATAAAACAGTAAGTAAGCACTAACTTGATACAAATGCATCATCCAAAAAGATAAGCCTTTTTTATTAAAGAAGTTTAATCTGCTGTTTCCATCCGGGGCGGCACAGTGGTGCAGCAGAAAGTGCATATGCTTCACAGCAAGAGGGTTGCTGGTTCAATCCCGGTGTTGGTCAGGGCCTGTCTGTGTAAAATCTACATGTTCTACCTGTGCATGTGCGAGTTCTTTCTGGGCACAGTGGCTCCCTCCCGCACACCAAAAACAAGCTCGCTAGGTCAACCGGTGACTCCAAAAGCAGTAAAGATAATGGATGGATGAAGGATTTTGCCATTTATATTGATGCAAATGTTTTAAATGTGACCCTGTGTCTGAATTCCTGTTTTTAAATAGTTTAATCCTCTCTCTGTTCTTTCAGCCTGTTAGTCTGGCAGACAGGGAAGTGATTTCTCGGTTAAGGAACTGTCTCCTGGCTCTGGCTACGCACAAAGTCTTTGTGTATGACACCAGTGTTCTCTACTGTTATGAATCTTCAGTCCAGCATCAGGTAAGAAGCATCCAAAGCATCTCAACTTGCTTCTTAAAGTGATGTGTTGCGCCATCTAGTGATGAAAGTGAAAACCTTCAACAATAAGCAGTTGCTGTCCTCAAACTCTGACTCTTCTAATCATGAAGTTCTGATTGCTTGATTAAGACTTGGTCAAGAACAGATGAGAAAAATGACTCAGTACATTTTTTTTAGACTGCCTGTAAAACTAACTGAAAGTGAAGCCATTGTCTAAGTGACCTCTAAATTCAGACAAGACAATTAGTGGCATCAATGTTAGGGTCAGGTGTGAAAAAGACAAATGAGAGGAGAAAGATTTTCTTGCATAAAACACTTTAAGAAAAATGCCATGATGATGACAATGTATTTGAAATATTAAGACAAAATCCATTTTTTCTAGAGGATGTTGAAATACAATTTAATGAATGAAACATGTTGATAAAGATTAGGGATGCACCGAAATGAAAATTTGTTGCCAAAGCCGAATAAAATATAAACACTTGGCCGAATACCGAATATCCAATGCGGAGGCAAAGTAGTTCACTATATTTTTCAATAGTGCATTAATAGCTTAGAGTACATTTTTAGACACATCTTTTTAAAAGAAAGTAATTTTTTATTGAATTTTATGACATTTTTTAGTATTCCAGTAGCCCAAGCTTTTCAGAAAAAGCACAACAAAAGTTTTCATTCATATCAAGCCTTCAAACAAAACATACACTAAAAAAATACTCAAGTGCATTGAAGTGGATAAAAACCAATAAACCAATAATACCAACAAATAAATAATTGTCCTTTTGACACAAGTCTGCTTTAAGGCTTTCACTTTGTATGCGATATTTGAATAACCAATCAAATATGGGAATAAATATCCGTAACCAACTTGTAAATAGATATTTGAATGTAAAATATTGAGTATGGCGGCACATCAGGCCTGGAGCAGTGGACCATTCAGTCCAACAGAGGGCACTGTGAGCGCAGCTTGACCGTCAGACACATCCACTGCTCTCTTGACCTCAGTAAACAAAAGTTCCCACTCCGAGCGGACATTAACAGCTCTGAATGTTCTGAGGAGAGTTGTGTGGAAGTAGTTTTGGTTCTACACCGTTGATGGCAAAGTTAAAATTAAAGATCAGGCTGTGTGTTATGTGAAATGCAGGTTCGTCACTCGTCCTCCACTTATTTGCGGCCTTGCTATTACCTCACTCCACCGAAGGCTGAATATGTTTTTTTTTTGCATTATTCAGCCGAGTATATTAGGCCACCGAATATTCGGTGCATCCTTAATAAAAATGTCTGAATTTGAAGAGTACAATACAACTTAAGTAATTAAATTGAAACTTTTTTTTTTTAAGAAAAGGTAATTAGAAATAAGTCTGCCTTAAGAGACTTAAACAAATAGCTCATTGCTTTGCTTTTATGCTCAGGCCCAAATTAAAGACTGAATATCTTCAGTGGCCCACCAAAGCCCTCATTCAATAACACAAGACATATACTAATACATACTTTTCATAAACAGGGAATATTATTGTGAATGCTCTGTTTTGCCATTGCAGTGCAAATTAGTTATAATTAGTCATGCACTGTGAAATTTTATTTATTGGCTGTATTACATGGCAGAAAGTTGATAATCTTACCTTGAAAAGCAAAAGGGGCAACAGGAGTGCAAGAAATATCCAACCTCATGCTGACATGAGGAAAAAAATACTTTTGTTTACTATCCCGAAGATTCTTTGCCAACAATGCCCAGATCTATTTAAAGTGAAAAGGGCTCATTCTTATTTCCCAGAGCATTAGGGTAGCACACAGTCTACCCCGTTCTCTGATGGACCTAAAGACTGTTTTGGTCACTGCACTTGACTCTATTTTTACCACAAAATCCAAGTGTTTAATAGCTGTTTATAACATTATTTTAATTTCAAAATTGATATTAATGGGTTTGATTCATGCAAATGGCTCTTCGTAGCCCTCCACAGTACCTCTGGAGCCTACCATAAAGGCCACATCCCTCACTAAGTGAATCACCCTTTTGCAAAATGTCTTTAGGTGAATTAGTGAAACTGTTCCTCTGAATTTGTGCTAGTAACAAATCGATGCTTTCTGCCATCACATAAACTATTACTTTTCGTTATATGGAGAGATTGTGCAAACACCGTGCCCCTTCAGATTATCTTAGACATGCTCTGAAGATGTTAACATTACAGTTTTTTTCAAAGAATTGTATATTACTAAGATTCGTTATTGTTCAATGTATTTTCCTGACAATGTGGCAATTTTTTCTAACCCTGACACTCTTTTTTTGTTAAAAATTATTCTTGAACTTGTGCAAGGACAGCAGAGACTTCCCATTTTGTCCATAGGGGGTGCTAAAGATGCACAAACCTGAAGTGCCTCATATAAGCTTTAAACATAATTAATGCTTCAATTGTATACTGAATACTAAAAATTAAAAATTAAGCAACTTTACCCCATCTGTTATACAATTACTTCAATTTAGAACTGTTAAAATAGACTATTAAAATTAACAGTGTTTTGGTTGCTCTTAGAGTAAACTCTTCCTAAAAAATATATTTGCAAAAGACTGCAGTTGTGATCATTCTTACAAACCAGAGAATTTGTTTTTTGAAACATTGGCTATTTAAATTTTTTTATAGTTGCAGTTTCTACATCTAGATGCATTTACACCGCTCTACTGATGTGTTTACATTAAACCTAAGAATCTCTTACCTAGAGTGATCTTCTTTGTGCCGTCTCTGTAGGTCAAAGACATCCTGAAGCCGGAGGTGATGGAGGAGATTGTGATGTTGACTCAACAGAAGCTGTTGGAGCAGGAAGGTTAAAGAGCACAGATCCTAACTGTGGCCTCGCAACAAAACCAAGATGGCATCAAACAGCTTCAGAAGGGACCACATATGAAAGGACTGAACTTTGTTTTTCAGGGCCCCCTTACTGTTGTCACAGTCTGTTGGGGAGATGATTAACAATGTCTTTTACTTAACTGAACTGTTAGTGATATTTGACTGACTTTGAAAGGAACCTCTACGTTGTTTACCATTTAAAATTCAATATAGCAGATATACTTAGTTTTTACGGAGCAATTGTTGAGCATCTTTGGTCATGTATAGTGTTATACAAAAAAACTGTTTTATACAATAAATTTTCTATAATATTGTAATTATGATTCAGTAGTTTTCTGTCCAGATTAAGGAAAAAAGAGCAACAAAACTGTTGTGGAATACAAAGTGTTTCTCTCTCTGGCTCTCATTCTCTTTCTATTTATGTGTGTATATAGCAAGGAACCAGTTGAAAACTTGCAAGAATTTGCATTTTTAACTGTTGAATCTTAAGACAGTTCAAAGTAGAGCTTCAAAATGCAGAAGAAATGGGAGTGAGACAAAGCATTTTCAGAAACCACTTTATTGAAAACAATTTAAATGAAATAGGCTGCTCATCAGCTGATCAAAAGTTTAAGATCATAGTTCAAAAAAGACCTCAAACCCTTCAGAACAGAAATATTGTCAAAAATGAGCAAGTAATGAGAAACTCCTCTTTTTGTTCATCACTTTGAAAATGTGTTTATGAATGCTTGATGCAAGTGTTTCCAGAAGACGAGTGGGAACATAGCAACATGGGCACTGTGTGGTGTTGAAGGAGATGTGGACTTTTTTTTTAAATGCATTTTTGGGTTTTTTATGCCTTCATTGATAGGAGAGAATGACAGTGGCCTGTGAAAGGGAGTGACAGAGTAGAGAAAGACACTCTGCAAACTGGCCACAGGCTGGATTCGAACCTGGGCTGGCAGAAGTATAATACGTGCCTGGTTGCCAATCACTCCACCAAACCAGCACCCCGATGTGGACTTTTTAAGCCATTCCATTGCAGATGCTGTCTGATGGCTCTTAGGCCACAGTCCGCAATGGTAACAGCCTTAGTTTTGGTCGAGGATCATCTGCTGTCTTGATGGTAAGCCAATCAGATCCCCCTGTTCAGTGCTGGTAAAATCTTTTTAGGTCCACCACTTGACTTTTTCATTTCATAACCCCAGGATCTTTTAAGAAATTCAAAATGACTGTCTAATGGTGCCCAACCTAAGCAGCAATGTTGTGTTTCGAGAAGCCTTGCTTATGTAGGTTAACAATCCTGCCACATTTAAGATCCAAAAGCTTAAGAGGTCATGACAGTGTGAGTACCTGACAGTCAGTGAATTGCTTACTCTAACTGCTTACTTTTTTTTTTTCTCTGTTTTACATTTTTTACATTTTAAAGCTCTGCTTTGGACCTTCTAAAGATTCAACAGTGCAAAATGCAAATTCTTGCAATTTTCAGCTGGTCTTAAGATTTTGAAAGTGATTGTGCATGTATAAACCAATACAGAGATTAGCTAACTTTTTCAATATAAAAAGACTGGCCCCTTTTTATGCACCTGGAGTTGTCTGATTGAGGTCTATTGGTGCACATGCACTGTCCTGAATTACAGTGATGTGCTTCTTCCCTTATAGACAATGTGCACTTTTTGGCAAGAAGACAGTGATCTAATTGGGACATCTGTAACAATGCAGCGTAGCGTTACATTACACTATGTTGGAATAATTTTATGGTATATTACTATGATATGACATTGTCCATCTGTTTTAATATCTGCTGGGCCAAACACTTTGCCTGTGCTTATTGGAAGGCCTATTGCTCAGTCCATGTCTTTTTTTCCCTGTTGCCAACTTTGTTCATCTTGGAACACCAAATTGTGACCATGGTCATAACATGTATTTAGAATGGCTAAATAGGCCTTATAGCTTAAGGCAAGCATGTAAACTAGTGTCTTCAGGCTTTGAGCTCTTCTTTTGAGAAAACTGTTTTCCGCTATTACTTCATAATAGTGCTGAAAGCATGCAACTGGAGCACATTGTGATGATTAAGTTGGGTCCATTATTCCCCGTTGAATGCTATTTCATGTTTTTTTCTTTAGATTTTAATTGTATTTTCACCTTGGCTTTCAGTGCTGTCTGCCCATATTTAAACCATCACAAGATAACCTCATGGCTTCACAGCTACAGTTGCAGGAAAAAGTATGTGAAACCTTTGGGATTACACGGATTTCTGTTTTAATTGGTCATAAAACATGTTCTGATCTTCATCAAAGTCACATCACTAGACAAACAAAGTCTGCTTAAACTGATGTCACACAAAAAAAATCTAAGTTTTCATGTTTTTATTGAGTACAACATGTAAACATTCACAGTGCAGAGTGGAAAAAGTATGTGAACCTTTGGATTTAATAACTGGTTGACCCTCCTTTGGCAGCAATAACCTCAACCAAACGTTTCCTGTAGTTGTAGGTCAAACCTGCACAACGGTCAGGAGTAGTTTTGGACCATTCCTCTGTACAAAACTGTTTCAGTTCAGCAATATTCCTTGGATGTCTGGTGTGAATTGCTCTTTTGAGGTCATGCCACAGTATTTCAATTGGGTAGGGGTCAGAACTCTGACTGGGCCACTCCAGAAGCCGTGTTTTCTTCTGTTGAAGCCATTCCATTGATGATTTACTTGAGCTTCAGTTGACGGACAGATGGCCTTAAGTTTTTATGCAAAATGTCTCGATAAATTTGGGAATTCATTTTTCCGTTGATGACAGCAATCCGTCCTGGCCCTGACGCAGCAAAGCAGCCCCAAACCATAATGCTCCCTCCACCATACTTCACAGTTGGGATGATGTTTTGATGTTGGTGTGGTGTGCCTTTTTTTCTCCACACGCGTTGTGTGTTCCTACCAAACAACTCAATTTTGGTTTCATCTGTCCACAGAATATTTTGCCAGTAGTGCTGTAGAACATCCAGGTGCTCTTGCGCAAACTTCAAATGTGCAGCAAGGTTTTTTTTTTGGACAGCAATGGCTTCCTCTGTGGTCTCCTCCCATGAGCTTCATTCTTGTGTAATATTTTACGTATTGTAGATTTGTCAACAATAATGTTAGCATGTGCCAGGGATTTCTGTAAGTCTCCAGCTGACGCTCTAGGATTCTTCTTCACCTCAATGAGCATTCTGCGCTGTGCTCTCACAGTCACCTTTACAGGACGACCACACCTTGGGTTAGGGTAGGGTAGAGCAAAGTAGCAACAGTGCTGAATTTTCTCCATTTGTAGACGGTCTGTCTTTCCGTGGACACATGGACATCGGGGCTTTTAGAGATACTTTTGTAACCCTTTCCAGCTTCATGCAAGTCACAATTCTTGATCGTAGATCTTCTGAGAGCTCGACTGTGTGAGGCATGGTTCACATCAGGCAATGCCTCTTGAGAACAGCAAACTCACAACTGGTGTGTGCTTTTTATAAGGCAGGGCAGCTTTAACCAGCACATTCTATCTTATCACATTGATTGGACACCAGGTTGGCTGACTCCTGGCTCCAAATTAGCTCTTGGAGAAGTAATTAGCCGAGGGGTTAACATACTTTTTCCACCCTGCACTATGACTGTTTACTTATTGTGTTGAATAAAAACAAAAAAAACTTCTAATTTTTTATGCTGTATTAGTTTAAGCAGATTGTGTTTGTCTCGTGATGTAAATTAGATGAAGATCAGAACATATTTTATGACCAATTTAAGCAGAAATCCAAGTAATCCCAAAAGATTCACATACTTTATCCTGCAACTGTATGTGCCATTTATTCA
Source organism: Scarus forsteni (assembly GCA_036419115.1). NCBI lineage: Eukaryota > Metazoa > Chordata > Actinopteri > Labriformes > Labridae > Scarus > Scarus forsteni. The sequence continues at coordinate 26,491,345 of JAZDUH010000359.1, forward strand.
CAAATCAACCTCACATTTCTGTTGATGCAAAAAACTTGGAATTTAATGCCTAAAGGCTACAAATAACCTTACTTTGGCCTAGATATTTACATGTTAAAAACCAAGAATGCATAACTATCACTACAAGGGCATTATGTCTTTATCACAGATACAAATCTATGTGAGAGTCAAAAGCACAAATCCATCCCACTAACCAACTATTTAGATGGTGCTACTGTGTGAAAGAATTCACCCATTTTCAATTATACCATCCTCTTTCACTCCAGCAGCAGTTGGATAAACTGGACATGTGAAGGCCCATGGCGGATTATTAATGCCCAGACATAACAGGAGTGAAATGTGGTTGGTTGAAAGCTGTTAGTAAACAGGCTTTATTGGAGGCAGCAAAACTGAGAAAGACAGTAGCAAGGAGAAAATCCATAAATGGAGAAGGCTGCAAAATAAATTATTGATTACAAATGTATTAAAGCTCCCTGGAACACAACTCAGCAAAAAAACTTTCATCATGGTATATTTTTGATCACTTTCAAAAATGCAATATGCTGCATTTGATATTAAATATAATTTTATGAATCATAAGGTCAGCAGAGAAGCCTCGGTGGACCAAATGCTGAAAATGACTATCCAGTGCAGGACAGAAGCACTGTTACTCTAAAACAGAAAATTTGGTCAAAAATGTTAGCTGACCGGCAGTGTGTTTTGTAATTGTCAAAAATATCCACGAACTGGTATAAAAGTTTTTCACTTCTAGGAACACTTTTGCAAATTTGCATATTATTTTGTGCTTCCAGAAAAAGGTTTTGAACCACAAGTTTTTTTGTAAAAAAGTTCAAAACTTTAGAATATGCTCATAAAATATTTTCACGACAGCAAAACTCTTCAAACAGACATAAATATTCCTGCAAAATACAAAACGTTTCAATGAGCTCAGACCCTTATCGATCGTTTTTTTTGACTCCTTAGAGAAATACTGTAGGAAAAATATGAGTCTCTGGTCCCATGTACTAGCCCACGCACGCATGTGACGTCACACGTCGCCCCACCCACATACTTCTGTAAACCACCTTGCGTATGGAAGTATGGCGGCACTAGCGACTCAACTACAACTCGGCCAAAGTTTACTGCACAGACTTTCACGTGAAAACGATGAATAAGTACGCGGACAGATGGGTCGGTAAAGAAGAGCACGGCGGTTGTGAACAGAGTGAGGGGCCTGCAGGGATAGTGGTCGGTCTGTGGCCGGCTGGATTTCCTCGCTTTCTCTTCACCTCCTTGATTGAAGTGCCTTCAGTGCGGGTACCACAGGGGAAGAAACTCCGCAAGACGGGAAGAGTGGACACGGAAGTTTGAAACACACCGAAAACTTTTGGTTTTCGTGGACAATTTGCAAACTGTTTCGTCGTGGCAACCCTCTACGCATTTTGGATACGTTTCGATGCACTTGTTTGTTACCAGCGTGTAAACAGCGACTCAGCGCGAGCCAATTGTTGAGTCTCGATGTGCATTTAAGGGTCTCGCTCTGCATACCACCAGCTAACGGTGGTTAGCCTCCATGGCTAACTTAAATATTAGCCTCTGGTCTCCAGCTAAATGTTTCCTTTGCCATGTAAGTAAGCGTTCACACTCTACATGAGTTTGTACCAAGGGTGCGAGTTTGGGATACGTTTGGACAAGTTTAGCTGAAGTCCTCATAGTGAAGTGTTTACTGTTTTTGACATAGCTTTTGTATTGAAGTAGGCTGCTTGGGTACACTAGTGTCAAAAGTATTGCCATGAGCAACCTGATAGACTTTAAAGGTTTTTAGACTTTGTAATTCCTGCTGCTTTTTGTTTAGTGTTCATGTTTTGGTAACATACCATCATGTAATAGCTTGATAGCTGTGTTTGAAGCTAACAGCATGGGGTTAAACAACTTAAAATTCATATTTTTAAAGCAATGATGTTCAACTTTTACTCCATGGACTATTTATTCCAAAGTCAAAATAATGTTGCTGTGGACCTGCATAGCTTCAACCACTACAGTTGCTGATATTTGGCCTTTTTTAATCCCATTCCTTTATCATAACAGTTTTAAATAACAAACTCATATCCAAGAGTGATTATGCAACTGCAGTACACGGTAGTTCGTGCAGATATCACACATTTCTTACTGTAGCCACAGCTACCAGCATGGGTGACTTGCTGCTGTGGACCTGCTTGACTCCAATTGCTTCATCCTACATCAACCATTAACAGAAATAACATCATTTAACATACATTCTAATGTTTACATGGATTAAACCTTATTTATCAGTTGTGGGTCATCTTTCTATCAACCTAGATCCTTCCAATTTCACAATTATAATAGCTTATAATATCAAGAACAACCTCAGAATAGGGCTGGACGATTATGGCAAAAATAAGAATCCCGATTATTTTAAGTAATATTGAAATCACAATTAGTATGTACACAATTATTCATTTATTTAAAAATTTCAGTATTGATTTAAACACAACTTTAAAGAACCAGTGAGTGGCACATACAGTATTATTGATCCACATAAGTCACACACACTTGCTGTGGCTGCACGTGGAACACAGAAGCGCAATGAAGCGCAGGAACTTGCATACATGGCACTCCGCTCTGTGTGACATATTAATCGTCTTTCTTTGATTATAATGTTTTTGTGATTGTCAGATGGAAAAACTGAAATCACGATCAAAATCTGATTAATTGTCCAGCCCTACCTTAGAACAACCTCCCTTTTCATGGTTGTTATTTCCATAATAACTATCCTTAAAATTATATATAGAGGTGGACTCCCTTGAAAACAAAATGCCACTTGTCAAATGGTTGTCCTCTAGGGCTGGGATGATACGCTTTTCTCTTGAATGATTTTTTACAAATTTTGTGTCGATTCAATTAAAATTGCGATTCTACGATGTTGCCGATTTTTTGCAATCTTTAGTTAGCTTTTTTAACACCAGGGAAAAAGATGAACAATAATGATGCCCACAAACTATATCAGGAAAAATACACATTACATGTGAGTACAATTTTTATGATTTATCCAGCAATATTTTTTAACCTGCTGTTTATACTTTCTCTTCGAAAGCCTGGATTGTATTTAAAAGTGGCTTATTAACACAGACTAAAATTAAGCATTTAGATTGGGAAAAAATCGATTCTTGAACAAAAAAATTGATTTAAGAATCGCCAAACAAAAAATCCTGATACTTATGTGAATCTATTTTTTTCTCCTACCCCTATTGTCTTCTAATTAATTTCATTTCACATTAGAGACAAACCTGTATTCAAGGCTTCCATCCATCCTGAGTTTTCAGTTTTGCCGCTTTCTCTCTGCCCACCTTTTTCTTCACCGTCTCACACAGAAACAGGCCTTTGGGTAAATAACTGCTCATCATGAGTCTGGTTCTGCCCAAGATGGAATAAAATGGAAGGAAATAATATTTGTAAAAGTAAGAAGAGTGGCATTGACATACTCTCTTGTAAAGTTTTGTAGTGTAACATTTGTCATGATTTGGTGCTACACAACCAAACACTGATTGATTGATAATGTGTTCACCTCATTTCCACGGAGTGCCCTGCCATCTGCTTTAGGCACTATATACCCTGGGCAACTGCTTTTCTCTATGAGATATGAACACTGTTGTACTGCATCAGTTAACACCAGATTTTGAAATAACAACAACCTGACAATTTTGTTTTTGTTTTGTGCCGTCGTAGGTGAGTTTGTTCAACCATCAGTGGGCATAAAAAAGCAGCAAAACAGAGACTTTACAAGAAAAAAATCACAGAATGAGCCTTGAATTTTGCTGAATACTTAAGATCTTTGCCAAATATCCTTTAGGACTGCAACAACACTCCTGATGTACAATAAGTTAATATCTTTTTAAAGTTAATGTACTTTTAACACAGTAAGTTAACCATCATGAATTTCTGTTGTTGTTTAGTTGCAGATAATCAGCCTTTGAGATCACTTTGGCAATGGAGGCTAAAACCATCTTTAAAATAGTAAAATAAAACAAGCAACATGTTTTATAGATGAAAATTTTTCTTCATAAAATGATGTATTACTTGAAACAGACCTGTTATAATGTTATACATAATTTTACTACACTGATTGTGAAATAAAGGGACTGGTAATTGATCACGTTGTGCCCAAGTAAGATCAACTTTTAGACTAATAAGTTAGGTAACAGAAATTGCATGTCCCCCTTTCAGACTGACCAAAAAACCTGTTTATGCCTGGTAAGAATTGGCTTGCCTCGGCAGTTTGAAAGGGTTTAATCGGCATTTTGGGACAAAAGTACAAAGTAAAGAAAACCGCATCCACGGCCTCCATGCTCCTTTCCATTCCATTCCATTTTAAAAAATGTACAAACTCGGCACTGATGATAAAAAAGGCGGATGGAATTTGTTGCTGAGACGGCAAACATTCATGTCAGTTACAGACAGAGGGGGCGGGCGTGATGTTTTGCCATGCTCCATGGAGGCTCTATGTCACGCAGATGATGTCATCAATGTCATGACATCAGCTCTTGATGTGCCAGAGGAATAAACACAGCCATGCAGCTCGTCTGCTGCCTATTAGACCGGGGTCTGCTGGCAGTGGGAGAGAAGTCACTTGCCGATTGTTAGCTGGTTAACCCGTGTTCAAAAAAACCTGTGTTGACTCGCTAATTTTAGTTTGAAAGCCGTAATAATGTTGCTCTAACTAGATTTGGAAAAAAAGAGAAGTCACAGAGTGAGTATCTGTCAAACAGAAGCATGTGGGGTTGTGTACGAGAGGATGAATATGTCATTTTGTTGTGTATAAAACAGTAGTATAAATAATGCAATTTAAAATCAGACAAGAGCTACAGTATTTGCTGTGAAATGCTGTTCTGTAAATATGCAGCTAAAATTACTTTTCTCATATTTGTCATTCTCACTTGCTTATTCACCTCAGTCATGGTCATTCACCAGCTATGGTATTATGTGCAGTTCATTCTTTGTTTTCAATCAATGTTGTTGCCCTTAACAATATCAGCATTGATTTTTCTTCCTTTGCATCTCTTTGCAGCGCCAAATTTTGATCAGAGAGTCATCCAGTCATCATTAATGCATGATAAACGGAGACATACTGGAGTAAGAGGGCTCTGCACTGGTGAAAGACATCACCCACACTCCAGGAAAAGACAGACAAAGCTGGGGAGAGGGGTTCCTGTCTTCTCCTGACCCCTTCCCCAACTGTTGGCTAGTTGTGGGACAGCAAGAGACTGTGTCCAGTTTGGGTAGTCCCGGCTGCGGCCTGGCACCCTGCCCTTATGGGGCAGCAGCCGGGAAAGTTTGTAGGGGATCAGAGGAGACCCAGTCTGCCAGCCTTCATTAAGGGTGGAAAGAGAGAGTCAACACGTCATGGGACCCAGCCCTGTAATGTTTTTGCTGTGCATGGTAAGAGCAAATCTTTCTTATACCATCCCTGTTTGGTTTGTTATTTGTCACAAAAGCAGATTTGACCATTCAGCTGTCAACAGGTTTATTCAGTGATGGTGTCAGAGGTGAGCTTTGCATCTTTCCACGCAGAACATGCTCCCACTGGAGGCAAAGTACTTACAAATTAACTCGACAGGACAGATCATAGCTCAGATGGTTATAAAACAAGGCCTTTTTACTGTTGTGGCAAATTAAGAATACTGGTTGCACCAAATAAAATCACATTTAATCACACTGCTGAAGCATTTTTGTGGTTGCATCTTTGAGATTACCGCTTGCCCCTGAAAACTGGCTTTGCTTATGTAATCTGGATTAGAAAAAAATGTTTACGTAAAGGAATGAAATAAGGTTACAACATATCCCATCAACATTGAATAATACCAAAGCATTCAGGGAGCCACTCAATGCTGTCAAGTTTGATATCAGTTTGGTACCATGTGACTTGTCTCTAGTTAACCTGATGTGAGAATTATGTTGGCCTTGTTAGTTCTCTGTCATGACTTTTGATCAATGATGCAAAGTGCTGCTCTTTGTTGACACTCGTTTCTTACTGCTTCTGGTCAAGCAGTTGTACTCATAAGACATCCATAATATATCAAGGGTCAAATAGGCTGCTGTCCTGTTACCTACAGATTATTTCTTAAATGAAGTAATCCTCTGGTGAATCAAATGAACGAAATAGAGGAAATCAGTAGCTCAGATACAATATTACATCCTCAGATTTGTTTCAATGTGCCACCCAAGATTAAAAGCATCGTGTTAATTGTTGAGTATAACAGCGGAGAGTTGCCCACACTTAAAATGAGCTTGAAATATAAACATTTTAGAATGCTGCTTGAACAATAAGCCTTTTAAATAATGGCATTTCTGCAATTTTCAATTCAAATTCACCACTATCCATCTATGTCCAGTTCTTGTTCATCTGATCATTATCCACTCCAACACCAAAACTGAAAACCAATCTAAAGCTGTTAAGAGGTGGCAGAAACAGTCAGAAGAGAAGAGGAGACCTGTGCAATTATACCCGGAGTTGGTGCAGCACAATTAATCAAATTTTAATCATGATCATGATTTTGGCTGTCACGATTAAATTTGATACTTACTTTTAAACTGCAGGCTCCGCTGCATATCTAATCAAGCACTTTCTCAACCATTGCTCAGCCAACCACCAGTGTGTCAACGCATGGTTAAGGCTTCATTAAGCTGCCAAATAACAAGTGAGCGAACTCTCCATTGGCAGCCTCAAGTCACTTGGTGGACTGATGAGAGCGAGTCATGTTGAGAGAAGGAAGTAAACCAGCTAAATAATGGTCAAAACACTGAACAAGAACAATGTGATACCCCCCAAAATTGACACACAATTGTTGTAATTTTTGTTATAAATTAATTAATGCAATATAATATGGTATTACAATAATGTTAAGTTAAAGCTGGGGTTGGCGATCTGATTTAGACACACTTTTTGAAATACTGGTTAAAATGGTCTTTATGACCCAATGGTAATCAACTCATTATGTGTTCTTAAAACAGAGCGAAAAATATCCGCTATCTACAGCAGGAGTAAAACAGGGAAAACACCAACCAATAATCTTGCCGGGATACCTTTTTTTACACCAATCAAATCCCGTCACCATTCTGCGTGCCTGCTGCGCGTGCATTTTCCCGGTGTGCACAGACAGTGCGTGTAGCATGTAGCATGTAGCGTGTAGGGAACAGACTCTGCTGGAGAAAGCTTACCTTTCAAGTTTTGTCTTTGAAAATAAGGGAAGTCCGCTGTGAGCTATCCCACAACACCAACCAAGCTCCAGTATCCCTCACATTTAGGACAGATGTACAAGAAATCTGAAATAAACTCTTTATTTTTCTAAGTTTGTTCCGCTGTTGGCTCTAATCTCGCGAGAACTGCCATCCATGCTGCTGCAGATGGCAGTTCTCGCGAGACTTCTTCTTCTTCGGTGGTTGGCATCGATCATTTTGGAGCATTACCGCCCCATTCAGGCTAGAGACGGAGCTCAGTTTGGAGAGGCAGAGGACAAGGTTTTTATTATTATATCATCACACGGGAGATTTACAGGAGAATACTGATACAGGAGGACGGGAGAAAAGAGGAGAAAATACGGTAGTTTCATGGCCAAAACAGGAGATTTGACAGCTATGTGGAGAATGTCAGAGGAACTACCTATACCCCGATCAACATCGGCTGTGAGTACTAACTGATTTTACATGTTTGTTTGGTGTTTTCTTCGTGCTGACTGACACGTGACTTGGTGTAGTGTGAAACAAACACGTTGTGCTGAGGGTTAAGAGTTGAATCAGTCTTCTGGATATAGCGGCTGCGCGTGTGCATGTGAGCGGGGGGTGGGGCTAGGCGGAGCCCTGAGGAGATGCTACTTTCGAATTCATGCTAGTTTTCCAAAATCGCCGACCCCAGCTTTAAGGCACCAAAAAATGAAAAGTGTTTAAAAGTGGTCTGATTAAAAATACAGATGTTTTCCCTTACATGATGAATGAATGTTTGTGATTAATAATCAGGATTACAGTATTGATCAACATAATCATGATAATCATTTTGGCCATAAATGAACAGCCCTACCCAGAGTATTAAATTAATACCAGCCAAGTGCCAAATTTGGATAAATGACCTATTTCATGGCAAAATCACAAAGGGTTACAAACCATATGGTCGGCAAATGTTAGTTTTGAAACCTACAGTTACCCTCTGTCTTTATGGCTTTGATAACATCTTTGACATCTCGTGATATAGTCTACTAAAGGAAAAATGTAACAGCCAAAAAAGTTACACCCCTGTTGAAGCTGGTTTCTTCTGGTTGGATGACTATGAAAAGCTTGAGTTGTGCTTAAGGGTAGGAACTTCTTTGTTTGCAGATTTTCCATGCAAAGTCTAGGAGAAAGGTAGGGATGGGAATCGAAAACCAATTCCAGTTGAGAATTGTTAACAGCTCCATCAAAGAATCGATATCATTAATCTTTTTGCTAATCAATTCCCTTATCAATTCCGTTCAATTGACAGGGTTCAGAAGCGTCAGAATTGTGGCTTAATTTTAATTACACCTACTGCACAACCTGAAGTGAGTGGAAACATCAGCAACTCGCAGAAGCAGTTATCTATACTGTAATGTATGCTTGGCATTGTTGCCACTTAAATTCAGACCATTTGCCACATGCAAAATTTGCTGGAATCGATAAGGGAATCGTTAAAAGAATTGGATCGATTAGCAGGATCGTTAACAGCATTGGTATCGATAAAATCTTATCAATTCCCATCCCTAGAGAAAGGCCAGAAGGAAATGTTAAATACTAACTTGTAAAGAGAAAATGCAACTTTGTTTAGTGTGTTATGAACTGTCAAACCATTGCAACTTTGTTTTTTGGTGTTTTAAAGGTTGGGCACTTTATATGACACATAAATAAAGAACAGCTAGTCATCATACAGCCTTTACAACTCTGTAAAGGCTGTATGATGACTCCGAGGTGGAAATGCTCCGGCCATCTACTGAGTAACGTGTGCCGCTTGTTGTGCTAGGTTTGTTATCCAGACAAAACTATCCAGTCAGATTTGTTGTCAGAACTGATTTGTAGTTCAGAAAAGAAACTCCTGCGTCTTTGTGTGTCCACTCGGCATTGTTGTTTGTGAAAAGTTTTACTTCGTTGTACATGTATTGTAGCAGCGCTGCCTCTCTGCAAACCTACACCGCCATCTACTGAACCGGCATGCATACTACAGTGGATTCATTCGTCCCCAGCATCTCCATCTGAACGGGGCTCGACTTTGAATATGCTAAGGAAAAATCTTTGCATTTCTAAGTCAGTGAGTGTCGGTGTAAACAGACTTGGTTTTGACTTGCTTTCAATCAACCCCTGGTGTTGTTCATTTACTGTGAGGTCACAATTGACCTGGCAACCTTCACAAACAGGGTGATGAGTTTACTTCATTCTTTGCTTTTGTATGACAAGTTTCTGACTCCACCATCCAGAATGTAACAGAAGTCAAAGTCCTTCAGACAAGGCATGATTTTTCTGATATGGTCCAGTTTTGTTGCAAATTGAAATCTCCTTTTCCTGTTTGAAGTTGACATGTGTAGCGCCTGGTGCCAGCCTCTGTTGCTGTAGACAGTATGCTTCAAGATTTTGTGTGTACGAAGTCCAGAAATGTTCTTCTTGTACCTTGATTGTAACAAGTGTTTATTGGAGTTGATGTTGCTTTTTGTAATCTCCGACCACTATGGCAGTTCTCTTCTGACCTCTGGCACTGCTGAGGCACTTTGGCCCAGAGAACTGCTTCTCACTGGATATTTTCTCTTTAAGGATTTTTCGGGATGTAAAGAATTGTCAATTAAATGCAACAACATAAATGGTCAATGACGGATTTAATCATCAGATAATCATTCAATTATGTCATCCCATGTTCTTAGTATAATGCACGAACAGTAACTTGTTTTCTTGAGCAGATTATTCAGTGGAGTGAGTCATCGAACAATAACGGAAGTACTGGCGCTAAAGTTGTGGCTACTATGGGAGACAAACCCATCTACAGCTGACTCAAGCAGGCATGAGCACTTAGCTCACGTACAGCAATGTGGAGACTCGCACAGATGAAACATTTTCCTCACTATTAAGCACTCTGTGACAACGTAACTCAAACTCAGTTCGAGTTATCTTCACTCTGTTCTCGCTGAGCTACACGTTAACAATCTTGTTTGAACATTTTTTTTTTTTAATTTTGTGGTATTCGTATGGGCCAGTACTGCACAAGCATTAAAATTAGAAGGGACATTGATTGTCATATTCACAAATCCAAAACATTTTCCTTAAAAACACAAATTAAAACTGTGCAGTGTTTTTTCCTTCTATTACATTGTAGTGCCCCTCGACTTATCTTTTTCTTCTTACACTCCTACCATTGGATAGTAATGCACTGACTTATTATATAGATGTAGCAATCAACTAACAAGTTGCCTAATCTAATCTAGTCAATGACTAGTTCACGATAGAAGTAGCCAGTTGCAACTGGATCCTCCATAGACCCTGGAGATGGTTTTGTGTGAATATCCCAGTAGATCAGCAGTTCTGAAATGCTCAGACTAGCCTGTCCGGCACCATGCCACATTCAGAATCCCTGTCTTTCTTCTCCATTCTGATGTTTAGTCCAAACTTCAGCAGGTTGTCTTGACCATGACTGTGTGCCTAAATACACTGAGTTGCTGCAGTATGATTGGCTAATTAACTATGTGCTTTAAAGAGCAGTTGAACAAGGGAACCTTGTGTAGTGCCCTCAGCCTTTCATTATACACCACTATATAGAATATAGTTCACTGGCCATCTGGGCAGCAGCCCATAGAAAGTGTTTGGGGAGGGCACAACCTTTCAGTGGTTGTGTTCTGGCAGGTTATTGGATGATTGTTCCAGGTCTTTCCATCAGTCACATTCATAACAGGCCAGTCTTATAATGTGTAAGTGGGCGCTACCACTGTGTGGTCAAGTACAAAACTGAAGCAACATCGTAAAACAAAATCACCAAAACGAAAAATGGGGCAAAAATATCCTTCAGATCTGAAAGTGATTTAGTGTCTTGTTGTTTTTATTTAATGGAGCTCTACAGTCCAGATCTGACAAAACGGCCACTGAAGCTGTTAACATCATTGCTGTTGTCACACTCAGAGATCCCACCTCATCCTGAGTGGGCTTTGCTGCTACTGACTGAATGCTCGTTGGAGATAGGTGCTTGGCAAAATGGATCTGCCTGATTACAGACATTGAGGCCTAATCTACACAGAGACACAAAAGTTTTCTGTTTTTAAAATGTTCTCTGTGCAGACCTAGAGCTGCAGTGCATATGTCAGGCCTGTAAGTGATGCTGTAATGCAGCTGCAGACACAATAAAATCAAAGAAGACATGGAGCTTGTGTACACATTTAAAAAATTAAAGCAAACTGCCAAACACCACCGTCTGCTGTTCTCCGTCTACTCCTTTTGCTCATGGTGGATGAGAGGAGCAGAAGATTTTGCTGTAAATGCCATAACGAGCTCAGTAGCTTCTGCAGCACAAATGCAACACTGTATTATACCATTGTTTCTGTTGTTCTGTGTTTTCTGACACCCAAACCAGTGTATCCATGTAAACTAAATGGCGATTTGGTCAGAAAGTTGTGTGGATATGCCTGTATTTATCTCCAGGCGGATCCAGCTGCACTGCAAGGTTAGTTTGTGTGTGCCGCCCTGACAGAAGCATCGGTTTTAATTCAAGTTTGATTTTTCACAAAATCCAAACCTCTTTGCCAGAGCTTTGTGTACCTTTTTGCTGTAAAAGGATCACTTGTCATTGATCCAGAAGCTTGCCAGCCATCCAGCTGACTGATAAATTTACCAAATGTGTCCGTCGAGCTGTGATCGACTTGGCAGGAATAATTTCCACTGAGTCTTAGTCTTGCATAACTCAGAAAGGGGACAGGGAAGGTCAGAAAAACAAAATGAAAGACTTTGCCGGTAAATGGATCGAATTTGGCAATGGGTCACCGACATGGGCTGCACTTGTTTTCCTTCTTTGACCTCTTTTCCCCCGTGACGAGCAGGTTAGAGTGTTGGAGGGAATGTGAGTCATGGTGCAAGAGGAAGGCAGAAACAACACACGGTTTGAACATCTCTGTTTTTTCTCTTCCTGCTGAGCCTCTGCTAGTTATCTCTCAGTTAGCCAGCACCATGCTGCCTCTCAGCAGGTCCGCTCAGACCTCTGCATGCAGCTGCCTGGGAGAGAGACAGAGGCAGTCGAGGGCAAGCAAAGACCTGCCTCTCCTCTTGGCACCTCTGTGTACAGTACAGAGGGGAGCTATGAGCTCACTGGCTAGCAAGTATGATTACAAAGATCAAGCAGGAAAGTGAATTTTTGGGAACTGTGACTGTTTTGAGCATTTTCAGTGTGGTTCATAAACTTTCATTCCTTTTATTTGACTGTTGACCTGCATGGGTCATGAACTTGAGACAAGCTGCAGCAGGTTACCAGGCCTGTATATAAACAAGTCTGAGCAGAACGCTTGAGTGAACGTGATCTTTTTTCTGTTTGTCTTTTTGAAGATGGCATACACTTATAGATTTAATGTTGGCTGATGTCCTGCCATCTGTACTTATGTATAAATGATACTGTTGTCCAGAGTTAAAGTGGAATTCAAATCTTTTTTATCAGATAAATACATGTCAGTAGTAATTTGGTTGAGTTTAATTAGTCATGGTTGGTCTAAAATTTCAAATGAATGCATAAATACTGCTCTGTACAAGTTAAATACAACCATTTTCTTTTTTTTATTACTTGCAATTATTATTTTTTCCATGACATCAATCATACAGCAGATGATGTGTCACATAACTTTCCAAACAAATAAAACATCCCCTTTCCCACTCCTACCCAACATACATATAAACAAGAGGGGTCAACATTCATGTAAAATGGCTTGCACAAAGCACTATTGTCCATAACATAGTGGGCCAAGAAGAAAATAAATAAATGTATATGAAATACAGTATCCATCAGGAAGAAAAGAAAAAGGAAAAAAGGGGGGTGCATTTCCACCTCATCATTGCATTGTTTCCTTCATAAAAAAAATATAACTGCCCCACTTCAGGAGGTATGTTTTTGTCCTGTCCTGCATTCTAAGTGTCACTCATGAGCAGCGACCTTCCTTATTTCAATATCCCAGTCTTGAAAAGAAGGGTCTCCCGGGGTCCTCCAGTTCCTGAGGGTGATTTGTCGTCCAATCATAATAGCTGTTTGAGTTCAATGTTTCAGTGGTTGTGGAAAAGACGATAACACCTCAAGAGTCTCCTAATATACACAGCTTTGGACAGAGAGCAAACTGCAGCTTTATGATCTTAAAAATATAAGCATGACTCTTTGTCCAGAATAGATGAATCTTCGGACAAGTCAAATACTACCATTTTCTAAATATCTAGAGCCTGTTGCCATACGATGCCAACCATGAGTCACCACAGAGCTCTACAGTGACAACTTTTTCCAAAAGCTGTGATCTTCAGATGAAGCAGTCCATAGCTGAGATTCACAGGCGTCAGCAGGCTTGATCAGTCAGTAGGAGATCCGGCCCATTGATTTTTCAAAAGTGTTAAAGACAAACTTTTCTACAGGCCATCATACCATTATTTGCTAATTTAAATCCTCTGTGGTACATCAGTGACTGAAAAATTCATCAGTAGAGGTGTATCATAAGAAAGCACAGTAAACTCCAACCACCTGAGATGTCACCGTGACCCTGGAGGACTCTGGGTAGTGGGCCTGGACTGTAGATGCATTTGAATTTTCTGTTGTGGATCCATGTGACCAAAATACCAACACATTTAAACCATTTTGCAGATGTTCCTAAACTCTCCATGTGGACAGCCCCTTACTCTGTCCAAACTGTCTAATGTGCGTTTGTGAACAAAGTTGCAGCATGTATGTAAACTTTCAGAAGGGAAAATCTGTTTTCCTTGACTCAGTATTTTAATCTAATTAAAGCATTGATTTTTCAGGATTTTGTACGATTTTTTTTCTGTTAGTGAAAATGGTTTAGAATTAGGAATAAGTTTTTGTACTAAGTTTTAGACTAAATGTTAGGCCATATTGCCCAGCCCTGGGCCCAGTATTTAAAGCTAGGGTCTACAATCTGAAAACCAGTTTGGCTGTTGAGACAGATTTGAAAAACGCAGCCTGCCCCCCCTTCACTCACTCCTCTCCTCTGTGTTCCAAGATCCCGCCCCCCAGCTCGTACCGCCTCCTAACAACACGCCCCCTCCATTAGAGCAATAATATCAGCAGCAACAACAACTTCAAAAACAACTGAAAGTAACAAACATGACAGTCATCCCCCTTGTAACACACAGTGGTAGCCATTTCAATTGGACTGGCAGCGAAGCGGGTCTGGCGTCGCCAGAGCAGAGCCGATTGTGGGCGAGGATTTATCTTTCTCGGCGTGTCTTCACCAGCTCAGGTTACAATGCTAACGATGAGTGGCTAACTTATGCTAAAATGTATTGACAGAGCTCTGACCAACAACGTTCAGTCATTAGCCAGTATAGGCACAGACTAACCAGAGTCATTCAGCAGACATCTCCCACTGTAGTAAACAAAGCTATTACCTGTTCAATCAGGGGCGAAACGGCCAGTGCTGAAGGTCGGCCGGCGGCCAGTGCTGTGGCCGTTCGCCAGCCGGTGGCCAGTGCTGCGGCCGGTGCTGCGGCCGTTCGCCAGCCGTTGGCCCGTGCTGCGGCCGGCCATTCGGTAGCCGCCGGCCGCTGCAGTGTTCAACAATCCCAGATCATTCTGCAGCTTTTTCCATTGTAGGATTCTCCAATGTTAAGTTTCCGTTGGGACCTGTATTGCTCATATTTCTTTCTTACTTCAGCCTTTTCCTCGAAACTTTTACGTTTCCTTCTCTTCGATGTGGAGGGTAACAGAAGCGGCCTCCCGGCTCCATGACGCTTCAGTAGCTGTGCTGCTAGCTGCTCACCGGTACTAAGAGAGGTAGTGGGGAGGAGGCGGGACAATGGACATAACGGTGCGTAGCAGGGGAGACAGGGGATTGGATGGACTCACGGACTGATTGGTCAACTGTTATGCTGCTTTGCAGCGGATATACTGAATGGATTTTTTTCATTCTTTTTGGTCTTTATATTGTGTAGATCGGACCATAGGACCATAACGGCCTTATAAACGGTGTTATTAAGATGTACCAAGCTTCCAAATCGTAGACCATAGCTTTAAGACAGCAAATGAACATTCTTTTTGCCCATAATGGTCTTAAAAAATGCTTTTTCATCACCTTAGAGTTTGTACACCTTTATCCTCTCATTTAAATCCTTCTCAGAAGGTATAAGGCAGATAAATTCAGCAGAAGCAGCTCACTGTGCACTCACTGGGTAACTTGGGGTTTGACCTATTGTAGAAATTGCTGTTACGCTGTATTGTAGTGTAGTTCTGACTAGGGATGAGATGATTGTGTGTTTTGATGCTGTGATTTAAGTCACATCAAAGGAAATGCAAAAGAGGAAAATATACATTCTCTGGATTGAGCCTATTGTCTTTTTGTGGGGTAAGGGGTTACTGCATCTAATCTGGAGCACCGGTGTCATGCTTCACTTTAAGTAGTTCTCTGTTATCAAGAAGTTCATACTGCAGCCAGTTTGTGCTTAAATATACACCCAATGTCTGTTTTGAATGTTTGTATTATTTAACATAGACCATTTTCTCATTTAGGGCTGCACAAGACTTCAGTATTTGGCACAAGAAGAAAGACTTTGACTTCCACCCACACACTAGAGTCATGTTTGCTGATCAGTGGTCTAGATTGTATTTGTGTTAGTCATGTAAAAAAATCTACCTCACTACGTGAAGCATTAATTATGTCTGCCAATGAGGTCATGTTTTTGATGGTGTTGTTCCACTTGTCTTTTAGCAAGATAATAAGTTCTGAAAAGATTTTGATGATATTTTCATGTTGGTCATCATGGCACAAGGGAGAAGTGGTTAGATTTTAGCAGAGAAATGGATCCTGGTGTTTTTTAAGGGTATGTTAACGGGCAAGATAGGGCAGTTTTGTGACGATAATGAGGCTGACAATGTTGGAAAAACTTGGAGGTTTGTGCTCTTAGACACCAGCCTGAAACAGACCAACATGAAGTTATTTTCCTTGTAAATCCTCATATTTTAAATTCACAACTGTATTTTCAGGAGAAAAAAAAACTTATTAAGAGCTAGTTTGATTTCTTGTTCCCTCAGAAAAAATGTTTTTACATTAGTTACTCAGAATTATCTCAGAGAACCACTCTGCCGTTTAACTATTTTGTTGTTTATTATTACTTTGTTTTGTACTCTGTTGAGCTCACTGTCTGTCAGCAGGTTAGATTATATTAGACATAACTTTATTTATCCCCTAGGAAACTCCCTCACGGAAATGAGGAAGGTTATAACAGTCGTTTTTTTATGGTATTTTTTTTTAATACAAAATATCAACATTTAAAAATAAAACATTTGTCTTTTAATGTTTGGTTTTGTTTCTAAACGACAGATATACTTCCACATACTTTCACAATACTGAATCAATCTGTTCTATTAAAGACCTGGTGTTCTTTATAATAAAATACTGTTAAAAATTAATCAACAAATAAAGGCTATCAGCAAATATCCATAACCACCATGCAGTAAAATAAAGCTGAATGAAGTGAAATGAAGACACCGTATTAGAAATACTGACATCAGTGCCTCTGCTGAAATGTTTTCATGTGGCTTCAGGAAGTGGAATAATGTTGTAAAATAATACAAAGAAGAAATAATACCTTATAGGCTCACAGATGAAAGAGCAGGATGAAAGTATGCAGGATTTAGAGGTTTGATGGTTCAGAATATTGATCTCAACAATATTGTCTGATTTGGAGGTTTTGAAGTTGTTGCTGTTTCCACTGTCATCATATGAAGGATTGTTTGCCTCCTGGTGGACAAATGTATTAGTGTTTCTGCTTTGTTGCATATGCAGTTGAGAACAAACTAAAACACTTTCTTTTCTTCTATTTCAACATATACTCCCCTAAAATATGTGTTCCCATTAAGCCACACTGTGAAGAATATTCACTTAAAACTTTGATTCTGAGGTTATAATAGGACTGAATATGTTAGAGAGTTATTTTGCTGCGGCAGGGGACCCTCACTGTCCTAGATTCAACCACAGTCACTTTAAATGTGTTTACCAGAGAAGGAACAGTGCCTGCCTGTGGCCATAAGCTCATTACATCTTGCTTGCACTGCTCTCAGTTGGGTTGAGAATTGATGGATATATTGGACTTGAAAAAATAAGAAAAAAAATTGTGTCGTGATATCTTTCTCTCTCCAAGTACCCAGTGTAATATTCTCCCCAATATGCAATAAGTTTATGTAAGATTCAACATTGGCTGTTGATCTTTTGATTGAATACCTATTTAATTATTTTATACAGATAACCTTTTGATGTCAGACCTGCATGATGACTTGAAGCTTTATTTAATAGTATTTGTGATACAGTTAAAAAGACATGATGTGGAAAATATGACCTGTTTAAAAGTATTTAAATCTAGTTTAGCTACAGCTGATCATGTTTGTTGATCATTTTTAAAGTCATTTGTGATATTATTTAATAGAGTTGTTGAAAAAAATGAACGGCAAAAGTTGACTTGTATTGAATCTAAATCTGGTTTAGCTACTGAGTTCATATGAGGAGGAAAATCTGCTTTGTTTTTCTTCGTGCCTGATGACTGCTCTGCGCAGATGTGTGAGTAAATCAAAGCAGACAAGGAAGTCCATACCTAACAAGTCTCCTCTTTGTTACACTTGTGCTCAAAATCCCAGAGGATCTTAATTCCATTACCTAATGGTGGTCATTTGATGGTTGAAAAAGTCTAGGAGCATGAAAAGTAGACAGTATTTCATCTTGTGTAGATCTGAGGATGGAAGGTAAAGTCGAGAACGTCCTCGAAGGACAAAAACCCCCAGTTGTTTGTAGGGATGGGACTCAAAAACCAATGCCAGTTGAGAATCGTAAACAGCTCCCATCAAAGAATCGATTTCATGAGTTAATTCGCTGATCAATTTCCTTATCAATTCCTTCCACTGACAGGGTTCAGAAGCGGTAGAATTGTGGCTTTATTTTTTACAAAAGGCGCCTACAGCACAACCTGAAGTGAGTGTAAACACCAGCAACTTGCAGAAGCAGTTATCTATGCTGTGACATGTGTTTGACATTGTTGCCACTGAAAATCTACAGACCAACATTTGCCCAGATGGAAAATCTGCAGGAACCAATAATCAAATTGGATCGATTAGCAGGATTGTTAATAGCATTGCAGTGTTTCCTCTAGGTTCATTGCCTTGGGGTGGCGAGTGTGGTCAGTCAATAAAGCTCCATAATATCATAATTAAAGAGCATTTAGATCTGAATAAATAGTGAGCACTGTGGGCACACAACTACAACATTTTCAAAAAAAAAAAAATAAACTGCATTAAGTATAAAAAGTATTTAAAAAAAAAACTGGAAGAATGTAACATTTCATGTAACCATGTATGCTCAGCAGATGGAGAGAAGATGAATCATAAAGTTATAGCAAGTGACTGACAATGAGGAGAAACTACATGCTGAAAGTTTCCTACACTGCTAGCTGTGCTTCCCTTCTTAGTAAGGACAGTTGGCTTAAAAATGCTGAGATCTTTGCTTGGGGAGATAGTTTGGTAAGCTTCAGGTCATCCATTAATGTTTGTTTAAATTGCTTTTTTTATTATATATTTTTTACCGTTATGGTCGCTCCTTCATCCGCCACCTGAGTGTGAGTGTGTGTGTATGTCTGTATGTGTAGCGTGTGTGTGTCTTTATCATCCCCTTCACACAACGCGCCGCTTCCAGTCATTTCAATGAGGGACAGGCGGCTGACAGCACGCGGTTTGGACCGCCGCGGTAGGAGCGGTTGCCGCCGAAGAGCACATGCACAGATTTTGTCCTGCTGCTCAGAGTCCAGCGTTTTGAACTTTCTAGCTGTAGTCGCCTGGCAGCAGCAAATCATATCGAACTATCGAGGAACTGGACGTGGAAAAGCATTTCTACTGAATTGTTTTTAGGGAAGGGAGTGTCATAGTAGTATGTCAGAGTGAGCATCTTCAGAGTAGACGAGCTTTGTAGTGTTAACGCTGCTAAGGGGGAGCCCGGGGATTGGCTGAGGGTTACGGAAGTGTAGACTGAGAGAGAGAACTGCTAACTGTATGACACGCTGTTTGAGTCTGTTAATAAAGAGAATTAACGATTCAGAAGTTATCGGCTTGTTCTATGACAGG
Organism: Scarus forsteni; assembly: GCA_036419115.1. Lineage (NCBI taxonomy): Eukaryota > Metazoa > Chordata > Actinopteri > Labriformes > Labridae > Scarus > Scarus forsteni. The sequence continues at coordinate 26,510,675 of JAZDUH010000359.1, forward strand.
GAGTGTTGTGAGACACTTTTAGGTGGCCTCTGCTCTGACGTTCGCTGAATCACCGCTACGTCTCGGCCCGCGGTGGCAGCAGCCTCTTAAAAAAAAATGCATGTCAGGGGGCACTCCGCCTGCAGAGAGACGGTTTGGTTGCCGTGCGGCTTATCGGTGTTGCACAAGAGGAGCGGGGGAGGAGGCGTTTGTCAGAGCGGAGAGGAAAAATGCATTTTAAGCAAACCATAGCGACACAACTATGGGCAAGATAGTTATCTGCCTCAGCACCCGCGACACCCGATTTAATGCAGGACTCTGATGTGAAGGCGGCGACATGATGCTGCAGTAGTGTATTTACAGTTTAAAAAAAAATTGCAGGAGCGGCGGCCCGCCGCTCCTAAATGAATGTAGAGGAAACACTGCATTGGTATCAATACAATCTAACCAATTCCCATCCCTAGTTGTTTGAAGATGTTTAATCCTCAACACAGAGTTCACATCACTCATAGCGGGTTTGTATTGGGCCAGTTGTGCTTTTTATTTCCATGCAGCCTTCAAGAGCACCGTGATCCATGTCCACAGAAACAAGGTCGCATTTCAGTATTGTAATGATCTCTGATTCATCTATCCAGTGGGCTGACTCTTTTGGAAATTGACAGCTTAAGAGAAGAATGAGTTAAGATTTTGGAAGTTGAAGGTCGAGGTCATTTAGCCTTGTGGTGATGCTTTTCCTTTAAATGTGATACGTCTACAATGCTTATAGGGATTTTCCATCATGACAGCATTTTGAGGTCTCATGTTAAGGTAAAACAGCATTGTTGTTAGGGCTGAGTGATGTCTCAAAAATGTTTATACAATATGTTCTGTTATTGATCATCATTGATATTCCTCACAATTATTTTTCTCTCTTGATGTCAATTCAAAGAAGACATGATCTAAAGCTTTAGAAAGCAGAGTGTTAATTAGATCAACCTTTTATAGTGTGTGTATTTCTAAAGTTTCTCCAATCAAATGAAATGCATTCTCAATTGCATCACTAAATGTTTTTGTTAATCTTTAACATTAAATGGCCTCCATAGGTCTTAGGAAGCAAAAGTGACATGCCAACACTGCCTATTTTGTGAGGGTACTGTTGAAGTATTTTCTGTATGTGAAAACAGTGCTGGTACAAAACTAGAGCAGTATAAATCTGAGTTGATCTGCTGACATACAGAGGAGTTGTCTTCAGCCGAGCAAAAAGAAAAAAACGATCTTTCTGAATGTTTGTCATATGGGGTAATGCACTAAGATTACGTAATTGATTGATTGTTTTTTTGGTCGCACTGCTGCATCATTGAGATGAGCTTCTACTTTGACCAAAACTTGCAGGATGTGTGTATGAAGGGGGGACATCATGAGCCCTGATTTTCATTATACGATGATAACTTCTCAGGGGGTCCCAGATATTTGTGGTATTTCCCATCATGGTTGGCACCAACCACCAGCTCACTCTGCAGACTGTCTTCTGCTCCATGTCACTTTTGTGTTATCCAAACATTTTCCACATTATCGACATCATGTAACACTTTCTTTTTTTTAATCAACGGTGTCCTCGGCTTCAGTCCTCCTGTCTCCAGTTTTATTTAATTTTTCCTCTCTTCCTGGCTGCATAGACAAACTCTGACTGTAGTAACTGAGTATAACTAACATGCAGACTTTGACTTCCTTCTTTTATTTTTGCAGGTGGCAACTTTTGTTAGGACTGCATCACTGCATTAGAGTAGCTAAGCCTTAATAATGAAATTAAACATGCTGGCAGCTACTGTGTGTGATTTCTGCCTTATTGAGTAAATACACTCAAAGCTAATCAATGTAGTGGATATGAATTTTGTTGTGAGTCCATTTTGAGATTTTTTTACCACCTAACTTTATCTTGATTTAGCATATAGTATCTTCATTCATGTATTGTGATACTTAACATATTGTGTATTCTAGCTAGTTCGTACTCGTAATTCAAAACAACTTAATTTCAACAAAGTCATAATCTCTTTATACAGTAGAGATGTTAATAGACCTGGGCCAGTGATCCTTCAGGTATTCATAATAGGGCTGAACGACTTGAAAAATTAATGTAATCGCGATATTTTGCCCCAATATTGCAATTGCGATTAACTCTGCGATTGTTTTAATGTTCCTCATCTTATGTATTCTTAAACAACCATAAGCAGTAGATCATTTTATGGTATAACCAATATGACATTAAATCAATCTAAGGATAAAAGATTTGAGAAAAAGTGGAGAAGTAAAGAACAGAAGCAAAATAGATATGAAATTGTAAAAACTGGGTAAAAAAAATGGTAATAAAGCTGAAAAAAATTAATAGGTGTAAAATAGGTATGAAATTGCCAAAAAAAAAGGCAAAAAAAAATCAAAAGTGACAAAGGAAAATTAATTATAGCAGCAAAATTGGGATTGAATTTCAAAAACCATGTAAAAATTCCAAACATGGTCTGACAGTGGCCAAAAAAGAAAAGATGACTGGGAGCAAGATAGGCATAAAGTTGTAAAAACTGGGTTAAAGGTTAAAATAGGCATGAAATTGCATGAAACTACATCACAGTGCCAAAATGTTCAACATATTTTGGGTTAACAATATTGCACTTTCTGCGATTTGTAACTTGCAACAAGCCATGTTGCGATTTAATATAATTTGCAATTAATTGTTAAGCCCTAATTCATAATCACAGACAACTTTTTGTGGCATATAAACAAACAAATGTATTTTATTTGCAGCAAGGAAAGACTGACTAGCTGTTGTACTTTAGGGTGTCCCCTGATACAGTAGCTATGTTTATCAAGGATAAAATTGACTTCCCCCCAAATCAACATGTTACTTAGGATGTGGCCATTGCTATCGTTATTTACAACTGTCTTATCAACTGTGACATGTCCAAACATCAACAACTGAAAAAAGACTTATTGTGTAACTATTATGTAAGGACCATCTGATAAGTATGAATATTTAATTGATAGCTTCCTGGTCTTCAGCTTCTTCAACATCTGCCTCCTGATCCACTTCACTGTTTTCCAGCGAGCCCTGCCTCTGTGTGTGAGATCTGTTGGAGCAGAGAAGTGTTGAGTAATATCGTCTATCTTACAGAGAGAGAGAGTTAAACGTGGGGCAAGCCTCAGCAGTGGAGCGAAGAATGTGACCTCTTGTGCATTCCTCTCTCAAATAACTGGTGCAATCCCCCTCTTTGACTCCCCCTCCCCTCCCCTCTCTCTTTTCTTTTTCTTCCTTGCTGTTTTTCCTCCCCTTCTTTTGTAATTGTTTCAATTAATACTTCTTGTTCTTGATTCCAAGCTTTTTTTGTCTCGTCTTAATCCGATAAAATAATGTAGGAACAACAGTTTGAGGGAATAAAAGTTCAACACTGAGAATCAAAACAAAAATTACATGATGCAACAATGAGGATATATTGCAATTCTGTGCAAAAGAAATCAGATTTGCTAAGAAATTTTTATTTTCTGACATTTAGCCTGCTTATACCTCTGCAATGATTGTGCACTGTAGGCCCAAGTTGTCCATAACCAACAAAATGACCTATGCTGCTAGGCCAACGAGCAGCTCACCAAAAATCTTTCTGTCTTGACATGACAGAAGTTGTCGGGCCTGTCATTGGTCTTCTAGGAAGCACTGGGCTACTCCTGTCTGAGTTTTTGGTGCCTTTAATGAGAACTCGCAAACTTGTTTTGTGAAGCCACGAACACCAATTTCACTTAAAATGAAGTGTTAAGCAGGACCTGTGGGTCAAGTTGGCTTTTCTCATAAGCACTGCAAACATGAGCTACTTTGATTGCATCATGTTGAAGTAGGGGTGGGCGATATGGCAAAAATATCATATCACAATTTTAAAAAAATAAAATAATGATCCCGATTTTATCAGGGTTCTTTTTTACATGGATTTTTCTAGACTAATGTGCATGTTTGACCATTTTTTCCCCTATGTTTAACATATAAAACATGTAAAACCCTAAAAGAAAAAACAATGACAATTAAAGCCAAAGAAACTTTCTGAACAGGTTTTAGACTATTATTAACTAATCAAAATCAATACTGGGCTGATGTTTCTAAGACAAAAATGCCCAGATTTAGGACAGTGGAAAACAATGTTACACATTTACTACACAGCTGCAGCTGTTTATTTACACAATATAATTTAGTGAATCATTATAACAACATATGTGGAAAAGTCTGGATCTCATTGTGGGTAATAATCTTAATATCAATTGAAATGGTCAAGATATATATTTTTTTCTGTAAATAAGTAGCCTTAGTGATCTCTACATGTATTTAGTTTATTTTCTAACAAATTCGCAGATCCAGCAATGAGCATGTTGTAAGCCAAACGTCACTCACAGTTGCTTTATTTTTCTTTACTACAATAATTTCGAAATTTTTAGAATTTCTACCTTTCATGTAAAAAAAATACAATAATCTCCAAACTGTGGTACTGTTTCCCCTTAATTTCCACAATTGTTTGCCTGCACAGCTTTTCCTTACACTTCAGCTTCATCAATTTGTCTGTTACTGCGGCCCGCACCTCAGTTCCTCTCTGGCTCATGCTAGCAGTGGAAAACAGGAAGAAAAGTGCTCAAATTTTCTGTATAATCTCAAAAAACAGTGAAAATAGAAGGGATTGTAGCAAAACAGACCGCAATTCAACATCAGACAGACAATATATGTTTACTCCTCCTGTAAGTTTAAAATTAGCTTGAAAAATCTTTATGATCTTGTGTTTCAAGCTTCCAGGGCTGTGCTTCGCTTCGCAGCACTTTAAATGCTCTTCTAGTTGACAAGGACACCAGCAGAAGATGGACCAAAGCTGCAGTGCGACTTTGACACAGGTGGACTGTGTGTACATTTTGGTTTTGTGTAAAGCCCAAAATGGAGACAGGGTAAGAAACAATCTGGAGGTACAAAGTAAAACCTAAACTTAAAATGTTCCATATGCAGCTGTTGATAGTGTTTTTATACAGAACAGTCTGAAATGTAAGCATGTCATATGAATACAGACGGCTCTGTTTGGTCACTTTTTCTCTTTTTTAGATTACCCTGCCTGAGTACATGCAGCAACATTTTAGACAGTCAAGGGTGAAGTTTCCCCTTATGTGACAGAATAAAGTCAATGTGTCAATTAATTTTTAAACACCAATTTATGAAAATTGAGAGCATTTTTACTGCTCTTAATGCTTTGAATCTATTTTTAAAATCTCTCATATTGCTTGCTCTCGTCTCTCCTGTCAAAATATAACACAGATTTTCTCCTGAACAATAAGAGGCCCCCAGGCTTTTATTTTCACTGTATCCCTCCATTGTACACACGTGTAAACACACAGTATATACAACATTCACTTGCATACTGAGGACCTCCAAGTTGTGTTTGGAATGCGGCGTGGGAGCTTGTCGCCGCCTGAGTCCACACACACATGTGCTCATATAGAGAAAAAAAAACACCCCCTGTTCTTTGCTCCATGCCCAAGCAGGCAGCTTCAGGCGCAGCTGTTGCTTTCCCAGCAGACAACCTGCTACCTCGGGTGCCAGCTCTGTGCTGTGGGGAGAAAAAAAACTGCCATTTATGGGCCTTGTTGGTCAGAGATTTTTGTCCTCTTTTATATTATAAAATAAAAGTCCATGAAGGCATGATACAACCAACGGAGTCTGATTTGTATCAGAGGTAAATTTCCCTTAAGTTACAGTTTTTCTCATTTTTCACACTCGCATACCCATAAAGGGAGAATCAACAAAATCCTTTCCACTTAGGTATCGTCTGGCTCACATTATCCATGTCTGCTTTGTGTTTTTTTCTTTTGACTGTCCATACTGTACTGGTATGTTGCCCCCTCTCTTTGTGTAGCATTTAGCTCGTCTTCATAGCACTAAAGAGAAGGCCTGCTCTGCCTGCTGCATCTGGATCCACTTAGACACAAAGAAGAGCCCGAGCAGCTCCACTGCTGCAGCCTGAGAGCCTCGGAGCCGGAGTCGCTCCTCAGTGTATCGGTTTCTGTTTTTGCCCCAGTGGGCTTGCAGACAAATGGGGTCTTTCCCCAGACACTCCGATAACATCACAAAGACTTTTCAGGTTGATTATGTGTATAAACAGACATGGCATCTATAGGCCCTCTCCCTAATAAACTGTGAATGCTTTCAGTGTGTATCATAGATTTATGTTTCCTAGATTGAGCTTAAAGTACACTTTACAGGAAAACAGTTAGTTTGTTCAATAAAAAGTGCACATAAAGAATAAAAAAACCTACTGGGTTTTTATTTAACTAAGGAAATCACATTTTAAACCCCTATCACTGAAGAATACTTTAACTTTGGTTACCTTATTTGGATAATACAGTCTTGAATTCCACTAAAGTTGGGACATTGTGGAAGACGTAAATAAAAATGTAAACAATGATTTGCAAATCCTCCTCAACCTAAATTCAAGTGCATATACAACAAAGACAAGTTGTTAATTATTCAAACTGACAAACGTCATTGTTTCTTGCATCTCTCATTTTGAATTTGATGACTGCCACATAGCCCAAAAAAAAGCAGGGACAGCTGTAACAGACGACAAGGAAAGTTGAGGAATGTCAGAAAACAGCTGTTTGGAATATTCCACAGGTGAGTGTCATGGTGGGCTGTAACGGTGTCCCTGAAAGGCCCTGTCATTCACCGTGAAGGCGCTGATGCATCTGTGCTGCGTCATGACCTTTACCCACCTGTTTTATCCAGTGGTCGGCTATGAAGTTTTTTTGTAAAGGCCCTTAACATCACTTTAAAAACAAGTTTAAAAAGCCTCAAAGAACCCTCAATAGAATTGACATTAATTATCAGCACTTTCTGTTGCCCTCTGCAGTGTTTCTATATTTGCTGCTCTGCTCCTCTGAGCTTTGTTGCCCTACCTGATGCCTTATCACTTGGCTGCTTTTGCCTCAAAGCCCTTAGCCTTGAACCAGAGCAGCCAGCGTTTTGTGCATCCATGCCCCTTTTGGAGAGTGTGATGGGGAATTATGGGGACCTCTAAACCCCCCACTCCATCTGCCAGTCTGCACGCCTCAGACACTGTGGCTGCGTTCTCAAGAGGCCCTTGAGTAAACAACTGCACACATGCCTGCACACACATATTTGAGCACCACATAAATTGTATCTTGAGCTTGATTTTTAAGAACACTTTTCCATATAGATCACAGAAGCTTATATGGTGGAGTATAGACTCTCTAGAATGAACCTGCATGTCTTTCTCCCCAATACTCTTTTTTTTTTTTTTAATTACAGAGCTCGCTTATTTTTGAAGTGTTATAACTTTTGTTCCATGACTTAGAAACATCAGACATGGTGCCAGGCATTGGCTGGATCACAACTCAATTATTGTTTAACAACATGATTATATGAGTATGTGTTTGTGTTCTCACATACAAGGCACAGAGTTGAGCAAAAATCAATTGGCCCTTTTCCGCTAGCCCTACTCTACTCTACTCGCCTCTACCCGGCTTTTCTCGACTCTGCCTGGCTCTACTCGACTCGCCTTGTGCTGCTTTTCCACAAGCCCCAGTTCCCTGCAGTGTCGCTTTAAACCGCTGAGCGGCATAGCGGTGACGTCATTTTGAGCACGACACAACATTCCGTGGCTTTTTGTCACAAACTGAGTAAAAAGGAAAGCAGAAGAAGGCTGCAGGTGGTAAGAAGAAATAATAATAGTAGCTACCGCCAGCATGCTAGGTCGTCACGCTCATGACTCATCAGTGACAACATTGTCTGACCAATCAGTAGCCAGCCGCTGGTCGACGTCACCTCTTAGTATTGACTCAGCTCGCTTAGAACCAGAGCAGAGTAGGTACTAAAATCTGGCTGGTAGTGGGAGGTACCAGGCTAGTGGAAACACGATGCAGTCCGGGTAGAGCTGAGTAGAGTAGGGCTAAGGCATGCTAGTGGAAAAGGACCAAAATTGTCCTCAAATTTTGTTGTAGTTTTTCAACGTTTTATGTATTTTTGGTTAATGATTTGAGACTTGGCTCATGGATTCTCATTGATGATATCCTCCTGTTATAAAAATGTCATTGTAGCAAAATGTTTGCCTCATATTTGATATTCTAGCCTGTATTCTGCTCACAGCTTAAAAGAACTGGAGCAGGAGGGGGGGTGCATGAGAGAAAAAGGTCCAAAAACCATCCCGTGGGTGGATTTACGTCAGCTAACTGTTAACATACACGGCTCGGATTATAAAACTCGAGCGAGCGATTCTCCTATGAGCTCACTTCTAAACAATGTGCTTCATGTTTCCCCATCTGCAACCTTTTTCCCTCTTTCCTTCTTCCTTTTTTTATAGCCCCTCTCCACTTCTCCTCGTCCTCTCATCCCTCCAACACTGACTGCGGTGAGTTAATGGGTCTCTCAGTGCTGGAGGAAGCCAGCATTTCTTCTTAATTGGTGTTTGTGATGGTGCGAGAGAGGAGCTCAAATGTTTGCCATACCATTACCGCAGTGACAATGTATGTTCAGGTGCCATGTGGCTCATGTTCTGCCTATGCATGTATGAAAAAGCCATGGGGACTTATCTGCCTCCTAATTGCTTTAATAATTAGGTGGAAATTTAAAATGCAGATAAATGGAGCAGCCCGAGGGAACAAAGCAACCTTAAATGAGCTACATTATTTGATAACTGTTAAACTGCCCAAAACCATATTGTGGGTAGCTGTGCATTAAGTGTTGTTACTGTAACATAGTGTTTACTCTGTTTTCCACGGATCCACTGAACACACATGGCTCACCCAAGTAAAATCAGGGTAATTTCAGGGTTTGTTTTGCAACTGTGAATGGGGCTATAGCATAAGAACAGCAAGGAAACATGATTTACGTGACTTTGACTACATTTATGCTAGACCTTAAATTACCCTTAAATTCAGAATAAAACTTTAATCCACTTTTTAAAAAAAAGCTTAAATATGACTGTAAACGCCCAATTTTTCATGTAAATGACCATTACGGATTTAACTTCATTCTGAAGTAAGTGGCTGGTTTATTCCGATTTTAAATCCGAATTGAATACTTCCTGGATCATGTATACGTTCATTTGGCTTTAAATTAATTTCAGTCATTGGGCGCATGCTTGTTCTCTTGTCCTGTGGAGATGACGCATACATTCGGTACTACCCGGTCAGGGTCCAAATGTGTGTACTCGGTGGTAAAAAATTTGACAGTGATACAAGACAATAAATTTGTCTATTGTTTCCTTTTTTTTTAACCAGAAATTGGGTTGGTAAGATAGAGCACATAGCAATATTTGCCTAATAAAAAACCTGACAATGTCACTGAGTTAGTTGTCAGTGTCCATACTTTTGCTCTGTAAGTGGCAGTAAGGAGCTTTAGAAGGTAATAGATTTAGCGAACATCAGAAGAATCAGAAGAATCTGCTTGGCCAGTGGTTGCATGTCACAAAATAATAGTAATTTGGCAGTCATACTAAATATTACCATATACTGTGTACAGTAAATTCTGCAGGATATACTGTCAACTGCATAGTCATAGTATGTAGCAGGCGGTTATAAAAATGGTCATTGTCAATATGGACCAAAATTTCTGAGGATTTGTTTTTAAGCCTCTCTAACTGAGCATATTAGACTGACTTGAATACAGGTGTATCAGTAGTACTCTGTTCTTGAAAACTTGAAGGTTTGTAACGTTAGTGATTATACACATGCTGGACATGTACTAGCAGTTATCAGAATTAAATACATAAACCTGTATTGAGGCTAAATATTGTCACTTTAATGTTAAACTTAGCCATGTAAAACCTTATGACACCAGTAACTTCTGAGAAGCTAAAGGGTATTTCCACTTCTGCCCATACTCTGTTTGTCTTTTTGTCTTTGATTGCCAACATGTACAGTGACCTTCGTGTGTCCAGAAGTGCAGCTGGATGCTCTCAGCTCTCAGACTTAGTGGTAGTCATCTTTGAAGGGCCATATTTTCATTTGGTCTTACACAAATAGAAAATATTTGAGTGAAAACAAATCTCAAGAACTGTTCCAGATGGACTTCATCATTTGGTTGGAAGACTTATGTTTATCAAGTTGCCAATAACATTTTAAACTTTGACACCCTTCAGTGTAATACATGAGCTAAGTTGGTTTTCAGACCTCTTTAAATCTATGATCTGAAATAATCAGTGAAGTGCACTTGAATAAATATTAGATTGACCTCGATGAACTGGGCACATCAGAATGAGGTAAATTAAAATGCACTTAACTGTGTGTAAAAAGACTGTTTCTGAAACATCCATAACCCAGTCTTAGGATGTCATATTCTTGTCCATTCCCATGCTCCTCTCAGATTTCTCCGTCTTAAATTTCACACATGAATCGGTTTTTGCCTTCAGAAACATCTGGTTGCTGTTCACCTCTACTTTCTTTGTGTTTGCTTGCCAAGTGGACCAGGCAGCCTATATACCTGCAAAACGTTACATCTTTTACTATCAGATGAAAATTCCAGTACAGACTGAGCCATTAGATAAACTTAAGCTTATAGAGCTATTGCGTCCGTTTTACTTAAAACATTTCCCCTGTCTTTGGTCTTCCATGTCTTAAAAATGTATTGTGATTTGAAAGCTGTCTAATCTCTAGCCATTTTAAATAAGTCTTGCCTTATTTGTGGAAATGATGGGATTATTTGTATTATCAGTCTTATGTAGGATCCTGTAAAGTCTTTTATTTTTTCCCAAATTCTTTTTCTTTTTGGTTTAATTTTTTTTTTAATCCAGTTTTTAGTATTTCGCATACTTAACCCCAAGAAACAGCATAAAGTAATAAAATCTAATCTCTCACTCTTCAGGTGATCCTCACACGTATCTTTACGGGTCCAGTAAACAATTTGTTGACAAAATTTGCGGAACATTTGATCACTTGACACATAATAATCATTGGGAACTGCTCTGCAATGTACTTTGGAGTTAGCCTGGAGTTTCATAGCTTCTTTGCCAACTTAGCGAGTGTCTCAGGTGGCTACTTCAACATGTTTGTATTGGTAATGAGGGGGAGGAGGGATGGAGAAAATGAAGCATGTAGTGTCCCCAGCATTAGTGACCCCCTCTGAGCATTTTCCAGAGAGGTGCTTTACTGTTTTATTCTGGAGAAAAAAGCTTCTACATAAAATTTTGCAATTACGGTGATGTTCCACGTTATATTGAATTCTGCTCTTAATGTCCAATTCCATGATTCTGTGTCACAATTTCATGATAGTGGATTTTATAGGGCTGTACTTATGTTATTGGCAGGTGTTTGCAAAGGTGTGTAAATGGAGAGAGTTCATCCAAATTTAACTGAATGGAGAAGGATTTCAGCCAAACATAGACTGTCCATTAACCTTGGATGTGGGAACTTGAAGTTACGTCACTACCCAGTTAACCTGTTCAGGCAGGTAAATTCAGGGTACCTGAAGATTTTCTAACTTCCCAATAGAAAGTCCAACCAAAGGGGGCGTTCTTAGTGACTTATCCCGTTTGCAAATTGGATGGTCCAACTTCTGAGACCTGTTCACCCCAAATCTCTCATTGCTATGTTAGTGGAGTGCGACTGGGTATGAAAGGGCATTTATGTGTTAGCTAATACTGATGAATAACCTACAGAGAATCTGAGCCCAAATAGGTGTAAATGGGTAGATGTCAACTGCAAAATGGTAAAAGCACATTAATTAGAAAAGCACTGTGTAAGTTCAAGTCCATAAACCGTTCAACCACAACTTGCATTGAAATTTCAGCCAGCAGGGAGTGATTTGAGTGTGAATACCTGTGAATGGGTTGGTATGATTTGTGGTGTAAAAATACTTCAGATTGTTAGAAAAGCTAGAATTTACCATTTAACAAGACTCTGCAGGCCAAGATAGTGGTATCATTTAATAAAATGGGGTTGAGCATATAGGTGTTCCTAACTCTTTTTAGATGGTTCTTATTTATTAAAATGGGCACTTTCAGTCTGTATCTCATTTCTCTCTTCCTGCTTGGAAATTCTACTGAATTTATTAGCCAATATACTGGTTTTGTACTCATGCAGTGTGCTGTGGTGTCATTGAGCAAGCTTTCCACCAATGTGTAATCTCCCTCCTGACTGGACCTCTTATCTCTGTAGCCATGTTTGTCTCTGAAATGGAGAAATATTTGCCGGACATAGTCAGCCGATTACAGCTGCTCTGTGGTGTCCTTTGTGGTTTAAATCCCAAGTGTATTGATGATTAAAAAGCCTTTAAGCCTACATTACACGTCATCCGTGTTGTTTTTACCCCCTCAGTGTCATTAACTGTTCTTACTAAATCCTTTTCCCTCAGTGGATAGACTGTAATATTTAAAGAAGCTCTCAGTCCTGACATGTGTTCCCCTGTGATAAATAAGGAGAGAGGAAACAATGATTAGATTTTACATGATATTGACAAAGGATTGGAATCGAAATACCAGTACGAGTTGAGGACCAAACAACTCCAAACAGATCAATACCATTAATCTTTCTGCTTTTCAATTCTGGCTACTGACAAAATTGTGGCTGAAGTGAAACACTAGCAACTTGCAGAGTAATTTATCTATGCATCATGGTATTGAATATCAGCAGTGACATGTATTTGACATGAAAACCTGTGTTGGCCAACATTTGCGACACAGAAAATCAGCAGGAGTCTCGTTGGGAATCGTTGGAGAACTGGATCGATCAGCAGAATTGGTAATGGCATTGGTATCTATACAATCTTATCAGGTCCCATTCCAATTATTGACACTGCCTAGGCCTGTATGATTTTGAGGAGAAATGATATTGCAATATTTTTTTTTCCTTCTGTGGTACTATTTTGTGTCACAAACTAAAATCCCTTTGTTTTTGATTCTTAGGGCTAACTGTTATGCACTGCAGAGCATCTTTAGCTGTGCAGGTAGGACCAGCTTTTGAAATAGAAAGTGTTGCAATGAAAATCTCTTTGTTTATTTAGGGAACATCTAAACTTATAAGAACTTTTTACAAGGAACAATTAAAAGCAGGCTACTGAAGGAGGAAAAATACAAAAAGCTAAATTTAACATGGGCTCTCTCAGAACTGTAACATCATTATATCTGTTTCCAGCCTAATTTGTGGCTACTTCATTTTACATGCAAGTACTAAGGCTGTCACTTTTCCAAAAAATCAAAGTCGAACGGTTTTTGGACATGCACCCAAATAATCAAAGATATTCGATTATTCCCGCTCCCCCCCACTCCGGTGTAAGGGACAGAGACTCTATTATCCGCCTTTTCGGTAAGGACCCTGCCGAATAAAACACAGTCACACGGCGTTAAACTCTTGACGAAGCGCCGCAGCACTCGGCCGTATAGCGAGGATGAAAAGCCGAAGGCTGAGCGTGCACATTTGATGTGGAGGACAAGTGACTAAACTGTATTTCACAGAACATCCAGCCTGGTCTTTGATTTTTAAGTTTGCCATCTACAGTGTAGAACCAAAAATACTCCCACACAGCTCTCCTCGGATGATTCGGAGCTGTTAATGTCAGCTCGGAGTGGAAACTCTTTGTTTACTTGGGTCAATTTAACCCCATATTCGATCGGTTATTCGAATATCAAATATAAAGTGACAGCCCTAGCAAGTACTATGCAGACATTGCGTACACCAAGGTTTTATCTGCATGTATGCTTACTTATGGTGAAACCAGGAAGAATTTTGTTATCCAAAGTCAGTGTACCAGGAAAAACATACAGTTTTTCTTGTTTCACAGCAGCTTTTTAAAAAATTAGTTTTTTTTTTTTTTAAGGATAAATACTTTCGCAAAACTAAGGAGCAGGATGGAGTTACTTACCTACTGTTGCAGATGCATGAACAGTGAGCCTATGCTCCAGAACCTGGAAGCCTGTTGTTGTCTCGTTTGAGACTTATGATGTTCCAGTTGTACTGGGAAGTTGGAATTTCTGAGTGGGAAAATTTCAACTGGAACACCCCCCAAGGTTGGAATTTCCTACTAAGAACTCAGGGGAACCTCACCAACCCCAAGTTGACAATCGAAGATGGCTTACCCCAGTGTAAACAGTTAGTAAGCTTCTGTAATATTTTTTTAATTTCTGTTTATTAGCACTTCTGACTGGTGTTTATGGCACTAAATCAGCCATGTACACAGTATTGTTCAACTTGTACTGATGGAAATGCTGCCATAGTGTTATTTACATTCTGCATGTGGTGTTCGTGAACTAAAATGCAGGGCACGCTAACACTAACACTGCTAACAATAGCCTGCTAGACCGGCAAGTCTTTTCTGACTTTGTTACTGGAACGCTGATAAGTCGGAGATGACGTCACTTCCACTTCCCTCTTCCAAGTTCCGAGGTTAATGGAATGCAGCATTAGTAACATGCTTCTCCTTGACCTCTATGATCCTGATGGGTAAACTTGGCACTACAAACACAATGTTCTGAGGTTAAAGAGGGGGGGAATCCCAATGTATACTTAAGACCATAAAAATCCTCAGTTTTTCCTGTTTTTACATCCAGGATAAACACAAACATGACCCATTTACTAAGGCCCTGTTTACATGACTACACTGTCACCAGAAACAGAAAGGTTCTTCTTCTATGTTTTTAAAAGTGCTCCATGTTCACACAGAGATGGTGTCAAAATGATGCACATTCAAACAGATTCACGAGAATGACTGAAAACGTGGTAGCGTGCATGCCATGCCTCTGGTCAGGGTGTAACTGCAGTAATTCCACATTTTGCTGGAGGAGTGATTACAAGCGAGCACAGTCAGCAGCACACATGTTGCAAAGTTCGCGCAACCTTTATCTGAAGAGTACTGCACATGCTCACCATTTTTCCTGATAACAAGGGGATGGATGTAAAAGCGTTTTCAAAACTTTTCACTTTGTACTCCGGTTTGAAATCTAACTTTCCTGAAGATATTCAGGAGAGTTAGATTTTTAGCAGTTTATGCTCTAATGATCTCTAACTGATCCCCCTGCAGCACTCCGCATTATAAAATTGTGTCGAACGTGTGCTTTGTCAAGCAGATTGAAACCATGTAAAGAATCTTAAAGTGTCTGATCGAGTTAACATTGCATATTGTGTAGTTTTATCCTACATGTGGGGTGATTACAAGGCTTCTGGTTGAACCATTTACTGCTCTGCTTTGCTTGTGTAAACACAGGGGGAGAGATGGTCAGTTATTTTATTTGCTCTTATATTTACTGGTGCCATGAGCCTCTAGCAACCCCACTTCCAAGAACCCAAACGATCCCTTAAATGAGTTTTAGTAAGGGTATCAATATCAGTATTAAAGTAGCTATCTTCATTCCTAATCACAAGGCTCTGAAAGATTGTTTCAAAAGTTGTGTTGCAAGACAGCTAAACTACTGCCAATGAACATCTCCAATTTTATTGGCCAGTTCGCCAGTGCCGTCTAAACTTGTATGGCACAATGAGTTTCTCTAAAGATTAAAGATAATGCTCTCATTTGATTGATTTAGATACACAGCTGACTTTATCTCCTGTTGAAATGGCCTGGAGCACATGAGTTATGTCCTAACGGTGTGTGAAGCTCTTTGTTTTTGTCTCTGTTATTAAGAGCTTGAGCTTTTGTCTTTAACAACCGAGTCCCGTTTCCAAAACCGACTCCTCAACCTGTAAACATCTGGGAGTGCAGAGAGGGGAAAAAAAGTGGAGAAGATGAGAGAGAGGACAGTGGGAGGGGGTGAAAGAGTTGGAGGAGGAGCCTCTTGCAGTCATCCCATGACTTCTACAAAGGACAAGAACAACTTAACTGAATCTTCGGAGTTTTACATGAGGCATCTGCAGCCTTTTTCTCTGTGATATTTTAGGCAAAGGTGGAGAGTTTTTGGTATTCTGTCTTGGTGGCTGTTTGTGTGTGTTCATGGTGGCGCTCTCCTCCACTAATTGTGTCTTGAGAGGTGGGAGGGCTCAGCTGATGTCATTGAGTGCAGCAGGCTGATCCTGAAAGAGGCCCTTTGTTGGCAGCTGCAGCACGAGTAGTCCCTGTGCCTCAGATCCACACTCACACAGGGGGAACAGGAGAGAGGAATGGCACCATCCAGACTGCCCTGCTGCCCACTCCACTGACACATCGAAGAGTTTTGGCCAGCTTTCGGACCTAATCTGCACATCTGGATTTTTTTTTTTACCCGGACAAAGTGGAGCCGACCAAAAGCCTGAAAGCAAAAGAGGAGGAAAAAAAACATGGAGCCGCTCAGAAGGGAAAGTTAGACTTTGCCGGACAGCAGACACTGCTCTTCCTTTTTTCGGAAAGTCGTGAGGATAAATTTTGGAGTTAAGCTAAAGGACAAAAAGAACCAGTGTATTTCAACATTTTTTGTCCTTCTTGTTGTGTCCCCCTCTTTTGGGATTTGACTTACTCTTGAACTTTTCTCCTGTTGGACACATGTAGAAGGAAAGTGTTTAACGGACGTCTGAATCGAACCTGAAACAACATTTTTCAGCAGGAAGGGAAGGAAAGCAAATGAAAATGTTGGAGATATGCCTAAAATTGGTGGGGTGTAAATCTAAGAAAGGCCTCTCGTCTTCCTCCAGCTGTTACTTGGAAGGTAAGAAAAACTTTGGGATGATTGTGTGGTGTAGTCTTGTAAAGTAAACTTAGGATGGGGTAAAAACATCAGAGAAGAGGCATCAGGAAGCAATAGAGACAGATTTTTGGAACAGATAAAATGAAGTATGACCGTATGAAGGCTAAACAATGATTTCTGCCCTCTAGAAACAGGAGGATGGGGAGGGGGGAGAGCAAAGAGTGAGCACAGGGGAGGGCGAGGGAGGCCAGACACACTGGCTAGCTGGAGAGGAAAGAAGTGGAAAAAGAGACGGAGAGGAGAATACAAGGAAACCTGACTCCTGGTCGTGTCCCACTTAACTTTTGTTTATGAGGAGAGGGGCTCTAATCGCAGACTGTGCTTTCCTTTTCAGTTCTCTGCCATGCTCCAGTATGTGGATGGTTTCATGTGTTTCCATGAGGAGATTATGATCTGAATATTCACTGTTTTTGAGCATTTCCACTGTGGATAACTTCTTTTCCATTTAGACTGATCTTTGCACACTTTGAGTAGGTGATGATTTCCTCATTATGTGTGACGGGGACACACAGGGACTTTGAAGGGATCAAGGATGCATAGAGACCAGTCATGATCAACAGAATAATTGATTTGCAATGGAAGAGTCAGTGAGATCTTTCTTGTGCCAAAGATTGCATAACCAAATGATTTAATAGAGTTAAAAGCCCTGGTCTTCTCCCTACTGAAGAGCATGACAGTGATAAAAAGGCTCTAACTTTGAGCACATATGGTCTGAGGCACAGAAGCCTCTCATGCAGAAATGTTCCACTGCAAATAAAACTTTCTCCATGATATCCAAAACAAACATAAACAAATGTTCAAGCTCTGTATTTGCAAGAGAATAGAAGTTGAGAATTTTGAACCATTGGAGTTTTCTAAATTTAAGGCCTTTTTTATCTGCTCTTGCCTTGCCTTGTCAATCCTGAAGAGTTTTACCTACTCGAAAGATGGATAGTGATAGTCTGCATAACGTCCTTCTAGGGATGGAGGGAAAAACAATACACTTTAGTTACAGTATATTTGGCAAGAGGATAATTTATCAATTCATGGCTCCCAAGTATTGATATTTTTCAATGTATCCATTTTCCAGTATTTAATAAAGCTTTTGGCTCCATAAAAATGCAATCACTTTCTCAAAAAGTCCCCCTGACTTAAGCTATTTTGCAGCTGAGGTCGGCAGAAGTGAAGTTACTTGTGCAGGAGAGAGTTGGTAAATCAAATAATACGATAGGTACCAAATGACATCATAATCTGTTTGCTCAGTGTTTTATGGTGTTGCACAAGCACAAGAGAGCACAGCACAGGGGGAGCTCCTCATATACATACAGACAGAAATGCATACACACATTTTGCTCTGCCATTCCTGTCTTATTCCTCATAGAGGGGAGCACTTTGTCCCCTCTTAACGTCTCTGCAACATTCTAGGTGAAGGTGAAATGTCACAGTTGTGTAAATATGCCTTTAAACTGCACTGTGAATACACCAAATACACTCAAGTTGGCAACCCAGGAATACGTGCAGCCTCTAAAGTGTATTTACCAACCTTTTTCTGTGTGTTTATCACAATCTGCAGAATAAAGCATCTTCTGCTGTAATTTAGCCATTGCTCATGTTATTCTTCTCTTCATTAGTAATGGAGTATTGTTGTGACAATTTACTTTGTTGACACTAAGCCTCCACAAATATGCTTCACCTGATATGAGGTGGAGCCTTTAAGTAAAGTTTTTTTAAAAATGCATGTTACACTGCATCTTTAAAGAATGTGTTGCTGATAAAAACTGTAAAAAAGCAAAGACACACAAAAAAAGGTTCAGAATGAAGCAGAACACCAACCCCCTGGCCCAAGTACAGTATATCCATTAAAAATGTTGTAAAAAAAATAAATAAATAAAAAAAGGACAGACTCCCCCATAAGAGCTCTACCTCAGCTACTTAAACATATATTTCAGGAATGTTTTTTTTTCTGTCAAATAGGAGCAAGAAGGGAGTTCAAACATGATGTCAAACAGATGAAGATTAAGCCTCAGAGCATGTTTGAGGCTCATCCAAGGATTTATGTTGCAGATAATGACTGTAGTTACACATTTTGTGATGCATTACTGGACATGATTTGGTATAGGCACAAAGGAAAACACATGCTGGTAAGCATCATTACATTAGGATGTTTTTCTCTGCACTAAACATGTTGAATAATACAAAAATAAACAGTTTTTACACCTAACAGTGCAGAAAATACTATAGTCATGGGAGAAAAGACTTGTGCAAAACTTTGCTTTCATCCAAAGCTATCAAATCATTTGATCAATAAAATCCAAAGAGAATGGACTGATACACTTATTCTTGTCCAATGCTCTTTGAAAACACATTTATTTAGTGTGATTACCTGATAAGGTAACCAAACTTTGACAATCTCAAAGCTCACAGAGCCTCGCAACCCCCAAAGGGACATGGGTGAATAAAACCCTTTATGATGCTTTTCCATTCATTGTATTTGCTCAGCAAGACTAGACACTGCACATTTTGGATACTCTCTGCTCTATTTTCTGTAATAGTAAAGACTACTTGAATACCGCTTTAAGGTTGGAGGGTCCATTATTTCGTGGCTGCGGAAAACTACATTGGGATCCTCACAAAAGCAAAAAAAGGGACAAAAGGGATAAAGCCCCTGTCCCTATTGTGTCATTTTGTATCAGGAAGGAGGTGAATTTTGTTTCAAATGTGATTGCAAGCTGCAAAGCAACATGTTCTTTGCCAACATTTGGTCTCAGCTCACTAGGAACCCTGCTTGAGATGATACAAAAACTGTACCAGTGACTTGGTACAATCACAAACAGGAAAAACTTAAGCAACCGAGTTAAGTCCAGCAGAGTCAAGATATCACATAGAGGAAAAGCCCCAGTGATGTATTAATGCTGATGAAGTGCTCCTTCCTGACTGCTACTTCTGTGTCTCTGCTCCAGGCTGTCACAGGCTGCCTGTTATGGTTAATAGTTAGTCAGTCCATTTAACATCTTATTGAACTGTATGCATAAGTGATTATGTCTGTTAATGACAGGCAGAGAGCAGAGTAGGCTGACACAGGGATGTCACCAGGTCCTGGAAAGTTTTGTATCTTTTATGGCCAGACCTGCAGAGTGGTCATATTCTCTGGTAACAACACTCTGTATTTTGAAATATTACCTCTTGGTATCATGACGACCCCCAATAAAGTCCTTTAAACCCACCACCTTAAAAAATGTAGGAATCTTCAGTAGCTGGGCTTGTGTATAAAAAAGCTGAAATGTTTTTGGACTCTTGTGGCTTCTGTAAGTCACAAGGCATTTTTTTGTCAAGAAGAAAACTTTAACTCAGTGATCACTGCAACCCAAACAGATACCTTTTTTTAAAGCAGTTTGGTTGTTGCTGTAAATTCCTGTGTAATTGGGTGACGTTTGGTGTATTCTTTGTCATGCAGCAGTGCAGTCATGAGTGCTTCAGATTCTCCCTTTCTGTTTCCTTCACTCATTTTCCTTTATCACACCTTTTTATTTCCATCCGTCTCTTTTCGCTGAGCCTGTGTCGTCACCGTCCATGTGTCAGTGTGCCGTCACCCTCCCACAAAGAGCTTTGGTATTTGTGGCCCCTCATGTGGACATGTGTGGCGTGGGCTGGTCAAACGCGTGCCCACATACTTTATGACCAGGCCAAACTCTTGGACAAATGGCATGTCTGGCTTGCTCTCAGGTCTGAATCATGCCCAAGTCCTTGATCTCTGGCTTCAGTTTAAACCCAAATTTGACAAAAACATCAACAAGAAATACGTTTTTAATTTAAATAAGTACGGTGTTATCTGGGACATTCACTGGAGAAACCCCTCTCGAGGGTACCATCAGCAAGAGAGTAATTGGCTGCTTATTTTTGACATTAAATCAACAAGTAATGCATGTAATGTGTGAAATGGCTTATGTCATATCTTAAGCATGTATGTGTAAGCCATTCCTCTCACGCTGATACTTAAAACCAGCTAAATCTGCAGAAGATGATGTCAAACACTTCAACTTGTGAACTTAGTGGTTAAAATGTTATTAAAAAACATGCTTTCTCTCGTGATTTTTGTGCTTAGGGTCTGAACTTAACTTTTAGGAAAGTCTCTCTGTTTTCTCTTTTATTTGTTTTGACCCTAGCACAGGCAGCCTCAGTTGATGCTCTAAAATTCAGCAACAATATCCCCTTTTTGTCCAAAGAAAACGACCTAAATCTGGGAGGAAAGGCCAATCAGAGTGCTTGGGCAAATTGCATCTGTCGTGCTCTTGCTGGTAAAATGGCAGGTTTGTTACCACATTTGGCTTTAATTGTCTCAGTGTGCTCAGGCTCACAAACCAAACTTGGCACAAGAGGCTGTGTGAAAGTTTTCACCAGCTTCTCAGTCGACACATGCCTGTAGCATTGTCAACAATGTCATGTGATTGGCTGTTGGCGCCACATGTCCTGCTTTCTTTCTTCTCTCTGCTCCTATACTTGATATTGTTCATTAACAAATAACTCAGAGGATCTGATTTGACATGTTTATTGTTATTTTCAGTTTTGTGAATGCAGGAGACATTTATTCTGGACTATACTTTATGATTTTTTAGGATAATAGAAATAGTATCTTTTGATAATTCCTTGCTGTGATATCTTTTTTCTTATACCTATTTTTTACTGCCATGTTAATGGTAAAATACACTTTTGTGTGTTACCATCGTTTCATTTGTGTTTTTAAGATGCTGGTTTAAAAAGATAAAAGTTTAAATACATTCTTGGAATACTCAATTTTTTTTTTTTTTTTGCCGGCATCCAATATGCCAATATTTCAAAGTATTTTTAAGCTGATACCAATATCGATACTTATGTAGGAAATAAAGTGGTTTTTTTTAATTATACCCACATGCCATATGAACTGTTTTTTCAGTAACAGTAAGATCAAGCTTCATCTATCCTATGATAGTTTCAGTGATTCACTAACAAAAATTCAGCCCTTATTTTAACAGTTTTACATTCAAATCAAAATTTCTTTGTTTACATCCAGCCTGAAGCCACTCCAACATGCCCTTCCCAGTCACCCCCCAAAGAAAATGCAATAAAGCCCCTAAAATAAGTCTTCAAAGAGAAAAATATCATGCAATACAATAAATAGAATAAACAAATAAGAAGTCAAGATAAACTAAAGGTGCTAACATTTTTCTCTCTCTCTTTTTCTGTATCTGTTTCTCCTATTTATATTTTTTTCCATTTACACATTTTCCTGAAGTCCAGTGAGTCCTCAGATTTAAAAATGATCATACTTAACTCCTTATTTATTCACGTTTTCTACCTCAGAAAGTATGGCTTAATACACTTAGACACACATTAAATATACACTTTAAATACCCTCAACATGCATTTCTAAAAATGTTCAGTTATTTCTGCATGTCCCTGTTTGGTCTTGCTCTGTCAGTGCTGTC
The DNA here is from genome assembly GCA_036419115.1 of Scarus forsteni. Taxonomy (NCBI): domain Eukaryota; kingdom Metazoa; phylum Chordata; class Actinopteri; order Labriformes; family Labridae; genus Scarus; species Scarus forsteni. The sequence goes on from JAZDUH010000359.1 coordinate 26,532,741, forward strand.
ATAAGTGTGTAACTCTTTCATGTGGTATCGCTGTTATAGGGATGGGAATCAAAAACAAATTCCAGCTCCACCAAAGAATCGATATCATGAGTCATTTTGGTAATCAGTTCCATTATGTATTCCTTCCACTGACAGGGCTCAGAAGCGTCAGAATTGTGGCTTTGTTTTTTACAAAAGGCGCCTACTGCATAACCTTAAGTGAGTGTAAACACCAGCAACTTGCAGGAGCAGTTACCTTTGCTGTGACATGTGTTTGACATTGTTGCTAATGAAAATCTACAGGCCAACATTTGCCCACAAGGAAAATCTGTGGGAATTAACAAGGGAATCTTTAAAGAATTGGATCGATTAGCAGAATTGTTAATAGCACTGGTAATAATAAAATATTATCAGTTCCTATCCCTAAGGTGTTGTCTTGCTTTTCTCACTCGATATATAGACTCTGTGCACGAGCTTGAGGACATTTTAGTTGTGCTGAGGACCTTTGTTTCATTTCTATGTCCAAACCCGTTTGCATTTATTTAAGGATGGCAAGTTTCTCAACTAAAAAACAATCTACACTGTCTGTTAGGGCTGATTGAAATGCACTTGGTTAGCAGCATTCAACTTTAATACAAAACGAGTACAACAAACCAGTACCTCTGACGTATGTAAAGACCTTTTTTGTCATTAAAGTTTTATTTTCCTTTTTCAACAAACATCATATGGACAGTATATTCACTTTAGCTTTACAGAATATACAAAAAGACAAAAACAAGTAATCAAACAAACAAAAATAAGCACAAAAAAATAAATTATGCAAAAAAAAAAATAAGACACACAACAGGCCTGTGATGTATTTGTACCATTAGATGATAAATATTAAACAGGTTCATTTTGATGATGTACTAATGCGGTTTTACACCAAAACTCTTCCAGGGCTTCTTCAAGCTCACACTTTCGGTACTACTTCTAACCAACACTGGTTCATATGATAGTATTTCTAACATGAGCTTTAAGCAACATGAGCTAAAGACCTTCGAATGCTTTGTTGTTGACTTGCTTTTGTGGGTTTTCTTGTTTTGTGAATCTGTACTTACTTGCTGTATTTACGTCAGTTTGTCTTAGTTGTCTTGATTACTCAGTGCACATCTTTCCCTCCAGTCAAGTTCATTCTCCTGCATGATTTCTGGTCAATGTGTGATACAAAAGTTTTGGATGACTTCAGACAGTATTTTTTTTCCACCTCAGCCTCCTTCAGACCAGACGAACCGTAGCAGCCTGTCACCAGGCATAATGTCTGCAAAAGATTAGATGATCTCACTGCATTTTCTCTGCAGAAACTCACTTTAGATCTGTGGGATTTTTTGAGCTAACATCTACTTATGCAATAAATGTGGTGAGTAATTTGTGATTTGCTACATTGTGCAGCTGGAGGACTTGGTGCTGCTCCAGTTCTTTTTCAGCAAATGGTGACAAACTTTTTTTTTTTTCAGAATATTGTTTTAACAAACAAAAACCTTGATGATGCCAAAATTAGCTGATCAAGAAGGTTTCTAAAGCAAGCATCGAACGATTATTTCTGTTTGACGTCATTTTTGCATGAGTTCATGGATTGTGCTCAAAATTTTTAGGGTTGTGGGTGGTAGCAGAAATTACATTATGGTCTAATTACAAAAGCATAACATTTAAAGTCAGAATTTTCCTGTGTTGCCAAATCTCCAGACTCTGTGGTCACCAGATGTCTCTTTCTGTTGTTTTTGGTCTCTTGGCTGTTTCACTGTGTGCCTTATATTAAATGATATTGTGCATTATTTCCTGAAACTTGAACACATCAATGACTTTAGCATACAGAATGTGGAAATAGAGAAGTTGAAAATTGCTACGATTGGCATTCTTGTAAATTACCCAAATATCGTGATATGTATCATATTGTGAAGTTCTTACCAATACACACCCGTAGTGTTTACATGAAAAGGCTGCCTGGAGTGCCTGAATCCACAAACTTTTGAAACCAGGATCCAGAGTGGAAAGTTTTGAAAACATGTCAGGATGAAAAGCTGACATCATACATGAAGGCTGCATACCAGGAACAACAACTCCAGAGTCTACATGCGTCCACCTGCCTTCGTTGTTTGTGAAAAGTTTTCTTCTTCCAATCCAGCATGCATGCCAGTCCATCTACTGGACTGGCATGCATGCTACAGCATTTTCAGTTGTCCTTAGTTTCCATGTGAACGTGGATTGCTTTTGAAAACGCAAAGGAAAACTAGTTCAGTTTCTGGTGAAGAAGTCTCTGTGTCAACGGGACCTTAGACTCAAGGATTAACTTGTTAGATTTTGGAGGTCAAAGGTAAAGGTGCACTGATACATTGACCTCTGTGAGTCATAACAAGAATCGGTTAATCAAATGAATGCTTGTAGTCACCACACTCATCAGCTGTGTGTCAACCTCATGCTTACTGTGGTTGTTATCGGCTTGTGCCCTCATCTGCTGCTCCTGCTGATTTCATCTAAAATCGTATTGTTGAATACGGGTCCAATTTGTTTTCTTGGGAAGATGAAATAAATCTGTAATATTTTTGGACTCATTCCTGCACCAAATGGTGTATTTTTGTTGCGTTAATGTGATGACCTTGATTATCTAACCTAACCAGGATTTTCTTAGGCTTAAACGTAATTATTAAGGATAAAGATATGAAGCTGTTACGGAGCCACAACATAGTGTTTTGATTTAGAACCAGTTACAATGTTTGCAATGTAGGATGTCACAATATAATCTGGTATTTGAGAATTTCATCTTGATTATACAATCTCATCAAATTGATCTTCATGGTTGTGGCATAAAAAAAATCAATAATAAATGATTGCATAAGGGGCCCCAGACATTTTATAGTCCTTAACAAGAGTTCATGAGCAACCTTCCTTTTAAACATACAGTCATGCTTTTAGATTCAAAGGTGGGTGATATCAGATTCAATTTATTATTTCAGATAAGACATTAAAATCTTACTCTTATTTTCATCACAAACAAACCTTTAGATATCAAGATAGATATTAAGCTATTCTAGGATGTGCTAAGCATTAACTCGCAGACTCGTTTTCTGACTCATTGCTGCACCGCTTTGTTACATTTTGGAGGTCTGCTATTGATCATAAAGACAATGGAATTAGTTTTTTTATTTAGAATTCAGAAGTGAGGAATGCTGTGACAGCTTTAATGTATTGAAATGTTAATATTTACAGTGGTAGGCATGTGCTTAAAAATCAGTCTGACTGCATAATCCTTGCTGGTTTATCAATTTGGCAAAATCTTTTTGTCCCCACACGCTGTGACTGCTGTAGTGAAGCACACATTTGGTAATAGTTTCCATGTTGCAGTTCACCACCAAAAAGAAAGAGGCCATAGACATCATGCAGGCCACGCTTTTTCAAGTTTTAAAGTACTTCTAAAGGTTTGTTTCATGCTTTTTGCACTGACAGACACACAGACACAAACTGCAGCCGGCTCATGACACGCAGACGCTTGGTATTTCATGCTCATGCGGCTCTCTCCTTGGCACAGACCAATGTTCTCTGAAATGTCATGGGGCAGTGAACAAGTTTTGATTATTGCAAAAGATTGGAAAACAATAAGAAGTTGCATTTGATCATGTTATAGAGACAAAAATGGAAAGGAGATGGACTGTATAGATGCTAAATCAAGAGAGGATGATTAAATTATATCTTCAAGGACAATGACAGATAGATGGGTTGTAAATGAGAAAACATTTTTTAAAACATGTCCGTAGTCAGTGTTTGAGCAAAAGACATGGATCCTTAAATCCATATTTCTGTCTGTGTCCATGTCCAATTTTTGAGAATGTGTGCAGCCAAGGGAAAATCTGACCCATGCGAAGGGACGAACATGTGATGGCACGCTGGTTGTGTGGACACTCACAACCTTTGCGAGTCAGAAGTTCTTAAAAAGGCGTAGCTGCCCCTGTATTAGAACATACATTGTAACGTAAGGTTCCAGGAAACACCCAGTACTAGTGTGTCGTAGGGCTGAACGATTTGAGAAAATAATCTAATTGGGATATTTTTCCCCAATATTGCAATTGCCATTAACTCTGTGATTGTTTTAATGTTCCTCATCTTCTGTATTCTTAAACAAACATAAGCAGTAGATCGTTTTAAAGTATAACCAATATGACATTAAATCAATCTGAGGATAAACGATTTGAGAAAAAGTGGAGAAGTGAAGAACAGAAGCAAAATAGGTATGAAATGGCAAAAAAAAAGGGCAAAAAAATTCAAAAGTGACTAAGGAAAATTGATTATAGCAGCAAAATTGGGATTAAATTTCAAAAACCATGTAAAAATTCCAAACATGGTCTGACAGTGGCCAAAAAAAAAGATGAATGGGAGCAAGATCGGCATAAAGTTGTAAAAACTGGGTTAAAAAAGGTTAAAATAGGCATGAAATTGCAAGAAACTACATCACAGTGCCAAAATGTTCAACACATTTTGGTTAAAAATATTGCACTGTCTGCGATATGAAAATTACAACAAGCCATACTGCGATTTAATCTAATTTCAATTAATTGTTCAGCCCTAGTGTGTAGTAGTTTGTCTACAATATTTAATTATTAGAGTCAAACATGACTGACTGATGGATGATTAGGACTTCTGCTTTCTTGTTTTTATGGCAGTTTTTTATGTAGTCATGTGTAATCGAAGTTTACAATTCCGGTATTGTTTCAGCTGCGCCAAAAAAAGTCAAGGTGTGATTTTGGTCCCTACAAGAATCTCAGCTCTGTGTGTAAGGTATTACCCGAGAGGTGAGATTTGATTCTCAGTCTGGAATTATCCTGCTGTCTTTGTGTAAAGGATGTGGGTGTTTGGAGGCTTGAGGCTTGAAATGTAAGAAGTCTCCAGAACATGTGTGACAACAGCTGAGCAAGCCACACAATCAGCCTTATGTCAAGGCCAGGCTGGAGTGAAAAATTCCTCACCTCACTTTGCTTTTTCTTCTGTCTGTCTTCCTCTCTTAGCACAAATTCCTTTGTTTGTTTTCTGTGATGTTGCCATAAATTTTATTGGTTTTAAATAACCATAATCCCGGTTGTTTGTAATTAACATAACTCTACCTTTCCCATTACCTGTGAGACATCCCCTCTTCATTTGCAGTGCAGACTCGTGCTGAGACACATTCTCACGGTCTGAGATGTGGCAGTCGTCTGAGTATTCAAGTGAAATGAAGAGATAATCCAGGAAATGAAAAGTTAAACAGACAGCAGGTCACATGATCAGGTTTAGGGGCTCTAATCCCATATTCGGGATCACAGCTGATGACCTGCTTTTAAGAGAACACTTGTGTTTAAGTGACCTAAGAGAAGTGACAAATGTGGAGGCAGGATTGGACATTGTTGCTGAATCATGAAGCTGTATGGGAAAAGCGCTTCACAATGCATACCACACACAACTCACGCCTACAGATTTCCCTCAGTCACCACTCTGAAAAGCATTGTTTGAAGTTTCCCCTCGCATTCTAGTGCACTTCTTGTTTTCTGATAAATTTCTTCTCTTTGTTTTTCTCCAGAAGCTCTTCAGAGACCAGACTTTGATAGTCAGGGTCTGACCGAAGCAGCTCGCTGGAACTCCAAAGAGAACTTGTTGGCCGGACCAAGCGAGAATGACCCCAACCTGTTCGTCGCACTCTATGATTTTGTGGCAAGCGGTGACAACACACTCAGCATTACAAAAGGTAAGAAAGGAAGGGGAAAACAGCACAGTTTTGTTCAATAGCAAATTTCTTCTTGGCCTGGAGGGGCGAAATAAAGATGATGCAGAATGTTTGAATAAATATCAGAATGTAATGCTACTTCAGAGTACAACGAAAAATCAGTGAAAATGAGGGATGTGAATTTTCAGGAGTAACACTTGCAAGCCACAGTTACCCTCTCAAACCCCATTCATGAAAATAACCTGAAATTAACCTGACATTATCAGGACGAGCTGCAAGTGTGAATTTATACAGCTGTTTTTATCCATAGTTACCCTGAAATTTACCTGCTAGCCCCCTATTATTGTCCCTGGGAACTGTTAACAAAAATACTAGGATATTTTCTGGGTAGGATATTGTATACCCAGATAGAGTTACAAACGTGAAGAGGGCTTCAGTGTTTTAGCATTCCTGTTAAGAGGCTAACTAACCTATCCCTTTTTTTGACTGATTTTAATTGAAGCACTTATCAGCTACAGTTTACAGTGTTTTGTTCTGCTGATTCAGACCTGTTAGATATTGGAAAAACCGTGAAACTTGAAATAAAGGTGTATGATAGTCTGCACTTAATCATGAGTCAATGCCTCATGATGTTTCTAATTAACATAGTTGTATTAACTATCATACTTTGCATTCTGGATTTCAATCACTGAAGGCAGATGCTCCAAGTGCCATGCAGACCTGTATTTATTAAGAATAGGTGTGTGTTATTGCCCTGTTTTGAAATATTTGCTTTGTGTCTGCTCCCCTGTCTGCCTTCATCCCGGTCTGACTCCCACTTCCTGACAGAGGGCTCATGTGTGGGTTTCTTTTTCCTCTGACTTTTCTGTAAAACAATACCACAGATGGATCACACAAACACAGGAAGGAAGAAGAGAGCATATGCACCGGAATAAACAGGAACATGTCCTGTTTTACTCTCCAGGTCTTATACAGAGTTGAATTTCATGTGGTTTTATACATGGCTATACTGTCTGAAGTTTGGAAGCAAGTAGTTTGACCTTTTTAAGATTTTAATTTGCAAACTGTAGGTCATTGTGATCTGAGGAAACAAGACATTAGATGCACTGAATTCCCGATGGCCCTTCTTAAATCATACTGGTTTAACTACTCCATCCAGCTCACATGAATGAGCTTGCAGTGACATTGAAGTCAGCAGCCCATCAGGTGTTTTTGGTCTGGTGTTAACAGCTGCACTCTCCTTGACTAGGGGAGAAGCTACGCGTTCTGGGTTACAACCACAATGGCGAGTGGTGTGAAGCACAGACCAAGAATGGCCAGGGCTGGGTGCCATCCAACTACATCACCCCCGTCAACAGTCTGGAGAAGCACAGCTGGTACCATGGGCCCGTGTCACGCAACGCCGCTGAGTACCTGCTCAGCTCGGGCATCAACGGGAGCTTCCTGGTCAGGGAGAGCGAGAGCAGCCCTGGCCAGAGGTCCATCTCCCTGCGGTACGAGGGGAGAGTGTACCATTACAGGATCAACACTGCATCTGACGGCAAGGTGGGTGTCAGGAGATGCATACGTGATGTCCGATGTGCATTTATAAAGATGTGAATTTTGTTTGTTCACTAAACTTTACTCTAGGTGCAATGTGGAATGTGGTCACATTAAGTATAGTCGTAAAAAATTGTCGACCTTATTATAGAAGTTAACACGATTGTCAATGTTACTGATGTTGTATCCACTTAACAATGCTCCTTAATGGTCCAAGTCCTTCCTGATAGTTATGATAATACTCTTCTATTCACGATCCCTTGTTGGTATAGCTGTTAAAACTCTATAAAGGTTTGTTTTCATCTGATTAGGGATAGATATTATATTAATTATAAGATAAACAAATGTGACCTCCAAATACAGCTGATTGACTCTTTTCTTGCCAATAACTGATGTTTCCTCTTTCTTGATGTTGTATTTGAACACATTATTCTGATTTTTACATTAATTTTACTTACCTAATATTAATATTTCCTGAGCTGACATTGAACGCATCACACTGTTGAGCATGTTTGTTCATTTGCTAGTTGACTGAAATCCTGCTGGTAAACATACTAGTGGATGAAAATTAAAGTCCAGTGGACCTTACCTCAGAGTTTGGGTGCACATTTCATGGCAGATCTGAGCAGATGAGAAGAAGTGATGGGAACAGAACATATATTCTGTGTGAGAATCGATAATGACTCACTCAAGAAATCAATATCATTCGTGATTTTGCTCATTAATTCCTTCCACATTTTTCTTCATGCCTTGCATATCAAGGACATCACCTTCTCATCAGAGAAAATAATGACAGGGAGCAGAGGAGATTAAAGTTGTGTCTTAAGTTAAAAAAAGAGGTGCTACCTGCACAGCTTATTGAAACACTAGCAACTTGTAGAAGCATATATCTATGCGGCACGACACTGAATGTCAGCAGTGTCATGTGTTTGACATTGCTGCCAATAAAAACCTATGTAGACCAACATCAACATTTCTACACATAAAAAATCAGCAGGAATCGATGAGGGAACCTTTAAGAATCTGATCAAATAATTGAATCTTATGGTTCTGGTAAAATCTTGCTAAAATCTTCTAAGTCTCGAGGAGGAGAACTGAATTAACTTAGATAGGTCAAACTAAAGATAAGATGATGGTTTAAAATCCTTTATAGTCTTTTGTTTGTGGTCATAAACCATCAGAGAAGCAGGCTGTCTTAGGAGTTTTTAAAAGAACACAATGAATCTTTTATCCTCAGAATAATGAAAGATTAATCAGGGGATTCATTCATTTTATCCACAGTGGACTTCATTCAGTGAGTTTCTCCCATAAACAGCACACCAGGGGCAAAGCAGCTGCCATTTTGGCTCTGCCATCCTCCTGTCTGTGATGCAGCGAGGTGAGCTAGCATGAAGAACGTTAGCTATGACAAGAATGCCTCTAACCACTGCTGTGCTGCTCATAACGGCCAGCAGACGCTTGGCCGGCCAGGCACTGACGCCCATGCTAAGACATGCATTAGCGCAGACAGATGCAGCCAAGTATGCACACACACACGACACCAATGGACACACACACACACTTTTGGTTCCCCATCTCATATTGTTTTCCATCCTCCCACTGAGCTAAAACTCAAGAGTCTGGTATGATACACTCCTCCAGTGATTCAAGATTACCTCAGCGCTATGAGCTGCAAAGCTGACCTTCTTGATTAACACAACTCTGACTAACAGGATTTTTTTTTAAGCAAACCTGTTTTTTCCCACCAAGATTTACAAAATGGCCAAACCAAGAGACCGGCCAACTGACCATTAAATCCTCTTTAGATTTCAGAGGTCTTTTCCCTGCAGTCAGAGCTCTTCTTCCTCCACGTGCCCTCAACCCGCTCAAAGACTCCGTTCACTTGTAATGAAATGCACAGCACACATTGTGGAGCAAATCATTTCAGGGTTATGTAAGACTTGGACAATGGAAAAGACTGTCCACTGAGCCCTGACCAATATCCTTCCGTCCGCCAGCTTCCTGACTAATGCTTTGTAGGTTTGATACGGGCTGAAGCTGCTTTTTATGAGCAAAATATTTTGGGTTGTTTATTTTGAAGATTTAGTATCTTGCCCCGTCCCTTTCACTGACAATATTCCAGTAATATTTCTTGTTTTATTTTTGTAAGAATGTTACACAATCATGATCACTTTCATGTATTTCACCATAGTTAGTCATAATATTGTATCACACAGCTGTGTTAAATCCTTCATGCTGATAGGCCTAGTATGCATGAGATTGCTATGCTAGTCCTTGATAGCAAACTGTCATTTAGCAGAGGCTTCAAAGAGCAGACGGGGATGTGGGGCATGAGGAATAACTCTAACAATGTCAGTATGATGAAATAAGTCCAAATACAAACCCCCAAGTCCTATGAAGTTGGGATGTTGTGTAATTAAACAAAAACAGATACAATTTGACAAGACACAAAGACACAAAACAGACAATTTGTTTTTGCAAATATTCCAGGGTTTCCACGCGTCCTGGAAAACCTGGAATATGATTGCCCAATTTTCCAGTCATGGAAAACATATGGGAAATGAGGGGAAAAAGTGAATTGTCCTGGAAAATTAATTGTCTTCCTTCTAGCTTGAAACATAGGAAATGAAGTAAAAGTGTACTTGGTAACTAATGTACAGGTGGCCAGAAAATGTGAGTAGGTAAAATAATGCAAGTTAAGGCATAAAATATAAAAACTCAAAACAGTGGGTACAAAAAGAAATCATAAAAAAATGACAAAATAAAATTTGTACTAAATTAACAAAATATTTTCATAAAAAGCAGAGTAAATAAAGATTAATAAATATATATAACCTTAAATTCATAATTGCAAGACACATAAAAGCCAGACTAAACAGATAGCTTACAGACAATGTTTGTGCTGGAGAGTTAGGAACAAAGAAATTCTAAGATCAATATGATCAATAGCTAGAGATATTGTTCATCAACCTCTAATCTTGTTTTTTAGAAGGCTAACTAGAATTGAAAGCTGCCCACAGCAACAATGTAACTTCAGTTGGTTATGTGACACCTGGAAAATGTCCTAGAAAAGGGTGATAACCCTGTATTCACTTGTTTTTAATTTGATACCTGCAGCTTGTTCCAAAAATACTGGGACAGGGGCAGTAAAAGACAGGGAAAGCTGAGGAATGCTCAGAAAACACCTGTCTGTAGCATTCCACAGATGAACTGTGGAAACAGTGTGAGTGTCATGATTGGGTGTAAAAGGAGTATCCCCAAAAGGCTCAGTGGTTCTGCAGCAAGGCTGGGGTTTGAGAACAGTTAAAGAACATTGGGCCTCATGCAAGAACCGTTCGTACGAACAAATATGTTCGTAAGTGTTGGATACCAATGATTTAGGATAATTTGTCCCATTCAGCATTTTTTTCGTATTTAGAATTTTCTTTAAAGTACGAACAAAAAATCACGAGTGGTCCAGACTTGTCTTAAAAATCACAACAAATTAGTCTGCTCTTTTCAAATCAAGTACCTTACATACTGATTATACATTTAACTAATTTCAAGCATTTTTAACAAAATATAGCACAAGACGAAATAAATCTGAGGATCTCAAACCAGAGAATACATTAAAATCTATTAACTGAAGGTTTATTAGACTGGCCTATATAAAAGGTTAAATGAGAGAGTAACCAGCTGCTTCATGGCTGAGCTTCTTCTTTTGGATGCCCTGGCACACCAGGGACTTGGAAGAGAGCGTGTGTTTGGCGCCATCTTTGTGAATGAACACTCCTGTTTTATGGTGTGGGAAATGTACCCTTATATGGTATTCTTGTGGTGTTACTTATGCAAATATGCTATCCTCGTGCATGCGCGCTTAAGTACGCACAGGTGGCATTCATCATGTTTCTGCGGGTCATTTAGACATTTTCTAAATATAGAAGTGTTTGTTGAATCTGACGGAGCATCTTTGTACGAACACAACATAAGAAAAAAGGTAAGAAAAATTTAGGATGAGAATACGAAAATGTTCTTGCATGAGGCCCAATGTGTCTCAAGGTACAATGAAAGGAATTTAGGGATCATCTTCCCTCTTCTACCTCAGTTTTGCCTGGCTGATAGACAAATAATCCATGCAGGAGGCAGAATGTCTGTAAAATATTTAGGAATTGTGTCACGTACATGTGTGAAATCTGCACTGGGGAGGACGACAGGCTGCACCCAAACAGATACCTTTTTTTTTTTTACCCTGCACCTTTCCTGCCAATCTCCTTGTAAGGTTTCCCAACTTGACTCTCCCCTTGTCTGGCAGTAAATACCTTGTGCTGTGAGAGCTGTGTGAAAAAGCAACTATGGTTAATTTCAGGGAAAGAGCTCCTGTAGTTTTAGTGAACATTTCAGCAGTGCATGCATGAATATAGCTGGAATTTTCTTTTGCCATAGATGAAGCTCTGACTTTAAATAATGTGTTAACAAGAAATACAATATTCTTTTTTAATGTATGTTTGTGGCATTTTGTGCCTTTATTGATAGGACAGAATGACAGTGGATAGGCTTGTGAAAGGGGGTGACACTCTGCAAACTGGCCACAGGCTGGATTCAAACCCAGACTGGCAGAAGTATGTATATGGGATGTACCCGATTGCTAACCACTTGGCCAAACCAGCACCCCAGAAATACAATAGTCCTTACTTTAAAAAAAAGTTTTAAAATCAACATTTTGTGTTAAATGATTAAATTTTTTATAAGGGACATTTGGTAAATGGCATGATATCCTCATTGATTATCTGTTATTTAACACTGTTTTATGACACTTTGGTATGATTTACAAATTTCACCTCATGGTTATACTATTTCATCAAGTTTTGACCAACCAATAACTTAGATATCTGTCAGATTGTTGTTTTTATTATTATTGGTTACATTCTGCTTAAATTCTTAAGCTGAGTGATCCTCTCATGTTCATGCACTCAAATGTAGAATCCCTCTTTCTCTGCAGCTCTACGTCTCATCAGAGAGCCGTTTCAACACGCTGGCAGAGCTGGTGCACCACCACTCCACGGTGGCAGACGGCCTCATCACCACGCTGCACTACCCAGCACCCAAACGCAACAAGCCCACCATCTACGGAGTCTCTCCAAACTATGATAAGTGGGAGATGGAGCGCACTGACATCACCATGAAGCACAAACTGGGAGGAGGGCAGTATGGGGAGGTTTATGAGGGGGTTTGGAAGAAGTATAACCTCACTGTAGCTGTCAAAACACTAAAGGTAAGAAGACCTACAATTTTAGTATCAAATATGCAGTCATACTTGCTAAGTGCCAACATTTAAAACCAGTGCGGTGGTCACAAGTGCTTATTTTGGCTGCAAATGCCTCCATCTGGCGTTACAAAGAGGTAACTGCGACCTTTGCTTTTTTCATTCTAACTCTGCTCAGGAGGATACGATGGAGGTGGAGGAGTTTCTAAAGGAGGCTGCCGTCATGAAAGAGATCAAACATCCCAACCTGGTGCAACTGCTAGGTACGAGCATTTTCTTTATAATGTTATTGAAGGTTTGTAGAATTTTAAGGTTCATGCCCGTTTGACTTTGTATTAAAGAGAAGCAGAATTCATTATTTGTAAGGGTAGGGCGATACCTTTGGTATTTCTTTTTCTTATTTTACTGGGACCCATAACACAAATCTGATCAGCTTGCTCTTCAAACCAGCTCTGCTACCAGTCTGTTGTTTTTTAATGAGGGCATCTCTCTGTTAAAACTACAGTCTACATCAGGACTGGCAACTTTGGTAACCAAGAAAGCCTCAATTATGTTATCCTCTGTGACCTTGTTTGAATTTGAACAGTATACTCTTGACTTTCAGAGCATTTACTGATTATTTAAGCTTGAACTGCCCACAGCCTTATTTTACTGGTGCATACAGTGAAGCACAAGAAGCAGCATACATGAAAACAAATCTGCCATTTAAAGCTCATTTTTATTGTAAAAATTGCAGTTCATGTTGATTTTCTTCTTTCAACCTGCTTCTTTGATAGGTGTGTGCACCCGGGAGCCTCCATTCTACATTATCACAGAGTTTATGACCCACGGGAACCTACTCGATTACCTGAGGGAGTGCAACAGAGAGGAGGTGAATGCAGTGGTGCTGCTGCACATGGCCACACAGATCTCCTCTGCCATGGAGTACCTGGAGAAAAAAAACTTTATCCACAGGTTGGTGCAAAGATCTTTACTCTTCAGTTACATTGTTAAAGATCCAGTTCTTTGTTGTTTTGTCTTTATCACAACTGGAAGAATGGTACAGTTTTCATTCCCTCTTCTCTGCCTCATTCCTGAGTGCCTCCCCTCTCACTCTCCAATCTTTTCCCTCAGGAGGACAGACTCATATCACAAATGGGTCGATGTTGTAACGTAGCCTGTTTGTTCTGGCACGTTTTACAAGCTCTTTTAGAGGAGATGAGATGATTTATGTAGTTTGTATTTGCCAGAGTTCATTTTAATTTTCAGACCTGACAAGACGCAGCTTGTGACTGCTTTACGCAAAACATCTGCTGAAATCCAACACTCCAGTCGATGTTGTAACAAGACAAACCCCTGATTCCTGTCTTCTTACTACTCTTTGTTTTAGCTGATCCTAGCATTACCTTAAATAGCTTCCAAGGAAGAGAAATCCTCAATTTAATGAACAATAAAGCTCTGAGTAAATGTGTTGGCTGCCCAGACAGAGCCTCTGTGACATGAACTGACAAGTTTGAGGTTTTTTGGAAACACTTCATGTTTTATGAAAGACTGGAAGGTGCTGTTCTGTCTCGGTATGTCATTCATGTTTTTACTAACCTTTTCTTAATGAGGATTTCTTTGATATTTACTGTTAACTCTTTGCATCCCAAGCTCACCATATTAATTTAGCCCTCAATCCCTGACTCTTAAAATCGTGTGACACAACTTTTTGGCAAACACTAACCCTTTAAGGTGTATTTGCAAACCAGAAATCCATTATTTCTGTTTAATGGATGAATTGAACATTATTAGTAGAGGTGTGGAAAAATATCGGTATCGCAATATATCTTAATATTTTGACTCCTGATATAATAGCGATATTTCAAATCTTAGTAGTGATATTTTTGTAAAAATAAAAACTCATATTTGATCAGAGTTGGAAATAAAATACAACTTCTAAATATGTATGCACAGTTTGCTTTTTCATGCACTATTCAGTTCAGACAGTGACAAGAGAAACGTGACTTTTTTTAACTTACTGTTGTGCTATCAGTAACTCAGAGCACTTTGTTCCTCATGTGTTTAATTACAGTTTGAGCTACACTACAGGTTAGGATGATTTCAATACTTTGCTAAAGGGAAAACAAGAATAATTTCTTTGCACCATTAGTTCAATTGACTTGATGCACTCTGTGTTAAGTGTATGTATGTAACGCTGCATTTGACATATTTCAATACCAATAAAATGGAAAAGTTTTATATTCACTGTCTCTAGATTTTTCCTAGTTTACTGAAGAATATCGCAATATATCACAATATTGTGATATATCGTGATAGTATCGTATCATGACCAAAGTATCGTGATACGTATCGAATCGTGAGGCTCTTGCCAGTACACACCTCTAATTATTAGAGAGAAAACGTTACAAGAGGCACGTCTGGTTTATTCTGCTTACGGTCCCAGGTTGCTTTGAAGAAAACTCATAGTACTAACCAAAAGGCTTCTTCTAAATCCATATTCCCCCTCATCAATAAAACTACAGTGGGCGATATGGCAAAAATATCGTATTCTGATATTTTATAAAATAAAATCACAATCACGATTTAATCACAATTCTTTTTTACATTGATTTTTCTAGATTAATTTACATGTTTGACCAATTTTCCCCTATGTTTAACATATAAAACGTGTGAAACCCTAAGAGAAAAAAAGACAATTAAAGCCAAAGAAACTTTCTGAACAGGTTTCAATTTAAATAGTGCAGTTTTTATAAAAATGTACAATAAGTGTAAACTTCAAAGGTAATGAACAACAATATCAACATTATCAACAAGTGCAACAATTTAGAACAAATGTTGTCCAACTGCAATGTCTATAGTCAGCAATGTGAATAATACAGCTGCTTTAGAACAGATTTTTGTTCAGACATCTTCAAGCTTTTATCTCCTTTTCTCTTTCTGCCATGGCTTCACGCTACATAACCAAACAGGAGATCCCACCATGCACTGCTCGTAATGTGCTACGATTGGTTAGTCGGCTGCGCGTCAAAGTCTCTGTGCCCACACAGACGATCTGACGATCTTTCTGCTTTATGAGATCATCCCCACGTTATGATCCTTAACGATTTAATATCGCCATATCGCACACCCCGAAGTGGTGGTTTATTTTTCATTGAAGACACCCTTAAGAGTAGAGTTTTTGTTAATTAGAATCCTCAACTCGGAACAAGTAAGCAGAGGAGGCGAGAAGAGCTGACAGCACATCCCTGTCAGCTCTTTAATTAATCTTTTATTGTTGTGGTTGAATGTGTCTAAGTCAGTTTTTTCAACCATTTATGGCATTTTTCAATCTGTTTCTCAACCTAGAGTTAAACCACATCCTCTCCTCTCTGTCCTGTCTCCTGCAGAGACTTAGCAGCTCGAAACTGCCTGGTTGGAGAGAACCACCTGGTGAAAGTTGCCGACTTTGGCCTGAGCAGATTAATGACCGGAGACACCTACACAGCTCATGCTGGGGCCAAATTCCCCATTAAGTGGACTGCTCCAGAGAGTCTGGCCTACAACAAGTTTTCTATTAAATCTGATGTCTGGGGTGAGTTTATATTACTAAATCACTGTTACTCACAGAGGCACATTTCTCCAGTTTTACTTAACATTGCAGTCATTTATCTCGATATTTCTTCTTCTGTTTACTATCTTGTGCCTACTTTTTCAGCATTTGGTGTCCTGCTGTGGGAGATCGCCACCTATGGGATGTCCCCGTATCCTGGCATTGACCTGTCCCAAGTGTATGAGCTGCTGGAGAAAGACTACCGCATGGACCGGCCAGAGGGCTGTCCGGAGAAAGTCTATGAGCTCATGAGGGCCTGTGAGTAAAAACACATCCATCCAGGGTATAACCAGAGGAACCAAGTTCTGTTTGAAGGATTTTTTGTATTGAATTTCATTTCTCTGCTCAGGTTGGAGGTGGAACCCATCGGAGCGTCCGTCTTTTGCAGAAACACACCAAGCCTTTGAGACTATGTTTCAAGAGTCTAGCATCTCTGATGGTCAGTGGGATATTTCCTTCATATCCTCTCATTTTTGTTTTGCTTTAAACTCTCCAAAACAAGATCCACAGATACACTGTTGTCGTCAAATCTCTGTTTTATATTTCCAGAAGTGGAAAAGGAACTAGGAAAGAAAGGGAAGAAGGCCACCTTAGGCCCCGTTCAGCAGGCTCCAGAGCTGCCCACTAAAACACGAACTCTACGCAAAAACATGGACAATCGGGATGGAGACAGTCCAGGTAAAAAAAAAACTGTCTTCAGCTTTTGATGTGTTTATATGTCAGTTATTTACAACTGATGCTGAACTAAAAGGCACCAATCCAGACATATTCTCAAGACTTTTTATGTTAGATAAAGCAAACGTTTGGCTCTGTGTACTCACATTTTTTTTACTAGCAGAGCAGATAACCTTGGTTTCATAGGGGCTTACAAAGGTCTACCCTCAATTTGGAAAAATGAGACAGTAATACATTTTTTGGCAGAACTTAGAAGAGCTCTGGGAGAAGTTAATCAAGTAATAATGTCAGTGGTAATATTTATTTCTCACTGGACTTGCTACTAAGTTTGATGTTTGAACAATGGCAGCTTTCAAGAAGAACATGATTACCGTTCTTCAGCAGTAGCTAACATTTCTTGTCTGCTCTGAGCAGTAGCTTTCATTTATTCGATCAAACTGATCCATGAAGCTCGCCCTCTCTTAAATCTTATTGATCCATGGATGAGAGCTGACACTGATGAGTGCTGCTGTCTAATTAAATTAAATTAAATGACATAAACTGTGAACCCAGTGAGTGCTACACTGAAAAACACTGAGAGGGTTTATTCCACTCAGAATACAGAGCTGTGAAAATTCACAGATACCCCAGAAAATAGGCGCTTACAACACAAGAAGATGTCAACAGTTTATTTACATATTGTTTTTTCAATATAATAATAATAATAATAAACTTTATTTGTATTGCACTTTTAAAAACATCGGTTTACCAGGTGCTTTGACAGCAGGCAGGAACAAAAGACAACAAAGCACGAGAGTTTAACATCGAGGGAAAAAAGAACAACCGAAGAAGGTTAAATAAAATCAAAGAACATTTAAGACAAACACAAATGACAAAATGAAATTGAGAGAGATCGTAACACATAAAGAACTTAAACCCCAGAAGTGGGCACAACAGTCCAGGCCCAGTCACTAACCATGGACACAGAGGAGGCCCCGACCCCACAGGGCTGGAGACACAACACCCCAGGATACAGCAAAACACAAGTGCAACTGACTGCACCCTGATGGTGCTGACTAACATGGACGGGTCCATGTCCAGTGACTCCATCCCCATCAATCAAGGGCCCCCTCCATATGTCATAGGAACCCAGACAGTACAGGAACACTGCTACATAAAATGAGACTGCGAGGACCAAAGTAAGCTAAAAATAAATAAATGAATAAAATTAATAAAATACATTAATAAATGAATAAAAAATAATAAAAGACAATAATAAAACAGTATAATATAATAATAAAAGAGACAGAACAGTAACAAAATTAGCCTAAAAGTCTTCAATAAAAGATTAAAAGAATGACGCAAGATGAAGCAAAGATAAACAATCTGAATAAAAGTAAATAAAGACACCAGTCTGTTAAGATAGCAAATAAGAAGTCAATAAAAGACGAAGAAGCTAAAATTTTTGGAGCAATTCCTACAAAAAAAAGGATAAAAAAAACTAAAACACAAATAAAAGAAAAAGAGACTAAAACATGGAGAAGGAAGGAAAATAAAACACTAGGAAGATCAATGGTATTTCCATCTGAGCTCAAAGGTCATAATTAAAAGCATCATAAGAAATGCCCCCTAAAGTCAAAGTCGAACAATTTTCAGTAATTTTTAAGGCTTGGAAATGAAAAGTGGTTCACCGGAGTATAATGTAATTACCCGCTCTGACAACCAAATCCAGGGGTATGGAATTTAATAATAATAATAATCACTTAAATTTATATAGCACCTTTCAAGGAACCTGAGGTCGCTTTCCAAAGTAGAGGGGACAAACAAATAAAGAGTCAACAACAAAGACCAAAGCAGGAAACCTGATTTGGACCTAATTTACCATGAGTTCCCCTCATAGCACTGATTTACATTTGGATCTTCTTTTAGTGAGGATAACACAAAGTAGAACCCATTACTGAGGCGAAAGAATGTAGGGACATCATTTTATTGCAGTGACTTGTTTCTGCATAAACTTGTGAAAATAATGGCTTGTATTGTGTTTTCTTAGACCCTGCAGTAACCAAAGTTTCAACTACTTCATTATTGAAGGCCAGCATCCCCTTCTTAATCATTTTTTTCCTTTATTTCTCTCACCATCTTCCTTTTTTTCTTGCTGTTCTTCAGACCCTGTGGACCCAGAGGCTGCCGTCTCTTCGCCCATGCTCCCGAGGAAAGAGCGCCCCCTCCTCGACAGCAACCTGAACGAGGATGACCGCCTCCTACCCAAAGACAAGGATAAGACTCGAGGCAGCGGCTTTCTGAGTCTCATCAAGAAGAAGAAGAAGAACGCCCCTGCCCCGCCGAAACGCAGCTCCTCCTTCAGAGAGATGGACGTCCACATGGACAGGAGGGGCGCGGCTCCGGAGCTGAGAGAAAGTGAGAGCTTCAACAACGGCGCTGCAGTAAATGATGTCACTCATGGACTGGACTCTGCCAAATTCCTGAGTATTAACAACAATGGGGCAGGTGGGATCACTAACGGGGCTCCCACCTATCCAGGACCGTTATTCCCCAGGAAGAAGGGAGCTCCTGCTGTTCCTGGTCCTGGTGGAAAAGCCACAACCCCACCCAGTGAGGAGGAGACCATGTCCAATTCCAAGCGCTTCCTGTGGTCTTCGAGCATGCCATCAGGGTCAGACGGCTCTGAATGGAAGTCTGTCACTCTGCCGCGAGACCTTGGCCAGCGACACTTTGACTCAGGCACCTTTGGGGGCAAACCGGCTCTGCCACGCAAGAGAACCAGTGAGCAAAAAGGAGAAAACGCCCCTCGCATGGGCACCCTAACTCCCCCTCCTCGTCTGAACACCTCATCAGATGTTTCCTCCTCTTTCTTAAGCAAAGACTCTGACCTGAGCCCAGGTTCAAGCCCCCAGGCGTTGACACCTAAAGTTGTTCGAAGGCCGGGCCTGCCGGGGCTCGAGAACTCCAAAACCAGTGCCCTGCACGCCGAGCTCCTCAAACCCAACGTGTTTCCCCCTATGGGGGCAGCAGGGGAGGAGTGCAGGGCCCGCAGGAACAAGCACTCTGTGGACAACTCGTCATCCGTCAGGGATAGAGGGAAGATCCAGAAACCCAAACCAGCCCCACCCCCACCACCCACAAGTGCCAAAACAGGCAAGATTTCCCGCAGTCCCACCCAAGACCCTCCCTCCCCCTCTGCCATCAGCTCAGACATCAAAGCTAAAGGCCTCCCATCCACATCAGAGCCTCACCACACGACCACTGCCGGCGACAGCTCCAAGAAGCTCCCCCTGAGCTCCTCCTCTAAACCTCAACCGCTCAAGACCTCCGCCTCCTCCTCCTCAGTGACCTCCTCCCTCACCTCCCCCCTCGACGCCAGCTCACCCAATGCTTTCATCCCGCTCGTGAATACCAGACGCTCCCTCCGCAAGACTGCACCACGCCAGGGCACCGAGCGCACCCCGAACTCGGCTGTGACGCGGGAGATGGTCCTTGAGGGCACCGAGCTACTCCGCGTCGCCATCAACCGCAACTCGGAGCAGACGGGCAGCCACAGCGCCGTGCTGGAGGCAGGCAAGAACCTGTCCAAGTACTGCGTTAGCTATGTCGACTCCATACAGCAGATGAGGAACAAGTTCGCCTTCAGAGAGGCCATCAACAAGCTGGAGAGCAGCCTGCGAGAGCTGCAGATCTGCCCCACAGCCACCGGGGGCGCCAACGCACAGCAAGACTTCAGTAAGCTGCTGTCCTCTGTCAAAGAGATTAGTGACATTGTTCAGAGGTAGCAACGTAAAGACCTCAAGCTTACAATTTTAACTGAATTTTACCCTTTTCTCAAGAGCGTGCACAAGAATCTTTGTCCATGCTGAGCTCATTTTGGAGCTGGAAGGGCAGTAAAGCAGCAGCAGTGTCGGGTTAGATGACTGAACACACTGAAAGCCTGTGGTCATTGTGGATGGAATCAAAGGAATCTCTGTGGGCGTAAGGAGGCCGTTTGCAATATTGAGAAAAAAACAGCCTTAACCCTGATTGAACAGTCTTTACGCCTTAACAAGAGGCTTGGGGCCAATTCTTTATCAACATGACCTTTCACCAATCAATTTTTGAAAGCGTCATGTCTCTTTGTACTCCAGTTTTCCTCTTTAAGCCCTGACACTTGTCAAAGGATGGCCTGTTATGTTTATCGCCAGTTTTGTTAGTGTTTGAGCTCTCATTGATGCAGATGACAATGAACAGAAAACACTAAATCTCATCATGTTGCCTTTAAAACACTTAAACGACTGATCTCATCATCATTATTGAAAACTAGGGATTCACACTCGTGGTGTACGTCGCTCTTTTACCCTGTCGTCATGTGATCGGTTCAGTGTTTGGTCTGTATCAACGCCTTATTGCAGTATTTGCATCCATGTGCCATAAACTATTACTGGGAGCCATCAAATGAGGCTTCCCTGCACACTTTGGCAACAAATGGTGCCTTAACACTATTGGCTGAGATGTTCCAGATGGTAAGAAAATGTGTTTAATTGCCAGAAAATACCAAAAAAAAAAAGTTTCCAGTTGGTGCTGGAGAGGGACCAGGGTGTAAGATCTGCATCTCAGTAGATCTGACTGACTTCTTATTCTGTGTTGTCCTCAAACTGGACTTTCTTTGTCTTTAAACTCTCTCTACATGCCAGTCCATGAAGCCATCAGTAGCAGCCTGCAGCAGAGGCAGGTTATTTTGTCTAAAATGAGGGATCACAGTATGAAGCAGTGTTTCTCCAACCACGCAAATGAGGGTTTTTCGTCTTCTGGTTTAAAATGCTGTTCAAACACCCCAGAAAAAAAAAAGAGAGAGAGAGAAATATCCTGGGGGAAACACTGGACTGAAATGTTTGTGGATGTCACTTGCTGTCTTTAAAAGAAAAAGACCTGCCATTTTTACTCAGAACACTCATGAAATTCCACTCGAACGTTCCCTTTCCCTGTCGGACATTTTCAGTGTTTGTGCTGTCGTCGTTTCAGCCTCGTGCCCCGTCTGACTGCGATGCCTGAGGACACAAAGTCAACCACAAGCTGCCTTGACTTCAACACGGTACTGTCAGTGTTGGCTTTTTTTTTTTTTTTTCATTGTTTTTATAAAAACTCTCCCATTTTCAACCATACCACTACTCTACTTTTGTGTCTATGCCTTGTCGACCATTTTGTAAACACACTCTGCCTTCCTTTGTAAATATGAGTTCTTTTTTTCCTATTTGTTTCTCCCTCTAGCCTTGGTGCAATTTTTGTTGCAATAAAATACAAAGCAGTTGTGCTACTTGAATTACAAACCTGACTCTGGTGCATTCCTTTCTCCTTGCTGGCTTTATTTCTCCTCAGATAAACTTTTACTTATCCCCAATTGAGGGAATTTTGAGGGCTCAAATGTAATAAGAAATTTGAAATAAAGCATTTAAAACTAGAAAAGCACTCGGAAAGCGCAGACCTCCGCCAGCGCTGCAATCCTCAGCCATATAGTCATTTTGACCATAAATATTACTCCTACCTTTATTTCATGTAAATATTTAGATTCCTTGACCATGAAAACATACCATTAGCAACTGGATTCATAATGATATCTATTTTAGTTCAGTAGTTATTCACAGAAATCACATTTTTCGCCATGGTGGCCAGATGCTGATCCAGATCAACACCAAAATCAAATCAGTTCTTCTTTTTCCCATGCTGAACATTTCCAGAAAATTTCATCCAAATCCATCCATTACTTTTTGAGTTATTTTGTTCACAGACGGACGGACAGACAGACAGACAGACAAACTCTCCCAAAAACATAACCTCCTTGGCAGAGGTAACTAGGGATGGAGATTGTTAAGATTTTATCAATACCAATGCTATTAACAATCCTGCGAATCGATCCATTTCTTTAACGATTCTCTTATTGATTCCTACAGATTTTCCATGTGGGTAAAAGTTGGCCTGTAGATTTTCAGTGTCAACAATGTCAAACACATGTCAAAGCAAAGATAACTGCTTCTGTAAGTTGCTGGTGTTTCCACTCACTTAAGGTTGTGTAGTAGGCACCATTTGTAAAAAATTAAACCACCTTGTAAGCTTCTGAACCCTGTCAGTGGAAGGAATTGATAAGGGAATGATTTAGCAAAAAGACTCATGAAATCGGTTCTTTGATGGAGCTGTTAACGGTTCTCAACTGGAGTTGGTTTTCGATGCCTATCCCTACTTAAAACAAACAGGCCTTACCCTGAATAACACTGATCACCTCTTCACTGTGGCTGAGATATATATCAGGCTGAAAGTGAATATTTGTCCTCAAATTTGATGTTAGAAGCGGGAAAATGAGTGAGCATAAGGATTTGAGTGACGACTAGATGACTTGATTACAGGTGGTCTTATTGATGTTCATGGGAAGCAAAGACTGGCCTGTACATCAGGCAGGTGGTCTCAATGTCATCCCTGATCAGTGTGTTACAATAAAAAAGTGAAGTGGTACGTTGAGCTTTAATTTTGTTAGTGTCCCAGCGGGCTGGTTGGCTTACACTACAAATAACATGCACAGAGACAGATGAGCAGTATGCTAGTGCATGCTAGCCTCTGAAAAATAATGCTAAAATAGTTTTAAAATGCAGGGTCTGGGCAGTAAAGTGCACAAATAGACATCGAGGCACACTGCCTTGCAAGTGAGTCTCATTGTAGTGAGAACAGTAAAGCGGCACCAACATCTATACACATATTACTTCTCTGAGCAGTATTTAAAGCTTAAATGGAGACGGGGACAAATGAGGGCTTGTACCTGTTTTTAGAGGCCCGTTGGACACAGACGAGGATCAGAAGGAGGGAGCCTGTACTCAGAATTAAGTGGGTGAGCATCATCTGAGTGAATAGACAGCTGTCAAGAGCTGTCTGTTAAAGATGTGGTATAGGCTGTTCAATAGGATGCCAGCTGCTGTAGATGTCACCTTTACAATTTTACAGAGGGAATTCTTATCCTTGATACAAAGAGTACAAAACATTTTCATCACAGTCTTGTCAACTTGGAATTTTGCTAGTTTTCTCAAGCAGTGCAGGCATAGCTGACTCTTTTCACTCAAAAGTAATTATTTTGAAGAGATGGAAATAAAGATTGAAATATTTAGGCTGTTTATTGAGATGATGAAATGACTGAAGCTCTGAGTAAGTTGTTAATGTAGTTGAACCTGTAGCCCTAACCTGGTCAGGAGCAGCTTTTCTCTCATTTACTCAGTCCACATATGTGTTCATCTTTATCTCCTGAAAACTAAGACATTTATCTAGTCTGTCTCGTCCACTTACTTTTTGGTCAACATCCTTTTTTTGGTTACATAAACATAGAATACAATCTTTTAACAAACTTTCAGTAACCAAAATGGTATGGGTGGAAGTTTGTGGCTCATTTTTTCCTTTCCTTTCCAGTCAAGATACATCACAGGTAAAGACAAAAACACCGCAGGGATTCCACCTTAAATCATGTTGAACTGTCAGTGTAAACAATGATCAATTCATGTAAGTTTTTTTTAACCTCAAGAGAATTTTAGTTTGAATTCATCACTGAGCCCATTACAAAACATCATCTCTTTATCTGAAACACATCTGTTTTTAATATTTGCCCTCCCTTTCTTGTTTCTAACATAAACACACCACGCTAACTATAGTTTCCTTCTCTTATTTTAAGAATAAGGTTTGAATGCAAACAGGAAGAGTTTTATTTACTACACGAAAAATTATTTATTAACTGTCTTGAAATGTGAACATGGATCATTATTATCTGTGAAAAACTGACGAATGGATTCCAGATATCCAGCTCTGCTCCATGAACTCTTCTAACTTCCACACCATTTAGCTTCCATTTCGTCACAGTTGGTCATTCAGCCACCAAACATTTTGTTGAATTTTCATGTAATGATAACTTAAAGTCAAACCATTTCAACTTAATCAGCTCTTTTACTGACTAATAAATGCTTTAGATTGTGAAACTTTTGTGAAGAAGCATGGCTGTATCTGCAGCAATGTGTTGCACTTTATTCTGTTTTTAAATATTTTATTTTTCCTTATTAATAAATTATCCATAATAAAGGAAATGGGCTCTTAAAAACAGCATCATGTTTATGTTCAATATCAAAATAAAGCACATTAAAATACTAACCTTATTTACTGTAAGTTTGAACTTTGAATGATAAAAGGTACCACTATTAGTCCAATCATGACTTCATTGGACTGTCAGATTACGCAGTTTTACTTTTTTCTATTGAACTTCCTCCTGCTCTTAAAAATACATTTTAGAGTCAACAGACCTACCATTCTACAAGTCTTTATAGTTTGATTAAATATTAAATGAAGGCCTGGTCTGGTGTGACAGCAGTTCTTGGTATCAGCCCTGGTACCGTTTCCAAACTTAGGACCAAGTTCCATGTTTCTCATTCTATGAATACAGATCTTTATAATGTCCAGCTCATTGTAAAGTCGACTAATCAGACTTCCCAACAATGTATAATACAAAAATTAAAAACTTTCTTGAAGAGTATATTTTAATTGCATCACTGAGGCAAATAATATTGATATTGTTTACATGGGCCTCCCAAGACTCTGCAGACAAGTGTTGATTTTGTCGACCAATAATTTTCATCATAGTTTTGTCAACAACCTTTTGCCCCTGACAAAAACTAGACCATAACAAAAAATATAAACAAGCACACATAGATAAACTTAAACTAAATTAACTGACATTTTTGTCAACAAATAAAACTAGACTAAAATGTCTAACAAAGACTAAATCCAATCAGATCTAACTTTATCATGTAGAAAGTAGGGACAAGTTAGGGATTTATCCAATCACAGCTGCTTTGGTTCTGTGGAAAGGTTAGACGACTTAAGAGGGACATCCAATCACAGCTGCCTTAGCTTGGTGGAGGTGGGATAAGTTTGGAGGTGATCCAATCGGAGCTGCTCTCTTTATGAACTGACATTCATGTAAAGAAGGTTCAATGTTTGTTGTCAATTCTGGTATTGTAACTGAGATGCTGCCAGGTAGCCTAAATAAAGGTGATTGCATTTCACTGAGAAGTTCAACTTTTTTCTGTTCATTTATACAGTCAAACTTTACTAGCATTCAGTAAAGGGTTATAAGATGTTTCATTTTATCCACGTGTAAAACATGACTTCAGAAATTAAAAGAAACAAAGACGTAACACTTCATAATTTAGTGAACCAAATTTACAGATTTCAGAAACTGAAATGTTGTGAAATTTCATCAACCAAAACTAAACTAAATCAAAACAATTTCGATACTAGATTATACTAGATATTGGGAATCGAAAACCAATTCCAGTTAAGAACCATTAAAGCTTCATCAAAGAACCGATACGAGTCTTTTTGCGAATCAATTCCCTTATCAGTTCCTTCCACTGACAGGGCTTAGAATCAGTCAGAATTGTGGCTTTATTTTTTTTTAAGTGAGTGGAAACACAAACTTGCAGAAGCAGTTATCTATGCTGTGACATGTTTGACATTGTTGCCGCTGAAAATCTTCAGGCCAACATTTGGCAACACCGAAAATCTGAGAGAATCAGTAAGGGAATCGTTAAAGAATTGGATGGATTAGCAGGATCATTAATAGCACTGGTATAGATAAAACTTTATCAATTCCCATCCCTAGTTTTGTATGCTTTATTTCAACTTTATAACATCTGAGCCCTCAAATTTCTGCAATCAGGATCAATAGAAGTTTATCTGATCTTTCTGAAGAAGGTTTAAGTTACCTCTCTTCCTGAAACAGAAAACTCTGGTTCCATGCTGCAGGGTTAACAATCAGTTTGAATCACATTGTTGCCACAGAAAATCTGAAGGAATCAATAAGGGAATCGTTAAAGAATTGGATCTATTAGCAGGATTTTTAATAGCACTGGTTTCATTAAAATCTCAATTGTGACTACAACTAAAATATATTTTAGGCACAAGACTATAACAGAAGCTAAATTGAAAGTGCAGTCAAAATTAACACTGCTGCAGACCCTAAATTTGTCAAACAGTTTAACACAGATCAAAAAAGACACACAGAGCAACAGGTTATGTATAATTTATTTTTTCTGTCTAGAGTATTTTGTCATTAAAATCAAAATGTCAACATTTTAAAATCATATACACTCAAGAACGCATTTAAATGTTAGCACAGCTCCTTAAAAATTTATACATATGTACTTTTTTTTGTACTTGTGGACAGACAAAAGCAGAAGTGGTCACTCAGACTGCAAAGAGGTGGGACACAGGAAAAAGGAAGACCCCAGCCCACCGACTTCCCACAATAACAAACCGCTCCCCCGCTCCCCGAAAAAGTTAAGACAGCGATGCTCCACTCGCAGGAGGAGCGACGATGGTGGGGGGGTTGGAAAGAGAAAGGAAAAAAATATATAAACATAAAAGTGCCCCATTCTCCGCTCCATACAGAGATGAGAGGAAAGAAAGTTCAGACATAAATACTTAGCACGTCATCAATCCGCTTCCTCTCCCCTCAGCCAGTCGACGGGTTCAGTAGTGTGCAGACGGGGTGGTTTTGGGTGGGTGGGGTATCTAGGTGTCTGTCCTTTACATACATTTATTAATAGAAACTATGTTACAGAATTTCCCAAGCATGAATTACAGGCAACCCACTAGCACATCAACTGTACAGATCTTGGCAGAGCCGGCAAATAAATTCCTAAATCCCGAGTAGCAAGGTCATCACCAATAGTTAAGAAGCAATATTTACAGCCGTCCAATCAGGGAATCACTCTATGGTACAGAAAAATTGTACTGGAAGGGGGAAAAAAAAAAAAAAACAGAATTGGATTTTGACGATTTCACTGCTTTTAGAGGGGTGGGGGCATGCTGCTTGGTTGTTGTAATATACAAGGCAGGAGGAACGAAGACCACCCAAATGAACGACAGATCAGCTCTTCAGTGCAGCACTTGGGATAAAGGAGTGTACGTTTGTTTTTTATACATCAGTGGGACCATGCTGCTTCGACTTTTATACAGCCGCCTCTGTTTTTGCACTGAAAGACTTTTTTTTTTTTTGAGTCAGGGGTGAGTCTGACAGCAGTGTGAAGATCGAGTGCAGCAGAGAGATAAAGAGTCAGAACGTCAATTAGAATAAGGCAACAAACAATGACAAAGAAAATGCTGGTAAAAGACAGAATCTGATGATATGACCTGATGGAGTTTAGGAGGAGGGGTTAGA
This sequence comes from Scarus forsteni, assembly GCA_036419115.1. NCBI lineage: Eukaryota > Metazoa > Chordata > Actinopteri > Labriformes > Labridae > Scarus > Scarus forsteni. Next base: position 26,560,684 of record JAZDUH010000359.1, read on the forward strand.
CGTGGAGACGGGAGAGCTGGTGCAAAGAAAGCAGAAAGTAAAAGTGTTATAACTTAATCGAGAGAAACTTCTGGTTGACTTCCTCGCACGTGGACAGAAACACACGGACGAGCTGGAGAACAACCACGACCATTTGTGTTAAAGGGATGGATCTGTTTGTTTTTTAAAGGAGGATCCTCGGGGCAATGGGACCATAATATATCTGCCATTAAAGCAACTGACCTGCTCTGCCCGCGAAGGATAATAGTTGGGTGCTCAAGCTAGCCAATACATAGCTGCTAATGCTGCCACCTTAACGGTAAAACAACACAAAACTATACCGGCTCGACTAGACGCTACAGTAAGATTCTTTACAGCATTTCACTTTTGCATGATGAAGCCCCTGGAACTACTTTGTGAGGGCTACGTATCCCTCCTCTCATCAGCAGAGTGTTGCTGGCAGATGGATACAGAACATTAAAGTTCTAAAAACGGCAGCTTTGTCAAGGAAACTCTGTCACGATTAATCAAGCTAATGTTACACGGCTTTCAGTGCCACCAATTAAGGCTCGCAGTGGTTCCCACTATCTCCACTCGGGCAGAGCTGGCCAGCTGCTTTATTGGCATTCATGCTTACCAGTACCATAGCCTTAGAGCAACCTACCTTATAAAAAGGCAAAATATCCCTTCAAATCATTGATTCCTACGCGTTTTCTCCTTCCCCTCTCCAGGAGTTGATAAAAAAAAGCCACACACATGGAGCAACAAGCCCTCTCAGCTACACATTCTTTTAAGTCTCTACCTGTGTGGCTGCATGATACGCCATTGAGTTGCTTTAGCCACCAGATCCCACAAATTCAAGTTCGAGTGAGACGTCGCATCTGAGTATTTCGTTAAATGCTGGATTGGTTAACCATGCAGGAGAGACGTCATAGTTTGAGTTAGAGTTTTGAGCTGATACGAACAGAAATAAAAAGATGAGCGATAGATGAGTTGATGTTGTACAGAGCTTCAGAACCAAACACGAAAACAGTCTCAGGTTTTATCGTTATCGTATGAACATTACATCTATGTCAAGTGTCAGTAACCTGTGTAATGGGTGGTGGTGATGGAGGTGGTGGCGTCTATGCGAGGATGGGTTGCTAGGCTGCATGGAGGGAAAGGAGAGGAAGAGGAGAGTTGTGGGACACATTAAAGAGGAGGTGGTTTGAGAGGGGCAGAGGGGAGGAGAAGGGGGAGGGGGATGTAGTCCGCACAGCCCCAGCTCAGTCCTCAGTTTCGGCTCAAGTCAGTCCCCCCCTCTTTCCCTCCCCTCCAGGTGGATGGAGGTAGAGGGGTGGATAAATGGAGGGCGGGCAGGACAGACAGTGAGAGAGAGAGTGAGTGAGAAAAGCAAGATAGGAGGGATAGATGGAGGAAGTGGGGGGGATTTTTGCTTGGTCATTAGCAGCCGCAGCCTTCCCTCTGAGGCTGTGGTTCGCTGGTTAGCCGGCCGCCCTGTGGGGCCGACGGCTTGTGCTGCACCCCTGACTCGGCGGCGTTCAGATCCAGGCTGCCGTCTTGGATGTTCTGGTAGATCTTCTTGGCTGCTTCCAGGAAGGCGTCCTCTACGTTCTCCCCTCTGAGAATAGAAAAGGAAACACAAATGTGAGGAAAGAGGGAGGCGGGAGTTCAAGGATGTCAGGAGGTGAAACTGCTGTGAGGCATCAAACGAAAAAGTAAAAAAACTCACGTTTTTGCACTGGCCTCCAAAAACAACAGACCTGAAAAAATAGTGACAGTTATTTAAACTTAAAGTCTCACAAAACTGACAATCAGGCCGTCTTTGGCTCTGTTTTCAATCATTTTCACTAGTTAGAGGGAAAACAGAGATGTGTATTTCAAGGATTATTTCTAAAAACAAAGGCAATTCTCAAGTTTGAAGTGTCGTGGTATGAACATCAGAGCCTGTTAGCCTGATGCTAACACACTGAAAACAGCAAACTAACACGTTAAGCATAGCTTTGCTCTAATCTTAGTTAAAGCCTAACCCTCCCATCCATGACTGTGCTCCAAGCCACGCCCCTTCCCTTATGCTCAACCAATCCACTGTGTTTGGGTGCACTTAGCTGAAATTAGCATTATTCCAATGAGTCCTTCCATTTGAACTCAACCAGAGGTCCCACTGTGACAGACTCAGGTTTGGCTAAAAAACATATGTTGGTGCATCTACATGTATGATGAACATGTGAAAAGTTTTAGGAGAAAATCTTTAGGGTTTTGTAATGATGGGGCTTTAAAAAAAAATATTGTTGGACCCTAAAAATGGATGGCTTAAGAAAAACACCTTTTCACCCATTTCTGACTGGCAAACTCACCATGAGGAAAATCATCCATGGTCATGAAACATACTCTCTATAATTGTACACATCTTAAATTAATTTGCCCCAAAATCAACTTGTTTTCTCACCCCTTCATTGCAAATTATTTATTTCAAAAGTTGACCTCTAAACTACATTGCAGTGTGTAGCACTAAAAAATGAAAAATCTAAATTTGTTGAAATCGTCAGTGGTGTTCCTCAAGGTTCTGTCCTTACACCTGTTCTTTTGCTCCTTCTATAAATAGTATTTTGTCTGCAGTGCTAAACTGCACAAGTTGTTTCTCTGCACATAACAAAACTTAGCACTGCTGCTGCTAATGAGCTGCCTGCAATAGGGATGCAGAATGTACTTAGCATTAGCCCACAAGTTGGTAGGCATCTATTTTTCCCCCTCCAAGGTTTCTGGTTCTGTGTAGTTTTACAGTCCTGAGGTGGTGTAGGTTTTTTTTAACAATAGCAAGAAGTTATTGAGAAGAAAAGGCTATGTTTTATTCCTACACAATCACTGCTGCAGTACATGACATAAAATAGAATAAAAACATGCTTTCTAATTTGCTCACCGTTCTCCTCCGCAAACTGCTTTGCCTCCTCATACGTGACGTCCCTCTGGGCCTCCAGGTCGGCTTTGTTTCCTATAAGAATGATCACCTGACAGACACATCAAGACAGGGAGAGAGGGAGTTAATTTCCTCACAAGACTTTGCTTCTTTCTCAGACAGCTCCGACAGCTGAAAGCAAACCCAGTGAACAGTTCATAAAGAGACTGACTGAATGCTGAGTTCTCCATGAGATCAATTGAGAGAAACAGCGAGGAACTGACTCCCCACATTAGCATAAGAGCTGCTGCCCCCCGGCAACTCTGATGCCCTTAGATCTGTAACGCACGGGTGTAATGAGCTGAGCCTTGTTACGGCAGAAGCTGATCCTGATGGCACTCCAGCATGCAGCATTCAGAATATTCACCTTATTCTCAGTGATTATGAACATTGGTTTTGCCAAATTACTAGAGAGTTAAAACATTATCACAACTTAACATTTTTAATGTCTAAACTAGAACTTATTTTTTTATTAACATAGGCAAACCATTCCACAAAGCAGCATTTGGAAAAGTTTTAGTTCCCTAAATTCTGTCTCCTTTTTATATAGTGGAAGAATCATGTGTAGTATTAGCAGCAACAACCTAAGAGAGATGCCATATTAACTTTCAGGCAAACAACATGACCGATGATTATAAAAGATAACATTTTTATCACAGCATCAAAGTAGCACTAAAAGACCTTGATTTAACAATCAAGTTTACAAACACGGATGTTAAATAATGTTGAGGCTAATGTTCTTGGATGCAGTTGTCAGGTTTGGGTTGTTTTTGTGTGATATGTGTATCTAGAGTAGTTTGGTTTTCATAATAATTTTAAAAATACAAAAACTTTTGCACTGCTTGTTTTGTCTATCTGCCATTAAATGTCAGACAAATCTCAAACTTTGGTTGAATACCAACTCATCATTAAGCAATAATGTTTGCGCTTAAAATCTTATACAACAGTCCAGTGCAGCAATGCCCCCTTGTGGATAAATCAAGTCACTTCAATAAAAAAAACCCTACAGTTAAAAGAGAGCGTGTAGTTTAAGAGGTACTGAGAGATATCTAAAGGTTATAGAGGAGAAAACCACAATGTAAACACAGTAAGATTTACATTTGTATTGACACTACATGGATATTATCATATGTTATTGCCAATGTCTGTGTGGTTTTTTGTTTGTTTGTTTCTCTGTTAGCAACATAACTCAAAAAGTTATGGACAGATTTCAATGAAATTTTCAGGAAATGGATCCGGACGAGGAACAAATGATTCGATTTTGGGAGGGATACAGATCACTGTCTGGATCCGCCATGACAAAAAATGTAATTTTCGTGAATAACTACTGGACTAAATAGATATAATTATGAATACAATTGTTAATGCATGTTTTTATAATCAAGGAATCAGAATAATTAGATGAAAAAAAGGTAGGACTAATATTTAAGGTGAAAATCACAATATGGGTGAGGACTGTTGAGCTGGTGGAGGTCTACACTCTCCCAGTGTTTTTCTAGTTTATTTAGTTTGTATTGTTATCTAAATAAGCAGACAACAGGCATTGGTCCATAAATGACTTAAATGAGATTTTTCTTTAATACAAACTGTTTGAGCACCATTCTTACTTGATGGTGGAGTGTATGAAGAGGCATGCTGCAGGAACACACTCCTCTGAAGACACAGCGGGGTATATGAGAGCAGGATGATTTAGAGCTAATCATATTTACCAGGAAATTCAATTTAAGAAATTGAAAGGGCTCTCTGGGCTCAAACGGACTTAAGGGAGTGGACGACAAAACACAAACACACACAGTCAAAGAAAAACTGTAAATCTTTGACTCCAGAAACACAGACCAACTGCACTGAACAGACGGGCACCGGTGGACTTACAGTATTGGGATTGGTGAGGTTTCTGGCGTCGGTCAACCAGCTGCTCAGGTGGTTGTACGTGCTTCTCCTGCATGACATCATCATGAGGACAGGGGTTACTATGACGACAGGCAAACACTCAACAACCTGCCATCTTCAAGAAGTATCAGGAAAGAGTCTGCAGCTGCTACTTCACAAGGACAGTGTAGAAATGAAAGCAAGGATGAGATTTTCTGGGTAAATTTGATGATTGAAGTGATGTTTGTGCATCAATTCGGTCCATTATCACATGAGAATCTGACACAAACACAATACTACAGAAAGACACCGGATAATAATATAGTTTTTCAATCAATTAATTGATCAGCTGATCTCTATTCGTACTGCACCAAATCATAAAAACTGTTATTTCATGACAAAAGAACAGGTGGAAGCCTTACTCTATTTTTCTTCTTTCATTTTTTCTTCTTTTATTTCATCATTTTGCTAACCCAGACCCAACATGAAACCTACATGAGTACACTTTAATAAACTGAGCAGAGGTTACAGAGACATTAACCAACTACAAAAACTCTTTAGCAACACATTTAAATGGTTTATGCTGGTTTCAAAATTGCAAATCAAACAGCTTGGTCTGTCATTACGTACGTGCAACATAATTCAGATATTTAGGATGTAGAAACGAAGCAACTTTAAGATCAATTTAGAGAAAAAAATCCAACAGCTTCCAACCACAATGCAATTGACTTACTAGCTACAGGTGCAACTGTGCTTTAGAGGAATGCACTGATGCGTCACCAAGACAAATCTGATTGGTTTTTCTGAGTTTAAGTGTAAGCAAAAGGACCAAGTCTCAGAAATAACACAAGACAACACATCTGACGAAATTTAACATCACACAGGCATTCATGTAAGACCTCAAAATATTTTGTTGAGTCCTTCATTTTGCCCAATACAAAAAAAAACAACTTTAAAAAGATTTCTTCAAAATGGCATCGGTCAACATGCCACTTAAAAGTTTTGACCGCTACAAGGTAGAAATGAGACTTTTACCAAAATTTATATCCTTAAATTTTAAATGAGAAATCTAAGGCCTTTAATACTTTCTAACTGACATCACTTTCACACTATAAGAGCGAAAAGGAAATTCAAAGACTTTCTGTTTTAATTATCTGTATCAGCAGGCACACTTCTGCATACTGTCACATTTTTGCTGATATTTCAACCGTTTCACCCACTTTTAAAAACGCTGCTTCTGCAATTGTGCCACCCAGACTACCGTGGTTTCTTCTGCTCTAATTTGACTAAATATTAAGTTTTAAGCACTTTTTGACACCAACAATCATTCAAATAATAGAAATCATGTTAACTGAAACACAAACTGTTTGAGAATATTTTAAATAAAAAACTGTATATATCAAGTTTTGGCTAATTTTCTACAATGTTTACAGCATGTCCGTTTTTAGCTGCAATTTCTGATTGTTAAAATTGATCAAATTCACTATTGGATGATGTCACCAAAAATGTATCAATAGTGTTTTTTACTTGGATCACATCAAAGTCCATCATTCTGATATTGCGACGTCCCTTCATTATTTCTTAGAGAAAGAAATGAAGAAATATCCAGCACTATAGTGTACGAATCAGTTTATCAGTATAATCTACCACCTTTGGGTCCCTGGAGGGGCCTTGCTGGGTGGGTGCTGGGTGTGGTATGGAAATAAATTCCACGTTGGACTGTGTTTATTTGGCAGCAGCTGATACCATCTCACAGTTTGGGTAAGAGGGCTGGACGACAAACTCTTCAGGTTTGCTCAGGGAGGGGGGGCCCGTGCACTTATCAGATGGTTCTGCTCACGTTTACCTTCCTCTTAACGTAAATGTTTTTCTCACATACACTGAACGGTTATCACATGTAGAGTATGGCTGAGAGCATACACCAACAGCCTCTCTCACACATTTTTGATAGATATCAAGCATCCTGTACCTGGTGATGTCATAGACCATGAGCGCCCCTGCAGCCCCGCGGTAGTAGGAGCGGGTGACGGCCCTGAAGCGCTCCTGCCCCGCTGTGTCCCAGATCTGCAGCTTGATCTTCTGACCGCTCACCTCGATTATCCGTGTACCGAATTCTACACCGATTGTGTGAGGACAGTCAGCCATGACTAGGGAGAGAGAGAAAGCGTGGAAAGGAGAAATTAGTTTTAGTGTTTTCAATTGTTTTCTGCAATGTTCATCTACTTGTAATGCTTACATGAATTTCTGCTATGTTCATTGTTTGCCTTGTGTTCCTTTATTTACCCTCTAATATGTTTAACACCTAACCACTAGAGGGATGCATAATACTCACACATCAGTCAGTTGTATATAGACTGAGGCTGATTCTCTATAATGTACCAATCCAGTCCCTTTCACATCTAACGTATCTGGACTGGATCAAACAAATTACAGTTTACATTGCTGGGAAGTTAAGTTGATTTTAGGCGGAGTGAAAGCTCATACTAACTGGTGCAGACCATAAAACGAACTCTGGTCTGCCTGACAACAGGGGGTCTCCCTTCCCTTCCAAGTTAATCCAGAGTTCAGGTCTTCAAGATTTTATCAATACCAATGCTACTAACAGTCCTGTTAGCTGATCCAATTCTTCAAAGATTCCCTTATTGATTCCTGCAGACTTTTCATTTGGGCAAATGTTGGCCTGTAGAGTTTCAGTGTCAACAATGTCAAACACACGTCACAGCATAGATAACTGCTTCTGCAAGTTGCTGATGTTTCCACTCACTTCTGGTTGTGCAGTAGGCACCTTTTGTAAAAACTTAAGCCACAGTTCTGAACCCTGTCAGTGAAAGGAATTGATGAACAAAAAGACTCATGATTTTGATTCTTAACTGGAGTTGGTTTTCAATTCCCATTCCTTGGTCTTGGTTGGTGTGAAAGCCATCCATGCCATGGAATGCAAACCAAGAAGCAGTGAATTGCGGCTTGGGTTTGTCCAAATACAACAACAGGAAGAAAGCTAACGTAGCATTTACTTCCAATATCAAGGAGAGAGCATCTGACATTGGCAATGCTAGCACCACCAGCCTCTAGTTCTCAAAACAGGTTATCATTGACTGGTCCTGGGTGCTGGTTTGGCAGAGGGGTTGGCAACCAGGCACTTGCCGGGTTCGAATTCAGCCTTTGGCCAGTTTGCAGAGTGTCTTCCCCTACTCTCTCACTCCTTTCGCAAGCCCATCTACTGTCATTCTGTCCTATCAATAAAGGTACAAAATGCCATAAAAAAAAACCCAAACAACATTGACTTGTCCTGCAGAGTATGTTTGCAGATTGCTCTGATAGATATGATCTACTCTTATTTTATTGCTAAAATACCACAGAGCTGTTTCGAAATAAACAATGGAGCCAGTTGAGTATTTCTGGGTCACAGTGCAACAGTGGACTGGAAGACCCAACAAGTGGCATCTCTCTTTATATTTGCCAGGCTTCGGTCTACCCGATAAAGTGCAGAGCGAAAGAAAAACAAAAGCAAATGAAAAATGAAAACGTGTTGCCACTTTAGCCCCGAACTGAACTGAGTCCACTGAACTTTAGGTGTAAAAGCGACCTGAAGTAACCTTAACACACATTAAAAGTCGAGTCTACTTATAATTATACTCATAATGCAGGCACATGCATACAGTACATGATTGCAAGGTTTATTTTGAAACTGTGTTAATGCCCCTGATCCTCAGTAAAAATCTGCTGCAGGTGCATCAACAATCAGCCATTAGAGTCCTCACAGCGCTTTAAATCCTAAGTACCAACACCCAGAAGACATCAAGCTTCTTTAAAACTGACACTGAAACCCTTATCTGTATCTCTCTGGTGTGTGTGCAGGATGTGACGCTGACATGTGAATTATAAACACAGCATCTGGCTTGCTAATAGTGGCACCAAACAAGACAGAGCTGAATGGCAAAGGGAGGCTGCAGCTGACTGGCACACAGAAGAAGAGTCTCTTTCTGTGGAGCGTCTAAGTCTCCCCACATCCGCTGGCGTATAAAGAAATCTAAAGCGATTTAGGCACTTCGATCTAACCTGGCAACCTCACATACACTGAGTCACACGCAGGGAGAAAAGCCAGAGTCAGAATCAGGGCGGGCACTTACATTTCTTTTCTGTGAACTGGTGAAGCAAACATGACTTCCCTACCCCCATGTCCCCTGTGGAGAGAGAAAGAGAGAGAAACTCAGGTCAACCAGTGCGGGAAAAAAAGAACAGACGAACAACAATTGTCCATTCAAGCCTGCAGTGTTGCCCTACGCATGATGTAGCAGCCTCTCAAGGACTGCCACAGATAACGCTCAAATTTTAATGTGGAGGGCTAAGAGACATGGAGTAAGACTTAGAAATAAAGTCTGATGCACTACAGAGTTTGACAATGCATGTTTGTTATCCACTTTGACACTAATGGTCCATTTGTTCTGTATCTTGATGTTGTTTGTGTACTCATCTGAGTCTCCGGAGCCCATTATTGGCTCATTCAAATACGGCAAAATGTTGCGGGACAACAAAATATACAACATTACTTTGTGTTTGGGCTGAACTACATGGAGAGAAATCTATATTTTACTTTCAGAGAGGGGAAAACATCCATCTGTAATACCATGGTTGAAGCAGAATCGCTAAATTTAGTCTGCAACAACAATACGCAGCAGCTTTTAAAGTTGTACACAAGCAGGATTACAACTTCTTTAAAAGCTCACATTTAAAGGCAAATTTAACATTTCTATAGCAGAAAAAGATGGGGAAAAAAGAGTTAAGACCCAAGCTGCTATCTCTCCTGGGTGCTCTTTGAAACGTATCCACACACTCCTTTAATATCCAGGAGGAGCGTCGGCTTTGAGGCACGTTTCAGGTTTCGCTGAAGAGGAGTAAACATCCCCAAGCTGTGGGGTTGTGTGTTTATGCATATGTCTGTGTGTAAATATATGTACAAGCAAAACTGCAATGTGTTCCAATGTTTTATTTTCGCGACCATCAAAAAAAGATGTCACAAAATAACAAAATTTTAGCAAAAAATCAAATTATACCCATCTGTTACCACAGTATCAAACCGGAATACCCAATTAGAGCAGAATGATACAACACATTCAATCAAGACTACGATGAGTGGCAATTAGTGAGATGTTTGACTTGCGACATGACACCATGTCCTAGCTAAATGCAAGCTTAGGATGTCACACTGCATCACGAGCCTGCTGTCCACACCTCATCCGTTTAAATGCCATTCTATGCACTGTTTCCTCTTGGACATGCGGTTGACCCAGAGGGTCTTAAATACAGTGTCTCCTTCCATGTTAAAAGTGAAAGTAAATCATTCCGCCCATGGGAACAGATGAATGCTCCCCTATCTTGGTAAATTTAACAGATTAGCAAGCTCTGCTGCATAAGTCACTTGTGAAAATTCCTACAAAGAGGAAAATAAAAAATGGCTTTGAGGCACGTTGCTATGCGCTGTGCTACACAGCTCGCGGACAGTTAGGACATTCACATATGATTCTATGTAATTAGCCTGAGTTTGGTTTGATGCTCACTAGGGATGCAACGGTATGAAAATTTCATACCACGGTTATTGTGACCAAAATTATCACAGTTATCATTATTATCATGATATTGTTGCAGTGCGCTCAAAATGTTCAAAAAGTACTTTTACACAGTCTTGAAATCATTTAACCCCTTTAATATTCTAATTTTAACAGTTCTTTTGTCTTTTTTGTCAATAACTGTCAGGAAATGTCCTATAAGTAAAATTTTAAAAACTTTTTTCATTAGAAAAAAACAGTTCTGAGAAGTATTTGTCATTATTATGTTATATATGCTTAAACTGTGTGTAATTACAAGAAAACAAACGGATTTGTACTAGAGCTGTAATCAGCCAAAGAAATTGTTGGTCAACTAAAACACAGCAATTTGTCGACCAAAATCGACCAATTGGGGGGGGCACAATTGGTCGACCAAAATCGACCCGCTCCGTGTTTCTCCCCTGTGCGCGCCTCTTTCCCTCCTTTCTTTCTCTCAACCCAAGACTCTTTGCTTTCCTGTCTTTATCAATAATATGGGCAGTCACTGTCATATAGGACTCCACTCGAAGAGACACTCACATCTGTTATCTTTATCTATTAACTTGGAAGCTTTTTCTTTTTTTCTCCCTCGTATTTTGCCGTTAGTGCATGCGTAATTGTGAGGCGCGCTGGCACTGAATATCCAGAAACCTGAAAATTCATGGGACTCTTTTAGTGTTCCCACACAGAGTTTCATATTAACCACGTTGTTCACTACAACAGACACTTTTCCTGCTGGAACTTTGAAGGCATCGCCAACTTCATAGTCGCGCAGCGATGGTTCTTCCTGTGTGCGTACCTCCTTTTTTCTCTCAACACAAGACTCTTTCCTTTCCAGTCTTCATCAATGAAATGGGCAGTCACTCTCATATAGGGGTCCATTTGAAGAGACGTACACATCTGTTATCTTTATCTATTAAAGCTGTGGTCTACGATTTGAAACCGCAGCCTGCCCCTCCTTCCCTCACCTCTCCCCTCCGTGTTCCAAGATCCCGCCCCCAGCTCGTGACGCCTCATAAAGCCCCCTCGGACTGAGCTACGAGCGACTAGCACAATATAACAGCAGCAAACTCAATCCAAAACAGCTCAGCTCAACTGAAAGTATCAAACACGACAGACATCTCCATTATAACACACAGCAGTAGCCATTTCAACTGGACCGGCGGCAATGCGGGTCTGGCGCCGCCAGAGCGGAGCCGAGTGTGGGGGAGGATTTATCTTTCTCAGCCTGTCCTCCCCAGCTCAGCTTACAGTGCTAACGATTAGCGGCTAACAGGCTAACCCGCTCCCCTACAAGTTATTAGCCCGTGCAGGCACAAACTAACCAGAGTTATTCAGCAGACATCTCCCACTGTAGTAAACAAAGCCATTACCTGATCAACCAGGGGCGAAACGGCCGATGCTGAAGGTCTGACGGCCGGCTGAGGCTATTTGTTAGCCATTAGCCGTTAGCCCGCTAACAGGCCTCAACCCGCGGGAGAGGGAGGCGGCTTCGGTCTCGGCGCTAGGCTTTTCCGGCTCCATGATAGTTCAGTAGCTAACGCTGCTAGCTGCTCACCGGAGGTAGAGGGGAGGAGGCGGGACCATGGGCAAGACGCTGCGTACTGCGTAGCGAGGGAGACGAGGATTGGATGGACTCACGGACCAACTCACGGACCAATTAATAGTCGCAGGTTCTTAGGTTTGATTGGTCAGCTAGTATGCAGCTTTTCAGCGGATATCCTGAATGGATTTTTTTTCGTTCTTTTTGGTCTTTATACTGTGTAGATAGGACCATAGGACCATAACAGCCTTATAAACGGTGTTATTAATATGTACAAAGCTTCCAAATCGTAGACCATAGCTTTAACTCGGAAACTTTCTCTTTTTACTCCCTCGTATTTTGCCGTGTGGGAGTGTGTGTAACTGTCTGGCGCGCTGGCACTGAATATCCAGGTTCCAATGTTTTTCTTGGCCTTCCACGACACCAATGGGCCTCATACCCTCAGAAATAAAATAGTCAATTCCTTCTGTGATGTAGTTTTTGCATTTGGGTGTTTATATGAGGCATAAAATCCAGCGTGAGGGTGAGGGATCCCGCCGCTGCAGCGCGGGCAGAGCGCATGCAGTTATAAAACGAATACGTGATTATTAGACTAGAATACTGAAATGCTCTTAAATAAAAATATTGAAATGAACGATAAATACATTAAAATGGTGTTCTGAGACATGATGGGGTGCTCAGAAAATACCCCCATTTCACTTGATACGTTTCTCCTGATGAAATGAACTGCTGGGGAAAAAATAAATTGACATATTTGGTCGACCAATCAGAATTTTGGTCGACTGAGCACGCATCGACCGATTAGTCGACCAGTCGACTTGGATTTTACAGCCCTAATTTGTACTTTAACCAGGTTTCTCTATATAAACAATTGTAAATTAACATGTTCAAAGTTTTGAGATGGCAAAAAAAATGTTTAACCTGTTTTACAAACACTCCCACATTTTAGTTGGGGTGTGTGAAAACTTGTAAGAGTCTGAGCAAGGCTCCAGGTGCTGGACTTTCAGAGGCCAAACAATGCAAACTGCTCCTCTGTCTGTGAGAGACGGCTGTTTCACCGAGGAGCAGACACACATAGTTCAGGCTTTCCAGGTAAAGAGCAGCATCACCGTGAGTTGTTGCAACAGTGTGGTGATCAAACATATAACGGTAATTTTAACAGGACACGGTAATAATTACAGTGGGAAATTTTATCGCGGTTTACCATTTTACCGGTAACCGTTACATCCCTAATGCTCACTGATGATATGTTCAGCTGTAACAGTGTAACTCACATCATGCAGCCACTTAAGAGTTATGTTTAAGACTTATTTGAGGGGAGTTTGTGCCTTTATACAGACAGGAAGGGTATTGGATCGTGACAGAAATCAGGGAGAGAGTGACATGTGGACATAGGCATGACTTGAAGCCTGCTCACCATGCCTCCTTACATGTAATAATAATAATACATTTTATTTAAGGGCACCTTTCATGACACGACCTTGCAAAAGATAAAAGTGCATTAAAATAGGCATAAAACAGGTATAAAAAAAACAATGGACAGTGCAATTATCAGAGGGAGTAGGAAAGCTTGAACAGATGGGTTTTGAGTCTTGTTTTAAAGAGGGGTAAGGACTCAGTGTTGTGGAGGTCAGGGGGGAGTGAGCTCCATAACTCTTGTGGATGGCCTTTGGACATTCCTACTACACTACTGTTGCCATACCTATGTAAAAAACTGGAAACAAAAAACAATGAAATTCCAGCGGATGTCACCATCACTAGTCAGAGGTCTGAACATTGAGCAAACAGAGTCTGTCTCCTGTGTGTACTCAGGCTACAGGCTATGCTGCTCCTGTTGCGGACACACAAACACGATGCCACAGGCAGATGCTCAGACAAGTGAGGCAGATCCTAAGTGAGTGTATTCTTGCTCTCTGCAGCACCTCATCCTTATGTTTGATATGGCAAGAACCAAATTGAAAGTTTGTTAACAGCATGAGCAAGTCTGTGAATATTTGATTAATAGGTGCAGGGAGTAGATGCAGGTGCATGCAGGAGTGTGTGTATTAGAGTGACTAACAGCTTATTATGATGAGCTTTTATTTTCAGTTACAGTTAAGAGTTATGTTGTCAATTAAAGCAACTTCAGTTTAAGCAGTTGATGATTGAGTAACACAATAACCAAAAGTTAAATCGAAAAGTTTATGAAGAAAAGACAGATTCAACATTTTCTCTCTTACTTGTGTGTGCGTGTGTTTATCTTATGGGCTTTCAGAAAGCTACATCCAGCATGTCATAAAGGGGTGTAGATTTGAGTAAGGTTTGAACAATGAAAAGGACTCAAAGGAGGAAAATTATACAAAAGTTGGCTTAAATGTAATTTAGGTTCATATAAATACTCTATTTATTAAGCGTAGTTAATATTTTGCATTCAAGAAAAACTTGTACATATATTTTACAGTTTGTTGGCTGATGATATCAAAAAAGAAAAACCATGATCTTTTGCTGTATTTTTAAGTATGAAAAAGACAGCAATATATTAATTGCACAACTTGCAAAGTAGGTGGAACTAGCATGAAGCTCAAGAGTTTATGCAACTTACACTTCACAACTGAATTGATAATCAAAAACAATTAATAACCCAATAGTGGGTATATAGAACCTCCATTTCTGTCGTATCATCATTTAGGTTTTACTCATATACTCCTTGGTTAAAATAAAGTCGATGATAAATCCCAATGCTGAGCTTATTGGAAACAGCTGAGCTTTACTACATATTACCTACTTTCAATCGACATGAACATAAAACTATATAAAAACTATATAAACTCTGTTTCCTCAGCCTGTTTGGAGAAATAGACTAAATCTTAAAAAGACATCAATCAGCCTTCATGCATGATCTAAACAGCAAATGCAATATAAACCTTTGTTGTCCTTCAATGGGCACTGGCACTGCTTACTTACCAATAATGATGTATTTGAAAATGTAGGAGTAGTTGTACGGTGCGGTGGCCATTGTGGCTCTGAAATGGAAGAAGAAAGAAAAATTAAGGCACATGATCAGTCAGCAAGGGCACTTTCACATATCTTTTTTAGCAAACAGATACAATGTAATATTTCAGTGTAAAGTAGAGTAAAATCTGAAATAAAGTTACTATGGGTTAAAATTAATTATTGAAACAAAGGAACGTAGGCTTTTAAAATCTGTAAAGAAACACAACTATTATAAGAATGGCCAGAAACTAGAGCACAGCGTCTGTGTGAAAGTGAAGTTCAAGTCCTGCACAAGCTCCAACTTCTATTGGTCATGTAGGTTCCAGTGTAACTTTCCAAAGCCATAATCCTATCAGACCAACAGGTCCATTATAATGTGGGCCAAGCCAGGCCAAATCCTTCATCAATGCACGCTAGTACAGTATCAACATAACACTTCAGTGGGAGAAAGAACCAGCAACTCAAAATATACACAACGTACAGTCGAGTCACATTGTTTGAGTAATAACATAGTTCTAAAACAATTATAAGTACACTGTTTAACACAGCACTCATTAATATCTGCATGTAAGAGCTCTATTAAAGCTATGAATAATATATGTGCCTGACAGTCTGCTTCCTGTTATCATCCAATACTACTTTGTCAGAGACAGAAGTAATCTAAAATAAAAGTAAACAACAGGCTATTTAATTTATCTGTCAGTTGAGAGGTGCTAAGTCTACACTTCCCACACAGATAATATTTCAGCTCACACGACTATAAGCAGAGAAAATCAGCCACAGCATTGTGCTTTCAACAGTTTGGCCACAAATAGCAAACTGAAAAAAGGTCTTGGTAATAAAGATGCATCCTTATGCTTCAGCCTGTGTTTATCCAACTCTAAAAACTGATGACATTTCCAGAGAAGCCTGTTTACACTTACTCCATGTTTCTCATTGAACTTTTTACACCTGGATGTGTGCTGTTGTTATATTACTATCATTACTTTGCTTGAATTGAACTCTTAGCGTAGTCAAAATAAATACTCCTTGTGCTACTTCTGCAGTAATTGAGTAGAAGCAGACTAGCAGGAAAATAGCAGGAGAATAATTCGATGGGAAATGATGTATTTGAAGGGTTGAATTGGATTGAGGCCCAGTCCCTGCATTACGGACCATGCATCCACGGTGCATGCTCTGCTACTCTCCTTACTCATAAAGACATATGCTAATAGGAGGATTTACATATCATAGCATACTAATAACTAAATAATGATAAATGATTGCATTATTGAAGATATTGACTTACATCTACCTTTACATAACAGTACAGAGATTCTTCTCTCTGATACTTTAACAGCTGTTTCAATTTAACAGCATTTCTTACAGTATTTCTTTGCTTCAATCTACAAGACCCACAGGAACTCGCAGAGGTATTAACACTAAAAATGGCATAAAGAGGGCATGATGGTATGTGAACTCATTCATCATGTGTAAAAGGTGGTAGTGAAGAAAGTGTCTCAGTGGTAATCGAGCCTGTGATAAGGAAACACAGTCAGACAGGAAAATGTAAAAGCGGCGGGTAGTTTTGACAGCACTCACTGGACATGGACAGACCAAAGTAAGTAGCCTGGTGCTTTACATCTAGTCAAGAAAATGGCCAACACCATGGGCTCAGAGCAGGGCTAAAAACAGCCCTGACACCTTACTGATACCAAGAGATGCTTTGTTGTTAAAATCACACTCACAGCACATGGAGAGACAGGGAAAATCCCTCTGATATGCTGCATTACATCCCAGAGGAGTAAATAAGAAGGAAAAAGCAATCACTGGATGCAGAGCCAGAAGCAGTACAGCACAAATTTGTTCTCCTAAATGACCATGTTATGCTTCCCAGGAGGAAAGGGGGAAAAAAACTATTTTTTGATATTGATATCCTTATCGATATGAGTCCTTATTGATTTAGCCATATCATTATGTGGACAGATAAAACAGCTTAAATTCCGATTTACATTGCTTCTCCAGCATTGGGAAATACAATTATTGTCCTGACAAATAGACTTGCATTTGTTTGGTTGGCAAACAAGCTTCTATCATTCAGATTTCAAAACTAGTTTCAAAATATGCCTGCAATTTTAAAGAGCTCCCATGTCCTGGTGTCTTTTCACCATTTCCATCATGTCTTTGGTGTCGATTAAGCAAGATTCATTTAACTTGACTAAAAAATGAAAATACCTTCTCTGTGGTGGATCAGATGCAGCTCATTTCCCCTCCCCTTTGAAATATCTTGGATCTAAGGGGGCAGGGAGGCTACGGAGGCTTTGACAAAGAATTTTGGGCAGACTTTAAGAATAGTCATGGCTTTTTGTGATGAGCAACACACACGGAGGCCTGTCATGATAACTGGACGATAATTGTGATACAAATTATTGTCGCTAAACAACACTATTGTTGATAGCATGATTTTGGGACAATTTTTTAATATATTGATAATATATAGCATAACAATGCGAGTACACTATCAAAAGCAATAAAAAATAATTTCTCAAGCATATTGAACATTGAAATTGGAATGCCAAGAGCTTTTAAATAAAATTAATTAAACAAACAACATAATAAGTTCAATGGTGCTTGCAGTTCAGGAATTGCTGTTTGTGACGTGCGTCTCCTGAGGCAATTTGTAGTAACAAACGCCTCAGCGTTGACTGTAGTGACAAAAGCTCCTCTGCACGTTGAGCAGTTTTTGTTCCCAGACGGGAAAATTGGATAGGATGGTGTGGTTTGAGGTGCGCATGCAAAAGTTGGTCAAATTCCCCTTCTTCATCACCACTACTTTCGAACAAATACGACATATTGGCTCATCTGTGTTCATGGGCTCCAACCTTGTTCATTTCATTTCATTTAAAACCAAAATATTCCCGCACTGGGTGTGTGGCTTTCAGCTCAGTAACCATCGCTTTTGTGCCTTCATTCATTCTTGTGTTTGCTTCCTTGTTACTTCTCATGATGCTCACTGGCAGCACTCGAAGATTGAATGACTGACAGGAGGGTTCACTCCGTTCATTCTACTGTAGAACTAGCGCACCCAGGTGTTGAGACAGATTCACAGAGTGAACCCTCTTGTCATCCAGCCTGTTTGGTAGAGAGAGAGGAGGAACACGTGCACATGTCAATATATCGAGGCCGGCAAAATTATCTAGTTTGTTTTTATTCATTGTGCAATTAATTGAGTTATTGATAATTGTGACAGGCCTAGCTGTATAGCTGTTGCAAAATAAACCCCATAAAGAAAAAAAAAACAAAGGGCAGTTTCTTTAATGAGGCTTCATTGTGAGGCTGCATGATACCTTGATCAGCTAGAGAGTAAAGCCTTTTACCATCCAAGACAGTCAAAGACACTACATGGTGATTTTGTGTGATTATGTTTGCTGACATAGATGAAGGTTGTCATTATATTTACAAGAACTGATGGATGTTTGTTCGCGAAACAGTGACTGTGAAAACTCTGGCTGATGCTCAAGATGATGATAAAAACTTATCCCACTGTTAAAACCACTGCTATTGGTTTGCATACTTTAATTGGTGTAATTCTACCAAACTGCCATCATGCAAACAAAAGTTAACTCAGTTCAAGTTTCGTGCCCAACAAAAGACTTAGTCCTAAAAAAACTGGCTTGAAACTAAACAAAGGCATAAAACCTTGGATTATGATCTTTGAAGATTCTTGGTAGGAATGACTTAAGGTACTATTATTAGCCTGTTGTTGAAATGACCAATGATCAAGAAAAAATAATGTAGTATGACAGAATAGGATGATTGGTATCTGCGGATCTCACCAGAAGACTATTGTGTCATCTGCATAAAACCTGATTGGGCCATCCTGAGCTAGAAGGTTGATATTTTCAGGTTTTGAAAAATGCAGCACTGAGCCGTACTGAACCAGGTTTAGATCTCTATCCCTAATCAATACGTTAACTGTTTTTATTAGCACCTTCCTAACTTGGTACTTTCCTTTGTAATATGATGATAGAACTTCCAGGATATCTGTAGGAGTGCTGCTTTATAATTCTGTATAAAGGTGCTGCTGATCATTTCAACAGTAAATAATTCAGGCCTAGGCAGCAGATAAAAAAATCACTCAACAGCCTGTTATTTCTGCCTTTAACCATCTACAGCTCAGAGAACAGTTTGCTGTAATCAAAGCAGTTCCTGAATATCAGAACTTTAGTGAGACATCTGAGTCATGGGGTTTGACCGGCCAGATTAATGCTGACACAACCTCAAGAATTATGAATGTGACATACCAAAGGGAGAAGTACTGATAGCAAAGCAAGTGGGAAAAAATGACAAGGAATTTAAAAACAGAACAGACAAGAGAGAGAACCAAAGAAACACACTGTCATGTGGAAAATAAAACAGAGGCTGACACATTGAGGAAGCACTCATAATTCAGAGGGCATGCATGGCCACTCGGTTCAGGTTAATTCAGGTCAACCCATCATTCACACATTTGCTTCAGTGGGTCATGGATACCCTCCAGATGACACATGCTGACACACAAAGTGCCTCCTGTGACAATCCGTTAAGAAGGGCAATAAAACGCCTTAGAGCATAAAATTAAAGGGTATACTTAAAATTCATCTGGATGACTGAGTTCAAAGCTTTTTCTGTCTCTAATTACCTGAATTTTTAGAGACACATGAGGCCGATAAATGACCAACATGAACTTGACAACAACTCACAGAGACACCAAAGAGGTCTGCAAGAGTTTTTGTGCGTGGCCTTAGAAAGTTTGGCTCAAACTCAAACTGCAACTTGACCTGACATTTGATAATTCCTCTGCCCAATACCAACAACCTAAAATGTTGAGACTGCAGATCTGTGTGAAGTTACTTTGTGATCCCCATCATACACTATGAGTAAGTGACATGCTTATTTCCAACGAATAATACAAATTCAGAAAGTCAACACATTTTAACGTTTTGGTACTACCTACAGTAAAGAAAACACTAACCATTTTAACAAACAGAAGCTCCAAGAGAAAAAACACATCCAAGAGAAAAGTACTGCACACAATCTCACTGTACATTGTTATCATTTTAGAGCAATATAGACCAGGTATGGGCAACTTTGGTTGCCAAGAGGGGCAAATTAACTTCATCCTCATTGCCAGAGGGCCAAATTAACTAAAAAAAAATGTAAACCTTCAGCCTTAAACTCATCTGCTGCAGCCTGACAGTAATCCTTTTCCTCTAACCAAAACAGACCTGGTAAAATTCCCAAGACATTTAAGTATGTACATACAAGCTGGTCATACGTGACTTTGAGACAAATTTAAACTAATACTGAAATGACTGGCTGGTTTGAAAGTCAGGCTGAATTTTAGCCTGATATTGCATCGTTTGTGCAAATCACAAGCCAATCAGCTGCTCCCTAACCAGTCAGAGTCTTGACATGTTAAAAATCCTGGTTTTAACACTGCATTCACTAAAAACTGTCAGAGCAGAGCCACAAGCTCATTCACCAAATTCAGCCTATCAAGCATGACTGTTGTTTTTCCTCACTTCGGGTAGGTAAACATATGAATTAGCAGGAAATATACTCACTAGCCACTTTGAGGCACGACTGTTTACTAGTACACACAAGTAGCTAATAAGCCAATGACATGACAGTAACCTAATGCAGAGATGTAGACATATTTAACGCAATCTGCTTAAGTTCAAACTCGTGATTGAATAATGAACCGGACAAAGCCAGTGGTTTAATTTTCCAAGGAGCCTTTGAAGGAAGTGATGTATCTGCTGACTGTGCTATACAGGGCATGCCATTTCAACAGAACTTTAGATCAAATGGCTCACAGATGGAGAGGCTGTGCTCTACAAAAATGCCTTGTTATTATCAGGGGTCAGAAGAGAATGGTCAGAGTAAATGGAGATGACAGAAAGGTAACACTGGTCTTCAAATGAAGACTTCTTACAACCAAAGTTTGCAGAGGACAATGAATCAGCAGACAGGCTACAGCGGCACAAGACCACACAACGTGCCACTCCTGTCAGCAATGGACAGGAAATTGAGGCTACAATTACATCAGCTCACCAAAACTAGACAATATAAGACTGGAAATAACTGACAAATCTGATTAGGCAGGATTTCTGCTGCTACATTCAGATAGTAGATTCATAATTTGACATAAACAACATGAAGGCATGGATCCTTCCTACTTTGTATTAACAGTAAGGGTGCTGCTGGTGGTGCAATGGTGTGAGAAGTGTTTTCCTGTAGCACCTTTGGCTCCTTAGTAATGATTGATTGATGCTGCCTAAAGGCCATAGCCTACTTTGGTATTGTTGTTGACCAATGGCCCTTTTCCATTAGCCTTACTCTACTCTACTTGACTCTACCTGGCTCTACTCTACTCGCCTTGTGCTGCTTTTCCATTAGCCCCAGTCGCCTGCCCAACGGGGTGCAGTGTCACTGAGCGGCTCTGCAGTGACGTCATTTTGAGTGCGACACAACAATCTGTGGCTTTTTGTCACAAACCGAGTAAAAAAGGAAAGCAGTAGAAGGCTGCAGGTGGTAAGAAGAAATAGCCCTTGAGAAGCACAGGAGAGTTTTGGAAGCTTTACAACAGAATGAAGCCGAGGACGAGTAATCGAGCTGCAAAGAAAAGACGTATGAGGGTAGGCTAATGGTAGCTAACGCTAGCATGCTAGGTCATCGCGCTCATGACTTATCGATGATGACATTGTCTGACCAATCAGTAGCCGGCAGTCGGTGATGTCATCTTTTAGTATCGACTCAGCTCGCTTGGAACCAAAGCGGAGTAGGTACTAAAACTAGCTTGTTTTAGGAGGTACCGGGCCAGTGGAAACACGCTGCAAATTGAGTAGGGTCAAGCAGAGTAGGGTCAAGGCGTGCTAGTGGAAAAGGGCCACAAGTTAAGCCCTTTATGACAAATGTGTCTGTACCAATCCTCTGATGGCTTCTTCCAGTAGGATAACATGTCTTGTCACAGAGCTCAGATCATTTCAGTTTGATTTCTTGAACAAGTCACTGTACTTCAGTGGCCTCCAGTCAACAGAGAACCTTTAGAATGTGGATGAATGAGAGATTGGCTTCATGAATGTGCAACCAAAAATCTGCAACATCTATGTGATGAGATCAGATCAATATCAGACCACTGAGGAATGTTCCAGCACCTTGCTGAATCTATACAACAAAGAACTAGGGCAGATCTGAGGGTTAAAGTGGTCAATTCTGGTACGAGTAAGGTATATCTAATATAGTGGCCAGCGAGTTTATCTGCAGTGCTGCAGCTGGATGTAGAAATGAAATAGGGTGGTGGGTCAAAAAGTTAATTTTGGACCTTGATTGTAACACATTCACTGTCTCAGTGAAAAGCATACCATAGGTCAATTTATGTCATCATGATGTTTAAATGTAAATTGTATAACAGTAGATGAAGGTTTTATCAGGGCATTTGAATAATAAGAGCTGTTTCGGTGCAACATTTGTTCATTATCTTGGTAATATGATATAACTGCTCTGTTGTAGTATTGCTATAATGTGTGAATTAACTTAGTTCTGGTATTGACACTATTCCAGCCACAGCCAATTCCAGCTGAAGCTTTTTTTAAAAAAATGCTACTTGAGCCTTTTCAAGAGTGACCTTATAGCTTCATTTTCAATTAAATGCACTGGTTCTTCATCACACATCACCATTGCAGATCTTTAAATTCCTTAAGGGACATTTGACGGCCTTTCTAAAAGCCCACTCATCACATGACCCTCATGTGACATTTGGAAGGTGTATGTATACCAGGCCAGACCAAAAATTTGATTCAGCTATAATAACACCCCCCACCCCCAGCTTTTCTGCTCATTACATAGAAATAAATCCCATGAGTATCCATCAAGGGGAAGGCGAGTCAGGACCATGTGATCAGACTGCAGTCTCAGCACTTCTCTGTTACTCTCTTACACACTGTCTTTCCCTGAAGAAACACTGTCACTGTCTGTAACACTCTTTACATCCACTTTCTTTGAAACAGGGAATATATGGAAAATAAAGCTATTGGGTTGTCAGGAAATGATAACAGAGTCATGGTGTCTTCAAGGTTTAAAGGCCCTCATAAAATCATGTGACTGCCTTGGGCCGTAAAGCAACACAATTAGATCATCACTGTTTACAGGCAGGCCAGAGCACACTGGAACATGCATATGCACTCAAATCATACTTCTGCAACTTCAACTATATATCTGTGGTTCTCAAATGATGGATCAGGATGCACAACTGGCAAGCATGCCTGTTTCCAATGTCCAAAAAAGTGTGCCTGGAAGAAGAAATGTAACAAATAAATGAAAGCCTTACACAGACAGTCATCTATGTAAGTACTTCTTCTGTTGAGCTGTGGCAGTGCCAAAAGTTTTGATTATTCACTCAAGACAGTTGCCCCCAGTTCAATCATAAGACTGAAGAGCTGTTTATTTCAGTGTAATATGGGAATTTTACACTATTTGATAAAAATGTAAAAGTTTATACATAAAACTTCTATGTTCTGACGTAAGACGAGCTGAAGACTGTTTATCTGTATATTATATTCTCATCACAATCATATGAATATACATATTTTTGGGGGATGCACAATATTATCTGATCAGGTATTTGCCTTAAATAAAAAAAGTGATATCTGTATCAGCAGATATGGAAATTGATGTAGATATTTGCAAACAAAATTGTTAACTTAACAATTCGGACATAAATATCCCATATGCTGTCAAAATTTTAAATTCTACCATGACAATTAACCTCATCACTTAATGTCCTCTTACCTTAACCATTACTGTCACTTAATAAAGAGTGAAGTGCTGGTTGTTTTGCATCACATCTGTTTCTAACACAAATGTGTTGTCATCAATAAAGGGAACCGGTCAATTTCAATAAGTTCTTGACAAAACACATCAGGATCAGTGTAAATGAGTCTGGTAATATGGGCATATTGGGTAAAGGTTAGAAAAAAATAATTTAAAAAATACTGTGCATGATTTGCATATCAAACCTGTACAGATTTTCCTCTGTCACATCAAAACTGATCATGATTAGTGTACTAGACGTGTAAATATTTTCAATTTGGTTAGATTATGAAAACTCAGCCATCATGAACAACTACTAATTACTTGAAATGCCTCGTCTTTAATACATCTATTTGTTCAGTAAACATGTCTGTTATTTAACAAAGTACATAAACCGATGAAAAGACTAGTATCACACCAGTTTAGATCATCTTTCTAATCTAAATCACTGTAACACATATCTATAAACTTAAGTACATAAGATGAGCAACATGCCGCGACTGTCTGTCAAAGTAAACACAACGAAACGTCTGAGGTTTCTGTTGTTGATGCTTTATTTTGGCTTCGTAAAGCTAGCATA